>CM048755.1:712553800-713753800 GCA_026315105.1 Locusta migratoria | reverse complement strand
AGCAATGCGTCTTAGAGCGCTCGGCCATTCAATCGCGGACTTGCAGCAGCATGGAGATGTATCGTTCCAAGAGATTAATGCTAAACCACATACTGCGCGTGATAGTTAACAAGCTCTGCAAGACGTGCTGAAAGTTCACTGGCCAGAAGATCTCTCTGTACTTGTCATACGCCCCAGGGGCTCACGGTTCTTTCGTGACTACGTGTGTGGCGAGTATGGGGTCCTGAACTAATGCAGTCTTTCTTCCGTCCTTCTTTACTTCGCGAACTGCATTTACTTTCCCCCCTCGCCTCCTTTCCTATCAACACTCCTTCCCCGCCACACCGGGGAACTGATAACCAAAATATTCAAATGTTTGTAAGGCTTAAGGTCCTTGAACTTACAAACAACTTATGAACTACCTTATACTAAAGACGACACAAACATCCATGCCCGAGGGGCGATTCGAACTCCCGACGACCGCAACACGGCGCTCAAGCACGCGCGGCTAATCCGCCGCGGCGACTCATAACCTTAGCATTTTATTCCCCCTATCCCAATGAAACAACCCAACCCGACTTGTCATCACATGTGGGTTATGGTGGGACGACAACTGACACGTGAGACTCGTCAACCCACAAATCTCGCAGAGCAACGTGAATAGATGGAGCAGAAGTCAGAAATGGGTGGCAGATTCGGCCGCTGCATTGCCACCCGCGGAGGCTCCAGCACGTACTAAAATGGTTGTATTGGCATGGATCGACACCTAATACATCAATATTGCTTGAACTCTAGATGTGCAAATTTAATAATTTCAGGTACTACATAATCACTGTTTCAACAGTAAATCTTGAGTGAATTAGAGGTCTCTATGAAGATGTACTAATTTCTCTCCGACGGCGTAGGAATACCGCAACACTAAAAAGTTGTGAAATGTACGTTAACCCGCAGATGACTGACGATCTGTTCACGGATTTGTCAATTACCCCTAAAATAATAAAATGTATTTTATTTCTGGATCGAAATATTATTGTTTGATTACAAGTTTGGCGAAAAATCTCTGATTTTTTTTTCTTTAAATCTATGGGACTCAACTGCATGGTTATTAGTCGCTAGCTTACAAACTACTTAAACTAAGGTAAACTAACTTTAGGACAACACAAACAACCATGCCCGAAGGAGAAGTCGAACCCCTGACGCCGAACGGCCGCGTGCACCGCAACACGGTGCCCCAGTGCGCACGGCTTATCCACCGCGGGCTGAAAGGATTTATAACCAACGAATTCATGAGAGTATTGTGACGGAGCAATTTCAAGGGGAACAACTATATGAAGCTGATAATACGAAGGGCAGGTGTTATCCTGAGATTTTTTGAAAGAATTCTCAGAAAGTGTACACTCACACATAAATAGCTTGGAAAACACACTCTATTTCTGTGTGAGTAGGATCCATCCATCTGCGACCGATGCCCAGTAGGACTGATAGGGATTATAGGGTGGATGCAAAGAAGAACAGCTCATTTATCCATGGGGTCATTTAGTAAACGCGAAAGCCTGACAGAGTTGTTCACGGAACTCCAGTGGCGCATGCTAGAAGGCGAGCAATATTACTTGGCAGCTAAGGGGCAGACGCTGAGGCTGTGGGGGGTAGTGGTGGGAGTTTCCTCCGAGACGGGAGGGGGCTGTGCAGGTCTACGCAGACTGTTCACGGGATATAAACACCACTATCTCGTCAACTGCACGACAACGAAATTAGATGCATTCCCTTTCCACCATATAGTTTTCTTAAACGCGACAGACAAAGCCCTGTCCTTGTCCGCGTTGAAAGAACTCGACACACCACGTGGGTCAGGGCTCCATGGACGTTGTATAGGTTGAGGTGACATGTAATGTTGCAGACTCTGCTTTGCCCTATCTGTTTTTAATTCCGTTACCCTATGGGTCTGCCAGTATGAGGTTATAGATAATACAATGACAGAATCCTGTTGGATGCTAGAAGAACATGAGAGAGGTGGAAAGAAACAGAATAGAGAGGAAAACTGTACTTTTTTATACTACCTACGTCTGATACTCCCATCTTTTATTGTAATTTCAAAATAATTTTTGTACTATTTCAGGGAAGTTTATAGCATGTATTGACAACATGAAGGAAGTCAGAAATATCTAAAAGTGCATTCTTCGCCATAGGAAAACCACTTTTCCGCTGTTATACGACTGTAGTTTGCCAAGACGCCTTCCACAAAACGTCATTACAGTCTGTTTACCATGAAATTTGAAACTAACGTAGCGGAAATTGATTTGGGTGAAACCCAAATCAAAGAATTAAATGTAGATTTATTCCCTGATATTAATTTGGAAGCCGTTGTTTCGTATACTTTTTGTATTTTAAAAGCATTTGCCTTAAAGTTACGTTACATTATACAAATAGGTGGTCTCTGCGTAAGTTCTGAGACCTGACGCCTGGAGGATAGGCACCCACGCAACTCTGTTTGTTGCACACGCTGCCGCATTCCAGGTGGCTGATTGTCATTTCAGTTGTTTCGTCGCCAATTATTATCCGGCTGAGAAACGTACGATCATCGTCCGCATAACTGATGAGGTCACCACAAATCGTCATGCGAGATCATCACATTGGTCTTGTGACAGGATTCGTGGCATAGTCTGCTCGGTAACACGAGACATTTTGAGGCCATCCGTCATAATTTTGCGGCAACCATCATGGCTGACCCCTGTTGCTGCTGCGACAGCGCCTACCGGTTTGGAGCAGTTAGCACTCACCAACGCTGCAACTTCCTGGATCTTAAGTTCCGTTCTTGGCCGGCCAGTACGCACATCATCTGCAAAACTGCCGCGTCCTAGCACAAATCATCAGTGCCACCTAAACACAACAGTGCGACTCATTGCGTTAGCACCGTACACCTGCTGCATCATTTCAAACGTTTCGGCGGTGGTTTTGCCTAATTGCTGGTAGAACTTGTTGTTTGCCCGTTGCTCAAACTGTGACATATCAAGTTCCGACTGTTGCAATCAACTCACTGTCAGAACAACTGTCTCTTGCAGGAATGAGAGATAAACGGAGACGGCACCTTTGCGCTATAGTGCACCACAGGGCCGTCACGCGGTCAGTCTTAGCGCTTATTGACTTTAGCACGTATTTCATGTAACTAGGTCGCCTGACTTCCCAAGCTGCTTTTCGTGTTACAGACGGCGACGCTTAACCGCTACGAATAAAGAATCCTGTTTTGTGCTTAACGACGCCGCTCCAGGCATCTGAACCAGTTCCATAAGGTGGTTCATCGGCCAGTGACAACACATTTTTATTTCGTTTCTCGTTTTGCAGAAAAGAAATGTACTAAGAAGTAGGCAGCTTTGAATTTCATGTGACAACAGTTAAACACTTTAGATATTTTCTTCCATTTAGTATGTCCTTCACATTAATTACGTCAATTAACTCCGAGCTCGAACAGCATTAGGACAATGATTAAAATAAAAAGGTATTCTTTTTTAGTGTAATGGTCCTGTACCTTGTTATTTTGAAACAATCATTGGCAATTTGCTAGTTAGTCGTAAGCCTACCACTCTTTAATACACAGAGATTATAATCTCGCTTTCGACGATTGGTAGTTCTCTAATATGTCGTAATGTTCTCGTTACCTGTTTATTTAGGTAGATTGTCATACCATATTATGACCTGAAAACTATTCATGGTGCCTTCAAGAGAATACCCTAAAGTATCTGTTGTTTATATTCATTAGAGTTTCCAATCAATTCACTTTGTTTGCCACATTTTGAGTTTTCCCGGAAGTACCAATCACAACAAAAAAAGAGGTGCATTTCTCATGGTTCACTTACAAACTGATATTCATTCCAATGTTTCAGTTTGATAGTAGCAGTTGATTCTACACTGTAATCGACAGACCCTACAGCTAATAACTGCCATTTGGACTGCCCTTGCATCTAATTTTTATAAATAACTATTTTTAGGAACATCGAGAGGTTTTTCCAGGAAACAATTGTGTCACTTTGTCATAAATGTAGTGTAAATTAATTTCTGTTTTCCTTAGAGCATAAAGAAGCTATAGATTCCGAACTATGGAAGTTTCCTTTAACAATAAATTCTACGTAGTGATGAATTAATATGGAATATTTTTATTCACTTGTATAAATATTCTGTAGATACAGACATAGTGAGAATATAGTGTCCGACAGATTATCGTTTGTGCGAAGCTGTCCTATACTATCAAGCATTAGTTCTACCACACAGTGAGTGTACTGCTATGGTTATCTCGAGTTTTGTTGTTTGAACAATAGTCTATATTCACTGAAAACGGGAGAAAAGGCTCGTATAACGCATAGATCTCTGGAGACGAATATTGCACTGTTCTGTTAACAGCTCACGTACAAATCCTAGCACTTCACGCATTATTGGAGCTCTCAACGTGCAGGAATGTGCGCGCGGTCTAAGGCTCCATGTCATGGATAACTCTTCCACTCACGTCGGAGCTTCGAGTCTTCCCTGTGGCATGTGTGTGTGTGTGTGTGTGTGTGTTTTGTCCTTAGCATAAGTTACTTTAAGTAGCGTGTAAGTTTAGGGACCTTGATATCATTTGTGTAGACCCTTGGGATTAAAAAAATTAAATAATTCATGTCTGAGTCATTAAAGACGGAGCGCCCTCCCGGATAGTTTTTGTTAGGGTTGGAGTAGAAAATCGGCCGCGTCCTTTGAAACGGAACATCCCAGCATTTCTCTGGAGTGATTTAGGGAAATCACGGGAAACCTAAATGAGAATGGCTGGAGCTGGTTTCGAACCACGGACTACGCAAATGCGAGTTCAGTGCTTTACTTCGCGCCACATCACTCGCTAGTGCCTTTCAGGAGTATCCTCATAGTTGAATGCGGAATAACGATCACGTTGAAGCTTTTAAATTCAGGGAAGGAAAAAAAAGTTTGTACATCTAAGGGAATTAACTGCTGCGGTTATCAATGACTAAGCTTACAAACTACCTTCACTAAGGTATGCTAAGGACCCATGCCCAAGGGATAACTCGAACCTCCGACTGAGAGCAACCGCGCGCTCCGAAGCAAGACGCTTACACCGCTCTGCCACTCCACCGCGGCTTCACAGAAGGAAGTCTCCATTTTTTTTCTAGTGAAAACTGTCAAAAGAAATGGCCACGTAAAAGAGAACATTGGATGATGGAAACTGATACGATGAACATACTTGTTGACACAAAGTAATAAAGGTTGGGCAACAAATCATGGTGGATGAAGATAAAATATTAAAACACTTTAGTGGGTATATTTGTCGTTTACTTTTCACAATGCATAGTTTTAGTATTTGGTTACTGACTGTCTTATCGTTCTACACATGCGCTTTATGACATAAATAGCCGGCCGCGGTGGCCGAGGCGACTAAGGCGCTCCAGTCACGGTCTGCGCGTCCACTACGGTCGGGGGTTCGAATCCCCCTTCGGGCATGGATATTTGTGCCGTCCTAGTTCGTAAGTAGTTCATAAGTAGTTTGTAAGTTTAGGGACTGATGACCCCGTAGTTAAGTCCCATAGACTATACAAACATTTGAACATTTGAACTGATAAATAAATAAAATGAAAAAGACCGTCTATAACGAAGTTATACAATTTTTTCACAATATTCATACATATCTCGGTGGAAAGTAAAAAAATTAAAACATGGGTGGCAACTTGATGAGTGTGTGCCACTCCATTGCAGAATTACCTATTAGCAGGCAAGGATAGTAAACAGAAGCCCTATCGATACTGACGCATTACGAATTTCATTCCGTGTACTCAATCGGACAGTACTATTTTCGCGGACGATATACGCAGATTTATTCATTTGAGAAAGGATGTGTAGTTCGATCCAGAGAATCCAGTTGGGGTAACCGGCGAAACGCTCGGCGTTTGGTTAGGAACCACGCCCCTATTCGACCAAATTGGCACGAATTGGTGATCCAAGGCCGAACATAGAAGTAAGAAGCAATTGGTCGTCCTAGAGAGAACGTTGGGGACCAAGTTATGACAGGGGTACTAAGACCCAATTCCGTTGTAATGTATCCGGCATGAAAATGGCATTTTAGTGACCAAAGTGACTATGAACAGGTTGTCCACAGAAAGGGGGACTGTGACGAAGCTCCTTGACTGACTACTATCGACCACTGTAGTGAATGACCACATACAAGAATTTGTGGGACCAGGATTAATGGACACAAAGCTAAGTTCACAGTGACGGAACCCTAGATATCCACAGTACCAAATTCTTTCTAAATGCGAATTGGTGACAGACTTCACTATCCTGGTTATGGAAAGGCTTTTCTCAGGTCCAGAATACAGGTCTATAGGGGCATGTTGTTACCAGGAGGCAGTCGAGGCCAGAAATCCAGTGGAAAGCAGCCTACAACAAAATAGACATCAAGAAAGTCCAACAGCAGAAGTCGTCGAGGTGGAGAGCATCTAAAGCGAAGGCGAACTTTCGGTGTGGGCCGCTGTGCCAGCGCATATAGCTCGCTCGGCCCGACCACTGCGTAGGCATCCAACGACCTGTCTGGTTAGACGTGTCCCCTTTGGTCACAGTCATCGCTGTTTGTTTGCTTTCCTCGAGTGCTGCCGATGGCGCAGTTGTGCGCCTTACGTTTCGGCAACCTGGTCATCCCCAGCGTTATTACGGTTGCGGCTGCTGCAGGCGCTTCTCTTCCGCCGGAGCTGTTCCGCCGCGGCCCAACGCCCCACACTGTGCAGTGAACGTCAACGTGCATGTTAGTAGTGGTCTCGGGCATATATGTCCTGGAATATCATTCACTGAAGTAGAATATCGTCTGTGATGAGTCCCTCTTGGAACTGAGCCCCGATGTCCAGCAAAGACGTGTCTAGAGACGCCCCTGACCGTGAAATAGTAAACATTGAAATAGTGAGTGATAAAATAAAGAAAGAAATGTACAAATTGTGGGGAAACTGTGTCAATTGAGTATTGACCAGGTGGTAAGAACACCTTGAAAATTGCGAGACTATAAAATCCGAGTAATTTATATTATTTCGACTAAAGCAAAGTGAACTGTTTCTAATCTAATGAGGTTATATCAATAAGCAAAAATATTAATTTACAGATATAGAGTCCACTGATGGTGCCCTAAAATAAAGTGCGAAACGCGTATGGAGGAAATAAAAGGATTACAACAAGAAAACGACTGTTTCATTTCCGACAACTACATCTAGATATTTTAGGGGTATACACATTTCTTCCCGGAGGGAGTGTGTGGAATGGGGTAGCGACAAGAATGACACCCCACCACCCCTTGAAAGTAACCATGCCAAATCCATAGTTAACCACGTTGCCCCATACAAGCGGAAGCATGTTGCAAGAAAAAGAAGACTGGTGACAGTATCACGTGAAGAGACGACCAGTCTGTTTTAAAGCTGCCGTCACTCATAATGCAATCCAACCGATACAGTGAAGCTATAGTCGGGGGATATCACAGGGTTTTACGTTTTGTTGTATATTACTCTATATAACACAACCTCTGACAATAAAGTTCGGTGAATAGTAACATTAACATAGATGAACTGTAAACAACAGTTAACTTACTGTATTTCGAAGTAGAAACCTCCCATCCGTCCCTAATGACCAAGCTGTCGACGGGACGTTAAACCCTAAGCTTCCCTCCTTCCTTCCGTTAGATACCTCCTACAAATATGCAGTGCTGAATTCTGCGATACATGTCCTGGAAACTTTGTACGATGTCTTCCTTTTGGATGATGTTCAAAAGCCTCGCTACGTTTGGTTGGATCTCAGGAATATCGTCAAATCTCTTTCCTTTCAAAACGAGTTTGAGTCGAGGGAATATGAAGGGCTCAAAGTTACACCAAACACTTTCTTGCCAGGAGCTGTTTGACGATATTGGCTGTGTGTGGGAGAGTGTTGTTGTGCAACTTGAACACCCACCATACTCGCCGGGTCTCAGTCCTCAGACTTCTTCCTATTCACCTGACTCAAAATCGCTTTGAAAGAGAAGAGATTTAGTAATATTTCTGACATTCAGAGAAACGTGACGAGGCTCTTGAACACCATCCCAAAGGAAGAAAAATTCTTGCAAAGTTTCCAAGATACGTATCACAGAGCTCAGCGGTGCATACTTATGGGAGGCGACCATTTCGCAGGACAGTAAGATAAGTGTAGTTCATAGTTCACCTACGTCATGTTAGAGGACTATTCCCCAAACTTTATTTTCAGCGGCTTTAATAAACCTACGCTAACGACTATTACGATAGTTACTGAATGAAGCAGAGGAACCGTGTGGGAGTAGCCACGTGGTTTATGGCGTCATGCTACAGACTAGTCATCCGTTCCCGCCTGAGGTTCGAGTCCTCCATCGGTAATAGGTGGGTTTGAAATCGGTTAAAATGTTTGTATACCAATTGCACTAAACTGCTATGTTCATCAACCCCTCGACTTAACAAACTACTTAAACTAACTTACACAAAGGACAACTCACATACCTATGCCGGATGGACGATTCGAATCTCCGCCGGGAACGACCGCCGTGTGTGTGTGTGTGTGTGTGTGTGTGTGTGTGTGTGTGTATGTGTGTGTTGTCAATAGTCTAAGTTAGTTTAAGTAGTTTGTAAGTATAGCGAATGACGTCAAATAGGTTTACAAACATCTGAACTTTTTAAAGTAGAGCACTGATGAAGATCATCTGCAGCTGGCAACAAATTCAGTCATATCACGTGGTTTACGTTTCCCGTACCACTCAATGTGACTGATAGCATGGCTCATTTGAAGTAAGCAAATTAAAATTCTCTGACCTACCTCTGCCAACTGCATCATTTTATGCTATATATAGGGGCATGCAATTATCTTACCGCTCCATCGAGCGTTGTCGGGGTTCTCAACATGGAACCACTACTATTCAGTCAAGTAACTCATCAGCCGCCCTCATGAAGTTTCTTGCACCACGCTCCAGGCCTCCCACCAAGGAAACCTCCTTGACAGTACCGGGACTCCAACCCGGGTCCTCCACGTGGCTATAACTCGCGTCGATCACTCAGGTATGGAGGCGACCATTTGAAGACAGAGCATATTCCATTTCTTTTCGCACCTCTGTCCTAACCATATCATCTGCCCCGTCCCTGATGACCTCGTCATCGACGACACATTGTGTCAGGCCCTTCCTTGTTTCGACATTTTATGAGAGCAAAAGAAGGATGAAAGTTTAATGTCCCGTCCATCGACGAGAAGAACTTTACCAGATTAAACTGCATGTTTAACCTCCTTACATTTTTTCATGTAACTACTTACGTCCATCAGAGAGCTACTCATTCTAAAATAAAAATTAAAAATTAAATGATAGAAACAGTACACAAAATATCTTACGAAAGTTTCAATCTTTATTAGCAAAAATCTAACTTTTAGGTCTACATTGGGTCAGTAGTAATGGAATGAGATACAAAATGGAGTATCTCTAAAAAGTAATATTACAGTAACTTTGCCTCAGTTATGACGAATATGAAACAAAGAATGCATACATTCATTAAAACTGTGCTGGCCAATTGAGAAACTGTTTTGCATGCGTGTTTGGTACAGCTGATGAGAGTATAGTACAGGAAAACTCTGATATCTGTGCAGTTGCCTACGTGTGGGTTTGTTCTATATTTTACATTAAATGAAATTAAGGAAAGAGTAGTAAAATACTGATTCAGATACGTATATTATCAAGGCACAAGTAGGGAATTTTCACAGAATAAGAAAATCGAACGATGCTTGCTTCGTAGTGGAAGCAAACGGCATGAATGATAAGCTGTAAACGTACCTCGTAAAAGGCTCTGCAATACAAATCAGATGTTATCTTTTGGCACACTGGAATAACACTTCATTCTCGTTGTGACGTCACTACCTTCTGACACGCAAACTTCAGTATAAAAGAGATAGGCTGAGAAGACTAAACAAGAACGGACGTGAGTTTTCCTCTCTCTCGATTCGCTTATCTGCAGAATTTTATGAACGCTTTATGGGGTTAGTAGATAGGAAACTAATGACGACCACATTCCTAGCAAAATTATGGTTTTCTTGGTCTCATAAATTGTTTAACTTGAATAGTTGAGGTGTTGCCTTCAGAAAAATGAGCACATTCTATTCTTCTACCCAAGGTACTAATGCAATAGGACAACAAACAAAACACAGCCAAATAAATAAATAGATAAAAATAAAAATAAAGACTTTGTTGGTCACACAAATTGCTGCGCCCTGAAGCAACCACCCCTATTAGGTGACATTTGGATCTCGCCTTTGTGGCGACAGGACACGCCGATGATTAGCATTCAGTGCAGGCACACATTACGAGAGCCATTACAGTCAGCGGCGAGCGATGTATAAAGGGGGAACAGACGGCTGTGTGGACGTACTGAAATTGCTCTATCGTCTCCTTGTTCGCACAACTTCAGTATACTTCGTACAATACAAAGAACGCCTGTTTAGCGTAATGGGGATTACGACCGAGGAGAAAACAATTGCCTACAAAGATTGCAGGTTTTCCTTTAGAGAAATCGGCGGTAGTGTCGTGGGTAACCAAGCAACAGTGGTGCGCAATGGTAATCTCTGAATGCAGGAGGAAACGACGGACCGACGGTACCGATGGCACCCTCCTCGAGCGACTCGCCCGGGATGCACCATCCTCTGCTACACAGATCAGCTTTGGTAATACATGGGGTAGCATTAACTGGTATACTCTAACCTATGTATCGTACACACCCACTCGCTCAGACAAAGAACCGTACCCAAAGGCTGGAAAGTTGCACAGATCACTCCAATATAAAAGAAAGTCAACAGGAGTGTTCCGAAAAATTAAAGGCCTATATCATTGAGGTCAGTTTGCAGTAGGATTTTAGAAAATATACTTTCCTCAAACAATATTAACTACGTCGAAGAGAACGACCAATTGATCCGTAATCACCACGGATTCAGAAAGTATCGTTCTTGTGAAACACAGGAAGCTCTTTACTCACATGATTTAATGAATGCTTTCGAGAAGGGATCTCAAATCGATTCCATGTTTCCAAACTTCCGGAAGGCTTTTGACACTGCACCTCACAAGCGTCTTCTATCAAATTGCGTGCTTATGGAATATCGCGACAGTTGTGTGATTGATTTCCTGTGAGAAAGGATACAGAACGTTGTAATTGGCGGAAAGTCATCGAGTAAAAGGGAAGTGATATCTAGCTTTCCCCAGGGACACTTCTGTTCCTTTTCTTTATAAACGGTTTAGGAGACAATGTGAGCTGCCATTGTGGTCACTGAAAGACGAGTTTCCCGTCGGGTAGATGCTGGGGTGGAATGGCAGAGCGCCTAAGGTTCCTTCCTGCATAGCGCGCAGTCGCTCCCCGTCGCAGGTTCGAGTCGTCCCTCGGACGTGTGTGTGTGTGTGTGTTGTCCTTAGGCAGTTTAAGAAGTTTGTAAGCCTAGGGACTGATAACCGCAGTAGTTAAGTATCATACTCTTACAAACATAATGAGCGTTCGATTTTTTGCACGTCGGATGGATAATAATGATAATCCTTGTCTCTGAGTGACTGCGATGCTTGCTCGGCCATCACGTTCTGTCGTCTCACTAGGCCGAACACTTCCTTTCTTCTGTGTGCGGGTATGAGTAGCACATCGCTGCCAACTTTGCTGAATATTTGCATCACTCATGCCTAATACATCGAGCAATTCGCCGATTATTGCAACTGGCTTCTCAAATTGGGACATCTTGTATTTTATATTTTGTTCATATCTGCGCATACTGTCTCCGCGGCTGTCTGCTAAGCATAATTACTGTCCAACTAAGTGCTCGGAATGAAATTCACACACACAAAAAAGAATGTCCTGGTATCGGCATGCCCCTGTTTATTATCCTTGCTAGTTAGGCATTGAAATTACGCTGTAGCGAAACAAAATTAATTCAACGGCCACCAAAGTTTGCACTTTGGCATTTCCAGGCGACACCTGTATGCATATCGGTTTCTGACAAATTCACAAAACTCCTTCGTAATCCTTTTTTTTTTTAGCGCATTAATGTCTGTTTGTTTGGATGACCGCATTCCGCACCAGCTGCTATATAACAATTATTACGTTGCTCTCACTGCCTAAAACGTGTTTCAAAGCCAGTATTTTTTTTCAAATTCAAATGTTCAAATGTTTGTATAGTCTATGGGACTTAACTACGGGGTCATCAGTCCCTAAACTTACAAACTACTTATGAACTACTTACGAACTAGGACGGCACAAATATCCATGCCCGAGGGGGGATTCGAACCCCCGACCGTAGAATTTTTTTTTCACCACAGTATTTTGACTTTATAGGTAATGCATCATCAGTGGAAATAGGTCTTTCCACATATTTTGATTTGAACAGGTTTTTCTCTCGTTATGCAGTGAAGGCTTTCACGACCGGTTAAAATAATTGCTGTTGAATCTTCCGGGTTATATGGTCGTGGTCGAAGAAACATATCTGCTCCTGACGTTTCGTCCAGAGCTGCGCTGGAAATCTTCAGAGGTGCTACAGGTAGCGTTGAGTCTTGCCGACTGACGAGTCGGGCGTCGGAGAGCGGTATAAATACTGTCCTAAAGGGGGCGTGGTCAAGTATTCACGTACGCAGCAGATATAAGCCTTGTCAAAGTTATGTCTTATCTTTGACAAGGCTTATCTCTGCTGCGCACGTGAACACTTGACCACGCCCCCTTTTAGACAGTATTTATACCGCTCTCTGACGTCCGACTCGTCAGTCGGCAAGACTCACCGCTACCAGTAGCACCTCTGAAGAAGTCCAGCGCAGCTCTGGACGAAACGTCAGGAGCAGATATGTTTCTTCGACCACGACCATATAACCCGGAAGATTCAACAGCATTTTTTTCTCTCGTTGTTAGTAGAGGTTAAAGTCCATGAAAAATTGAGTCAACATAGCAGTTTCAATAAATGATTCCTTCAGATTCCCTACAGTGTTGTGGAGCACTACGCTTTATTGGTGGTTACTCGCACTACACATTTGAACGCTGCTCCAGGCAGTACCAGTACCAATACTGACGAATGTCGTATGAATGAGTTGATGTTCAAATGTTTGTTAAGCTTATGGGACTTAACTACGGGGTCATCAGTCTCTAAACTTACAAACTACTTATGAACTACTTACGAACTAGGGCGGCACAAATATCCATGCCCGAGGAGGGATTCGAACCCCCGACCGTAGTGGCCGTGCAGACCGTGACTGGAGCGCCTCAGTCCCCTCTGCCACCGCGGCCGGCAATAAATGAGTTGAAGACCTAGTCTGTGGTACAGGGACATCAGACAAGGCAAATCTCGGAATATAATTTATTTCAATAGCTATTCAGTTAAGCATTGTATCAAATTGCTTTTAAATGGTCAATGTTACCGCAGATCAAGGGATTACATTATTATTGTTTCTGTAAGATATCGTATGACTGAATTTTAATATCCTCTACCACAGATTAGGTATAATATTATTATAACTCGTGCTATCGATTTCAGCATTATTTTGTAGCTAAAAAAATTACAAACTTTTGAAATATTGTCATGTAAGTATCGTAAGTTCTAGCTCAATTTTCTTCTTTGTGAGATATCTGAAGATACCCTAACCGGGCGAAACGCGTCATTCAATAAAAAGTTTTGCAACCAAGACATTCTTTTATTCAAGAATTTAATTGAATTTGATTTTCATATGCACTTCACTTTAATACATAGATACTTCAAACATATTCTGTTGTAGAATCGGTTGGTTTGACGGAACATTTTGTCATAACGTCTTTATAGACGTAACAGGATTTCACGAAATCGAAATATTGAAACTTTTCGACCATTTCGGGGCGTTGAAATAAATTCAACGACAAAACTGAAAATTTATGTTGTACCGGGATTCGAACCCGCATTTCCCGCTTCAAGACACCCTTCCTACCAACGCAAGTTCTCAACTTAGAGCACACTACGGTTGTAGGGCTCCTTTCCATTGGTTCCTCTTGCTCGCAGCTTATACTGTATTCCCGAAAGGGACCGAGCGTATGAATGCGTCCGCATTGAAATTGCCATTGCCTGTTGTGGGCATATTTACAATTATTGGTATGGTGTCTGTTCTTTTCGGACATGTCAGAAAAGAAGAGATACCATAATAATAACAGGATTTCAGTGCAGAGGTGAGGACATGGACGTTAGGAGAGTAACGGTTGCAGCGTGCGACTTGTGGGAATTTGAGACGGACGGGGGCGAGCGCGAGTAGCCAAGTGGTAAAGGTAACCGCAGGCCTGAAGCGGGATATCCGGGTTTGAATCCGTGCCCTCCATTGACTAATATCAGTGCCGTAGTGCAGTTTAAGTCATTCCTTTCTTTCCGCAACCTTTTTCCTTCCCATCGTTAATTATTTACAAATGTGTCTTTCTTGTTCGAGTTCCAACAAGTAGCAGTTTTTTATTTCATGGGTCCATTAATGAGCACCACTCTTTGATGTCCCGAGGCGATCGTCACTAGATTGCATTCCGCTCATCGCGTATGACGCTACTACCGACACGGCTGCCACCACAGTTCTATTTAATGCCCTTGTATTTGCCACTGTCTCCTAGTTCCCCACAAGTCCCGTACATAAACATGACTTGTTGCCGGTACACATACAACTGTTTATACTAAACATGACCTGTTGCCGGGACACGTGCGGCTGTTTATGTTTGCTCACTGGGGCCGTTGGCGTTTTCAGCGTCAAAGGAATCCCCCCGATAGCAAATGTTTACACGCTGCCTCTGAACGGGAGCTCCTGTCAAATGAGGGGGCGAATTACCTGACACCAGCCGGCAGCGCTGGGCTCTCATCAGCGGCGTAGCGCTTCTCTATTGTCTCCGTGACCGGTGACGCAGTTTTCAGTGTTCTTTGAGGTCTGGTTTACATGAGTATATGAATAAATGTCCGCCTCCGTTGCCGAGTGTTGCTCAACGTGTTCGGTGAGAGGAAGGAAGGAGTGGGAGGGCAGCTCAGGGCTTTTTTAACGACCCGTCGACAGTGTGGTCAATAGAGACGGAGCTTACGCTCGGATTTTTGTTCAAAGGTGTGGGAGGAGAAAGGCCGTGCTTTTTGAAAAGGAACATCCAGGCATTTGCCTGAAGTGAGTTAGGAAAATCACGGGAAACCTAAATATGGATGGCCGGAGGTAGATTTGAACCACCGTCCTCCCGAATGCGTGTGCAGTGTGTTACCACTATGCCACCTTGCTCGGTGTTGCTCCGTGAGAGAGGTGGATGCTCCCTCTGATAGAAAACTGAGCCAGTAACTCAACGATCAACATACGAGGTACGTCCAGAAAGTAAGTTCCGTTTGGTTATATAAAACAAACGTGTACAGATACAGAAAAAATATTTATTGTACAAAAATCTACAACTGTTAAACTACTTTTCTACATAGCTGCCGAAATTTTGTACGCACTTATCATAGCGTGGCACAAGTTTCTGTATGCTTTCTTCATAGAAGGTTGCCGCCTGTGTATTCAGCCATGTGGTAGCATGTTCTTTCAGCTCGTCATCGTTGAAGTGTTGACAGGACAAATTTTAGGTGTAAGAAGAGGATTTCCATCAAAAGGTGGTGTTTGTTTCCACGACAGTGCCGGACCTCATGTGGCGAATGTGACCAAACAACTCTTACGGGAAATTCACTGGGACGTATTTGATCATCATCCGTACAGCTCGGGCCTCGCTCCTAGCCACTTTCACCTCTTCTTACACCTAAAAATCTGTCCTTGGTGGTCAACATTTCAACGATGATGACGAGCTGAAAGAACATGCTACCAAATGGCTGAATACACAGGCGGCAACCTTCTATGAAGAAGGCATACAGAAACTAGTGCCACGCTATTACAAGTGGCTACGAAATTTCGGCAGATATCTAGAAAAGTAGTTTAATAGTTATAGATTTTCGTACAATAAATATTTTTTCTGTATCTGCACACGTTTGTTTTATATAACCAAACGGAACTTACTTCTGGACGTACCTCGTAGAACAACTACGATACTACGTCCGCAAGGAACCGACCGCCCGAGAAAATTACTTTAAAAATTTAAAGTAAACAATGTAGTTCATGTGACAGACCCTTATGCTGGGGTTCGGGATTCGATTCATGGTACTACCAATAATTTTCCTTGATGGGAGGACTCACCGTGTTTGATTCAGTCTAGAGAGTTGAGGAGCGACCTCATTGAGAATAGTAGCTTTAATCTCTAACCGCGGCGGAATAGCCGTGCGCGCTGAGCCTTCTACGGTGCGTGCAGCCGTTCCACGTCGGAGGTTTGAGTCCTCCCTCGTGCATGGGTGTTTGTTTTGTTCTTAGGATAAGTCAGTTTAAGTAGTTTGTAAGTTAGGGATCGATAACGACTACCGTTAGGTCCCATAACTTTACAAATATTTTATTTGATTCTAATCTCCAGATGTCTACAACGTCCAGGAGTGCAGTTAGCTAACAGTATGCTCCTCCATACCGCATTTGATGCTCATATCATTGACTCAGAATGATTGTCGGTCGACTATAGCGTGGTCTTCAGAATCTAATCGCGTTTTTTTTTTTTTTTTTTAATATGAATAAATAATAATTTAATTTTGCGTTTTACCAGGTGCAAGTCGTTCAGTTGCAACCGAATCGTAACAGATAGAATTGATAGAAAAGGTCCAAAGGTGAGCAGCGGAATCTTTTAAAGGTTCAGTTAGAAAGTGCGAAAGTGTCACGGGCATCATTAGCAATCTCTAGTGGCAGATACAGCCGGAAAGACATACTTCATTATGGTTTGAGCTTATCCCGAAGTTCTGATAGCATACGTTTCTTGAAGATTCAACTAATATATTGCTTCCTCCCACGTATATCTCGTGAAAAGACCACGAGGATGAAATTAGAACACACATGGAGGCATACTTGCAGTCTTTTTCTCCGCGAAACATACCAATACCCTCTAGAGATGAGGCCTCAGTGCAGTCCGTGACACTTCACACCGAGTAAGTCGCGATCGCTAGCTGACTAGCTGGCCGCTGGGGCACAACCCACTGTCTCATAGCGTCCAGCCAGTCAGATTGTGGCCTACTCTGTGTGACATCTCACGACAGCGCTCAGAGCTTCTCTCTAGTCGGTGTTGCCACAGCCCTCAGCGGGAGCAATGTTGGCATTCGGTGCTACTTTTTAAACTAGCGCTCCAACGACCCTAGAAGCGTTGGGAATCCCCATTTGCTTTCTTTCCATTCCCAAAGCGCGCCGCGCGACCTGCACGAAGGAACGCCTTGAGGTCGGCATCGCAAGTTCAGTCTAAAATAAGGCTCAATTGAAAGTGCTGATTTAACAATTATCAGAGAGAAAATAATAGCTGTTAGTGACTCACCATGTGCAACAGGAGGTCGATGGAAAATGAGTGTCCGGTGGATGCAGATATCAACCTCCAATGGGATGTATTACACTTTGTAAAATTTACATCAACGACATTCAAGAAAATTTCAGAACAAATCATTAACTTCTACAAAGAACAGCGAATGGAAAATGCCACAGCACAGCGATCACAAAGGTTCGCAACCACGCAGGACGTACAGCTACTTATCCACCCTTAATGAATAGGGTACATATAAAGTCATAACGATTTTGGACAATAGCTGGTTGCTATCGGGATGTCAACAGCTGTGTCTAAAAACACCCGGTTTCACGATGAATTCGACGTTAGTCTGCTCGCGTTTGATTGCACGCCATTTCACCAGAATTGTTTCATTATCATTCTTTAAGAGTGGAATCCCAGCTTATAGCCTTACAGGGTTTATAGCATCCAAGGAGTTTGCATTCGATCTTGATGGTACGAAACTTTGTGATAACTGTGGTGTAACGTTCTTAATTTTGTGTTCAAGATGTAAGCTTATTGTTCGATTTGAACATTATCAAATTCAAATGATTGTAAATCTATGGGCGTTAACTACGTTGCTCATCAGTCCCTAGGCTTACAAACTAATTAACCTAACTTATGCTAAGGAGAACAAATACATCCACGTCCGAGGGATGATTCGAACCTCCGACGGCGAGCAACGCCGCGCTCCGCAGTTATGCGCTTTGTGACGCTCGACCACTTCACCGCGGCAAACATTTTTTGTATGCTGACGACGTCGAATTTGAAAAGTGTACTACAAACATCCAGTACATCCTCCCGGACACTCATTTTCTATCGGCCTCCTGATACACATGGTGATTCATTAAAATATAGTTTTTCTTGTCATAATATAGTTAACACAACAGTTTCAATTGAGACTTATTAGAGACTCAGTTTGCGGTCTCGCACTCAAGGTTTTCCTCTAAGTGTGTATCCCTCGTCTCTGTTGAAATTGTTGCTGGGTCTTATAATTTCGGCCGCATCCTTTATAAAAGAAGATCAAAAGCAACTGCAAAATGATTTGGATAAGATGTCTGCATGGTGAAAATTGACAGTTCACCCTTAATAATGGTAAGTTTGAAGTAATCCATATGAACACTAAAAGAAATCCGTTTAACTTCATTTACACGATAAACCACGTAATTTCAATTAAATACCTAAGAATTACATTACCATCAACTGAAATTGGAAAGAACACAAAGAAAATATTGTAGGGAAGGCGAAACAACGTTTCATTGGCAGAACACTTAGAAGATGCAACAGTTCTACTAAAGAAACTGGTGACGCTACATTTGTGCGACCTAATATAAAGTACTGCTGCTCATTGTAGGATCCACACCAAGTGCGACTGACGTACGATTTCGAGAAATTTCAGAGAAGGGCAGCTCGTCTTGTATTTGCGGTGGAAATCATTAAAATAAAGGCGTTATTCCTCGCGGCGAGGTTGATTTGCGAAATTCCGTTCACCAATTTTCCGAATGAGAACGTACTTTTTTAACACCCACTTACATAGAAAGACATAACCATCGTAATAAAATAAGAGAAATCAGATCGAACACGGAAAGAATTAGGTGTTCCTTTTTCCCGCTCTTTATTAGGGAATGGAACAGTAGAGAAACATCATAAAAGCCGTTCTATGAACCCTCTCCCATGCACTTCTATGTGAGTTGCGGAGTATTTATATAGATGTAGATATAGAATCTCAGTATGTTGATGCATCGCGAATTCGAGTGTTTCGCAAGAAATATCGCGGCTTGTAATCCGAGAAGATTTTAATCAGACATGACCCAAAAAGAGACTACGAGGACACAAAAGTTTATCATAAATACACAGCTCATCTGGTCGCTCGTCCAAGTAGAGGACAGGTCTCAAACCATGTTTTGCGCCTTTAAAAAGCTCAAAATGCTCAAATGGTTGTAGAGCTTATGAGACTTAACTACGGGGTCATCAGTCCCTTAACTTACAAACTACTTATGAACTGAAACTTCCTGGCAGATTAAAATCGTGTGCCGGAACCGGGACTCGAACCTGTGACCTTGCCCGCGAAAGGCAAAGGTCCCGGTTCCGGCACACAATTTTAATCTGCCAGGAAGTTTCATATCAGCGCACACTCCGATGCAGAGTGAAAGTTTCATTCTGGATACTTATGAACTAGCTAATACTAAGGACAGCACAAATATCCATGTCCGAGGGCGACTCGAAATCCCGACCGTAGTGGCCTTTAAAGAGGTCTGCGTATAAATGATTACTATAATTTCGAGAATACTTTGAGATCTGGCAAGTAAGTGGGAAGTAGTGTGTCTTTCCTCGGAAGGTTTAGTATCGTTGACCAAAGGGAGAATTGTTGCAGTTGTGTCGGGGAGTCTGGCGCGAGACGTGGCTTTGGTGGGCGGTACCTGTTCAACTGCGAGAATGGAAGCACTCAGCCGCCACAGCACGTATTTAGTCGGATTATAGAGAAATTTTAATTGCTGAGCTGAGGTAATGCGATTGTATGCGCAGCGATAATGGAAGTAGTTTATGAATTTTTTATTCTTTTTTCTTTGACTAGCTGTAAATCTGTCGCTGCCCAGGTATTTATTAATTCCAGTTATATTTGGTTCATGTCCACACCATGCCTAGTCTCCCTGTCCATCACCCAATTACGCCCCTGTCTTTGTCCATCTCGTCTTTTGCCCCACAATCTCTGTCCTCCCACCCCCCCCCCCCACAAAAAAAAATCGTAGTCCACCCATCTAACTTCTCTGTCCATCTTCCCCTCCTCCCTTTCTATAAACAATGCTACATATCTGCCAACTTTCGTTATCGTCGAAATTGTGTTGATATTAACTGGATTATACGGTGGCCTGCAAAGTACGAAAATCTTCACCACGGAAAATTAAACACACCAGGCAACATTCATAGTGATTACTTAAATGGTGTGAAAGTCTGTTGTAGGTAACTCTCTGCCACGCTCTGTTTTGGGTAGACAGTGACCTTCCAGTTGTTTTGAATTTAAAAGTGTCCTAAAACAAATTCTTCTTTTAGGTTATAAAGCTTTTTCCATTTGTACTGGGTCGCGTGGTTAGCTATTGTTTTGACGTGGTTAATTTGAAAGCTGGCAGGGTGGCTTTAATAGTGAGTCAAGAAAAAATTAGATTAAGATTATCAACTGCTGAATGTTTATCAACTGAGAACGCAAATCATATCTTCTTCGCCAGTTTGTACGTTAGGCATTTAATTCTGTAACACTCTACGATAATTTATGCTTGAGAGAGGGGCCAAATATTACAGCCGAGCTGGCATCTAATTCTTGCGAGTAACATGGCAACCATTTAATGTTTGAAACACATGACTTCCTGTGTGTGTCTGTTATTCGTCGTCGTAAAAAAATAAAAGCTTCGGTCTTGGTTGCGTGCATTTTCTACCCAGTGACACCGATATGAATCTAATATCAAGAGGCAATCATGTAATATTGAAAATATTTGAAGGAGGATACGCTTGCGTACACCTGCAACACCGAAAAATTTAATTTTAAAAGCAAATTGTGAGCTGGAAAGGCAAACAATGCCGTTTACACTGCCGCGACATTCGCAGGAAAACATGTTTGTTATGAAATCGTATTTGACAAACAAGCGGCCTGGTCAATGCGAGGATGTGTTTTTCCGGCTGCGCCATGGGGCCAGGAGGCCGTCTGTATACGACGCCCTCTGTTGCTCGGTACACAAAAGCGGCCCAGCATTCGCAGTCTCCCTTCTTACGGTCCCTATGTTTACATCACACGCAATTCCGAGAAGAGGAATTACGCATGACAATTTTCACTGCCACAAGCGGCTTTGCTACACCGGCCAAATATCGGTTTTCCTATCGTTATTTGTTTTACTCAAATGGCCTCTAGAAACAAGGTATTGCGGTTTCCGCTTCAATCAGCGCAGTAGCTGTTATCAGAGGTAAACAACTTCATGCTCAGATTCAAAAATCAAATGTTCAAATGTTTGTAATTCTATCGGACCAAACTGCGTGGTCATCAGTTCGTAGCTTACAAACTACTTAAACCTAGGTAAACTAACCTAAGGACATACGCACAACCCATGCCCCAGGGAGGACTCGAACCTCCACGGCGAGCAACAGCACGCTCCGCAGCGAGACGCTTTAGACCGCTCGGCTACTCCACCGCGGCTGCTCAGATTCACAGACTTTTTTACTTCGTTCTCGATCCACAAAGTCGCTTCGCCACATTATCTTAAAAGTTTTAAAAACAAGACGTAATCTAACACTCTAAACAGGTTTCTAAAACAGCAGTGCATTAACATGTGAGTCAAAATCGGTTGTGGAAGAGGAAATACGTTATTTCTCGAATCTATGTTGAAGTGTTCATATGGCCATTCAGAAGCGATGTTGGGTGTCTGTGAGATCTGGTTTTGGAAGCCCAATTACTCATGTACGCGTAGTAAATATATAGCATTTCCTCCTTACTCTAATTAATTTTGCACTTTTGGCCAAGGTCAACCAATGTTTCATATGTATATCCAAGAATATTGTTACAACAGAGGAACTAAAGATTCTTAAAATTATTAAAATGGCGAAATTTTTGACCAACTGACTGTCTGTAGTAACATCTTGGAACCAGAAACTGGAAGAAGAGAAAAAATGTTCATAAGAAATTCGATACAGGAATTTACAGAATGTAATAAACGAAACAATGCAATAGCACTTCATTCTAATAAAATAATTATGGACAAATCTGCAATGAAAAGGTTTATAAGCAGGCAATGAAAATAGTAAATAATTGATCACATCTTAGTCTGAAGCTTTTATACAGATAATTTAATAGTTGTTTAACATCAAAGTTCGGGAATGAATGCCAAGCTGAATGGAAGCCGTCAGGGCTGAATAGTTCCGATCCTTACGCTTGTTTTCAACCGTACTTCGCCGGCCGCGGTGGCCGAGGGGACCGAGGCGCTTCAGTCACGGTCTGCACGGCCACTACGGTCGGGGGTTCGAATCCCCCCTCGGGCATGGATATTTGTGCCGTCCTAGTTCGTAAGTAATTCATAAGTAGTTTGTAAGTTTAGGGACTGATGACCCCGTAGTTAAGTCCCATAAGCTTAACAAACATTTGAACATTTTTGAACCGTACTTCCTCATTTAATGACTGCTTGTCAAGAGGGAGCATTACCGCGATTTACCCAATGTCATGAATTATTAAAAACGCTTCATTGGTACTAATTCGGTTTTACACCTAACCTCTGATATCGGCCGCTAGGATCATAGACATGAATTTACGAACTTCATGGCATTTTCACTGATTAAAAAAGTACTGTGTTCCCATCTGGATATGTTTTTTCAATTCTTCCGAGTTCTTTTTCTCTGCACTAGGGATACCTATTACAACGTCATTCATGAGGAAGTGTGTATCACGGACAAATGACAGAACGTGTGCAGGATGCTCTTGCGTGAACTATTTCTTAAAAGGGGAATTTATACCTTAACTTTTTACTTTTTTTCCCCTTGCTTCATTATACTGCCATAACAAGACCTTACACAGCTAACCGTTTTCAAGCAAGACTATAATTTTTTCTGGTTTTCAGAAATATACTTTTCTAGAGTATCAAGGTTTTAGTTTTATGCTTAATGTATCTATATTTTTGCAAAGGAACAAAAATCTTTTCTTATAATTTTCTGGTTTTTGTTATTAACTGACTTACTCGGGACATACTTCTCCAAAGCGCGATTTACAACGATTATAAACTTTGCCTATAATTCTCCTACTACCATCGTACTGGAACTCAATAAGCCGGCCGCGGTGGCCGAGGGGACTGAGGCGCTTCAGTCACGGTTTGCACGGCCACTACGGTCGGGGGTTCGAATCCCTCCTGGGGCATGGATATTTGTGCCGTCCTAGTTCGTAAGTAGTTCATAAGTAGTTCATAAGTAGTTTGTAAGTTTAGGGACTGATGACCCCGTAGTTAAGTCCCATAAGCTTTACAAACATTTGATTTTTTTGAACTCAATAATGTCCATTGTTTGTTCAAGTGGGATGGTAACAATTACTGATCAGGTCTTTCTAGCAAAAGAACCTTTCGGGAACCTTCTTGATTGGTGTATTACCTTTACTACCCAACTTCGCTATGACTTCATCTTGACCACAGATTACCTGTATGTACACTGACATTTTCGATAAGGTAAGGACTGTTCTTTGTTACAAGGTATATAATATTTCCATTGTAGGTTGGGCTGTTCAACTGCACAAGGTCAATTTCGTAAACGGTGTTAGAAAGTAGTTCACGAGAGCGTTTCTCTTTCCACCTGCAATGTATCCGCACACGTTCCAGTCTACTACATTCTGTAGGTTAAAGTCGCCCCCAACAAATACGGAATAATCCGTGTATTTACACGCTACTAACAAGGAAACCTACCCAAGTGTCACTCTCCGATTTTTATGAAATTTGGATATTTTATGATTCATGAAAAACTATGGGAAATTTATTTTGTTTTAGCGGCGGAAAAAACATATTTAAGGGGTGAAACGGCCCCTCCAAAATTGGGACTAAAATGGAAAAATCTCGATAACTTAGAGATTAATAAGCGATTTTAATGCTTTTTGGTAAGAAAGTATCTTTTGATAAAAGACGAACATCGGACAAGGCATATTGCAGGGGGAGTGCCAATTAGGGGGCAACTACCCCTAAAGATACAAATTTTTTGTGCTCAAAGAAATAGTTTTGATTTAATCGAAGCGTTAATGCGATGTTACATTCAGAACAAGAGGCGCGGAATGCTTCCTGTAGGAGTTGTGCTGTTCCATCGCAACGCTCGTCCCCATACGACTCGGCGCACAGAAACTGTCTGGCAGATGTTCGGATAGGAGCTGTTTGACCATCCAACACACAGTCCTGAACTTGTTCTGAGTGATTTCCATCTATTCTCGAACCTTAAGAGAATAATCTGAATTTGTTCTCAGCGATTTCCATCTATTCTCGAAACTTAAGAGAATAATCTTCTCCGGCCAGAGTTTTGACAACGAAGAAGAGCTGAAGACGACTGCCATACGGTCGTTCCATTCACAGACAACTGAAAGTTCATCCCACGATATGACAAGTGTCTCAATTTTTTGATTTCTATGTCGAAAAATAGCCTAAAGATTGCTGTACCTGTTGCCAAAGAACTGTTTATGTAACTATGTTTTCTCTGTTTATATAAAAATACTCGGAAAACTTCATTTCGGGATGCGCCTTACAGTTATTAATTATCTTGTATAGTATGTAGACACACATCTAACAAATCATTTATATGTTGCCTCTAAACCGAATCTTTCGGGATAAATTCGGTAGAAACAGAGTGAAATGTCTCGGGAAAGGGGAATTGGGCAATTAACTATTCTTTTTTTTTTCCTTGTCCCGTATCTACACAGAGCCGGAGTGTTAATCATCGTAATTTACATTGTGAGTAGTAGATGGCGGTCAGATGGACTTCTTGCCACCGACCCTTGAACGTGGAGACAGTATTACTGAAGTATTATCCCCGTGAAGGGAGGGAGGGGGGGGGTTGCAAATATTTGCGGTCGTGTAACTGAGGCAGGACACGGGCACCAGCCCGGTATTCACCCATTATGCTGGCCAGCACACCGGCCCTCGCCGCCAGTGCCGGACGGAATCGATCCGAGGTCGCCGCTCGTAAACAAATCCCGGATGAGACCTGCGGACACGGGCGGATATCTGGCTGCAGCATGGAATTACGTAATCAGTGGCTTTATATATTCACTCACAACACACTCCTTCCTTATTAAACGTACTATTTGTTCACTGGAATACCTTTTGTGGTAAGTAATATCGCTACGTACCTTAACTAATACCATTATTTCAAAATGTTCAAATGTTTGTATAGCATATGGAACTTAACTACGGGATCATCAGTACCTAAACTTGCAAACTACTTATGAACTAGCTAATACTAAGGACGGCACAAATATCCATGCCCGAGGGGGGATTCGAACCCCCGACCGTAGTGGCCGTGCAGACCGTGACTGAAGCGCCTCAGTCCCCTCGGCCACCGCGACCGGCCCATTCTTTCCGCTAAGTAGTACTAATATACACAGTTATTCTTCTCTCTTAGGTTTTTAACGGCAAAAACACTTTTATGCCCAACGTGCACGCAATGTTCTCTAAAATCTTAGTATTTTTGATGCATCAAAATACAGACTTTCGACTATAAATCTGGTGATTCAAAACATTATTTCTTTTAAAGATGGTTTTATTATAATTCCCGCCCTTTCTCTTTTTTAATGCCAAGTGTTTCGCGTTTCGTACGTTTCGTTAAGTGTTTGAACCACATATGTCGTGAACCTAATGCTACAGCCGATTCTTACTTCAGATTGAGGGGAGATACAACACGCCCCCAATGTTCAATCTGATAAATCATTTTAGGAAGTGAACTTAGTGAGTAGCGTTGCTCTTAATACGCCCTTCTTTAATGATTTCGCCTTCAAAATTCCAGCTCACGATGACTATGTTACCTACTAGGTTTAACCAAACGTCACTTCAACGCTATAGAGGTCCACTTAATGATATCATATACAATCCTTTTTACATTTTAAGAACTTTAAGGAGGGGCGGTACAAAACTCGGTACCTAACATGAAGCCGCGGTGGAGTAGCCGAGCGGTCTAAAGCACCTCGCTGTGGAGCGCGCGGTGGAGGTTTGAGTCCTCCCTGGGGCATTGGTGTGTGTGTTTGTCCGTAGGTTAGTGTACCTAGGTTTAAGTAGTTATAAGCTACGGACTGATGACCACGCAGCTTGGTCCGATACATTTACAGACATTTGAACATTTGAACCTAACATGAATATTGGGACGTCTTATTAAGTCTTTCCACCTCATATACTAATACGTGAAGAGTCACCTTTAACGGTGTGAAATCCGTCCTGACGAAATAAAGACATAAAATACAGCTCAGGGGAATTATGAAAATTCATTGAAAGGAATCCTGGTATAATTGTGTGTTACCCTCTAGAATTTCTTAACAATAATGTATTTCATCTGAGGATGCCCAAATTATAAAATAGTGACACTCCTTTCAGTTGTGATGCATTTTTGTGGCGCATGCGGATAACGATGCAAAAAAGGTACTAAGCGTTACAAGGCACCTAGCAGCAGGGCGCGCCGTCGGAGGTTCGAGTCCTCCCTCGGGCATGGGCGTATTTATGGTCCTCAGCAGTAGCTAGTTTACGTAGTTCGGAAGCCTAGGGACTGATGACAAGAGTAGGAAAGTCCCATAGATTTACAAACATTTGAACATTTTGAGTGGTGGCAAGTTAGTAAAGAAGAAATTGGTGGTATGGTTGCTTTGGGGGGGGGGGGGGAGGACGTAGAGATTATTTAGAGAATTTCACAAGGGTTTATTTCGTGTACACCTTTGATGTGGATTTATTTCCCGTCGTTAATGTAGCATGCTGATTGAAACTGACAAAGAAGTTAAATGTTCAAATGTTTGTAAACCTATTAGAACAAACTGCTATGGTCATTAGTTCCTAGACTTACAAATTACGGAAACTAACTTACACTAAGGATAACACACACCCATGCCAGAGGGAGGATTCGAAACTCCGGCGTGAACAGCCGTCCAGTCCGTCGAATAACGCCTTAGACCACCCGGCCATTCAGCGCGGTTGATAAAGAAAACCGCGAAAATACCAGTGGATCTCAGAGAATCATGTTAGACTTTACATAAATTAAATGAAGTGATTCAGAAATTTTCTCGAGTTACGAACATCCGTGACGGATAAGAAACTTCCTGGAAGATTAAAAGTGTGTGCCGGAACGGGAAACGAACCTGGGACCTTTGCCGTTCGCAGGCAAGCGCTCTACCGACAGTGCTACCCTGTCACTACGTGCTCACCACTTTACTTCCGCCAGTACTTCGCCGCTCCCTACCCAACGTCACAGAAGCTCTCCTACAAACCTTGCAGTACTAATATTCGCGGGAAAGAGGACACTGTGACACATGGCAAAGCCACAGTCTAGTGAGACGTTTCCAGAATGGTATTTTCATCCTGCAGCGGCGTGGACGCTAATACGAAACTTCATGACGGATTAAAACTGTGGGCCGGACCCGTATTCGAACCCAGGACGTTTACCTTTTGCGGGCAGACGCTCTACCCAGTGAGCTACCATACCACGGCCCGTCCTCATAACAGCAAGTTTCACATCAGCATACACTCCGTTGCAGAGTGAAAATATCGTTCTAGATCCGAGATGGATATATGCAGGCTCAAGTATGGTATAAATATTTGTACAAGATTGGGAACTGAACTCGGGTCTCCTGTTCGTTAGGAATTTCCACTAACCACATTGACATCGTCACACAGAGGCTTCAGATAGCGACACGGGTTTTCAAATGTTTGTTTGTTTGTATAGTCTATGGGACTTAACTACGGGGTCATCAGTCCCTAAACTTACAAACTACTTATGAACTAGAACGGCACAAATATCCATGCCCGAGGGCGGATTCGAACCCCCGACCGTAGTGGCCGTGCAGACCGTGGAGCGCCTTAGTCCCCTCGGCCACCACGGGTTTTCCATGGCGCACTTCCTTCCTCAGTCCAAATTGTCGTCACTGCCTCAGTCTACATGTCTCCGCGTGTATCTGCGAAGCCGCTATGTCATGGCGGCATAGCGGTTATCGCAACTGCCTATTTAACAGGGGAGCCGGATTTGAATCCCAGGCTTAGTACAAATTTTTAAATCAACTACAGTGATTTACAACAGTCGATGAATCATCTAGTTTAATTTGTATAGAGACATCCGTTCCTATATGTCGCACAGGATCCTCGTTTGGTTCCATGTGGAAGTGCAATTCCACTTAATATGGAGATCGTTTCCAATGCTGTCCAAGTTTAATGGTAACATCTTATGGAATGAGGAAGACATGACAATTTTGGCTTGGAGAGATGCGTCCCGTGGTAAATCCAGGCGACTGTGTGAAGTCAGTATTCCAGGGTGGCGTTGTAGTTAACGAAACTGCCTTGGGACTAGGCACGAAGGGATCCTGGTTCGAATCCCGGACTTGGTCCAAATTTTCATACGATGCTTGTCTGTATGTAGACAGCATTATGTTAGTCATCTTCATGCAAGCGCAAGGTGTAGTATCATGTGGGATCTAGGAGAAACACACCGTGTGGAACAACGTTAAAAAAGTGTATCACCTATGACAGTTATATGCTTCACTTTGTGGTACTATGAAGCAGCCTCATAAAGATAAGTACGTGGATATCAATATTTCCTTCACCCATCTTATGAATAGCAGGAATAGGTTCGCAAGTGACATTCATAGTAAGTGGTCTCGTCTACATATCGGGCAGCTATTGTTGGGAAGTTTCTTAGCTTCATGAAATAGTTTCTTCTATAGTCAGGGATTATGTAATAATTTTGTGCCAGATGCCAGTAGTCTGTTGCTCCTATCAGTCACTGCTCAGGGAGATCAGCTGGTCGCAGATGTGAGACGGAAGGCGCGCAATACCTCGTGTGTATCGCTGGCTGTCGTTATTACAATGCTACCCTCTGAAATTCATATCGCGTGACTAACATTCTTTATTAATACTCCCTCCCCTGTAGCATCTAGCTTGCGGAATAAAAAAATACTTTACGCATCAGTAAAATCAACATATAGGTGATTTTGTTGCTAATATGTGGTTAGTACAGAAACAGAAGAGGCCAAAGGCCCAGATGTTCGTGCGAAAACAGAAATTTTAATCATACTAGAAGGAGAGCACATGGGTGTCAGATTTTGTCATTTTTATATTTATGTTGCGTGATTTGTAGAATTAAAATTGCAATCAGCCAAATCTATTCACCGCAACTCTCTATTACCGCGATAAAATCGACTTTGATGTTTTCGAGGAATTGTATGACTCTTAGCAAAGCCGATATGTCTGACTGTCACTGCCTCTCACGGGTAGGCATTGTAGAATGTCAGTCAACTAACTCCGGGATCGGTGGTTTGAACGCCATCATACCATTAATTTTTCTGTTCTGTTGGAAAACCTACAGCATATAAAATATATCAAACATCTGACGGTAACACATATTTAACGATGTTCTAATGCGAAAAGCACGTCTTCTTGTTTATTGTTAATTCTAGATATTTTATTAACAGGTGTTAGTAAGGATTGTCAGAAAAATCACACTTTTTTCGAACAAACTTAAAAATCGGGTACTTTTTATTTGTACTGTGTTCATCATTTCATACCACAGATATGATCTTACATGCCAGAGTGATAAGGGTCGTAAAATCCTGGAAAGTAACATTTGCATGGCATCGAATATACCGTTCAAGTACTGCGGTTTTACATTTTAATTCGATTATTAATTGGAAATCAAGTTTTATTTATCCAATGAACATCTCTCTTTCATCGAAATGTTGAGAAGCGAGCCACGTATATCTGATCATTTCAACAAAGAAACGAGGAAAACTACTGATGAACAACTGAGTGAATTATTATGTAGTTCTCTCTATCATTTACTTCACGTTAACTGCAGCTGTAATGTCCTTGTACTTTCAGATAAGCGCAATTTTGGAGGCACGTAATGATGTATTTCACTTCACAGTAAAAATATGCATCACAAGGCGTGATTAGAACCACCGATCCTAAGGTTACTTCTTTGTGAACCTACAACACTACCGAATGAGCCACGACGACCGTCAGAAATTTCAAATTTATTACAGGAAATGAAAGGTAATCTAAAAACTTAAAAGTTGATTCTCTCAATAATTTCGAGAATTGCACGGAATAGCTTTTACTGATTGGTATTAGAGTTCCGAAATTCACGTACCACAAATATAAAAAATTATAAAAATGCGAGAGCGATGTGGTCTCCTTGTTAGTTGAAATAAGTGTAGATAATATGGTACATAAAACGTAATTGCCACTTCTGCATATGTAACATAGGCTTGTGCCTAGCCTATGACAATTTCATTGCTAATAAACACATGCTGTAGATGCCTCCAGATTAAAAGTTCGTCACACCTCATATAATGTGCAGTAACTTCCAAACCGCGCTGCTGATTAATACGTAAATGATATTTTGGCAACGAACTGATGGAACAGCTCTGACTTGTTATGTACGAGGGCGAACTGAAAAGTAATACATCCTCACATTTTATTCATTACTCAGTATTTGGTGATGTATTATATTTCTCAATCGACTTGCACGCTTCGCCGATGAAAGTTATAGCCCTCTGTCACTGCAGGACTGCGAATTGTTAGGTCTAACATGGCTGTTTTTGTAGCACTCATGTCGAAATGTGAGAAACAGTATGCTGCATGGTGTTTCTAACTGAAGAGCACGCGAATTCAATTGAAATCAACAGAAGGAAGGCAGGAAGCTTGGGATTTAACGTCCCGTCTATCTACATCTACATAGATACTCTGCAAATCACATTTAAGTGATCATCAGAGACGGGAAATCGATAGAAGAACAAAGGCTCTGTCTGATGATGACTGTATCGTCATTAATGTTTAACGCTGGTTTGTTGGTACTGGTAATGAAGGAAACAGCACGTCAAAATTGAACGTGTTCAAATGTTTGTTTATCTAAGGATAATACTGGTGTGGTCATCTGTCCCTACACTTATAAAGTACTGAAACTAACTTACGCTAAGGACAACACACATACCCATGCGCGTGGAAGGACTTAAACCTCCGGCCGGAACGGCCGTGGAATCCCTGACAGGGAGCCTATAAACGCACGGCTATTTCCGCGCGGCTAACATCAACGTGTGGCAGAACTTGCAGTGGACAGCCGCGTACGGCAACCAACGAGACTGATAGCAACGGGGTTGAAAATCTCACCACAGTTTACCGTCGGATAACACAGAAGCATCTCTGTGGTAAACGTGATATGAGTGTATGGACTGCAGAACTGTGCATGCAGGAAATTGTGTGCTCGATGGATGTCTCATAACACGAAACGGAAGACGTTACTCATCTGTGAAGCAATTATTTCGTGTTTTGAGCCTGATTTTCTTATTTTATTATTATTTGACTCCCCACCGCCCCATATGGACTAGGTGAGAGTTTGGAGGGCAGATCTCTTCAAATGTTGAAATGTTTGTAACCCTGTTGGACCAAACAGCTTTGGACATCAGTCCCTAGACTTTCAAACTATTTAAACTAACTTACACTAAGGACAACACACACAACCGTGGCGGACTCGAACCTCCGGCGGGATCTCCTGCCAGTCCGTAGCTTGATGCCTTGTTCCACGCGGCTACTTTCACACGGTCCTGCTCTTCAGCCATAGGACATTAATATGTATATGGAGAAATAAAGATACGTAAAAGGTGACTTTTACAAAGATTCTTAAAATACAGAATGAGGAACTTAAAACTGTTTTTCCGAATATTAAGATAAATACAAATCTGATTAAAAAACGTTGCAGTAAAAGTTGTTCACATCCCAAGGGCTTCCCTCCTGCGCCACCCCCGGGGGTGGGAGGTGGGGGTATGACTTCGATATCTGAAATAGGAACCCCTGCTTCTTATTGTATATTTCGATTATACAGGAAAAAATACGTAACGGCGCCATTTATCATGAAAAAATACTTACATATATTTTCCTGGAGATTCTAAACGTACAATAAAAAATAGGGGTTCCTGTTTAAGATTCCGAAATCATCGCCGGCCGCGGTGGCCGAGCGCTCTGCGGCGCGCCAGTCACGGTCCGCACGGCCACTACGGACGGGCATGGATATTTGTGCCGTCCTTAGCTTTAGCTAGTTCGTAAGTAGTTTGTAAGTTTAGGGACTGATAACCCCGTAGTTAAGTCGCATAAGGTATACAAACATGTGAACATTTTGAAATCATCCTCCTTTCACTCCCAGGGGGGTGGTGCTAGGGTCGAACTTTATGTTAATGAATGTTTCTCCTGAAGGTGAACAACTTTTATTGCAACTTTTTCTTAATCCGATGTGTATTTTGCCGGATATTCCGAACAGTAGTTTTAAGTGTCTCACCCTGTATTTAACATGTGGCATGAAAGGGAGAATATATACCTACATATGATTTGGGCTGCCTTGGTGCATACATATAAAGGTGGAGATAAAAATACACATTGAAAACGAACAGTAGAGTAAAAGGAAAAACACTTGGACACTAACAGAACTCTAGAACAACGGAACTCAAATGTTCAAATGTTTGTAAAGCTTATTGGACTTAACTACGGGGTCATCAGTCCCTAAACTTACAAACTACTTATGAACTACTTACGAACTAGGACGGCACAAATATCCATGCCCGAGGGGGGATTCGAACCCCCGACTGTAGTGGCCGTGCGTACCGTGACTGAAGCGCCTCAGTCCCCTCGGCCACCGCGGCCGGCACAACGGAACTGAAATGGAGAAGACGGAGAAGACGGCCGTAGAAACGCAGCACTCTGATTGCTACGGTAACTAAAGTGAAATGTCTTGTTTTGGTTGACAGAAGGAGAGCGCTTATGGAGATAGAAGTTGGGATGGAGGACTGGTACAATGCTTGTAGGGAACGAAGGGGGAGGGAATGTTGCTGTAAGGACTATGGAGTTGGGTGGAAAATGGGTTCGGGAATGGAAGGAGAGAGAAGGAGCGGTGATGTGGCAACAGGATGGCAAGAGAACCTTCGGGGAGGTACCGTGGAATACATTAATAGTTGGTAGGAACTGTATATGTCAAAGCGGAGTTCATGAGGCGCGAGAGGGAGGCGGTTCAAGAATAGTTGAGAGGGGACGTCTAGAGATTGCAGGTAAAGGTGTAGGGCGAGTCGCAGCAGCTCGCTAGCGTGGGAAAGGTGAGGGGACACCCTAAGAGTGTTGGTGCCGAGCTTGCGTACAGCATATTCTAAGGTGTTCAGTGTCTTTGAGGACAGCTGGAAATGCGATGAGTTGGTATAGGATTCTGGATCGGGGGAGTACTCGGACGCAGAAGGTAAGGCGCTCGACGATCTTGTTGAACCGGAAGCCGGTGAGTGTCTTAACATTGTGAAAGCTGATGAAATCAGGGTACTCCATTATGTTTGCTGATGATGCTGTGGTGTATGGGAGGGTGTCGTCTGTAACTGACTGTAATAGCATACAGGTTGACTTAGACAAAATTTCTAGTTGGTGCGAAGAATGGCAGCTAGCTCTCAATGAAAAAAAAAAATGTAAGGTGATGCGCATGAGTAGAAAAAACAATCCTATAATGTTCGAATACAGCATTAGTAGTGAGCTTCTTGATGCTGTCGCGTCGTTCAAATATCTATGCGTAACATTGCAGAGCGATATGAAATGGAACGAGCATGTAAGGACAGTTGTGAGTAAGGCAGACAGCCGACTTCGGTTTATTGGGAGAATTTTGGGAAGATGCACTTCACCTGTAAAGGAGACCGCGTATAAAACGCTTATACGACCACGTCTTGAGTATTGCTCAAGTATTTGGGATCCGCAGCAGATCGGTTTGAAGGAAGACATAGAGGCGGTTCAGAGGCGAGCAGCTAGATTTGTTACCGGTAGGTTCGACCAATGCGCGAGCATCACGAAAATGCTCCGGCAACTCAATTGGGGATCGCTGGAAGAAAGACGACGTTCTTTTCGTGAATTTTTGTTAATTAAATTTAGAGGGCCGGAATTTGAAGCTGAGTGTAGTACGATCTTGCTGCCACCTACTTACATTTCGCGTAAAGATCACAAAGACAAGATAAGAGAAATTAGGGCTCGTAGCTCGTACGGAGGCATATAGGCATTCTTTTTTCCTCGTTCAATTTGGGATTGGAATAGGAAAGGAAATGCCTAGTAGTGGTACAGTGTACCCTCCGCCACGCACCTTACGGTGAATTGCGGAGTATGTATGTAGATGTAGATGACCCCGAAAACAAGACAGCTCCAGTGTCGTTCCGCCACAATGGATCACAGATTTCATTCGTTTATGGACTTCAAATTGGAGTTTTCAGTGGTTAGAAACTGCATTACAACAAGCTGTTTCTCACATACCGACATAGTTCTGTATGCTAAATGATCGAATTCGGAGCCCTCTTTCGGCCGAGGCCTGCAACTTTCACCAGCGATGCGATCAATCCGACCTATTATAAATAGGGTTTATAAGTCTCCGTTGCTTGTAGGTGTGGTACTCATACATGAAAAAATGTGCCAGGGGCGAGATTCGAACCCGAGACATATTATTTACCAAATAGGTTTGCTAAGCCTCTACACTCCGACAGGCACACGGTCTTCACAAATCTGCAAGGACTACCCAAACACATCCCCATCCGACACAAACAGTCATATTTTCTCTTACTTTGACCATCATATTCCACGGCTCCGAGGAATATACGAAATGACAGACGACTCTGTTCTTATTTGTAACTTCATTTGCCCATCATAGGGAGCGATCTTCTTATAGTACTTGCGTGAGTCAGTAAATAAGTCGCTGACTGAGTTTGACACTCCGGTACTGCGCGTTGTGTAGGGACATTTCTCTACCACTGCGACACATCCGTCTTGTGGGTTGCAGCAGTGTAAGTAACCAAATGCAGCTACAGCTCAAGAGCGTCACTTAGAGAATGCAAACGCTGCCACAGAAATTCCAACCTCCAGCTTTTAAAGCTTTGTCGAACGATGGGAATAGTGTTTAAATTTATAGGTGGAGTCAGCTGAAAAGTAAAGCAATATTCAGGTTTATAAACACAGTACTGGAGTGTCTACCTCAGTTTGCGGAAAAACGTTCAAATGTTTGTAGAACTTATGGGACTTAACTACGGGGTCATCAGTCCCTAAGCTTACAAACTACTTATGAACTAGCTAAGACTAAGGACGGCACAAATATTCATGCCCGAGGGGGGATTCGAACCCCCGACCGTAGTGGCCGTGGATACCGTGACTGGAACGCCTCAGTCCCCTCGGCCACCGCGGCCGGCTCTCAGTTTGCGACTTATTTACTAGTCACCCTCGTAATATAATGGGAAAAAATTCCAAGATCGCAATTTTTGTTTTTTAAGTTTTATGCAAGATGACCAGTTTCCATCTTCTGGTGTCTCTGAATGGGTATATTAAGATGCAATTTTAAATTTTTTAATTCGTTCAATAATTACGCAAAATATTGAAAATGAAATTTCTAGTGCCTCTGTAAGTTATCAGATAGCTCACAGCCTAATTTGACAAGAATGAGACTTGAAATTAGCTGTGCCATTACAATAGGAACCATCGTAATATTTGCGATGATACTTTTCACTGCTGATAGTATAAATTCATATCAATGAAACACCCAGCCGGCCGCGGTGGCCGAGGGGACTGAGGCGCTCCAGTCACGGTCTGCACGGCCACTACGGTCGGGGGTTCGAATCCCCCCTCGGGCATGGATGTTTGTGCCGTCCTTAGGATTAGCTAGTTCATAAGTAGTTTGTAAGTTTAGGGACTGATGACCCCGCAGTTAAGTCCCATAGACTCTACAAACATTTGAACATTTGAAACACCCAGAGTAGAAAACTCCACCATTAAAGCTGGATATGGAAATTGTTATTGTGTCTTGCATTATCCCTTTGTATATCACAGTGCTGTTGACAAAGAATTTATACTAGCAGCAATGAAAACTATAATCGCAAATGCTGGGATAGTTACTACTGTAATGGCTCAGCTGATCCCACGTATCATTCCAGTAAATGTAGACTGTGACCTGTCTGGTAGTATACAGAGGCAACAGAAACTTCATTTTCAATATTTTTCGTAATTATTGCCCAGATTTAAAATTCCGTCAAAATATCCGTAAACCATTCATAGAGACCGTAAGATGACATCCTTGTGTGTCGAAACCGATTGTGTTGTGTAAAAAACAATAAATAAATAAAATAAAAAATTGCGACCCTCCATTTTTTCATTGTGTTATTATTTGTAACTTACTTTGTGGAGATTTGAAGCTTATTTCAATGCGGACATAAGCGACGACTGGACTCGTGGTGGGAATCCGAAAGAAGGGACGCCGCAATTGTCAATGCATTCGACTAAGTAAAATCAGCATCCCGTAAAGAGGAGGCCTTATTGTCGTATAACGTCACACACAATAGGGCATAGTCACGTAGGAACTTGGTGGCTGCTATGAGACAGCGGCCAGCCGGTCAGCTGCGCGCTCGCGGCCTACTCTGTGTGACGTCACACGACTACGTTGGTAATATTCTTGACTTGTAATACATCAACTGACTTTGAGAGTAGAATAAAAATAATCAGAGGTGTTACTTTTCAGCACGCCCTCGTAATACCGCCTAGAGAAACAATTTGTGCCCTTTCTCGTATTTAACTTTTTTGTGTCCCAGCCTCGTCGCCGCTTTTGTGTCTCGTTTCGGTCGTAGGTGTCGGTGGCCGAGTAGAAAGACCGACACAGGAATAAAGGGTGCACGCTTGTGTAGGTAGGAGGTGACCAGCCAGTGGGACAGCAGAAACTAGAAACACTAGAGTAAATTATAAAGAGATATATATTTCTTAAAGACTTAGTAATACTTAACTTTCACATAGCTCAGTACTGCAGAATGCTGATACATAGTTGAGCTAGAGGCCTGCCCAGTGCCTATCCGATAGCCAAGTCTTAACTGGTGCCTATCTGATTCCGAAGTGTTAGCTGGTTCCTATCTCAGTCCCAAGTGAAGGATGTCGTTCAGTGGTGGCCACGAACTGAGTTCTAGCAGAGGGCGCTCGTGGCTGACGTCGTAAGAACGCCGCGCCCTGCGTGCATGGCGGCGCGACGCGAAAGTAGGTGGCGCGCACTTTGGACTTGTGCGACACCACAAACTTACTTTTCGTAATCGGAGAAAGTAATACTTGCTACCTTATATTACAGTGCAGACCGAGCGAGATGGCGCAGTGGTAACGCACTGGACTCGCATTCGGTAGGATGGTGGTTCAAATCCACCTCCGGCCATCCAGATTTAGGTTTTCCGTGATTTTCCTAAAATTACTCCAGGCAAATGCCCGGATGGTTCCTTTCAAAGGGCACGGCCGATATCTTTCCCAATCCTCACCCAAAAACTCCGAGCATTAGCTCCGTCTCTAATGACCAAGCTGTCGACGGGACGTTAAACCCTAAGCTTCCATCCTTCCTTCCTTCCTACAGTGCAGAGGTATAGTGGAACTTATAACCATACGAAATTCATATTTTACGGGAAAGTCGTACATTAGAAATTCTTTCAATTTTCGTCTGTATGAGTGTGGAGAATTACCAGAAGACCATACTCAGATTTTTCTGTAGGTCATCGTCGAATAGTTTCTAAACAACAAAGCGCATCTCGATCATTTTTTCATTTTTAGGAGAGTAGTATATTCAGGATGGTTTAAATTATACTGGTGTACAAACCTTAAAAGTACTCAGAGAAAGGGTTGATTTGGATTTTAAATCAGCCCTTAGGAAACGTTTGATGTAGAAAATAAAGTTCAATCAACTCTCTTCAGTAGTGTTATGACTGTAGTAATTATAAAAATATGAATTTTACTGGGTTCTAAAATAAGAATATCAATTCGAGTTACGACGAAGGCTTCAGCATTTCCTGGCGAAATATCATGAATACTAACAACTACACATGCAGTGTTAGTAATGGGACGTGATGGTTCTAAAGCAACAGGACGTTTCTTGTGATTAAATTATGTTTTACACACAGAAAAACTGATATATGTAGTATCCTTCATTCATCTTCTACAGAATTTCAGACATCAGCATCATCATCATAAGTCGTTGTGCTCATCGCTGAGCGTCGTGAACCCATGAAGCAAGCGTCTTCATTCCGGACGGTTGTCAGATTCTCTTAGTGCTTTCTGAAGAGGTAGACCGGAGATCTTGATTTGATCTATCCATCTGTTCGCAGCTCTTCCTATTGGTATTATGACCTCGATCTTTCCTTGCAAAATTATTTTCTCTAGGTTTTCTCCATCTCTTCTTTTAATATGACCAATTTTTTCAGTGACTCGAAAAGAAAGGCTTCTTGATATATCTAGTTGTTCAGACATGGACACATTTCTTCTTCTTTCGGTCTATTTTATGCGTAGCATCCTACGCCAGCACCAAAGATCAAACGCATCAATGTGCTGTTTGTCTCTGATCAACAGTGACCATGTTTCGCAACCATAAAAGAAGGCAAAAAACACGAGTGTTATAACCAGCCGGATCTTGGTGTTATTTGTTATTGCTCTGCTCTGCCACATCTTGGTGAGCTTCTTCATAGCCACTCGCCCTAGCGTGATCCGTCTTCTAATCTCATAAATCTTTCCAGTCAAATCACTTGGTCTCTTCTATCAAGAAATTTATACGTAAGCTCATTTTCCCAGCCTGTACTCTATAACACATCGAAATGACATTCCCCTAAAAATCACACAACTGCAATTCAGTATTAGACTGGTCAGATTCTGTTGTTGTGGTATTCAGTCCGGAGACTGGTTTACTGCCGCTCTCTACCCTACCCTATACTGAGCAAGCCTCTTCATCTCCTCATAAGAACTGCAACCTACATCCATTTGAACCTGCTTACTGTATTCATCTCTTGGTCTTCCTCTGCGATTATTAGCCTACACACTTCTTTGATGTCTAAGAATGTGTCCTACCAATCGATCCCTTCTTTTAGTCAAGGTTTGTTGGAAATTCCTTTTCTCCTCAATTCTGTTCAGTACCTCCTCATTGGTTACGTGATCCACCCACCTAATCTTCTGCATTCTGCTATAACACCACATTTTAAAAGCCTCTATCCTCTCCCTGTCCGAACTGTTCATCGTCCATGTTTCACTCCCATACAAGGCACCACTCCACACAGATGTCTTCAGAAAGGATTGCCTTAGACTTAAATTAATATTCGATGTTAAAAAAATTTCTCTTTTTCAAAAACACTTTTCTTCCCCTTGCCATTTTGCATTTTATATCCTCTGTACTGCGACCATCGTGTGTTATTTTACTACCTAAGTAACAAAACTCATCTACCAACGTTATTGTTTCGTTACCTAATCTAATTCTTTCAACATCGCCTCATTTTCTTAGACTGCACTCCATTACCCTTGTTTTTCTCTTGTAAATGTTCATCTTGTGTGCAGCTTTCAACGCACTGTCCATCCCGTTCAACTGTTCTTCCAGATCCCTTTCTGTCTCTGACAAAATTACAAAAATGTTCAAATGTTTGTAGAGTCTATGGGACTTAACTAAGGGGTCATCAGTCCCTAAACTTACAAACTACTTATGAACTACTTACAACTAACGACGGCACAAATATCCATGCCCGAGGGGGATTCGAACCCCCGACCGTAGTGACCGTGCGGACCGTGACTGGAGCGCCTCAATCCCCTCGGCCACCGCGGCCGGCTCAAAATTACAATGTCATCGGCAAAACACAATGTTTTTATTTCTTCACCCTGAACCTTAACTCCTTCTCCATATTTCTCCTTGCTTTCCTTTATAGCTTGCTCAGTGTACAAATTGAATAACATTGGTGAATGGCTACATCCCTGTCTTACTCCCTTCCAAACCTCTGCATCCCTTTCATGCCCTTAAACTCTGACAACTGCTGTCTGATTTTTGTACAAGTTGTAAATAACCCGCCGTTCCCTATATTTTACTCCTGCTGATTTCAGAATTTGAAAGAGTCTATTCCAATCAACATTGTCAACAGCTTTTTCCAAATCTATAAAAGTATGTTTTCCGCCGCGATGCAGTAGTCGAGCGGTTGTCCTGGCAATTTTTTCCGGGTGCCGTGGCTAAGTTCGAGTCCTCCCTGGGGCATGGGGGTGTATTTGTCCTTAGGTTAGTTTACCTTAGTTTAAGTAGTTTGTAACCTACGGACTGATGACCATGTAATTTGGTCCGATAGATTAACAAACATTTGAACATTCTTTTATGTTGCCTTTCCTTAATCTCTCTTCTAAGACAAGCCGTAAAGTTAGGATTGCCGGCCGTGTTCCTACATTTCTCTTGAATCCGTACTGATCTTCCCCGAGGTCGGCTTCTACCAGATTTTCCATCCTTCTGTAAATAATTCGTGTTAAAATTTTGCAACCATGACTTATTAAACTGATGGTTCTGTAATTTTCACATTTGTCTGCACCTTCTCTCTTTGTAACGGGGATTATTACATTTTTCTTAAAGTCTGAGGGTATTCCCCCTGTCTCATACATCTTACACGCCAGGTGAAATAGCTTTGTTATGGATGGTTCTCCCAGAGACTTCAGTAGTTCTGAGGGAATGTCGTCCACTCCAGAGGCCTTGTTTCGACTTAGGTCTTTAAGTGCTCTATCAAATTCTTCTTTCAGTATAGTATCTCCTATTTCATCATTATCTACTTCCTCTACCTTTCCTACATTATTGTCTCTAAATTCATTTTGTTATTAGCGCTCCTCTATATGCTCTTTCCAACTTTCAGCTTTCCATTCTTTGCTGAGAACTGGTTTTCCGTCTGAGTTCTTTATATAGAAGAAGCTGCTTTTCTTGTCTCCAAATGTATCTTTTATTTTCCTGTAGGCGGTATCTATTTTTCCCCTATTTAAACATTCTTCTACTGACTTGCATTTGCCTTCTAGCCATTCCTGCTTAGCTATTTGGCACTTCCAGTCAATCTCATTTCTCAGTCGTCTGTATTCCATTTTGCCTGTTTCATTTACTGTATTTTTGTATTTTCTCGGTTCATCGATTAAATTTAATATATCCTGTGACATCCAAAGATTTTTTGTAGATCTTGTCTTTCTACGTATTTTCTCCTCTGCTGCCTTCACTATTTCATCTCTCAATGCTACCCATTCTACTTCAACTGTTTTATTCACCCCTTTTTCTGTCAATTGTTGCCTAAAGCTGCCTCTGAAATTCTTAATAACTTCAGGTTCCTTCAATTTACCAATGTTTCATCTCCTTATTGCCTACCTTTCTGCAGTTGTTTTCAGTTTTAGACAACATTTAATGACCAATAAGATATGGTCAAAGTCTATATATGCCCCTGGGTATGTCTTACAGTTTAAAACCTGGTTCGGAAATGTCTTACCATTATAAAATCTATCTGGTACCTTCCGGTGTCTCCTGGTCTCTTCCACGTATAGAACCTTCTTTCACGATTCTTAAACCAGGTTTTGTTATTATGTTCCGTGCAAAATTCTACCAGGGGCTTCCTCTTTCATCTCTTTTGCCCAGTCCATATTCACCTACTATTTTTCCTTCCCTTCCTTTTCCTACTACCGAATTCCAGTCTCCCATCAAAATTAAGTTGTTCTCTCCCTTAATTGTCTGAATAATTTTCTTTATCTCTTCAACATTTCTTCGATATCCTCATCATCGGCAGAGCTAGCTGGCATATAAACATGTACTATTGTGGTCGATTTTGGCTTCGTATCTATCTTCACTACGATAATGCGATCACTGCAATGCTCATAGTAGTTTATCCGCGTTCCTGTTTTCTTATTCATTATCACACCAACTCCTGTAATACCCCAACTGATTTTGTATTTATAATCCTGTACTCATCTGACCAGAAATCCTGTTCCTCTTTCCACCGAACTTCACTAATCCCCACTATATGTAACTGCAAGCTATCCATTTCCCTTTTTAAATTTTCTAACCCCCTGCCTGATTAAGGAATTTAACATACCTCGCTCAGATCCGTAGAATGCCAGTGTTGTCTTTCCTGATGATAACATATTCCTGAATAGTGCCCGCCCAGAGATCCAAATGGGGGACTATTTTATCTCCGGAATATTTTACCCGAAAGGATGCCATCATCATATATTCATACAGTAGAGCTACATGTCCTCGGGAAAAGTAACGGCTGTAGTTTCCCCTTGCTTTTAGCCATTCGTAGTAACTGTGTGGCAAAGCCACATCAACTGATATTACAAGGCCAAGGTCAATCATCCAGACTATTGCCCCTGAACTACTGAAAAGGCTGCTGCCCCTCTTCAGGAACCACACGTTTGTGTGGCCTCTCCACAGATACCCCTCCGCTATGGTTGCACCTACGATACTGCTATCTGCATCGTTGAGGCACGCAAGCCACCTCACCTCGTCAATGTCTGTGGTTCATGAGCGTGGGGTCAGATCCTACCATCCGTTAATTCGTGATATAAAGAATAGTCCCATTAGACAATATTCTGTTATTTCAGGAGGTGTTGGTATCTCTGAACTACTATGTGAGTGTGTTAGGCCTACATCAAAAGAGTAAGTCTTGCCGCAAGAAAAGACATCGTTGTTGTAACGAATGGGGTACTACTTTACCTCCGGAATATTTTAGCCGAGAGGATGCCATCATTCGCATGACCATCTCTACCCTGTATCGCATTGATAAAAAACGAACTGCGCTTCATTATACTCTCTCGATGTCGTTCGTCAATACCACGTGATAACCACCTCATTTCGCCCAGAACCACTACAAAAGAGGACGGTTGAGCGTAGAGTAAGCAGTCTCTTCATTAGTGTTTATATGTCATCTACGTGTACTGCCAATAAAACGCAGTCTTTGCTTCACCTTTTATACAGAATTATCTGATTCCTTTCCCATTATAGTCAGTCAGAATGGTACTTCATACGTACTCAGATGACTTTACGTAATTGAGATTTGATTGATTTTCTAAACGAAGTTCAACTGATTCCTTTTAGTCCTCTTGTGGCTGACTTGACTCCTGTCATTATTTATCATCAATTGCCAATTTTAAGACCATTCTGCAGTTTATTTTTATCTTCAGTTGTGGATTACATTATTTCAGTTCGTTATTGTAGCTTCAGGTGCAGCGATTGTAGTGTTTTCTGCCCAAGATTCCAATCGACATCAGAAAGCATGTTTACAGATTGTTTTTTCTAAATACAAACGAAAATAACGCTCTTCTCTACGAATTTGTCGTCCTGTGATATGATATACCTGGGCACAGCGACTACGTTTCCTGTCTGTCAAGTCTGGTTCACCTCCCTCAGAAATATTAACCTGTCTATTTCTTATGTATGTCGACTTTTAACGTTTGTACACCAGTCTACGTAATGTGGAGTAACTGACGCGTAAAAATCTTCTTTAGGCAGCGTGGAGAAATAATAACTGGGTCCACTGCCGAACGACAGTATCGCTAAATACTATACACAAATAAAGCAGTGGGATATTTCAGTTAGCTGTGTCGCACGATATCTTAAGAAAACAGCGTACTTGTGGAAGATTTTTCGAAGCGCAAATCGTTCCAGATTTCCCTGACAAAACTGAAGCGTAGAATTTATAAATGTAATGCATTTACATGTCGATTTGCGCCGCGGTGGAGTGCACTCTAAGTCGCCTTGCTCCGGAGCGCACGCTTTCTCGCCGTCGTTGGTTCGAGTCCTCCCTCGGGCATGGGTGTGAATGTTTCCCTTAGCTTAGTTTCAGTAGTTTTTATGCCTGGGGACTAATAACCAAAGAAGTTAAGTGTCTTAGTCTTACAAACATTTGAACATTTTGTTGGCTAGCAGTATGTAGATGGGCGCTGTACGATCTAAGGTGCATTTAATTCCAGGTTAACTTTATTTTGGGTTCAAAACAAGTAAGGGAGCAATCTCCAAATTCCCCCTGCAAATGACTGTCTGCACTATGTTGCCATTCCACTAAGATCATGCGTTAACGATGATAAGTTATCAGGTGTGCAGTCAGGTGGCAGTGATGAGATACTGCGACAAATGTCGTGATCATTGTATCTGAAGAAGTTTCTTCGTTTAGATGAGGAAGGTACTGGAAATGCAGCGATGTCTGTGCAGGCGTGATGATCACTGAGTTCAGAAGCGAAGTGGTCAACGCGACTGCGCTAGTGACCCGCAGTCATGGGCTCGAATCCCGCCTGGGCACAACTTTAAGATTGGTTTAATTATTAAATGCCCCCTGGCAGCTAATGTAAATTCCTTCCTGTCTTGTGAAATATTTATTTTGTGTCCCAGCCTCGTCGCCGCTTTTGTGTCCCGTTCCGTCGTAGGTGTCGGTGGCCGAGTGGAATGAGACCGACACAGGAATATAGATAGCACGCTGGTGCAGGTACGGAGGGGAGCAGCCAGAAACTAGAAACACTAGGGTAAATTAGATCGAGATATATATTGAACAGAATTTATACAATACTTAACTTTTACAGAGTACTGCAGATACATAGTTGAGCTAGAGGCCTGCCTAGTGCCTGTACGATAGCCAAGTCTTCACTGGTGCCTATCGGATTCCGAAGGTCTTAACTGGTTACTATCTCAGTTCCAAGTGAACGATGCCGTTCAGCGGTGGCCACGAGCGGAGTTGCAGCAGAGGGCGCTCGTGGCTGTCGTCGTAAGAACGCCGCGCCGTGCGTGCATGGCGGCGCGCGGCGAAAGTAGGTGGCGCGCACTTTGTACTTGTGCGACACCACAATTTATGATTCTATTGGTGTTGTAAACCAGAAGCAGCATCTCCTGATGGACTGCGACACATGGTGTTTAGCGGTGAATCTCGGTTCTTCGCTACTCCGAATGACCACCGACGACGAGTATGGCAGTGGCTTCGGGCGAGGTCATATTCTTATAATTATTTCTGGAAGCACAACGGTGTTACTTCTGGAGTCGTGGTGTGGACAGTCGTCGATGTGACATCAGGTCACAACGAGGTGGCGCAGTGGTAACACACTGGACTCGCATTCGGAAGGATGGTGGTTCAAATCCTCCTCCTGCCATCCAGATTTACGTTTGCCGTGATTTACCTAAATAGCTCCAGGCAAATGCCGGGATTGTTCCTTTGAAAGGGCACGGCCGATTTCCTTCCACATCCTTAACCAAACATCTCCGTCTCTAATGACAACTCTGTCGGCGGGACGTTAAACGCCAAGCTTACTTGTTCCTTTCCATGGTAGTGACTGAGTGACTGTAGAATCCCCGACGGCGCAACGGTACCTGTATGTCAAGGATATCGTGCGTCCTCATAAGTCATCGTCTGAAGAGACAGTTTTCCCACGTCTTTTATTCGGGGTATAAACCACATGTTACCACGATTGAGCACTTGCTTGCCTCAGGAGAGGTACATCGGCTTTATGACACCCTTCACAACCTATTAGCATGAATCCAGACCATGAGCGGTGCAGCTTCATACTAGTAAGTAGGCACATATTGTGAAGTTGTTTGTAAATTTGACTCGATGTTTTAATCACTGAATTAACGTGACGTGCTGCCTGAATCAGAAGTATCACACCATGTCTTCACTTTCTACGTCTTCATTTTTTTCAAGCAGTACCATTTTTGCACTTAATACAGTATGACTCCAATTACCAAGGACATTCACAATTTGGAAGCTTTATCTCGTCCGCATAGCAAACGCCAATCGAGCTCATATTAAAGTTCTTGGTAGCTACCGTAAAGTAACTAGTGACGGGCGCAGTGGAAGCAAAAACTGTAACACTGAAAAATTAGCTATTGGCGTGTGTTACAAGACATAAATGAAGTAAAAGGAAAGCGATGAACTACGAGGTAGAAAAACAATCACTTCCTGATTATTTAAGTATAATTAAATTGTTGTATCATAGATTTATCCGTAGATATGTAAATTTTTTATTTCATTACTAGGCTACGTGGTTGTAAACTGTTAGTTTTGGTAGATTATGTCACTGAACAAGGGAAACAGTACGAGTTCAGCTACTTCTATTTCCACATCTTGTATTGTATATAGCAAATACACTGTGATACGATAGCGGATTGCCAGCGGAATCGAATGAGATATTTGCAGTAAAGGCGATACAGGGCAAGGACTCTCAGGAAGTGAGCAGAGGGTCGACAGAACGAGTGAACTGGGTCAGCGATATTACCGACCGGCACAGACTCAGATTCTGAAGAGAGCTCTTCCTGCGCTGAATAAATCTTTGAAGTGTCTAGAAGTGGCGGCCCGGAACAACAAAGAACCACAGCTTGGCCGACAGTGCTGGATGTCGAGTGAAGAGGCACTTCATTCGGTGCCCAAGGATGGCTGTGGTCGATTCTTATTAGTTCACATTCACTATACTTATCGACATATTCAGCCCAAATATTATAACTGAGGGTTTCACTGGAAATCACAATGGAGAACAGCTCTTTCATATATAAAAGAACTTTTAAAGATTACTATCAAGTACAAACACGGAAATTAGTAATGAATATTTAATTCTCTGTTAGATATTCTAAATATTCCCTCAGGAATTACTGTCTTTCAGTTGCTTTGAGACGAAAAGTTAGATACCGATTATTTTGTGATCACGATTGAGTTTACTGAAGACTGAACAGTAGCTCAGAGCAAGAAAACAACTATCGTGGTCCACTTTAGGAGCTCGATAATTTTGATAAAGCGATACACAAGAAGCGAAAAAATATAAAATTCAACATTGCTCCCCCGTAACACAAGCATAGCTCCTTAACACTTGACCAGATTCCTTTGTATGGACAGTCAGTGGCATTACTGTTAAGGAAGGAAGATTACGGTTTAACTTTCCGTCGACGGTGTGGTCGGATTGTTTGGGGGAGCATGGGGAAGAAAATCGGTCGTTCCCTTTCACGGAAACTGTCCTGAACTTCCTTGGAGTGATTTAGGGAAATCACGGAAAACCTAAATCTGGAAGGCAGGCGGTGTACGCGAGCCACAGTCCTTCCGAATGCGAGTCCAGTGTGTTACCACAGCGCCACCTTACTCAGTCGGACACCATAGAGTCAGTCATGTACGGTGCCTACAAGACGTTTACGATAAGTAGTTTTAAAATGCTTGTAGACCTAAAGAAACATAGGCTTAAAAACTGCTTAAACTAACGTACGGTAATGATAACACACACACGTATGTCCGGCCGCCGACTCAAACCTCCGACGCGAGCAGCCGCGGAATCCGTAACGTCGTGCTCTGTCAAATTGCATATATCAACGAACTACAGAATGAGGCAGTCAATTCATTCAGAGCCGCGGTAGTGTCGCCGCGGAAGCGGTCGAGTGCACACCGCTGGGTTGTTTACACCAGCGGGCGCACCGGCGGAGCCGCAGCCTGTTGACGGTTATTGTGAGTATTGCTCTGCGACTGCAGTATGGAAACTCTAGTTCGAACACGCACCCTGAAGTTCGCATTTAAATACGGATACGTGCGACCGACAATTTTGGAACTCGACGATTGGTTACATGACACGATTCACCTAGAAGACGACGACGTTGTAGGCTTTGCTTATGATTTCGTAGCCAATGCTGTATATGTACAAGTTCGTAATGACGATATCTGCCTGCGAACTATGACTCGAACTGACGGAAAGGCAACGTTCGCTCACTCAAATGGCGCAATTAGTGAGGTTACAATAACTTGTTCCGGACTTGGCCTCAAGTTGGTTCGTATTTACAACCTACCGTTTGAAGTCAACTTAGATCGTATACGAGAGGCCCTCTCCCCTTACGGGTCGGTGCTTCAAATTCAAAGAGAAAAGTGGACAGGTCTCAGGCACTTTAACGTTGACAACGGCGTAAAAATCGTGAAGATTGATTTGAATAAACATATACCGTCCTATATCATAGTACAGGGGTTCAAAGGTCTTGTCACATACGACGGACAACCTCGTACATGCGCTCATTGTGGATCGTCAGAACATATGAAAGCAGCATGTCCACAAGCGAGACCGCGACAATTGCCTCGCGAGGTAGTTACCACTGACCGAGCGCCGCCTACGGCACTAGAACGTACGCACGAGTTACTCTGGCTTCAGACACGGACAGTGCTGATCTTTCCGAACACGGCGACGAACACCAGAAGCAGACATACGAACAGGAAGTCGTGTCGGCCGAGACTCATATTGTTCCCTCCGCTGCTGCATCAAACGATCCCGCACCCAACACCTCCGTGCCGAAACACTCCTCCGCGACGGAGTCAGGGAATGTACCACTACACTCCATCGACACCATGGCGACGGAAGTATTGCAACAGTCTGAAGATCCACCCACTTTGCAGCCGTTAGAATCTGTCTCAGTGCCAACAGGGTGCCCTGGTGGTGATGACAGACGTTTGGAAAGTCCGCAGAATCCAGTCAGCGAAGTAGGAAACCAAAAACAGAAGTCGTCTAAAACCAAACGACCACTGAGGACACAAAGTCAGGGCGAAACTCAAGAACTGGACACGAAACCACAGCGCGTTAGGAAAATACTCAAAAAGGATGGGTATGATGAGCCATCTCACGAGCAAAACCGTTCACAACCTTTGTACCCGGAGACAGAGGAAACTCTGATGAACGTCGATGTGCAAGATTCCGCGCTTATGGACACTGTACCGTCCCTCCCAAAGATCAATTGGGCGGACGAAGTCGGTGATTAATTGCAACCTCTACAACCATGCAAGACTTTACGTTAGCCACTTTAAACATCAATAGGATAGAGTCCGACGTCAAATTCCAATGCTTTAAGGACTACCTACAAGCTGCAGAAATAGATATCGCGTTAGTACAGGAAGTGGTCTCCACCAAAATAGGACAGATATTTGGTTACACCTCCATAATTAATATTGGACCCGAAGCTGGTACCGCGATTTTATGTAAGGAAGGCATCCAGTTTACTACAGAAGCCCTCTTAAGCTCGGGTATAGGAATCTCCATCAGTATACAAGATTTGTTACTTGTCAATATTTACGCGCCATCAGGAAGCAACAATAGGCGACAGAGATGTGATTTTTTTCGAGACGAAATAGTCACACTCTCACGAGACAACGATGCAAACTAATTTTAGCTGGAGATTTCAATTGTGTTTTACGTAAGCAAGATCAAGCTCCAAATTTTAACTTTTGCGAGGAGCTGCAACAGCTTGTTAGTGGCCTTCAAGTCACGGACACTTGGATTCATCTCCGGCCACACGCCGTTGCGTACACATACATCAGCAGTGTGTCTCAAAGTCGAATCGACAGAATTTATGTCAGCGATGATTTTAAAACCAGTGTTATGGCCTGCGAGATGTGGCCGCTAAGTTTTAGTGATCACAGTGCCTTTCAAGTAGTCCTGAGACACACACCACAGAAGACCTTTTTGGGACGCGGACTGTGGCAACTTAATGTCTCCCTCATTAATGACGACTCTCTCCAACAAGCGATCGAGAACACCTGGCAACGATGTCTTCAGCGAATACCGCGTTACGCCAGACGTATTGAATGGTGGCTGGAGTGCGCCAAACCACAACTAAGAAAATGTATTATTCAATTCGCTAAGGATAGAGCGCATTGGAAGAAACGATCACTGGAATACTTCTTTGCGCTCCTTCGTGATTTGTATAACAAACCGACATCCACGGCTGCGGACGTCATCAAAATCAAAAAGACTAAAGCAAAAATAGTGGCGCTTACGAGACAATCCTTGGAGGGCATCAGAATACGAGCCAGAAATGTCAACGACATAGAACACGAAAATGTTTCCATCTTCCACGTAATAAAGGAAACGAAGAGAGCCAGGCGACAAATGTTACACAAGCTCACGGATGAGCAGGGACAAGAGTGTACACATCAAGGTGAAATCAAGGCATACGTTGCAAGATATTTTACGAACCTCTTCGCTGCATCGGCGACGGACTTGAACGTAATGCGGACGTTTTTATCAAATACCACGCAAGGAATAGCGGACGGGGATAACGCAGAGTTGCTGGAAAATATGACTTGTGCAGAAATTGCAGATGTTATCGCAGAAACGGCGCGAAATAAAGCTGCTGGTTCAGACGGTCTGCCTATAGAATTCTACGACCGGTTTTGGTATTTACTCGGGCCTCAACTCACCGAAGTGTATAACGAGTTAATGTCCGGCAATGACTTTCCTTCGAACTTCACTGAAGGCATCCTCGTTCTCATCCCGAAAACGCCGCATGCTGGCGGCCTGCAGAATTTTAGACCAATCACGCTTCTGAATACGGATTTTAAGATATTGACTCGTCTCTTGAACAAGAGAATGAAATCGTTCCTTCGCAAGATTATTGGTCATTACCAGAAAAGTGCGGTTACTGGGCGTTCAATGTTGACCATACTCGCCGAATACAGAGACTTAATTTACCTCACCTGGATATGTCGAAGCAAAATGGCACTGGCATTCCTCGACTTCGATAAAGCATTTGACAGAGTCGACCACAATTTCTTATTTCAAGTTATGAGGACTATGGGCTTCAGCGATCGATTTATTTCAATCATCAGGCATTGCATCTGCCATACGACATTCAGATGCAAAATTAATGGTCAACTCACTCCATCTATTACACAGCAGCGAGGTATCCGACAAGGATGTCCACTGTCTACGACTCTGTACGCGATAGCTGTAGAACCACTCCTCCGAACGTTATACATCAACTTGCAAGGGTTACAGATTTTCAATACAAGAACAGTATGCCAAGCCTACGCCGACGACGTCAGCGTCCTTGTCAGCTCCAGCGAAGAACTCGATACCACCAAGAGGATAGTTCAAGAGTATACTCATGCTTGTGGTGCCAAGGTGAACGAGCGGAAGTCTCGGTTGCTATTGTTAGGACCGCATAAAGACTATATTGCATCTACGTGGCTCCCTATAACCGAGACCAGGAAACAGTTGGGACTGATTCTCACGGCTAATCCCCGTATCATGGTACAGCTCAACTGGCAAGAAAAACTTAACATCATACGTGCGACTCTACGGGATAATTCTACAAGAAGCTTAGACCGCATTCAAAAAGCCTTATTCATCAATGGCTACGTCTACAGTAAAATTTACCACATAGCTGCAACTTTACCTATCCCCAACACTACAGCTCAGAAAATGACAGCCAGTGCAAGTTGGTACTTGTGGAGACGCAACGTCTTTAAAGTTGCTTTTCGTACGGGATCACTTAGCTACAGTAAGGGAGGCCTCGGGCTCAAAAATTTGGAAGCGCAGTGTACGGCACTATTTGTTAGCAGAACCATCAAAATTTTGCAGGCCGATTACAATTCGATAACCAAAAATTTGTTTGTCCGCTTAGAACCTGCGGACAATGCTGTGCCAGTAAACCTCGCCCGTATCAACCCGGAACTGGACCACGTCAGAAAATTTTACCTCGAAGTAGGCTATATACGGGCACATCAACGGACTTACGATACTGCATCACTCTATCGCACATTCACTAACATAGTGCCACAGAATACAATCGAGCTGAAATATCCACTTTATAACTGGACTGCTATATGGAAAAACATACATAATTCAGTACTTAGTACGAAAGTTAGATCCACCTGGTATGACGTTGTAAATGATGTCATCCCTACTGGCGAGCCGGCCGCGGTGGCCGAGGTGACTGAGGCGCTCCAGTCACGGTCAGCACGGCCACCACGGTCGGGGGTTCGAATCCCCCCTCGGGCATGGATATTTGTGCCGTCCTAGTTCGTAAGTAGTTCATAAGTAGTTTGTAAGTTTAGGGACTGATGACCCCGTAGTTAAGTCCCATAAGCTTAACAAACATTTGAACATTTGAACCTACTGGCGAAAAGATGTACAATATCAAATTAAAAGCCACGCCGTACTGCACTCGGTGCCAGCTGCTGGACACGTTAGCGCACGCATTTGTCTGTCGAGATCAGACTGAAATCTGGACGTGGACTAGAAGAAGACTAGCTGTTATGACCCGCACCACCGCACTGAACATTACTGTACATGACATACTGCGCCCTGATTGGAAATATTACCCTGACGCCAAACATAATAGTTACACATGGCTTCTTGGACAGTTTATTTACTATGCGATTAATCGGAAAGCTCCTGCCTTACAAGATTTCATACTCTATGTTCACGACCAGCATTACGTTCTACAAAGGCGTTCCAAATACAGGACTTTGTTCCAAAACTTTTTAAAGGTTTCACTTACGTACTGAATATCATTTCATTTGTTTGAATTACAAGCTTATTTTCTTTCTTCTTGCTACACGAAGAGTGGGCAGTTCTTACTCATTCCATAGAGCATCATTTTAGTTTCGTATTATGATTTGAAGGGAAGACGCAATTAAAAAAAAAAATAAATAAAAAAAAAATAAATAAAAAAAATATAAAAAAATGGTCAGCATAGTTGCCTTCCAAGCAGTTGATCCGGGTTCGATTCTCGGCCACCGCAAGTAGTATTTCGTTTTTGCAGATATGTGCGTCTAGGGTGCGCTCTTAGAGTAAAAAAAAAAAAAAAAAAAAAAAAAAGGCGGTCTAAAGCGCCTCGCTGCGGAGCGCGCGGTTTCTCACCGTGGAGGTTCGAGTCCTCCCTGGGGCATGGGTGTATGTGTGTGTCTGTAGGTTAGTTTACCAAGGTTTAAGTAGTTTGTAAGCTACGGACTGATGACCACGCAGTTTGGTCCGATAGATTTACAGACATTTGAACATTTTGAACTCATTCAGATGGGTGTTTGTAAGAAATTCTTACAATACTAAATATTTTATGATTTATGCAATGTAATGTCGAAATATTCATCTCTAAAAGTGTTGTGATAAATAAATGCAATAGTATGGATTTAAAAAGTGATCGGGACTGATGACCCCGTAGTTAAGTTCCATAAGCTATACAACAAAAAACAAAAAGTGATCTATAAACTATTTCTTTATGTAATATAATGAAATTGATATGATGAGAGAAATTCTTTATGGTATAAATTATTCTCATTTTCCAGTGCTCCTCATAGAGACACACTATTATGAAATAGTTGCCGGGCGCGGTGGCCGAGGGGACTGAGGCGCTCCAGTCCCGGTCTGCACGGCCAGTACGGTCGGGGGTTCGAGTCCCCCCTCGGGCATGGCTGTTTGTGTTGTCCTTAGGTTAGTTTATCTTAGTTTAAGCAGTTTGTATGCTACGGACTAGTAACCCAGTAGTTGAGTCCTATAGATTTACAAACATCTGATCATTTTGAGCTAATCAACAAATTTATAGAGAACGCAATTCCTCAATCTCAATCACTAAAAGAGTGCAGCAGAAATGTGTATTAGACTACGAGGTCATACCATGCAGCTACGTAGAACCTACTGATCTTTTATTTATGTCTAGCATTAATCGTACAAGCACAAAATTTCAACAACAACAAAAATGTTCAAATGTTTGTTAAGCTTATGGGACTTAACTACGGGGTCATCAGTCCCTAAACTTACAAACTACTTATCAACTACCTTATACTAAGGACGACACAAATATCCATGCCCGAGGGGGGATTCGAACCCCCGATCGTAGTGACCGTGCAGACCGTGACTGGAGCGCCTCAGTCGCCTCGGTCACCGCAGCCGGCGCACAAAATTTATTGAATCTATTAGCTTCACATTTAACTATTATTTTATGAGAAAACATATTTTTCCTAACTTTCCTTTCATTCAGCATAGGTATGAAGGCTAGGTAGGATATTGATATGACTGATGTATTACGTCGGGGAGTCAGTTTTCGTAAGAATTTTACGTATTTTCAAATGTTCAAATGATTGTAAACATATTGGATCAAATTGCTATGGTGATCAGTCCCTAGACTTACAAACTTACTTTAAGGACAACAGACTCACAAATTCCCGAGGGAGGATTCGAACCTCCGGCGGGAGCGGCCGCCCAATCCGCAGCTTGACGCTTTGGACCATGCGGCCATTCCGCGCTGCCTTTACGTGCTTTCCAACAAATTTCACATGAGACTGAGCCATAGCGAAGCCTGCCCGGGTTTAACTACTAATAGTAATTGGTGCAGGGTCGTACTATTTCACAACTATAACGGAGAGTTGGGAGGCATCTGTCGGACTAGCATAGCACTGAGAACTAGTGTCATGCCCCACTTCGGTAAACTAGGAGGTGCAAACACCAGTGTTATTGTAACGGGATGTTTCTGAATGCACGTGCAGCTGACTGGCTGAGGGCGCAGCTGGCTATCTCCAGCGTAATGCCCCTGAAAGCCAACGACGCGGTCTCAAGCTCGCATTTTTAACCTGATTATTTTCTTTTAATATCCCCCATGCCACAAAAATTGAAACGTATAAAGGGAACTATTTGATGTGCAGTCCCACTGCGAGTATAGCATTTGGTCCACACGGAAGTCATCTACCCAGAGAACAACGTGATGCGAACAATAGACGTTGCTCGACAAAATAGTGAAATATCAATGAGAAATGGTCGGATGTCATAGGTTCATACACGTACACTACACCAGCCATAGTTACCTATGACAAGTATGACGTTACAAGAGTTTATTAGCGGCATTGGTGTTTAGTGTTGTTACCCTGCCTGGTAGGATGTATAAGGGAAAATGTTCAAATGTTCGTAAATTTATCGGACCAAACTGCGTGGTCATCAGTCCGTAGCTTACAAACTACTTAATCTAAGGTAAACTAACCTAAGAACAACACACACACCCATGCCCCAGGGAGGACTCGAACCTCCACGGCGAGCAACCGCGCGCTCCGCAGCGAGGCGCTTTAGACCGTTCGGCTACTCCACCCCGACTGTATAAGGGACGTGAACAACATAAGAAGTATAGTGATCAATGTAAAGGAGAGGCGACGTTACCAGCACCAGACAGAGCGTTAAAGAGGCTTCATTTTGAGCCTCACTAATGCCGGCTGGTACTTTGCTCAGTTGGCTATCTGAATTTGTGAGACACTCGTAAATGATAGTGGAATACTCGACACTCATGTTTCCTTCGACCGCATCTGACCACCACCTAATTTGACATCCTCATACATACCCACCATACAGAACGCGGTGGAGAGTACATCGTTCCACTACTAGCCATTTCCACATTTTTTACACTCCCAAACAGAGCAAGGGAAAAACGATGTTTATGAGCCCGAGTAGGAACCTCCATTTCACTTATCTTTATGCCACTTTCGCGAAATGTACGTAGCCAGCAATAAAATCGTTTTGCACTCACAAATAAACCTATGGTAATGTCACTCCGATTTTTCTTAAATTTGGATGTTATAATACATGAAATTTTGAAAAAGAGAAATTTGCTAACATCGAATATTAATTTAAGTGTAAGGAAGTCTTTTCTGAAGGCATTTGTGTGGAGTGTTGCCTTGTATGGGAGTGAAACATGGACTATAAGCTGTGCGGACAGGAAAAGGATAGAGGCTTTTGAAATGTGGTGCTACAAAAGAATGCTGAAGATTAGGTGGGTAGATCGCATAACTAATGAAGAGGTACTGAACAGAATTGGCGAGAAAAGGAATTTTTGGGATACCCTGACTAAGAGAAGGGATCGCTTGGTAGGACACATTCTTAGACATCGAGGAATCGTAAATTTAGCATTGGAGGGAAGTGTGTGGGGTAAAAATCGCAGAGGGAGACCAAGAGACGCGTATAGTAAACAGATTCAAGGGGATGTGGGTTGTCGATCTTATGAGGAGATGAAAACGCTTGCTCAGGATAGGGTATTGTGGAGAGCTGCATCAAACCAGTCTCCGGACTGAATACCATAACAACAACAATACATGAAAAACTAAGGGACACGATTTTTTAGTGAAGGTAAAACATATGTAAGGGGTGAAACAGTCGCTCCAAAGTGGGACTCAAACTGATAAATTTCGATAACTTAGAGATAAGTGAAGCTATTTTAATGATTTTGGTTAAAAAGATGAAAATCGGCCTAGTTATTTCGGAGGTAGAGTGAAAATTGCAGGAAAGAGACCAATGCTTACTACAAAAATTATTTTTATTTAATTGAAGTAGAATCTGTGAAAACTTAAAAATGATGGCTAATTAAGAAACACGTACATTTTATATAAATATTTTAGGAGTAATCTTTTGTGTCTCGCTTCCGCCGGTTGTCTTAGATGTCGGTAGCCGAGTGGAGAGAGACCGACACAGGAGGTAGGATGCACGCGTGTGCAGGTACGGAGGTGATCAGCCAGTGGGACAGCAGAAACTAGAAACTCTAGACTGAATTAGAACAAGATATATATTTCGTGGAGTCTTGGTAATACTTAACTTTTACATAGTTCTTGACTGCAGAATGCTGATACATAGTTTATATAGAGGCCTGCCTACTGATGATTCCTAGTGCCTATCCGATAGCCAAGTCTTAACTGGTGCCTATCTCATTTCCAAGTGGCCGATGCAGCTATCGTGGCCACGAGCGGAGTTGCAGCAGAGGGCGCTCGTGGCTGACGTCGTATGAACGCCGTGCCGTGCGTGCATGGCGGCGCGAGGCGTAAGTATGTGGCGCGCACTTCATACTTGTGCGACACCACATAAACAACCATTATACTGCCACGTTTTATTGACTTTAAGCGCCGCCGCAAACGTTGCCTTTGAAAGGGCGGGTGGAGACCAATAAAAAATTTTAACATGTTTTAGTCACTTTTATTTGCTATTATTTCAAAAGTAGATTTTACAGTATTTTGAAAGCCGCATGTCGAGTTACTGTCTGTCTGATCCGCTATGCTGGATCAGACATATTGAATTTGATAATCTGAATTCAAATTCGTATTCACGTATATTAAAGAGATGAAACAGTTCAAGAATATAGATTAACAAGGTGTTTCATGGCCAGTATCGGACGAGTGCGGCAATATAAGGGTTCTTTACACCTCAAATAATTATATATATAAGATACGTGTTTCTTAATTAGCCTTAATTTTGAAATTTTAATAGACTGTATTTGGAGTAAATGAAAACTAATTTTTGTAACAATGGATACGGTCTTTTACGAGGCAGTTGTCTCCCCCCTAACTCCCCCTCCAATATACCTAGGCCGATTTTCGTCAAAAAATACATTCACAACAAAATCATTAAAATCGCTTCACTAATTCTATTCTATATTCTTCCATGTTATCTCCCATTTTGGAAGGACCGTTTCACCCCTTAAATACGTTTCACCGTCGTTAAATAAATACGTGTCCCGTAGATTTTCATGTTGTAAAAAATATCCAAATGTCAGAAAAATAGGAGAGAGACTCTTCCATAGGTTTACTTGTCATCTTCAAATTTTCTCAATAGTTTTTCTCATGAAGGAAAAAAATGTTTTACGTGCCATCAACATAGTGGTCATTAGAGACGGAGCACATGCTCGGATTATTCTTTTAAGGATGGGGAAGGAAATAGGCCGTGCGGGAGAGGAGTTTGATCTGGCGTTTTCCTAACTGCGAGTCCAGTGTGTTACCACCGTTATAGTGGTGTTGAATACTTGGTTGAGTACAAGAAGCAAGTTCAGTAAGAGCAAACAGATCTATCTGAACCTAAAAGCTGATAAACGTTAACTTTCTTTTTATATCTGATGCAAGGGTAGTATGAGATATCAACGAAGTAGCCTCATAATGCACCTGTATTAATGAAAAGTATGACATATAATTTAAAATTTGAAAGAAGAAATATGGACCGATCAAACTTTTCGTAGAGATCAGCGGATCATGACGCATAACTTGGAGAAATCTTTAAACATCGTGCTTCGACCGTAGGTATTGCCTAGAAATCATAGTACATTTGATAGCACTAAACGTGTTCGTGGACAGCGTCTGTCTTACCCCTCCTTTTTTCAGGGTGTACAGATCTGTTGAGAGTGTAGAAATTCGTGTAACTCTGAGCGTTGTAGAGGGATTAATAAATTTTTGAAATTTAGCGTAAGGATGCACCCTGGAAAAGGACACAAGGGAACTACGCGACATCGTTCGTAGCACCGTAGTCCCAGCAAAAGGACTGCTTTTAGTGAAGTGCAGTCAAGATTGGTATGAAGTATATAAATGTCATCAGATGTGTCAGTGGCACAGCCGGATGTGTAGGTGGCAACCGGGTGGTGACAAGGATTTTCTATAAAAAAAAATAATAAAAAAATAAAAAAAAATAAAAAAAAAAGTTCAAGTTTTTGTAAATCTATCGGACCAAACTGCGTGGTCATCAGTCCGTAGCTTACAAACTACTTAAACCTAGGTAGACTAACCTAAGGACAAACACACACACCCATGCCCCAGGGAGCCCTCGAACCTCCACGGCGAGCAACCTAGCGCTCCGCAGCGAGACGCTTTAGACCGCTCGGAAGGATTTTCTCTTAGAAGTATTAAAATGCCAAGATCTTCGCATTTTAATACTTCAAAGAAAAGAGATCGCCGTTCTACGATGGAAAAAAGATTAAAAGATTTTCTATTACCTGCCTTAACGAGAATTTTGCGCTGCTTCATTAATCTGAGTAAACAGTGCCTCTCAAGAGCACAGCATGCAATAACATTACTATTTGACATCTAATCGAAAAGCCTTCATCTTCAGTGACTGCAATCTGCCAAGACGGGTGTCTGTGAGGTTGGTAATAAAGTCTCATTTCCCTCCATTTCCTCCCAGACAACTAGGGGGATGTTTCAAAGGTCATCATAGATTCTTGTAGCGGTGACAGACCAGTTTCCTCGCATCGACAGTCTTCTTGTCTAAACATGTTTTAGGTGTGGTGCAGATGGTGGGCAATCATTTGTGCAAATCACTCCATTATTTCTGTCACGTATATAGGAGACTGGTCTAGATAGAAAAACGTAACTACCTCTAGATACAACAGACGTACTGATGCCATCATAACATTACTCAAAACGTAGATATACTGGGTAATATCAAGGTGGCCGTCTTTGTTTTGAAGCATTCCAGTCCACAGGAACATATCCAACCCTAAGTGACACATAAAAATGTACTCTGGGAGATGACTAGTAGGTGGTTTTGCGTTCGGAAAAGGACATTGAGGCCTATGAAGTCTATTGATCCATAATTTAATGAGGACCATAAATAGAGTATTATTCCACCAAAGTTAATAGGTCATGATTCCTCTGAATATTCCTGACCATGGTGATAAGATTTCTATTATTGTGTTACGAATAAATTAAGTTAATTATTTGAGTAATTAGTAGTCAGTACGAGCACGATTACGTCACGAGAAAGGACAAGCGATGACCTCCTTAGTTGCCTTGAAATAATTCTGGAGGGAAATTATTTATATTCTTGAATATCTAGCGAGTTGCACTGACGTCGCTATGTACATCAAGGTATGATCTGAACCACAAAAATTAAACTCTAAAGTATTCTGTTGCGCGACGTATTCTGATCGCAAATTTATTGTCGTGATACGTGGAGCTAAATTTATTGGTTATCGTGCCGGACAAAATATCGTTATCCTCACATGAAATTAGTCGCTAGACTTTTGTTCTGTGTCTTCGAAAAATATTCTAATTTTTACAGCATGTTAGTATGGTAACAGTGCAGCCAAATGAAGTAACATTTAACAACAGCTATCATGTTCTACCAGTGCAGCGTTACTTTGAATGGCAGAGTAGGGCTCATCGTTTGTTCTACGCAGGAAGAACCAAGCCGCCATGAAAATGCAAGCACGTGACATAAGATAAAGTCATTACCTCTTAATTGTAAAGAGAACTGCAAATAGGAGGTAGTGGAAGCGTTAACGTGCACAGCATGCTTGCAAGTTATATGATGAACTTCTAACACGTCTCCGTCGTTGTTCCATCGCTAACTGTATCGTACCCTGCAAGGCGATCTTTACACCGAGGGGTATCGTTGTTCGGAAACTGTGGCGGAATGCTTTTAGAAACACAGTATGGAAATTGGGTTTGTCCTCCCAGGTCACCTGTTGGTTTAACAGTCGTAACATATATTAGAAAAGTCATTGTTACAAATGATACTTACGCATTCGTAACAAATTAGAACATGCTTATAAAGTTAACTGGACATATCAGTAACCATCGCCATTCAGTTTCACACAGAACCAGGTATCATTCCTTCTGAACTACTGTTAAACGCTCAACTCCCTCGTCCACCGCTAGTGACGTAATCGATCCAGATTCCATTATCATACGCCAAAGATGTGCAACTCACTAATGATGCCATCAACTGAAGAAAAAACAAGATGTTTAAAATAGGTATTGAATACTTTGAAGGTGGTATTACTCACCGAAACGAGAAAAATAAGCGCAATAATCACGATTCAGGCAAGGAAGACTGTCTGAGATGATCACGTGTATATATAAAACGCTGGGCGACGCTTGGTTGCGGATATTAGCATACTTGGCGTTAGATTAGTAGGGCAAGACGTACTACCAGCAAAGATTATATGGGTTGCGCTCAAAGGTTCAAATGTTTGTGAATCTAAAGGACCAAACTGCTAGAGTCATCGGTCACTAGACTTGCAAACTCCTTAAACTGTCTTACGCTAAGGACAAAACACACACACACACACACACACACACACACACACACACACACACATGCCCGAGGGAGGACGCCGGCAGGAGCGGGCACGCAATCCGTATCATGGCACCTTAGACCACTCGACAATACCCACGCGGCAAATGGGTCGCATTATTTAGACTGTCTCATTAATGTATTTCCTACATTGCTGAAGGATGTGCCATCGGTAAAAGATGTGGTTCATGCATGATGCCACACCAGCACACTTTAGTCACAATGTGTGCCAATATCTTCTGACATTTCAGGAGCCCTGAACCGGTTGGGAAGACCCTACAACTTCGTCTGCTCGTTGCCCAGACCTCAATCAAATGTTCGAATGTTTGTAAAGTTTATGGGATTTAACTGTGGGGTCATCAGTCCACAAACTTATATACTCCTTATGAACTAACTTACACTAAAGAAAACAGGAACATCCATGCCCGAAGGAGGATTCGAACCTCCGACGCGGGAGGCCGCGAAATCCCCTAGACATGTGGTTACTGGACCCTTGAAGGAAGTGGTCTAAAAAATGTTCAAATATTTTTCAACCTATTGGACCAAACAGCTATGGTCATTAGTCCCTAGACTTACGAACTACATAATCTGACATACACTAAGGCAACATACATACCCATCCCCGAGGGAGGACCCGAACCTCCTCTGGGAGCTACCGCCCAGACGGTAGAATTATGCCGTAGACCCCGCGGCCAATTCCGCGCGACCGGAAGTTGTCTACGCAAGTTCAGTCAACGATGCGCATACATTACACTGTTGCGTCTTCAATGTTTACCTCTAAGAATGCATCATTCCTCACACAGAAAAGCAGCAGAATGCATAGCCATAAACGGACGCCACGTAGTCTTCTCCACCGAGCAAGAGTTTGTCTCATAAAGTATGCGTTTCTGAACCCATTACCACCCTCAAAGTGTTCCACTCTTTTTTTAAACATCCTATATAAATAAAAAGTGTTACCAAGGTGTCCACAGACTCCACGTGTAAGGACACTGAAATCTCGCATGTTCATAGTGACGTCTTCATTAGTAATTTTGTCGAATCTTCCAAATTGTGCGCTATGAGCCATGTACTACAATTAACAATGAAAAATGACGCGATATGAAAAGCTCGTTTCTTGCTCCTCCTTGAAAGATGGATGTTTGTTAAGGTATTTGATGAGGAATAATTTTTTATGCTTTTAGTTTTAAAATTATTTCTCAAAATTTGGCGCCTTTATATGAAGGGCGCAAAGCTCCAATTCTTGTAATCAGATAAAAAAAGCTCTTTAATTTTTCCTCCATTTACAAAACTTGCGAACTTCCTTAAAAAAACTAAGATAATTTAGGTACATGCCAATTGAATAGAGGCTAGCCACATCTTTTTAACTTTCATAAAACCCGCTAGTATTTACGTGGCATGTATTTTTTATTATGAACGAATTTGATGTTTTAATTTTTTTTGTCGTCTCATTTATACTTATAGAGAAGACGCCCTCAGATGGTGTCGAAGTCTGGATAAAGTGTATCTATTACAACGAGACTTGTGCGGCTGCTTATTTCCATTTACAATAAATATGTTAAATGAGTAGATTCAAAATTTACTGAATATACACATGTGAGGAACTAACACCAATACATAGAAGCATTCTGAATATTAATCATCTTCTGTTCTGAAATCTGAAATTGTTCCAAACCCATATATATATCATCTTCAACTTTTGTATTGGAATGTAGTTTTTTTGTAGAATGGCCAGATATGGTTTCATATGATAAAGAGACTAGAGATCCATACGCTTTTCCTTGCTTACTGTCATTCTTTTAGGCCATAGGGAAATCAATTTGGCCGAATGAAAGCTTCTTGGCCTTCTTCTTCTTCTTTGTCTGCGCGTAATATCTACTTAAATCAAATTTTCTTGTGAATGGCTAATTTTCATCTCATGAATAAATGCTTTGGTCATCTTTAGTTTAAAGTCTCGAACTATGAGCCAGCTGATTTTGTATTCTTCTATATCAATCTTCCTGTTGGTGATATTTCTTTTCTATTTCCCTAGTTTCTTTGAATATTTCCTCCTTCCTTGTACTACATTAATGTATTCCTTTGAAGTTTAGGATCACTGTTTTCATTTATTATTTTTAGGGCAGTTTACACTTTCCTTAAAATGGAATCGTTTAGAAGAGAATTGTGTCCTGGAAGCAAGTAATTCAACGTAGCAGAATTTAGCATATGAAGACGTTCAATGGGTGTATTTTCATCATAAGTACAATATTTTGTTTCGATTCCGCTCTCTTCGCGACTCATTCCTTCCCACTTCACGACAATTTCGGCATCAGTGTCCTTTTTTTTTTTCTTTTCAGCGTGGATTTGTTGATTTTAATGCCGCATTTGCCAATTGTACAAATTTACAAATATCACTTGGTAATTAACGAAGAGAAATAAGATGACTAACATTTTATTTGGTAGTTGGATGAAGCATTTACAGATGCCTTCATAGATTATATATCATTCGGCTGTTTTTAAATATTATATAGTGTGTATTGTAGTAGTTCATAACATACTAACTCAGAAATATTAGAATTATCGCTTGGTTGGTTTTCTATCACAGCCGCCCACACTCAGGGCTTAATAGAGCTTCTGTTCCATGGAGTTCTGTTATTAAGGGCTACACTCAAGTGTCCAGTAGATTTCTAGGGTTTCTATTACAGGCACGTGTCTAGGACAGCTCTGTTATATTTCTTATTGCTTCTCGAAAGGTATTTCATTTCCTCCGAACTCGCAATATCAGGAAGTAACGTCGCCAGGTTACCACCTGATCTCAAGCTGTTTGCAATTTCCGTTAGAGGACGGAAGGCGAGTCGGTCATTTCCTTCATGTGGAGTACCACAGCCGTACATTTGTTGTAGGGCTTTTATGAAAGTTCCATCTCCGCTGTTCACAGAATTCAATTTAATTTCACTCTTACGATATCGGTCAATTCCGGCCTTTAAATCCATTCTGATATATCTACAAGTACTCTTTAAGAGTGACATGGACCAGTACTTCAAGAGTGAAAATAAACTGAATTCTTGTAAACAGCCCAGTAAAGCAAGCGTTTCCACTGGACTTAACCACATGTTAAATATCATCTTTGGCGTTCAGTTGAGCTTCATACCTTACATGTACACAAACTAATAATAATAATGAAAAATTTTGCGTTCACACAGTATTCACCTATTCCCTGTATCCTAGAGATGGTTTATGTTACAACACAAGTTATATCGCGAATTAAAAATTCAGACTGCAGCAACAGCAACTGGATTTAAATTAATATGTAGTGCACATGCTATAAAACGTTAAATAATTTGATTATAATGGATAGATATCTCCCATTCAGGCGGAACTAAGAAAGAAACACAAAATTTACCAACAACTTTTTTTCCAAAATTCACTTATACCCGTACGCTGTTGATTGAAATGATCGCTTCATATTGTTTGGAATACTGAATAAAACCACAAAATTAACACTAAAAGAGTTTAGCAACTTGGTTCCTCAAGAATGAAACTCGTATTCCCGTTTCTTGTAGATTACTGGTTAGAAGAGGACAATAGTCATTTCAGAGTTCACAGTTAAAACTAATTATTTACATACTTCTTATCATTTGTCCTAAATCTCTTGCAAAAAAAAGTTGGAGTTATTGTGGACAATGTTTACCCAGATTGTAAAATCAAGTTTCATAATAGTAGATTAACTATCCATACTGTATGTCGACTTCACTGTGATTAGCAAATTGTGCTTCAAGTAGCTATAATCGCGAAAGGTATGATATGTCCTAGAAACCGTGCAACCACAGAAGAAAAGTTTGGAGACCTGTCCTAAAAGACAGGATCCGACATGAAATCATTAATAGTTCTGAGAACTATTGTGTTTATCCTCACTTCACAGTAGACTCATCATCACCAATCGCTCCGTATAATTATTGCAAGATAATCGAAACCGGTCATCTGATTAATACATTTTAAACTTTATCAAATTATATTCCAGCCACGAAGGTTTTATTTTATGAACTTTAATTATAATTGTTAATTACGTCGTCAAATTAATTTTGTTTGTAGCTGACTGGGACCATGTCGTGGAATTTAAATATGCCATAAAGTAAATGGCGACTTTACTTCCTAGATGAGTTGGTGAAGGTGCATTTCAATGTGTTGATATTGCGTGGATCATTTAGTAATGTAATGGATTGAGGAATAACTGTTTGACACGTGTGACCGACGCAGTTTGTAGATGTATCATACTGCATGGTGATGGAACACTTTGCTTAACTAGACAAGCGACGGATAGATACAGGACATCATGAATATTACTGTTTTCATCCTTTTACCATGATGTGTAGTTTGTACTGAAAGAACTATAGCGCTTAAAAAGTCTATTAACTGCACTGCCTTATTACTCGAGGTGCGAGAATCGGTCTCCATGTTTACTGCATTTCAGAAGCTATACATTAGGGGTATATTTTATATCTAGAAACCTCTAAAACCTTCGTATAGCACAGTGAATATTTTCTGACTAAACGATGATCTAGTACCTTCGTGTTACTAATTTTATAAAAATGCCTCTTAATCAGACCTTTAACGGCTGTATGTATCGGCACAAGTACTCTTACTCGTTAGTTGTTGGTGGAAATATTCTGTCTGTTTCATTGGAAAATGTAACAATTACTTCTAATACACTTAGGGATTATAAGCATTGGGTGATGTACTAACTTGTGACATTTATTACGCTGAAATATTAAAAACTCACAATGCCAAAGGGGCGGGGATACTTTATACCCAACTTCTGAAAATACTAAAAACCAACGATGAACATTAATTTTAAAATGCTGAAAAAATGTTTATCGTTTTTAAGAAAGTGTTCTACAAAATTCGATTAATGTATTTAAATTTTCAATTAAACGTAATCAAATAATTTGAGTTTCAGTAGCAAATGCGTCACTGTAAGTCGTAGTTATATTAAAAATGTTTCGTTCAGGGCCATATTTACGTATCAATATCTCTTTAAAAATTATGTCACGAGTTTTTAATTTGTGGTGGGTGTCATAAGATGACCAAGTCTTGGTAGTACATGTTATTGAAAGTGTGTGGGTTTTGATATGTGTGTGCTGAAAGGTATATTCAGGCTTTAGACCTTACATACTCATCACTGCATGTTAAAAATGAATGTTGTTATGATACCTCATTAATAATTTAAGTAAGTATGTTTTATATTTTATTTGAGAGGACATAAAATACCCTCCCCCCGGTCCCTACCCCCCTCCAACGTTTACGAAAAAGACGTTGGCATTGCAAGGATTAAGGATTTCATGTTCATGTCGATATTTTAAGAGTATATGTTAAAATATTATTTTGCGGCTGCATATTTTTTATGATATAAGATATCGAAGCACTTCACAACTATAGCTACACAATAAAATGTTTAAATTACAGCGAAGCCTATATGCAGTAAGGATAGAGATTCCGTTATTCAAACTTGATTTCATAACGTCGGGAAACTTTACCCGAAATTTCGCCGTCATTTTCTTCGTAGAGACTTAGTACAAACGACAATAAAATGAGGAATGATGTAGCTTTGAATTTTGTACCTTCACGTTACCACTCCCTTCTTCTAGCAATTACTTCGAAAGAACTGTAGTAAGAATTATCTGTCCGAGCACTTCAGTACTTACACTGTTTGAAGGTTATGTTTGTGACTTTAAACTACATACCAAAATGTGCGAAGTTATCATTTCAACTTGCAAAACATGGCAATGATGCAATTCAGAAAGAAATATTGGTGAAATTCGTTTTTAATTTTAGTTAACTCTGAATGTTGGATACTATACCCAAAGCCGAAATGCCTGTTCCGTAAATTTCAAGAGAAAACGTTGTCTTTCCCTCAGGAGATGTCATTTGATTCCAAGAACCACATTGTGTAATTTCAAGAACTGATACATGTATACACTCTCTGATAGAAAAATATAATATAAAAATGAAATTAAATTGGTTTCCCCAAATCAGAGTCGCATATGTCGCTAGTGCGTAGTTTCGTTCGGTACAAATGGATAGATGCACTGAGAACAAAATGGAAAATCGATTACTGACGGTAGGTGGAGGATTGATAGAGGCTATGTTTGTTACATAGCATAGCATCGTCGGTGGGGGTACTGCAGGCAGGTCGCTTCGTGACTTATAGACATGGTGTGACATAATGCACGGTAGCATCGGATTTTTCAGTTGAAACTGCCAAAGGAAATCACACAGCCTTTAAGTCTTCCAGCGATTAATCCCTCGTGAATAAGAATACGTTGTTGAAATACTGCCCGTACAGGGCACTGATGTCGATCCGGGATAGAGAATCGGTAACCACTTCCGATTTTTGTGGAATGGGTAAGTCTGCTATGGGATACCCTCAGCGCTGTGTGCTCAAATGAGATGCGACATGAATAAATAAACAGCCAACAGGCACGCAAGCCGCCGAAGCGGAGTCGAATCGCAATGTAAGGCCAGAGTGCCACACGAAAAACGGCTTCAAAGGAAAGAAGGGAGGAATATTTGGGTTCAACGTCCCGTCGAGGAATGCACCATAAAACGGGAAGCACGCACGCGGATTTGGCAAGGATTGGGAAGGAAGACGACCGACTCCTTTTCGAAGAAACTTCTCGAAATGTATGCTGATGTCTGTCATGTAATACTTGTATATGTGACGTTAAATCACGTTTGTACAAAAGGATTCAACGGCGTGTGTATACTGCTGTGCACGAGTACGTATTTCGTTAACATCATGGTCCGTATGATTCTTGAGTTTCTCTCGGCGTATTTGATAATCAAAATATCCACGGGTGTACTGCGGGCAGCTCACATGATGATGGTGACATGTATGATCGCCGAAATATTGTGCCCGTTGGACACTATAGACCGGCAGTACAACCGTGGATATTTTGATTACCATGGTCCGTGTCTTGTTGTTTGTTTTGCGTCCCAGCCTCGTCGCCGCTTTTGTGTCTCGTTTCCGTCGTAGGTGTCGGTGGCCGAGCAGAAAGAGACCGACACAGGAATAAAGGATGCACGCTGGTGCAGGTACGAAGGTGAGCAGCCAGTGGGACAGCAGAAACTAGAAACTCTAGAGTAAATTAGAACAAGATATATATTGGACAGAATGTATACAATACTTAACTTTTACATAGCTCAGTACTGCAGAATGCTGATACATAGTTGAGCCAGAGGCCTGCCTAGTGCCTATCCGATAGCCAAGTCTTCACTGGGTGCCTATTTGATTCCGAAGTGTTGAATGGTTCCTATCTCAGTCACAAGTGAACGATGTCGTTCAGTGGTGGCCACGAGCGGAGTTGTAGCAGAGGGCGCTCTTGGCTGACGTCGTAAGAACGCCGCGCCGTGCGTGTATGGCGGCGCGCGGCGTAAGTAGGTGGCGCGCACTTTAGACTAGAGCGACACCACAGTTTGGTTATCATTACGTGATGAAATGAGACATGAAAGAGGCAGACTTATGAATCGGCAACAAGGAAACTCGAGAAAGGGAGTCAGATAAGGAAACAGACTTAGATCCGCCCGTTGTTGCGGCATTTTGGCAATGGGAAACAGTTGGGGGGAGGGGTGACGTTGAGCACTCTGATTGGAGGAAAGCAGCTCCAGCGCTTGAACTGCCAACAAGCTACTCGTTTTAATCAGGCTACACATACAGCTCTCTGCGAACACTTCACAGTCCCACATTCGTATGGAAGATCGTTGCGTAGGCTAACAGTTTCCGAAATTGTGGCTCGGTGGTCATTTGCGCGTGTCGGCACGGCGGAGAAGCTGCGTTCCTTTAATGTGGAGTGCGTCAGGTGTGGAGATGAGGCGAGCAGCAGAGCAAGGTGAGGGCCCAGCTGACGGCCCCTCCAAGGACCTTCGATCCGGCGCCGCCGCCGGCTCAACTCCCGAAGGCGTTGCCCGCTGCTTTCGCTCGCACTTCAAGCTATTTTTACGCTCCATGAGGCAGTCAAGAGGTGCCCACGCCCAATGTCCTTACTCCTCCTAGTTTACTTATTTGCGTCGCGGAACGGCAACCGCGTGAGAAATATACCACGTGTCCCATTTAACCTGATAAATGGAAATACCTGGCGTGTCTAAAAAGTTCGGTGAATGCTATCGAACAACAAACAAAAGATACAAACAAAGTTCTTTATGCTCCTTCAAAATAGTCGCCACCCATGACAATACACTTTTTGGCAACGTTCGTGCAGCTTCATCGTGGAATCGACCGCGGAACGGTTGTAACATGATCTTTGATGGCATTCACGTCCGCGAGACGTTCACTTTTGACGGTCATCTTCAAACAGGGAAACAGGAACAACTCCGCAGGAGCCATTCATCCATTAATGTTCATTGGCCGGCCGCGGTGGCCGAGGGGACTGAGGCGCTCCATTCACGGTCTGCACGGCCACTACGGTCGGGGGTTCGAATTCCCCCCTCGGGCATGGATATTTGTGCCGTCCTTAGTATTAGCTAGTTCATAAGTAGTTTGTAAGTTTAGGGACTGATGACCCCGTAGTTAAGTCCCATAAGCTTAACAAACATTTGAACATTTGAACGGGCATGGATATTTGTGCCGTCCTTAGGATAAGCTAGTTGATAAGTAGTTTGTAAGTTTAGGGACTGATGACCCCGTAGTTAAGTCCCATAAGCTATACAAACATTTTTGAAATATTCATTGTACATTCAGACGAAAATGGGCAGATCGAGCAGGTTCATACGATACCCCATGAGTCCAAAATTGATACAGAGTGACTCTAGGAATTCGGGTGAGTTTAAACATATCCGCTGGCCAGTAAACTCCCCAGACATGAACGTTTGCAGCTTATGTAGTATGCCTTGCAACGTGCTTCCCAGAAGAGATCTCCACAGCCTTGCAGCACTACTTCAGACATCAGTTGAGCCCATGCCTCGACAGTTTCCGGCACTTCGGCGTGTTCTCGGGGTGCCTGCACGATATCAGGCAGGTGTAGGTAGGTAGACTAGCGTTTAACGTCCCGTCGACAGCGTGGTCATTAGAGTCGGTTAGACAGGTGTACCTGTTTCTTTGCCTCTTCAGCGTAGTATGAATATATATACATTAACTGCAACTACTTGAATGTCTGCGGTGTGCTATCAAGTAAATCCTGGAGGGTTCTAGGCTATTCCCCTTTTAGGCATTCATAGCTCACGTATTTCATGGTCTGTTCACTACCTCCTCGGTCTTCATCTGTACATTTAAATCGGTTATACCTCCCTCTAGAAAACTGAACACATGCGGTTCAGTTTGGAAACCCGTGGTACTATCACAGTTATTCAAATGTTCAAATGTTTGTACAGCTTATGGGACTTCACTACGGGGTCATCAGTCCCTAAACTTACAAACTACTTAAGAACTAGCTAACACTAAGGACGGCACAAATATCCATGCCCGAGGGGGTATTCGAACCCCCGACCGTAGTGGCCGTGCAGACCGTGACTGGCGCGCCGCAGTCCCGTCGGCCACCGCGGCCGGCTCACAGGTATTAGGCAGTCAGAATCTTGCTCTCTTTTTTTATTCGCTTTTCCCATCAAAACACACTTTCTGCAAGTAACAACTATCACGTACTTTACAGGAAAGTGTGGCTTAATCCGAGGCCGAAGGAATTTTCGTTGGATCTGCGATTATCTTTGGTTAACACTGGCACAATCAAAAGCTGAAAAATTGCCGTTTAATGTAACGTATGACTCTTCTCCCAAACACTGAAGTGTGAATTGCAAAATAATCTTGCAGATTTAGGATGACATAGCTTACTTAGTTAAATATACTTGGAACCAATAAAATATACGAAAAACCATTGCGCATAATCGAAACTAAGTTATCAGTAATAATTAAAATAAGACTGTCTAGATCGCAATTTGTTGCGTTGGAACCTGACATAAAAATCATTGAATGGTAGACGCCAAAAATAACCGAATAGAAGTGGAACTTCAGTAGCGCTTGCAAGCAGGCAATCAAACCAAGGGGTTGCTAATGGAGTAGCCTTGCCTCAGGCGTTAGTGCAGCACTGGAACTTAAATACGCTTTAGCAGCTTTCCACAAAAATCTTTGACTCATTTGGTGAGCCTATCTTGACGTCACACTCAATGAAATCCCTAGAGCAGTTAAGAGTATCGTCCTACTTAGAAAGAGCCCTGATATTTTGGTACTTGATTGATTAAAAACGATGGGCGACGTAATGAAACATTGGTGATTTTGGCATATGCAAAAACTTGAACACATAAGTCATCACGAGCTGCAACAGGCTGAGTGTAAGGTACATTCTGAAGTATTACCCGTTCACTTTACTGTTGCCGACGGCAGAATGCGGAACTAAGCTTGATTACGGCCAGATGAGGCCAAAGGCAGTACTCGATAGCACACAATCAATGCACGTGGCTCGGCATTGCACAGTCATATTGCTGTCACGGTACAGAAATGTGTTGCTGTGATGATAAGGAAAAGTTCTAATAAATAATCTTTTTCAGTTTTGTCGACAAGAAAACGTTAAGGGTTGCTGAAACGCTTAGAATGAACTGTGGAGAGAACAACAGCAGGAGTCTAATGACAGTGCATAACATGGTAGACGTTGTTAACAAGTTTAATTGGTTTAAATGATTTTGTTTAGTCTTAATCTTTTTTCACATTATTGTAAACATTTTTCCAGTCCTTTGCCATCAGGTCAGATATTTTGTTCAAATGTTTGTATAGCTTAAGGGACTTAACTACGGGGTCATCAGTCCCTAAACTTACAAACTACTTATGAACTAGCTAAACCTAAGGACGGCACAAATATCCATGCCCGAGGGGGGGATTAGAACCCCCGACCGTAGTGGCCGTGCAGACCGTGACTGGAGCGTCTCAGTCCCCTCGGCCACCGCGGCCGGCAGATATTTTGTTCGTTTCGATCTTTATTTATTTGGAATCCTTGTGTGTTTAATATCAAGTACTTTTATGTATTAACTTCGATTTAATTTCTTTAATTTTATTATAATTATAAACAACAAATGGCGTTTAAACCAATTAACTGAATAAAAACTGTGATTGGACTCATTTCGCTAAAGATTCGAAAATGAAACATTTTAAAGCTTGTGTTGAGATTCGACCATATAAACCCTGTTAGAAGAAGCAGACACGGTATTAACTACGCTCTAGCAACTGACATGAGTAGGGAACAATATTAAACAACTAAACAGTGAAATTATAATTTTTAAAATTTTTATTATTATTATTTTATTTCTTGTAAACAAGCTCTTTACCATCCACTGAATGTCTTCTTTGTTTTAATACTCTAAACGTTTGTTCAAAATTCCAAATTTTATTATTTATAAATGAGGGCCCTCCATGGTGAGTAATCAACCTACACCAGCGTATGATGTATGATTTCAAACCGTCGCTTCTCCCAGGAGTTGTTAGACCGCCAACAAAAAAAAAAAAAAAAAAAATTATTTTACATTTATTTCTTTCTTTTTATTGTGCAGTGATCTATTAACAGCAAATGTATTCTTTATTTTAAATACGTAAGATTTTCTGCAAAACAATGTATTAATGGCAAATGTATTACGCATTCGCTTCAATTATTCGATAGTAACACTACAATTTCACGATTCATATGTTTTCTTACAGAGGAATCTATCCACAGCGGATGTGCTGTTTCCTTGACCGCAAAACAACAGTTTTATATTCTTATTGTTCCTTTCTATTGTTTTCTGTATAAGAAGGAGTTAAAAGAATGTACATTTGATTCATCTGCTGCACGTATACGAAGTGCATATTACGAACCGTGTTACATTTTCATTGAGCGTAGTTACACAGCTTGTGCCTCTTTCGAAACAACCAATAGCAGGAAACGTCAATATTTCGCAAGGCCCTCAGATAAAACGGCAATTGCAAAGTGAATGCTTGTGATGAGCCTTATCTCGTCAAGTAAAGCGGGGCTGCATTTGTATTTGACAGTCGGTGCAGCGGTCGCTTGCGTGACGAGGCATCAACGTCCGATCCAATCGTCGGTTTGGATGTTTGTTTGCTGTCCGGGGCTACCGGGCACTCCCACGAGAGGCGTTTGATGTGCCCCTGGTGCGCGCTTGCTCAAAGAGCAAGTCCGCACCGTGCAAATAACATCCCTGCCACTGCAGATCGCCGGTGCGGTTGGAAATTAAACCAACAGACATCTTACTTTTTGTGACGTGGAAAGGAATTCTTCATTTAAGTACAAACGCTTTAGCCGCGGTGGAATAGCCGAGCGGTCCAAGGCACCTCGCTGCGGTTGCTCGCCGGCGGAGCTTCGAGTCCTCCCTGGGGCATGGTTTTGTGTGTGTGTGTGTGTTGTCCTTAGGCTAGTTTACCTTAGTTTAAGTAGTTTGTAAGCTACGGACTGCACGCAGTTTGGTCCGATAGATTTACAAACATTTGAACATTTTAACAAACGCTTTAAAAGCTACTCCAAAAAAGTTTTAAATGTAGGAGTAAGATCACTAATCACTCAGATACGTCCATAGTAGCTCTTATACTATTAACGATACATGTGATGAGACACTAGAAACTTTCACTGTGAAGCCTTAGACACTATTTCAGTGTGCGTTAGGTATTATTGTAGTAACATATTTTTTTATTTGTACACGTGACTACCTTAGACAATATTTATTTGACAGTCACTATTTATTCATGGCAATAACCAAACACTTTCAACGTACCGACTGGGACAAGTTGTAGGGGGTAAATTGAACACCGTGTCACCTAATGCGTACTGCGTATTACAAAATAGATTAAGTAAGTAATTCATACAACAGGTTCAAAGAATTTAACATCGGGTCGTATGATCCTCTTTCGTTTACTGAGCGTGATTTTTCTACACCGAAAAGTACAGTACGTGATCGTGTTACGGTTAATGCCGAAACGTAAAGTCCTTTCTGTTCACACTGTGCCACCTAAAGGTTAACGCCCGAAACCTCGTAATTATCTCCCGATGAACAACAGGTTGAGCATAATTAAGAGCCAAGACCTCGAAAACTGCTGCTCTCATTAAGGCAAAATTGTGACTAAATATTTTTGATATTTAACCATGGAGGATACACACGTGTGAAAACTACAAATTTAGACTACAAAAAGTGCAAGTATTTTAATAAGCTCACAATTCCCGATTAAATTATTAATGACAGTACACAAGATGGGAGAAGACTATTTAAAACTAACAAAAAAAAAATTTCAACGAGCGTTTAGTGCAGAATCCTTCATGTGGTGGGATCTTCGTTGACCGCCTTCGAAAAGAGTGGCTGGTGTGTTTCAGTGCTATACACCATGGCTTGAGCACTATTCAGACAAGAAAAATGAAATATTGGTGTGTGAATTTTGTTAACAAGAAACAATGTCCTATAGTTCTGAAAGGGCTGGAACACAAGTAATGAGAATTATTATTTTTGTCTGAAATGATTTTTTCTGCCAGAGATACACTATGTGATCAAAAGTGTCCGAACACCCCCATAAACATGCGTTGATATTAGGTACAATGCGTGCCCACCTATTGCCAGGTACTCCATATCTTCGACCTCAGTAGTCGTTAGACATCGTCAGAGAGCAGAATGCCGCGGAGCTCCCGGACTTCGAACGTGGTCACGTGTCACCTGTGTCAGGAGTCTGTACGCAAGATTTCCACACTCCTAAACATCTCTAAGTTCAGTTGGTTTACGTTCTAGGAGGCAAACCAATTATGATATTGTAGAAAGATCTAAAAAAGGCCAAGATCGCTGATCATCAGTCTTTAATTACGACGACCGGTTTCGCTGAACTATGTCAGCATCATCTGGTCAAATAAAATATTTTACAAGGCCATAATCTTGTAATGTCAATCAGTTGTTATATAACAATTTACAGTGCATAGGTGCACTATGTCATTATAATAAAACATAATTATCACAGTGAGTCACCTAGCTTAGTGTAAGGAGCGTAAACATTGGACGATTATTCAGTGGAATAAACGTCGTGTAAAGTGACGAATTACGGTACACAGTGTGGCGATCCGATGGTAGGGTGTGGGAATGGCAAATTCCCTGTGAACGTCAGCTGATAGCATGTGTAATATTCGGAGGCGGTAGTGTTATGGTGTGATCGTGTTGTTCATGGAGGGGGCTTGCACCCGTTGTTCTTTTGCGTAGCACTATCACAACACAGGCCTACATTACGTTTTAAGCACCTTCTAGTATCCCATTGTTGAAGTGCAGTTCAGGGATGCTGATTGCATCCTTGAACATGATCGGGCACCTGTTAATAATGCACGATAATAAATTCATTGTAACTGACTTGCTTTGAATCCTATGGAATCCTAGGGAACACGTTTGGGGCGTTTTGGAGCGCCGAATTAATGCCAGTCCTCACCGACCTACATCTATACCTCTCCTCAGTGCAGCAATTGGTGAAGAATGGGCTGCCATTCGCCAAGAAATCTTCCAGCACCTGATTGAATGTAAGCCTGCGGGAGTGTAAGGTGTCATCGAGGCTAAGGCTGTACCAATAGGATATTGAATTTCACCATTGCCGATGGAGGGCGCCACGAATTTGTAAGCCATTTTCAGCCTGTTGTCCGGATTCTTTTGACCACATAGTGTTCTTATAGTTCTACAACTTCAGTAAAATCGGCCACGTTATTTGTGATCTGATGGCAAATGTCTGGAAGGCGTCGTGTACCATCTGCGCGTCTATTTTGTTGATGTTTCGTATTGCTTGCCATATGGCATGGGTGATATATCAGCTGTTGTACCGGATCCCTCGTAGTTGTTCTTTCACTTTGGAAAAGACATCGTAATGGCAGGGACTCACGTCAGGTGATGCGGTGGATGTTTGAGAATCTCCATTGCCAGTGGTGCATGAGATTCTGGACAGAAGCAGCGATATGTCATATCAGTGAGACTGGGGGTTTCTCTTCTCAAAACCAAACTATTCTATTGTATGGTTATCGATAAATATCGAATTCATTACGAACTTCCAAATAACGAACTTTGCTATCAGTGAAACTGCAAACCTTAGGTCGTAGGGGCCGATGACCGAAGTAGTTTGCTCCTTAAACAATAATGCAAGCAACCAACCTTAGGCTATAGTTTTTACATTTGCCATGACGCTATAGTACCGCTTCCAGAGTTGTTCGAAATGAAGTCAGATTTTTCCAAGGAAACATTATGTACCCAACAATATCGCAGAAATGTTAATTAAAGAGTTCCAAATAGGGGTTACGCAAAATAAAACTGTAACAGGAAATGTTTATAATGAGATTCACGTGAGATTTATTTTCGTTACAAAAGGTTCTGGAAATGGGAACCGTTGACTTCGATGCAGCATTTTCCTCGATTTTTCAAACTGTGATACGCGCATAGTCGCTGTACTTATGGGACAGGAGCAATATAATTTTCGTTGTTCTGCTGTAACTCTTCTGCTGTGTGAGGATTGTCTGACAAGTGAGTACAATTGGCCATTAAATTTGATCCACAGTTAAAGGTCACAGGGAGCGAGAGCAAGAGCAGGAGTGGCCGGTAGATTCCACTACCTCTCTTCATTGTCTTCACCAGACTGTACACTCTTGAGAAGGTTGTCACGGAAATTGCTGCTGTTGCTCCGAAATTGATGAAAATATCGATACTTAGTTTTTAAAGTGAAGCAAAAATGGATTTAAATCTTCTGGCCCAGTCTATTAATATTAATTGCTTGGTAAAACAATCACAAAACTCTGTGACCACCAGACACTGCGCACTAAACAACGTTCTTCAAAGTAGGGGTACCAACAGAAAATTTTTGATTCATGCATTCTGTGAGTTCGCATACTGCCAAGCCGAACCAGACTTGAGTGAGAGGAAAGAAAAACTGTGGATTCAGAAGTCCAGATTACACTTCACTCAGAAACAACAGACCCAACTGAAGACGCGAAACTTGTTCTGGGCATTTTAACTCAGATTCAATAGAAATTTTGTAGAGATGCAGATGAAGGCCCATTTGAATAATATTCCAGCACGGCAGTCTCTTAATTCCCACCCGAACAGATAAAGGCGATGAGAATTTGTCGCGCTTTGTTCCAGGTTTTCATCTATACAAACTCTTCTCTGATAGTTACGACTTTTATTCGCTACTTAACTAGTTTCGCGCCATTTCGTCAATATGTTTTGCATAGCAGACTTCGCTATAGGTTTCGTCAAAACACTTCCAGCCTTATCCGCTTGTGCTATCAGTTTTTCAAACGTTTTCCGCAAACTATTATTCGCATATCACTCGACAATGAATATCGTCAGAAACATTGTGCGTTTTATTCAACATGTCACCAAACACGTCCGATCCTCTCACAGGCGCGCTGGAATAGCTGTGTGGTCTAATGAGACTGCTGCGGATTGTGCGGCCGCTCCGAGTCGGAGATTTTAGTTCTCTCAGACAGGGGTGCGCGCGCGTGTCTCTTTGTGTGTTTTTTGTGAAAACATGTTTGTAAATCTATCGAACCAAACTGCGTGGTAATCAGTCCGTAGCTTACAAACTACTTAAACCTAGGTAAACTAACCTAAGGACAACACACACATCCATGCCCCAGGGAGGACTCGGACCTCTGCACGCTCCGCAGCGAGGCAACTTAGACCGCTCGGCTACTCCACCGTGGCTGTATTTTTTTGTTGTCCTTAACATAAGTTAGTTTAAGTAGTGCGTAAGTCTAGGGTCTATGACCTCAGAATTAGAATTACTAACATTTCACAATTTGTTCCTGATGCACTTTAACGTAATGACACAAAGTAGTACTCGGGACAGAATGTGTGGGAAATGCGCAGCGAAAGAGCTATAGTAGTTTGCAGTATTTTCTGTGATGGAGGTAGGCACTCTTCCACAGTGACTTCCTCCTTTACTTTTTATTTATTTTTAAAGGCATTAGTTTCACATAAATAATGTGTGTCTGTGTGTGTGTGTGTGTGTGTGTGTGTGTGTGTAACACATCTCGCTGTAAATTTCTGGACCGATTTCTAACTATTGTTGTGTGGGTTAGAACCCCGAACCTCCCAACGGATAACGCTGGTGTCAGAAAAAGAAGGGTAGTCCGTGACGCGTGAGTAATCAGACTTCAGTCATCCAATATTGGAAAATGGCAGTAGTTTGCGACTTATTACAAATTTAGTCATATTTTCAAATCTATGTGAAACATGTTTATTAGCTGGAAACCTTTAAAATATGTCGAATGGAAAGAAGTTTCTTGGTTACTACGTTTTTGATTAAGTAAATCTATGCCTTTCGGCTTGACATTACCGTCTAATATATTTACACTAGCTGAAAACCCGGCGTTGTCCGGGTATTTATTTATTTATCCCTGCCATTTTTCAGATATATATGCATTTGTGTAAGGGCTATATATCTGTAAAACCTCTTGGGAATACAGTTAGTAGTAAAGAAGTAATAGATTAAAACTTGGTGCGGGAAGGGGCGCTTTACCATGAACGTTACTGTTTACGTGCTCATATCTCATGAACTACGTGTCGGAATGTGATACAATTTAGAAGCTACATTAAACTATATATGAGTATACTGTCTGTAAAATTTCCTGTCGCTACAATTTGTAGTGTTCAAATTATAAATTGTAACGTCATACCGAGAGCCGTAGTTTTACTCTATAAACAGCGGAAAAGTCGTAAGCGAAAAACATTTTTCCTTACATCATTTTACTATGGTTTCCAGCGAGAAAAAGTTAAATAAAGGTTTGAAATTATGTTTAATGTTTGTTGCAAGTCGCTAAGTACTGTCATTCTCATACAGTGCATTATATGGCATATTTTGCCATTTCTATTGGTTATGACATATCTTTTGAGCCATGTGCCGTATCTGATTCTTAACGATGCAACAATTGTTACCTCACGGTAAGGAATGTGTGTACCAAATTTGGTTGAAATCGGTCAAATGGTTTAGGAGAAAATGAACAGCATTGTCGCAAAATGCAGCAGTTTTTCGCGCATCTCATTGTTTATGACGTCATATTTCGTGAACTATATATCGTATGTGATTCTTACACTTACGGCAACCGTCCTCGTGGATTGAAGCTTACGTATACAAAATTTCATAAAGATTGGAACAAAACTGTAGATTTGTATGCAACATGTACAAATATACGGACACTCTGCTTTATATATTAGATTACTAACTGTATTGATGTAACATTTTGCAGCCAGTATTAGCATATATCTTCGAATTTACGTTGTATATTACATGGTACTAAGAGAAATTCTTAAAGAAATATGACCTCATACATCAGGTTGTAAGTGATTACGTCATTACTGCAAACTATATTATCCACACATTTCGCAAAAAGGTTTATATCTCACTAAATGTACCTAGAGAAGTGTATTATTTGAATATGCATTGTTAAGGAGATATGACGTTATGAGGATTAAGGTGCTAGAAAACGAAACTGTAATGAACGGAGTGGGAAAGAAGGTGATGTAGCGACGGGGTAGAAGAAGACAGAGTAACACAAAGATCTAACTGAGATCAGTTATTTAATATATTTTGTGAAGGAAGGTTTCCTTGAAGGAATACAGTAAGCACGTGCAAGGTAATGGACTATGCCTCCGCAGTCCAACAGTGAGGTACCTACAACCGACTCGTTATCCTATACGCGAACTTTTAACGACACACCCTCCGACTTCGCTGGGATCTTCCTTTTCATTTGAGAAATTGACGCACTTGGATACGGAACTTTTACAAGCGGCCCGCTGTACGGACAGGAAAAATTGCTGTGGAGCAGTAATTCGGAATAGTAGGTACTAGTGTGAGGAGCGAACTTCACCGGCGGTAGGTTGCGACAGTGCCACGCAACGGCACGCCACACGGTCCCATCAATAGGTCACGCTACATTTCGGTCGATTCTAACTTAAAACGAAGAGGTGGCAGTGCAGAAAGTCCTAGCTTCTCCACGCACAGTCACAAGTGTGTGGTAATCGATCTGATGTGCCAATATTTACATACATGATGGGATGCGTAAATAATGAATTTAGCAAAACACAAAGGAATTTGCGCCCTTAGCTGTCAGAGGGGTTTGAATTAAATTAAGGGACTGATAACCGATGATGTTTAGTCCCTTTCAGAAACTACAAACCAACCAAAAAAACCAATTAAATTAATGTAGTCTGGAACTCGAAGCCGTGTATTTTGTTTACGCCAGCCGCGGTGGCCGAGGGGACTGAGGCACTCCTGTCACGGTCTGCACGGCCACTACGGTCGGGGGTTCGAATCCCCCCTCGGGCATGGATGTTTGCGCCGTCCTTAGTATAAGGTAGTTCATAAGTAGTTTGTAAGTTTAGGGATTGATGACCCCGTAGTTGAGTCCCATAAGCTCTACAAACATTTGAACATTTTTTATTTTGTTTACGAGGAAGTTGTGCTAACAACTGCGCCAAAGAGTCGAAGTGGTCAGTATACCTGCATGGGTATAGCGCGCATATAAACAGACCCAAATTCAACTAATCAAATCAAATGTTTGTAGACATAAGGGACCAAACTGCAGTAGTCATCGGTCCCTACACATACCAACTATTTAAACTAACATATGGTAATGACCACACACACATACATACTGATGGAGGATTCGAACCTCCGACATGAGCGGCTATCCGTAACGTGGCGCTCCTGACCACACGGCCAGTCGTGTGTGGCTTCAACGTATCCAGACACAACTGGCCTAATGACCTTACCATTTATCCTCATTAGGCCCCGCTTATCGGTGAATCCCGTAAGAGATCGAGTAGGCCGGCCGCGGTGGCCGCGGGGACTAAGGCGCTCCAGTCACGGTCTGCACGGCCGCTACGGTCGGGGGTTCGAATCCCTCCTCGGGCATGGATATTTGTGCCGTCCTAGTTGGTAAGTAGTTCATAAGTAGTTTGTAAGTTTAGGGACTGATGACCCCGTAGTTAAGTCCCATAGACTATACAAACATTTGAACATTTGAGATCGAGTATGATGTGCATCTATAATGAAGGGATTTCCTTTAAATAGATAAGTGAAGTTATCGTCATATGCTAGGTTTGGGTCAATATAAATTCATCGTAAAGTGCCGAAGATTTATAAGGAGCATACTATACAGGGCATTCAAGTGAAAAGGTACGTAACGATACCTTGGGTGTAATTGAAGTCTTTCATAGAAAGTAATCACCAGAGGCCTGAACACAACTATCCCACTGTTCAACGAGCAGAAGGATTCCCTGTATCCAGAATTTCTGTGGCTGTCACAAGACCCAGTTCTCTACAGTGTCTTTCAATTCGTCGTCAGAGTTGAAGCACTTTCCTTTGAGATTTTTTTAACGGACCAAACAGATGGATGTCGCATGGCGACATGTCCGGGCTGTAGGGCGGATGCAAAAGCTTCTCCCACTTTAACTTGGGCAGCACTCTTTGTGAGAGCCTGGAGACGTGTTGACGCTCGTCAACATGGAGCAGAATCTCTCCCTCCGTGAACAGCCTAGGCCGTTTTCTCTTGACGGACTTACGTAGGCTACGGAGTCTCTCACAGGACACGTCACTGTTAATGGTTTTTCCGTGCTCGAGGAATTACATGAGTATCGGACCTCGGACGTCGAAAAAGACGGTGAGCATCACCTTGCCTGCTGATTGTACAGCCTTGAATATATTATGGAGAGGTGACGACACATGCTTCGCGTCCCTAGACGTCATATTATGTTATCCCAAAGCGGCGTATTCAAATTTAAACCGGTTTGGTTGTTACGACGTTTCGTACCTTTTCATTCGAACACCCGTAGTATGTTCTGTCAGTATTTATTCGAAAACAGCGGATTCTATGAGACAACCAGCTCACCGATTGACCGATGGTAAACCTGGAGTAATAGATGGATAAATCTCGATCTCGTACGGAAATCCGTAATGGCGATTTAAGAGAGCATGGATCGTAGGGGCGCTACAGCCATAGCGTGCGACTGGCGAAAATTTGAGACGGATAAGAGGCGAGCACGAGTAGCCAAGTGTTTAAGGCGACCGCTGGCCCGAAGCGGGAGACCCGGGTCCGATTCCCAGCCGGATGACATTATCAGTTGTCGCCATTGTTTAATTTCAATGCCCCAATGCAGTCACTGACAATCCTTTCTTTCCTAATCCTTCTTCCTTCCCCTCCTTTAACAATAATTTAGAACGTAATATGTCTGACTGATAACAGTTCAAATGTTCAAATGTTTGTTAAGCTTGTGGGACTTAACTACGGGGTCATCAGTCCCTAAACTTACAAACTACTTATGAACTACTTACGAACTAGGACGGCACAAATATCCATGCCCGAGGGGGGATTCGAACCCCCGACCGTAGTGGCCGTGCTGACCGTGACTGGAGCGCCTCAGTCACCTCGGCCACCGCGGCCGGCGATAACAGTTCTTTGACGCTGAGAGCAATAAGAATTTTGAGCAAGTATGTTTGTACACAATGCAACAAATGTTCCGAAATATTCAAATGTTTGTATTCCTAAGGCAGAAAACTGGTGAGGTCATCGGTACCTAGACTTACAAACTACTTAAAGGAAGGAAGCTTGTAGTTTAACGTCCCGTCGACAGCGTGGTCATTAGAGAAGGAGCTTACGCTCGGAGTGTTTGGGTGAGGATGTGGAAGAAAATCGGCCGTGCCCTTTAAAAGGAACCATCCTGTTATTAGCCTTGAGTGGTTTAGGGAAATCACGCAAAATCTAAATATGGGTGGCCGGAGATGGATTTGAACCACCATCCATCCGGAAGCGAGTCCATTGTGTCACCACTGCGCCACCTCGCTCGGCCACAAACTACTTAAACTGACTTATGATAAGAACAATACACTCACCCATGTCCGAGGGAGGAGTCGAACATCCAACGGGAAGCGGGTGAGCAATCCCTGGATAGGTGCCTTATATTGCGCGGTCATTCCTACTCGGCTTTCGAAATTGTATGAACTGTCCTACCTATAAAGGTTACCCGTGTTAAGTACGTCACAACTCACGGGGAGGAGTTTTTTCGCATTTTGTGCTGCCCACCTCCCTTACCCTCCCACCCGAAACTCGAGAAATAGTTTCTTTAACCGTTCCCATTCAAAAAGAAGAAACATTGCTGAAGTTGTTACTCAGGGAAGTAAACAAAATTAAATGCCCTATCTTTACCGGGCGTCTCCTCAGTTGGACTTGCAAAGTAAATTAAATATCATGGCCTTTTTGAAGAAAGTTTATGGTAAAAGTTATATATCTGACTCACGGTCCTTCTATTAAGGAAGTCAATGTTGTAAACAAAATGTCACCTCGTTTTGCGATCCACGTCATACGTTGTTACACTCTGATTCACCTTTGGGACATAATTTCCTATTAGAATCACAGCGCAAAATATCCCTCAAATACAGTTATGAATCAGCAAGCTGTTTGCCACTATCTTGTTTTTGTTTATCCACAGTATCGGACGGACTGATGGTACTAAAACGTCAATGCAGATTCATCCATCGAGAGATTCTACACGAACAACGTCGTGCATTATGTTCTTTGAAGTTGAAGGAATATTATGGGGAAGACTGTGCTGGTATTCAGTCGATCCCTCACCTTGTCAGGGATATTGCCTGTTTCATTTATACAGCTAGATATTTAGGATAATATTGCGAATTGGAGAAATGTAAATATCTACTTTTAGAAAACCTATGTGGATTTACTATGGATAGTTTCTGTTTTCGAAAATGCAACCAGTGCAGGTGCCCTTCAGATATTCAAAGTGCTTCCGGAAGTAAGTGTGCTGCCGCACTTGAGTTGTTGCTTGTCATGTTGATAGTCTGTAGTGGACAAAATGGCAAGCCGGCCGCGGTGGCCGAGGTGACTGAGGCGCTCCAGTCACGGTCAGCACGGCCACTACGGTCGGGGGTTCGAATCCCCCCTGGGGCATGGATATTTGTGCCGTCCTAGTTCGTAAGTAGTTCATAAGTAGTTTGTAAGTTTAGGGACTGATGACCCCGTAGTTAAGTCCCATAAGCTTAACAAACATTTGAACATTTGAACAAAATGGCAACACAGAAAAAAGCATTTCGTGTGCTGGAGTCTGACATTGGAGTTGACTGTGCTTTTGTCCGTCGGTTTAATAAACTACCGCCTCGCATCTGCCTTTTCATCAGTGACATCGAAAGTTAGTTGCATCTGTAAAGGGAAAAGTATGGGACGTTCACGCACCTGGTATGAAAGTTAGATCTGTGGAGTTGTATAAAATATAGCGTTTTTATCATATCCTATACAGAACGCTGTTGAAAGTGTGCGACATCGGATTATTGAAGATATGAATTCGATAATGAAAGACCAGCTGCTTCGTGTGAGGCAAGAAGTGCGTTACCATTTACGTATTTATCGTGTAACAGATGCTGCTCATATTGAATGCATAAAAATTTGACTTTTTCACTTTCCAGGACAATTGGAATTGTGTTTCTATCTTTTGTAGTTTGGAAGCAATAAATGTTTAAAATTTGTTCCTTCCTTCTAAATAACTGTACATTTGTATGAAAAGATATAGAATATGCTGAGTTGAGCCTTTAAAGAGTAGCATTCAGCTTACTGTGCAACCATGCGTCATTTGCAAATGTATATTCCCCAGAGCATACATCGGCATGCGCATTTTGTTTCAATCCAACGCTAGAGTGATCAAATTAAGCACAGTTATACGAATAACGGGCTTCTCACGCTATGCGTGTTTACGCAACACATCATGCAAACTCGCCGCTTTACTGCTGTCGTGTAATTAATAAATGAACCAAAACATGTGAAAGCGAAAGAGGAGTGATTTAATGGAAAGTCGGAAGGTCACGGACGGCACTGAACTTGTTTATCTGTGTTTATACCATCCACGCATTGCCACACGGGTAAATAATTCATTCTATACTAAAAGAAAATGACGTATACTTTGAATCGTTTTATTTCTTTCTATTACGAATATGATGTGTGGCAGCGTAGCATTGTCAGTTCCTCCTAATCCAGTCCTTATGGTTCGCAGGAACCAAACATTCAAAATGTTGAAGTGTTTGTAGAGCTCATCGGACTTAACTGCGGGGTCATCAGTCCCTAAACGTACAATCTACTTATGAACTAGCTAATACTAAGGACGCCACAAATATCCACGCCCGAGGGGGGATTCGAACCCCCGACCGTAGTGGCCGTGCAGACCGTGACTGGCGCGCCGCATACCGCTCGGCCACCGCCGCTGGCTCGCGGAACTCGTATCTACATCAACATAGATACTCTGCAAATCACATTTAAGTGCCTGGCAGAGGGTTCATTAACCACCTTCATAACTTTTCTCTACCGTTCCATTCTCTAATAGCGCGCGGGAAGAAAGAACACCTAAATCGTTCCGTTTTCGATCTGATTTCTCTTATTTTATTGGAATGGTCATGTCTCCCTAAGTAGGTGGGTGCTAGCAAAATATTTTCAGACTCAGAAGAAAAAATCGGTGATTGAAACTTCGCAAACAGATCACGCCGCAATTAATAACGTCTTTCTTTTAATGATTTCCACCCCAATTCGTGTAACATTTCCGTGACGCCCCCCCCCCCGTAACGTGATAAAACAAAATGAGCTGCCCTTCTCTGAACCTTCTCAATATCTTCCGTCAGTCCCACCTGGTGAGGGTCCCACAATGGGCAACAGTACTCCAGGAGAGGACGCACAAGTGTGATGTAGGCAGTCTCTTTGGTGGAGCTGGTGCATCTTCAAAGCGTTCTGCCAATGAAATGTAATATTTGGTTCGCCTTCCCCCAATACTTTCTATGTGTTCTCTTTAGTCTAAGTTGTTCGTAATTGTAACTCCTAGGTATTTGGTAGAATTTACGACCTTAAGGTTTGACTGATTTATCGCGTAATTGAAGTTCAGCGGATTTCTTTCAGTGGTAATGTGTACTACTTCACACTTTTCTTTATTTAGTGTCAATAGCCAATTTTCGCACCACGTAGAAATTTTATGTAAATCGCTTTGCAGTTGCTTTTGATCCTCTGGTGACTTCACTAACCGATAAAAGACAGAAATATCCGCGAACAGTCTAAGGGAGCCATTCAGATTGTCTCCTAAATCGCATGTGGGCCTGTATGCCCCCGTGTGGGTCCTAATCTCTGATGTTATCCTTGTGGTCGCTTTGCGAGATATACGTAGGAGGAGACAATATTTTAGTTGACTCGTCATGAAACGTTCGCTCCCGAAACTTTGACAGAAGCCTGTTCCGCCATACAGAACGCCTCTCTTGCAGCGTCTGCCACTGGAGTTCCCTGATCATCTCTACGACACTTTCTCGCTTACTAAATGAGCCCGTAACGAAGTGTGCTGCTCTCCGTTGGATATTTTCTCTGCCTTCTGTTAACCCTGTGTGATACGTATCACACACTGATGAGCACTCTGAAGCGCTGGCGAACGCGAGGTTTATAACCTACTTTCTTTGTTGACGGACTACACTTCCTTAGGATTCTTCCAACGAATCTGTCTGGCATCTGCCTTACCCGACATTCATTTCATTTACTCGTTCCTTTTAAAATCGCCTTTTATGTCTGTTGTTGTGGTCTTCAGTCCGGAGACTGGTTTGATGCAGCTCTCCACAATACCCTATCCTGAGCAAGTCTCTTCATCTCCACATAAGAACGGCAACCTACATCTGTCTGAATCTGCTTACTGTATCCATCTCTTGGTCTTCCTCTGCGATTTTTTCCCCACACACTTCCCTCCAATGCTAAATTCACAATTCCTTGATGTCTAAGAATGTGTCCAACCAATCTATCCCTTCTTTTAGTCAAGGTATGCCAGCAATTTCTTTTCTCCCCAATTCTGTTCAGTACCTCCTCATTAGTTACGCGATCCACCCACCTAATCTTCAGCATTCTTCTGTAGCACCATATTTCAAAAGCCTCAATCCTCTTCCTGTCCGCACTGTTTATCGTCCATGTCTCACTCCCATACAAGGCAACACTCCACACAAATGCCTTCAGAAAGGACTTCCTTAGGCTTAAATCAATATTCGAGGTTAACAAATTTCTCTTTTTCAAGAACGCTTTTCTACCCATTGCCATTCTGCATTTTATATCCTCTGTACTGCGACCATCATTTGTTATTTTACTGCCCAAGTAACAAAACTCATCTACCTCCTTTATTGCTTCGTTTCCCAATCTAAATCCTTCAGCATCATCTGATTTTCTTACACTGCACTCCATTACCCTAGTTTTTCTCTTGTTAATGTTCATCTTGTATGCACCTTTCAGCACACTGTCCATTCCGTTCAACTGCTCTTTCAGGTCCTTTGCTGTATCTGACAGAATTACTATGTCGTCGGCAAAACGCAATGTTTTTAATTCTTCGCCCTGAACTTTAATTCCTTCACCAAATTTCTCCTTGCTTTCCTTCACCGCCTGCTCGATGTACAAATTGAATAACAATGGAGAAAGACTACAACCCTGCCTTACTCCCTTTCCAACCACTGCATCCCTTTCATGCACTTCAACTCTGACAACCGCTGTCTGGTTTTTGTACAAGTTGTAAATAACCTTACGCTCCCTATATTTTACTCCTGCTTGCTTCAGAACTTGAAAGTGTTTATTCTAATCAACATTGTCAAAAGCCTTCTCCAAATCTACAAAAGCTAGAAATGTAGGTAGGCCTTTTCTTAATCTATCTTCTAAGATAAGTCGTAAAGTGAGTATTGCCTACCGTGTTCCTACATTTCTCCTGAACCCAAACTGATCTTCCCCGAGGTCGGCTTCTACCAGCTTATCCATCCTTCTGTATATAATTCGTGTTAATATTTTGCAACCATGACTTATTAAACTGATGGTTCTGTAGTTTTCACACCTGTCTGCACCTGCTTTCTTTGGAATGGGGATTATAACATTTTTCTTAAAGTCTGAGGGTACTTCGCCTGTCTCATACATTTTACTCACCAGGTGAAACAGGTTTGTCATGGCTGGTTCTCCCAGAGACCTCAGGAGCTCTGAGGGAATATCATCTACTCCAGGGGCCTTGTTTCGAATTAGGTCTTTCAGGGCTCTGTCAAATTCTTCTCTCAGTACAGTATCTCCTATTTCATCTTCATCTACATCCTCTTCCCTTCCTACAATATTGTCTCGAAGTTCATTTCCTTTGTAGAGCCCCTCTATATACTCTTTCCACCTTTCAGCTTTCCCTTCTTTGCTGAGAACTGGTTTTCCATCAGTGTCCTTGATATTCATAGAGCTGTTTTTCTTATCTCCAAATGTTTCTTTTATTTTCCTGTAGGCTGTATCTATTTTTCCCCTATTTATACATTCTTCTACATCCTTGCATTTGCCTTCTAGCCACTCCTGCTTAGCCATTTTGCACTTCCTGACAATCTCATTTCTTAGCCGTCTCTACTCCATTTTGCTTGTTTCATTTACTGCATTTTTATATTTTCTCCTCTCAACGATTAAATTTAGTATCTCCTGTGATATCCAAGGATTTTTTGTAGGTCTTGCCTTCCTACCTATTTTGTCCTCTGCTACCTTCACTATTTCATCTCTCAATTTTACCCATTCCTCCTCTACTGTTTTATTTTCCCCTGTTTCTGTCAATTGTTGCCTAAAGCTCCCTCTGAAATTCTTAAGAACCTCAGGTTCCTTCAATTTATCCAGGTCCCATCTCCTTATTTTCCTACCTTTTTGTAGTTTCTTTAGTTTCAGCCTACAGTTCATAACCAACAAGTTATGGTCAGAGTCTATATCTGCCCCTGGGTACGTCTTACATTGTAAAACCTGGTTCCGAAATCTATGTCTTACCATTATAAAATCTATCTGGTATCTCCCGGTGTCTCCTGGTCTCTTCCACGTATACAACCTTCTTTTGTGATTCTTGAACCAGGTGTTTGTTATAACTAAATTATATTCTGTGCAAAATTCTACCAGGCGGCTTCCTCTTTCATTCCTTTTGCCCAGACCATATTCCCCTACTACCTTCCCTTCCCTTCCTTGTCCTACTACCGAATTCCAGTCTCCCATAACAATTAAGTTTTCCTCTCACTTAATTGTCTGAATAATTTCCTTTAGCTCCTCATATATTTCTTCGATTTCCTCATCATCGGCAGAGCTAGTTGGCATATAAACCTGTACTAATGTTGTCGGTGTTGGCTTCGTATCTATCTTGACAATGATAATGCGATCACTGTGCTGGTCATAGTAGTTTACCCGCATTCCTATTTTCTTATTCATTATCAATCCTACTCCTGTGATACTCCCAATTGATTTTGTATTTATAATCCTGTACTCACCTGACCAGAAATCCTGTTCATCCTGCCACCGAACTTCACTAATCCCCACTATATCTAACTTCAACCTATCCATTTCCTTTTTTAAATTTTCTAATTTTCCTACTCGATTAAGGGATCTAACATTCCACGCTCCGATCCGTAGAATGCCAGTATTGTCTTTCCTGATGATTACATCCTCCTGAGTAGTCCCCGCCCGGAGATCCGAATGGGGGACTATTTTACCTCCGGAATATTTTACCCGAGAGGATGCCATCATCATATGTTCATACAGTAGAGCTGCATGTCCTCGGGAAAGTTAACGGCTGTAGTTTCCCCTTGCTTTCAGCCGTTCGCAGTAGCTGTGTGGCAAAGCCACATTAGCTAATGTCACAAGGCCAGCTCAGTCAATCATCCAGACTGTTGCCCCTGTAACTACTGAAAAGGCTGCTGCCCCTCTTCAGGAACCACACGTTTGTCTGGCCTCTCCACAGATACCCCTCCGTTGTGGTTGCACCTACGGTACGGCTATCTGTATCGTTGAGGCACGCAAGCCACCCCACCTCGGCAATGTCTGTGGTTCATGGGAGTGGTTTTATGTCTACTCCCAGATATTTTATGGAAGTAACTGTTTCCAGTGTTTGTCCAGTTAATGCATAGTTATATAATAAAGGCCCTTTCTTTCTATCAAAACGTAGAATTTTACACTTGTTTATGCCGAGTTTCAACTGCCATTCCCTGAAACATGCGACAATACGCTGCAGCTCCTGTACTTTACTACCCTGTCCCCGTGTTGCGACATCTCGATAAACTAATGCATCATGCGCAAAAAGCCTCACTGAACTTTCGATGTTATCAATGAGGTCATTTATATATACTGTGAAAAGAAAGGTTCTGCAACACTCTCCTGGGGTACGCCCGAGATGACTGACGTCTGACGACTTCTCTCCGTTGAGAATGACATGTTGCTTTCTGTTAGCTAGGTCACACAGTTCTATGAAGTTACTCTCGTTTTCCATATGCTCTCACTTTGTCCATCAAGCACGGTGCGGAACGATATCGAACGCGTTGCGGAAGTCAAGAAACACGGCGTCTACCTGCGATCTACCCGAGTTGTGTCCTATTCTAGCCTTGTCAAAAATGTCATAATGATTGTAAATCTAAGGGACTTCACTATGTTGGTTATTAGTCCCTCAGCTTACAAACTACTTATACTAACTTAAAGTAACTTATCTAAGAACAACACAAACAGCCATGTCCGAGGGAGGACTCGAACCGCCGACCGCAAACGGCTGCGCGCGCCGCAACTGGGCGCCTTAGTGCGCACGGTTATTCTGCCGCAGCATAACTTTGTCTTCCATTTATTTTGAACAATTTTGTTTCTTATTAAATCGAGCTTCTCTTAATAGTCTGTAAAGTTAAGTCACAATATGCTGCCATGTATTCTGTTTTCTGATTACATGAACCTAGCCGTGGTTGCTACAGTCAACCGTAACTTTACCACTGAGTACTGTTACTTAGAAGATATCGGAATCTCAAAAGTATTCAAAAATTTCCTTATCCAGCTAGTCATAGATAATAAAATGCGTTGTTTAACTCTAATGAAAGACGTTTAGCTACTAAATTTTTGTATCAATACATGAAAACTCGAATGATGCAGTATTACAAGTAAGTGTTATATTGACATTTTTATCCTTCATTTATATATTTTTATTTCACAATAGAGGGCGGACAAAATAATATGAACACATATCATAAATACAATATTTAAATATTAGTAAAAGTTGGCGCACAGCTGACTTTGAGAAATGCTGCAACTCCTCGAGGAAGAGATTCGTAAAGTGTCTTTATAGTTTCGAAAACAATAGTATCCATTCTTGTACCACAACAACCGCCAATTACTTCCACGACATTGTAGTTGTAAATTAGTTCCTCAGTCTCTGCTCTAAAATTTCCCATGATGATTCATTTATGTGGGGACGTGGCGATTTTTCTGTCCCGGAAAAACGTCTGATAATTTTATGATGCTGTATAAAGAACTCATGAAGCTATTTGGCTGACTGTGTGACCGCATTATCATTTTGGAACGTGGCGTCGTTTGTTGGAAATATGTTAGATATAGTAAGCAGTTTGCTGTTGAGGACGATGAGATATTCATTCACAGTTATCCGATCAGACACCACCCGCTGTTACACTTGGGCAGTTCGGCAATTTGTGGAAACAATATGAACTGCTATGCTCCAGCGACCCATGCAGAGCCTCTTTGATTTAGTGCCGAAGAGTGTATCAACGGTCGTAGCCAACACTCAATACTGATTTCTTCATCTTACTTCAGATGGGGCTCTGTTTCCAGTCATGTCATCTTTGTACTGCGTGATATCTCCCAAATAAATTTGGCTGTGAAATCTCCGGCCCTTCTTGTTGTAGCGTCTCGGATGACCCCCAGTGTACATGCAGCTGCTGCCAATATGATGCTACTGTTCTCAGCACAATCCTAACGTGAAACATGAGCTTCTCCCGGCATATCGAATATTCATATTACTTCCGAGAACTGAGGAGGCTAACGTGCCGACCACGGCCTATAAATGGATAGGCAAACGTGTCGTACCCCAAGTCCAGATGAAACTGGAGTCGGCAGTGCGCAGCTAACTCTGGCTCAATTTGTGCCTGACGTTCACCTATCGACTTATCGGCGGCTGTCGATATCGTTACTCATCGGAATTCCCGGAATGATGTTCATACGTCCACACACTGCGAGCCACCTCACCGCCTGTGTTCATTTCCCTGTTCCAGTCACGTATAGTTCGTGGAAACAAAAAATAAATAAGCCTCCGTGTGTGCTCCAATTTCTCTCTTCTGCGTTTCTTCAGAGCAGAAAGATGGCGCTATTGGAAATATTAGAAATCAATAAACCCATGGCAGAGGACTCCAGTATAGTATTAAACGACCAAACACAGTTTCCCTCTTCCCCTCTACTAAAATAAGTTTAACCCTTCTATGCATGACCTATATTTTTTGCACCGTTAGGTCTAATATGGGAATTTAAATGAAAAAAAGTGTTTTGTGGATATTATCATGCGCGAATATTTTCATTTGAAGGCTCATCAGTATAATATAAGAAAGCTGTGTCTATTTTAATGATTTTACTGGCTTTTAAAATGTATAATTAGCATAATTTTAACCCTGAAATTTTTTTTAATAGATTATATTATGAAAACTGATACAGACACCACCAATATTATTTTTCAAATGTTCATATAGGTGATTTTGACACTGACAAAGCATAAATCATTTCACAAAAAATATCACATCAGTTTTTACAATTGTCCTATAAATATTTTCCATATGTAGGATATAGCAGCCAGCTTATCAGTTTGTAACCTAACCTCTCTTGTTCTTTTGTCATCAAATCTAATGAATTTTCTTAGTGCCTAAAACCGACTCACTGACATTGTAGCTCTATGTAATGGATTGGAAAAGTTTCCCAGAAAAAGTTCTCAGATTGGAACATGCCAGCCTTTATCTGCTCCAAGCAAAGTTCTCTAGAACTCTTCTTGCCTCTAGGTTTGTGCATCTCACAATTTCATCCACAATGGATAGAGGAATGAATAAATCCCAAGTATCTTTATGAGTGTATTGTACACGTTGCTGGTCCTGGTATAAATTTCACCACACTGTGAGTAGGCGTTTTATTTTGCACTGGGGGGCATTTACTCCATAGCATCTAGATCATCATCATCATGATCATCATCATCACCACCATCATCATCTTCATGGCCACCACTACGTGGTTCTTCATCCAAAGAGTCGTATGACACTGCCTGAGGAACAGCTTCATGGTTTTCATGCGAAGCAGAACTTATATCTCAAAGGAAATCGTCATCTTCAGCTACCCATTGAGTAACAACTGAAAAAAAATTTGGGCTTGAAAAACGTATGCTATGCTCTTTCCTGCTCCTTTTTTTAGTTGCAGATCCTGACATTATCTGGAAAATAATAATATGAATAAATAACCTCAGTTCTCTCTTCTCCTATGGAGTATAGAATTATAGCGGCTCTTCATGATATTTTTTAGTGTTACCAATAACTCTTACCTTTCTTCCGAATGAGTATCGAATGTCAAACATTACTGCTGTGTAGCAAACTTCTACAGTCTTTCTGTACAGCGTCACACACTAATAATCACCCACTGCGATATTTTGCTTCTTACACAAGACAGAATATGCTGTCTGACAGTTGAACATGCCAAGTTATAAAAATACGTTTTCTGCTATCACAACTATGCATATGTGTGGCAGTAACGTATTCTCGGTACTCTAACAGAATTTAATTGATTACAACACTTTAACATAAGCCCTAGGGTCCATCGGACCCAGGGTATGTAAATGTGTATTATAAAGTAGAAAATTAAAGTAGTACTTAAACTAATGACACACAATTCTAGTAGTATCTTTAATGTATTACTGAATATTGCCAGAGAGCATACCTGAACGGTTGGGACTCAATTTCAAGTCTTTAATACACAAATTAAAAATTAAAATTGTTCCCGGGTCCATTGGACCTAGGGTATGCATACTAGGGTTAAGTTATCAGTTTGTTAAATATATCAAATGTTACCATTTCAATACTATTTTGCAATGTAACAACCCCCCACTTTCCTCTCCCCCCCTGCTTTTAATGATGACATTCAAGCTTAGAGCCACACAATATAACATCAACATTTTTATATATTTCTATTTATTAAAAAACATAATTCAGTGCCATAAAAATGTAACACTTTCCTGTGAACACATGAATTTGTATTATCTGTACTGTAATAACTTCTTTGGAAGTGGCATATCTGTGAAGAAATAAGACGACATTTAATTCTTACCTGATGATGACCTAGGAAGCCGAAAGCCGGTTTGCAACCAAATGAATAATTTTGCAGAACATCAGGAATTTTTCCTTTGTCATAATATTATCATTCAATTAATGTTGAACGGTAATAGTTATAAGATTAAAAAAGGCAGTTCACAAGATGCGAAAGGGTAATATAAGTTCTGCTTTTATTTACATATCAGAGGGGTATGATAGAGTCTTCTCGTCAACGTTTACGGTTGTATTAGAGCAGGTGCAAATCAGTGAATAGTAAGCTAGTTCGTAATGAAACATGAAAGCGAGCAATATCGACCGCGCTGCTCTCCGAACTTTGCGTGACCTCCTGTGTTAGAATTATAGCGGGGACAGTTGTCACCCAGCTAGCCGAATCTGACACATCGACGTTCAATGTTCGTGGCGTCTCCCTATAGCTCGATGCAAATAACTGCTTATTTACCTCAAATTAGCCGCAATTCCGAACCCTGATAGTGCTGAGCTGGATAGCAGTTATATAATAAATGTTATTTGGTGTTTAATGCGGATTCTCTAGAAATGTGCGAGGTAGTACTGTGATTAAGCCCGTGAGCTCAGAGCTAGAGATGAAATAGAGTCTTCGAGGCTAAAGGCTATCGCTGTTTCAGTAAATAGATAAAGGGGTATATCACTCAACAAAAAGGCAAAGGTGGAATCACTGCAAATTACTGAAGGAAAAATATTGAAGAAAATCTTGTGGCCAGTTAAAGAGCAGAGACAGTTCAGAAGACAATTCAGAAGGCGTCATAATAGTGAAGTCTATACACATATTGAAAAAAAAAAAATCAGAGATGTAATTAGGAAAAGAAGGATAGCTTTCCACGGTCACATACAAAGGATGAATCCCAACAGATTGGAAAAAAAAAGGTTGCGCTGTTGCTTCAGTAAATTAAAAATGGACAACACAAGGTGCAAAGGAGTTGGAAGAAAAGAAATGAGAAACAGTTGAAATAAGCGTAGTCCACAGTGGCTCATACGTAAAAGAAAAAGAAAGGGGTATATCAGGCTGATATAAATTCAAAGTTAATTTTAATATTAAAGAGTACGTCATTTTGTTAAACACGGTGATATCGAGTCATTCATGTATTACTATGCAATAGAATGTCAATTGCGAGAATGCATTCAGGATGTGGCGTTATTCGGCACTTGAGAATTGGTTTACTAACTCTTTGCTTGCGAAGTCCGTAACAAACATTGTAGTTACATGGTTGCATTACGTTACTCATATAACTTTAGCTTCGTCTCTCATCTCTTTCACGTACAACATTGAAATTACAAGTAAAACTGTTCCTGTGTAGTTATCTGCAAATGTGCTCTTCATACTAGTACTCCTTGGTACTTTCACTTAAATGAGTGAAAAGTTTTTATTGCGAAGCATTTTTGCATGGATCAGTAGTTTATTCGATGTTCAAGGCTCGTCGTATGCCCTGTGATTTGTTTCCTATTTTTTAAAAAAATGTTCAAATGTTTGTAACGTTATGAGACCTAACTACAGTGGTCATCACTCCCTAAACTTAAAAACTACTTAACTAACTTATATTAAGAACAACACAAACACCCGTGCCCGAGGGAGGATTCGAACCCCCGACGGCGGACGGCCGCGCGCAGCTCAGCAAGGCGCCTTTGTGCGCACGGCTATTTCGCCACGGATATTTTCCATCTGATCACAAGACAATTATGTCAGTTTGCTTACTCCATTATTTTTGGTGATATTTTTAATTTTTCTTCTAATTTCGGCTGGCAATCGTACAATAATTTATTTAAAAAAATCTGCACTCGAATCGCCTTGATAAAGCCTGATGGATGTATTTGTTGTCCTTTGCGTAAGATAGTTTAAGCACGGTAGTTTAGTCACATAGATTTACGAACATCTGAACATTTGAATTGGAGCGGCCGTCCAATTCCGCAGCATTATGCCTTAGACCACGCGACTACATCAGTGCGGCTTTAAATTGTACTCTTGTCTCAGACATGAACTGAAAAGGATATGACGGGAATATTTACACCAACGTAAATTTGGTTATTCACAATTATTTGTAGTCAGATAAGAGATACCGAAACAACCGGTGGAACACGTTTAGTTTTAAAATGCAAACTGCACTTTTTGTATTTTGGTCCAATTTGTTGAAATTTTCAAATGTTTGTAAACCTGTTGGAGCAAACTGCGATGACCATCAGTCCGTAGTCTTACAAAATACTTACACTGCGGACAAGGCCCGACGGACGTATCGAACCTCCGACTGGAATGGCCACCCAGTCCGTAGCATGACGTCTTAGACCACGCGGCCATTTCGCACGGCGCTGGCTTCAGTTTGTTGTTCTAACAGTTTGATGTATATCGATTTCAGTGCGCGTACGTGTGCAGGCTAAACGCTATCGACAGTGAGGTCACGAGGGGAGCACGTAATTGGTTTCAGGTAACGCGGCGGTCGGAGCGGGACAATTATCCTCTGCGGGCGTCTGGCGCCTGCTGTCCTACTGGTCCTCGCGCCGTATATCGCTTTATTGGCGTTGTCGCATTACAAACAAGGCTGCGACACGTCTGCGCCACACTCGGCATGCAAATTCACGATCTCTGCCGCGTCTCCGTCCGACACTCTTTAGCATTTGCGTCTTGTCCAACTCTACCCTCCTAAGAGTAACAACATGTTTCACTACTAAAGAAGAGAATTTCATGCAGGTGCATGATTTTATTTGATCACTGGTCTTGTCAGTCTTCGTAATTATCCATTTTATTACTCCCTGATTCCAAACATTTATAACTTTTCCGTGCATATTTAAATATTTTGATAATTTTGGGGATTAAAACTATTCGTAATGCGTATGAAAGGTACTTTTAGTTTAATTAGGGGTATAATATATTTTACTTTCACTTTAAACGAAAATTTAATGGCTCTGAGTATACGGATCAGTTTCTCCATTTTAATAATCCCTATTTTTGCTTCAGTAATGAGGATTTAAGTAATAAAAGGGAAAAGGCTAACAGAAATAAAATGTTAAGCCTTTCGCCGTAGAATGACTTTACCAGAATTGTATCGACAGCCCTCTTTAACTTTGCATCGTTCATAGTGGACTGTGCTAAGGAACGTGACAATAAAAGTTCAAATAAGAACAATTAACCTTACCAGTCATCTTTATTACTTACTAGCTGAAAACCCAGCGTTGCCCGGGTATTTATTTACGTATTCATTCCTGCCATTTTTCAGGTACATATTTCTTTCTACAAACGCTGCATGTCTGTAAAATCTCTTGAGAATACAATGAGTAGTAAAGAAGTAATAGATTAAAACTTGGTGCGTGATGGGGACGGTTTTCAATGAACGTAACTGTTTATGTGCTCAAATGTCATGAACTACGTGTCGTACTGTGACACAATTTAGAAGTTCAATTCAACTACGTGTGTGTATACTGTCAGCAAAATTTCCTCCGGCTACAATCTGTAGTGTACAAATTATAAATTGTAAGTCACACCGAATGCCGTAGTTTTGCTCTATAAACAGCGGAAAAGTAGTAAGCGAGAAAATATTTTCCTTTCATCATTTTGCTATGGTTGTCAGCGAGAAAAAGTTTAATACAGGTTTGAAATTATTTTTAAATTTTGTTGAAAGTCGCTACGTTATCTCATTCTCATACAGAGTATTTATAAAGTCTCGCCGCATTATGTGTCAGTTTTTTGCGATTCTTATTGTTTGTGACGTCATATCTTCTGAACCATGTGTCGTACGGAATTCTTAACCCTGAAGCAATTGTTACCTCACGGTAAGGATTGTGTGTACCAAATTTGGTTGAAATCGGTCCAGTGGTTGAGGAGAAAATGGGCAGCATTGTCGCTAAAGGCAGCAGTTTTTCGTACATCTCATTGTTTATGACGTCATATCTCCTGAACTATATACCGTATGTGATTTTTACACTTACGGAGCCCTTCCTCATGGATTGAAGCTTACTTGTACAAAATTTCGTAAAGATTGGAACAAAACTGTAGATTTGTATGCAACACGTAAAAATATAAGGACACTCTGCTTTATATATTAGATTCCCTAACGGGTTTCTCTTCAGGAAGAGGATTGGTTCTGTTACATTTCTGCTAGCTGGATACAGCTCGTTGGTTTTTCATTTTGCCACAAAAACGTATAGCATACACTCGTTAGTGCATTATTACACGAGGATTATGTAGATTTTAAATGGTCACAGAGTTAATTATAATCTCTGTTTCAGTGGACAGAACCCTGAATTTCGTCATACGTATACATTCCAACTTGAATTCACTCACATAACAATTTTGGAACGCCCGTCTTTTGCCAATCAATCACACAAGTCAATAACCTTAGAAACATAAATAACAGTATTACCAGAATCAACATTCAGTAATCGAGTATTAGTGACTAATGCTTCGGAATAAAAACATTTCACTCATTCAAGTGAAAGTACCGAGGAGTACTAGTATGAAGAGCACTTTTGCAGAGAACTACACAGGAACAATTTTACTTCTAATTTCAATGTTGTACGTGGAAGAGATGGGAGACGAAGCTAATGTGTTTATTCTGTATTAGAAACTTACAGCCGGCCGCGGTGGCCGAGGTGACTGAGGCGCTCCAGTCACGGTCAGCACGGCCACTACGGTCGGGGGTTCGAATCCCCCCTCGGGCATGGATATTTGTGCCGTCCTAGTTCGTAAGTAGTTCATAAGTAGTTTGTAAGTTTAGGGACTGATGACCCCGTAGTTAAGTCCCATAAGCTTAACAAACATTTGAACATTTTTTAGAAACTTACATTTAAATTTAGTCAGACGACTCATTGCAGAGCAAACCAAAGACTCATGTTAAAATATACCGATTGTTTCTCGCCCCAAAAATGTCAACGGTCGTGGTGAATTAGTAAGAGACAGTTGTGCCTTGGCGCGAAGAGTTTCGGCGAAGTTCTACCACGAAAACTAAGAGTCTCTATCTTGGAACAGTTACGTTCAGCAGTCGACTAGAAACAAACCTGTAGCTAGTGTTGGGAACATACTTGTGCATTTACAAACTGGTTTAATATCCTGCTTTGATTGAGTGGTGACTCCAGCCTCTTGTTATCACTTATCTGCACTGACAATCAGGGTCGCCACTTTTTCAGTTATGCTGGTGCGTAACTTTGTTTAGAGATTCGGAAAAGAGAATGCCAGATTATGCAACGTATATAAGTTTGAAATTCTTGTGACTTCGAACAATAAATGGCACGTCTTCGAAAATAACCCCAAATTTCAATTAATTATAACCATATGAAACCACATCAATGAAGTATTTAGTGCCCAATGCATGTGAACTTACTGGCCTATTAAGACAATGGCATAATTTAAATGGAGTTCTTGAGAAGAGACTGAATGGCGCTGTCTGCCGCACATAGCTTCACGTTGCTGTAGGTATGTAGGGTAGATATGCTGGAATGAGTTATTTCATTCATAAAAGCGGGTCTACGTTATGAGATCAAAGGCAGCATCTGTGTAATTTGCAGTCAGCTTTAATGAAGAGGATATACGATGATACTGACATCTTGTCACGTTAGTTAATGAAGCATGTCTGTAGAAAAAGAAAATGAAGTATGTTATGTACTGCTCATTGTTCCATCACATGCAGTTGTGGCAGCATTTAGTGACACCGAATTCGATAGTGTTACGCTATAAACGCTTAAAAATAAATCACTAGATTTTGCTAAAGCCGTTAGATAAAGCAATTGCAGGGTCTTAGTAACTCACGGCTGCATTATAAAGCCCATTATTTCCATATGTTTTTCATCCAGTTAACAGCACCGTAATTAATTTTCACTCTTTTCTTCTATATACCTCGTTTACAGACATTTGTTGAGAATTTTCCTTTTGTTAACTGATTACAGAGTCATAATTTCCAACTATTAACTTAACTGTATATTTCAGCGAGTCACAATTGTTTTTGAAGAGCGAATATAATTATCATTGTCAGTGAATCATGGCGTATATTAAGAGAAACAAGGAGATATGCTTTGCAACCCAGTACATAAAATGTAAATAATAGTTTAAACTTCGTTTTCTTATATTTTGCTGTAATTGCAATTCTCTTATAACTAGCCAACATCGTCCTGGAATTTTAAAAAAAACCTTGTATACTATTATTTTCAGCAACCAACTTCAGAATTTCGTAAATCCCACTCCTCATTCATTACTTTCCATATACCGTATTCTCAAACATTTCAACCCAACTTTTTACAGGAGCTTTAATCTCTTACCATTGTCAACGTCTCACTACACTTGAATACAATGTCATGTATCAAGTATTTCATGTTTTACCCCATTTCACGATACTCTGTTTTCTTGCTGGACCAATTTAACTCGTCCAAGCTAAATCTAGGACACCTTCCAGGAGAATAGATCTGGTTTTACATTTTTCGTAACAGCCTAGTCGGTCCGCTGCTCTTCTACAATTTAAAAATACTTCAGTTTCTATTATTTCATTCATTCGTGATATTCCTGAAGGTGTCTGGTAAAAATCTAAAAGAATACTTTCTGTTTGTGATCTGCAAAGTAATCGGCCAGAAGATTATGACCAGCTACCCACTGTCGATATAATCCCGCCCACGCAACAGCAGCGTCACCTGACGAGGAATGAATGCTACTCAGACATACGCAGGATGCATGTAGTATCAGTCAGCGTGCTGTCCGCGTGAAGAATGGGAAAGACGCGTCACCTATGTACAGCTACTCTGCATGTACAGTCATACTCCGCAAATTCAAATTCAAATGTTTGTAAATCTATCGGACCAAACTGCGTGGTCATCAGTCCGTAGCTTACAAACTACTTAAACCTAGGTAAACTAACCTAAGGACAACACACACACCCATGCCCCAGGGAGCACTCGAACCTCCACGGCGAGCAACCGCGCGCTCCGCAGTGACACACTTTAGACCGCTCGACTACTCCACCGCGGCACTCCGCAAGTCAACGAACGGTGTGTGACGGGGGGTACTTCGCGTACCATTTCCATTCGCGTATGTTTCGCGGGGAAAATGATTACCTGTATGCCTCTGTATGGGCCCTAATCTCTCTGATATCATTCTTGTAGTCGCTTAGCGAGATATACGAAGGAGGAAGCATATATTGGTTAACTCTTCATGAAACTTTTGGTGTTGAAACTTTGACAAAAGCGCGTCCCGCGATACAGATCGCCTCTCTTGCAGCATCTGCCACTAGAGTTTCCTAATCATATCTGTGACGCTTTCGCGCTCACTGAATGAGTCCGTAGCGAAGCGTGCTGCTCTCTGTTGGATCTTCTGTATTAACCCTACCAGGTACGGATCCCTGTTTTCCAGAACCAGATTGTTATGGCCCGGAGGGTAGGCACGAACATTACAGAAACTCTACCATTTATGGGATGTTAGAGACATTTTACGGTAATTGCCTTCAAAAATTGGTGATACCAAAGTATAACCATGTCCAAACATCGTGGGGTTGGCCGACCAATGGCCACCCGTCAACACAACTGGTTGAACGTCGTAGGATGGGCAGACTATTGAAATAGGACAGGCGACGAATTGTGGCGGAACTAAGACCAGACTTTTATGGTGGACAAAAAAAAGTGTGTCTGGAAGTACAGTGGACAGAACATCCCTAACGATGGGCCTCGGCAGCCGACGAGCCACGCACGTGCCACTTTAGCACCACAACATGGGCAACTACGACAAGCCGGCCGCGGTGGCCGAGGGGACTGAGGCGCTTCAGTCACGGTCTGCACGGCCACTACGGTCAGGGGTTCGAATCCCCCCTCGGGCATGGATATTTGTGCCGTCCTAGTTCGTAAGTAGTTCATAAGTAGTTTGTAAGTTTAGGGACTGATGACCCCATAAGCTTAACAAACATTTGAACATTTGAACTACGACATAATTCGGCACGTGACCATCGTCACTGGTCGTTAGCGTAGTGATGTAGCGGTACATAGTCGACGAATACCAAAACCTTTTTCAGCATCGTTTTCCCAGGGGAACAACTTCTTAACACCTGCATTGCTCTGGGGAACATTCATGTTGCCATCCGTGGTTGCACTAGAGCTCGTGCCGCGGTGAAGTAGCCGAGCGGTCTAAGGTGCCTCGCTGCGGAGCGCGCGGTTTCTCGCCGTCGGAGATTCGAGTCCTCCCTGGTGCATGGCTGTGTGTGTTGTCCCTAGTTTAGTTTACCTTAGTTTAAGTAGTTTGTAAGCTACGGACTGACGACCAAGCAGTTTGGCCCGATAGTTTTACAAGGTATCGTGAACGGTTACAGACCGTATACACGTGACAGCCGATTGCCCTTCTACTTTTAAAATATGTTCTGACATTTTTATTAGTGTAGCTCGATTCACATTAGTGTAATCACCAGGAGGTGGAACAGTATGTGGGCAATATTAGCCATCACACATTAAAGGACTGATCTCACATATTCGCACTACTTCCTCAGTGAATATTAATAATGTATTTTACAATGTAATTAGAATGCCAAGTCAGTCTAATACAAAAGTCAATAAATTAGACCTTTTTTGAAGAACAGTGAACACGTTTAACGATTTAAACGTATTTGAATTTAAGCCCGGACACTGCGCATCGTATTTAAGCAGGGAAACTTGTAATAAATAAGCATCCTGTGCGGTAATTACATAACTAAATGTACAACCACTCTTCAGTAGCTGTCATGTGTGGCATATGCGAGTGGTCTGAAGCGCCACGTTACTGATCATGCGACCTCCCGCGTCGGAGGTTCGAATCCTACCTGGGGCATGGGTGTATGTGTTGTTCCTTGGTCAGTTTAACTTAGTTTTAGTAATTTGTAAGACTAAGGACTGATGACCAACGTAGTTTAGTCCCATAGGATTAAAAACATTTGAACATTTGAATTTGTGACATATGCAGGTTTGGACCCGTCCTGGAGACGAGAACGGATAGTTTAATGCTTGTCGCGATCTTTCGCGAAAACGGGAAGCCGCGGCGAAATAGCCGTGCGCATAAGGCGCTTTGTTAAGGTGCACGTGGCCGTTCCACGTCGGAGATTCGAGTCCTCCTTCGGGCATGGGTGTGTGTGTGTGTGTGTGTGTGTGTGTGTGTGTGTTTGTATGTGTTGTTCTTAGGATAAGTTGTTTAAGTAGTTTATACGTTTAGGTACTATTGACCACTGCAGTTTTGTCCCATAAATTAAAAAAAACATCTGAACATTTGAAAACGGAAAATATGGGTTCCAGTCCGGGTCCGCCGTCACAATTTTTAATGCGTCGTTTGTTGGTTGGTGGTTTGGACAGGGGACCAACCTGTCTAGGTCTTCAGTCATCTGGTGGAGAGGGGAAGGAGTGAGAATAGGAAAGGAGGGGAAGGGAAAGGAAATGCAGTCCAAGGAGGAAACATAGAAGAAAGACTGTACTAGTTCGGGGCCCTGTGCTCGCCACGCACATACTCACGAAAGAACCGTGTGCCCCGTGGGGGGTTTTACGTCGCCAGTAAGTTGTACATATTTTGATTCATATTCGCTACACCTTTTAGACTCAATACTGTGATGATTATAAATCGCAAAGAACAAAGCTTGGCGCTTCACTTAACCGTGTACTCCAACTGCTTCAGATCGACTGCAAAGTATAGCTGAAATCGCCGGTAGTGAGACAAAAGAAATAAAGAGAGATCAGTGGACAATATGGCGGCAATTAGTCGGCAAATACCATTTGATGTGGGAAGTGCTTAATGGTTGATTGCGTATTATATCAATGCTAATTACAGAACAATATATAGAGGAGACAAATTGTTGAACCTGATAGGCCGTTTTAGTACTAACGCAGTCCAACTTGTCCAACGGCAGGGAGTTTTCGAGCCCATACTTGCGTTGCAGCTTTGGAAGGGCTACGAACACAGCCGTTGTGTTGGAATCATATAAACTAATGCGTATGTAATGGCATCTCTACTAGAACAATTGGACGAATGTAAGAAAGTAATACACGTCGGAGATGAATTATGGTCGTGAATTAAAATTCCCTTCGATGTTTCACCTTACGCTGCACGGTCATTGCTGGTACGACTCTAGATCATGTTGCGTAATGAACATTTGAGTTGTTCGTACGTATTACTTCATCAGTAAAGGGGTCACGTTTCTGATACGTAATATAGTCTCCTAGGCGATGAAGAGCAAACCGACAAAAATCTATAAAATCGATCGAAATCGCGTCTTACGAGTGCCTTATGTAATGACTGTTGGAGGCGAAGGTATTCACGTCGCTGCATATGGCTGATCCCACATTAATTTCAAGCCGCCACGTGAGCCGAGAAGGGCCTGACCGCAACAGATTACAGGTGTGCTTGGGACGTTAAATGCTAATCTTCCTCCCCTCTTTGCGTGTTCTGTCAATTGCAGTCGCGTTCCTGGTCCTCTGTCGTGATCGTAGTCTATTTGAAGTTCGTATCGAGCGAGGTTGCGCATTGGTTAGATATGCAGGAGGTCGCTGGTCCGATTCCTTGACAGGACTCCCAGATTTAGCTTTTCCGTAAATTGGTGGGATGTTTCCTTTCGATTGCATCCTTCTCCAATAAAATAATAAGCCAGTGCCCACGACGTAAATGGGTCGTTAAAATCTTTCTTTCTTTTCTCGTAAGTTTCAGGATAACACGGTATGTTGCCAGAGTAAGTCAGAAAGTGTATTGAAAAGATTATTAACTAAAAACGTCGCTCGTCTTTAGCAGAGATATGAAGATGGCGGTAATATGACTTCGTTAGGAGGCCTCCTTCTCCCCTAGAGCGAGGGCAGAAAATCTGTGCTTAACATTTCACGTGGACAGCCATGTCGGCGGTCCCCGCGCGTTCGTAAAACTGGTGCTCGCTTATTTTGGGCCTGACGTGGAAGCTCACGGGGCGAACCACTGCCGTAAAACGCGTGTAAACTCGCTTTACGAGAGGCCGTCAAATGGGAAATTGTTTTCCTTCCCCTTGAAGAAGCCGTGTAACTGATTTTAACTCCTCGACTTCGCTGTCATTATTGTTGGGCGACGGAGATATGCTGAAAATTTTCTACGAACTTTTATGCCAGTTTATTAAAAAAATCTCAGAAAACAAGGTTAATTACTTGATCAAAACGTGAAATGCATCTGATGGCTCGGAAATAATTTTGAGCTCATAAATATAAGTGTGATAAGTGTAATTTGACGCAGGTTAAAATCTTTCTTTCTTTTCTCGTAAGTTTCAGGATAACATGGTATGTTGCCAGAGTAAGTCTGAAAGTGTATTGAAATCATTATTCAGTAATTCCAGCACGTCGTAACGTCGTCCTTAACTTGCACATAGCTTACATTTGTTTACAGACTAACACATTACAGAACAAATTATTTCAATTTACTAACAGGAGAGAACGGGTAACCTTAGAAGATGCATGTTAGGTTGCCCAATCATTACTGAAAGCCACCATAAATTCATCCATAAGCATAGTTCAGAAGGAAGATTGATCAGTTCATTAGTGAGCTCCAGTTCTTTACACATCCGTAAAGCTCAACTGGAAAACATGCCTCTTGGGTCTTACAAACCTTTCTACAGTTTCACGTTATTGTACGGTAAAAAAGAAAACAATAGAAAAAGATAAATGAAAAATATCTGTTAATAAATAGCAAATGAACATGCAAATGGACTGAAGAGTTTATGACATGAGCCGCGGTAGCCGTGCGCGTTAACATGGCCGTATCCTTGACAGGCAGGTGAACCAGCCCATTATAGAATGCGCCCGGTAGATTACCAACGAGAGGACTGTTTACCTCCAAGCTTGGATATAGTTTTTAGGCTGTTGCTCACATCACGCTAGGTTAATTTTGAGCTTTATATATATATATATATATATATATATATATATATATATATATATATATAATCCGACGTTAGGCGCGTGACGAAGGGTACACTGTACCAGTACTAGGCATTATCTTTCCTATTCTATTCCCAAATAGAGCGAGGGAAAAATAATGTCTATATTCCTCTGTACGAGCCCTAATTTCTATTATCTTGTCTTTGTGATATTACGCGAAACGAAAGAAGGCGGCAGGAAGATCGTTCCGCAGTCAGCTTCAAATTCCGGCCCTCTAAATTTCCTCATCAGAATTTCTCGAAACGAACGTCGTCGTTTCTCCAGCGTTCCCATTTCAGGTCCTGGAGCATTTCCGCGACGCTCGCACATTGGTCGAACCTACCAGTAACGAGCCCAGCTACTGGCCTTTGAACGGCTTCCATATCTTCCTTTAAACTGATCTGCTGCGGGTCCCAAACACTTGAGCAATACTCAAGACGTGGTCGTACAAGCGTTTTATACGCTGTCTCCTCTACAGATGGAGTACATCTTCCCAAAATTCTCCCAATAAACCGAAGTCGGCTGCCCGCCTTACTCAAAACTGTCCTTACATGTTCGTTCCATTTCCTATCGCTTTGCAATGTTACGCCTAGATATTTGAACGAGGCGACTGCGCCGGCCGCGGTGACCGCGGGGACTGAAGCGCTTCAGTCATGGTCTGCACGGCCACTACGGTCGGGGGTTCGAATCCCCCCTCGGGCATGGATATTTGTGCCGTCCTAGTTCGTAAGTAGTTCATAAGTAGTTTGTAAGTTTAGGGACTGATGACCCCGTAGTTAAGTCCCATAAGCTTTTCAAACATTTGCCATTTGACATTGAGGCGACTGCATGAAGAAGTTCACTACTAATGCTGTATTAGAACATTAAAGGATAGTTTCTCTTACTCATGTGGATCCTTACAGTTTTCTACATGTAGAGTTAGCTGCCATTCTTCATACCAACTAGAAATTTGTCTAAGTCAGCCGGCCGCGGTGGCCGAGGCGACTGAGGCGCGCCAGTTACGGTCTGCACGGCCACTACGGTCGGGGGTTCGAATCCCCCCTCGGGCGTGGATATTTGTGCCGTCCTTAGTGTAAGTTAGTTCGTAAGTAGTTTGTGGAAGTGGCTTTCTTGGCCGGGAGAACCTTACGGGATTGTTCGGCCGCCTAAGTGTAAGTCTTTCTATTTGGCGCCGCGTGGGCGACTTACGTTCCAATGATGACGAGATGATGATGATTAGGACAACACACAACACCCAGTGCCCTGCCGGGAATCGAACCCGGGCCCCTGCGTGGTAGTCAGCGATGCTGCCACTGAGCTACAGAGGCGGACAGCTGTATGTAGTTTGTAAGTTTAGGGACTGATGACCCCGTAGTTAAGTCCCATAAGCTATACAAACATTTGAGGCATTTTTGTCTAAGTCATTTTGTATGCTATTACAGTCAATTAAAGACGACACCCTCCCACACACCACAGCATCATTAGCAACTTACAAGTTACTCTGTTACTCTGTTCATCATATCATTTATATAGATAGAAAATAATAGCTGTCCTATCACACTTCCCTGGGGCACGCCTGACGATACACTCGTCTCTGATGAACACTCGCCGTCTAGAACAACCTACTGCGTTGTATTATTTAGGAAGTCTTCCAGCCAGTCACAAATCTGTGAACCTAGTCCATATGCTGGTAACATTTACACGTTCAAATTTTTGTATTCCCAAGGGCCTAAAGTGATGAGGTCATTGGTCCCTAAGCTTACAAACTACTTAATATAACTTTTTCTAAGGACAACACACACACACACACACACACATGTTCGAGAGGTGATCATACAAATTTTAGTCTGTACACACAGAGACACTACTTCAGGAGGGTAACAAGAGACTGATGATGTTAGCTGTTTGGCCTACAATTATTCCAGCTACATTCATACTCTGAAATCTACCATAAGGAGCGTGGCGGAGGGTACCTCGGACCATGACTGGCCATTTCTGATTGCGTTCTATTCCGACAAAGAACGAGGGAGAAAAAATGCCCGTACATTTAGTGTCCTTAATAAATCAACCGGTGATAGCAGTTCGTGACATAAAGAATTCGATGCATCACCCTCTAGAGTGCGCTGCCGTCCAAAATGAAAACAATTATTTCCCTCACTCTAGATTAGATTCACAAAAAGTGGGCTATTTTTGGTGGCCTTTTGACAGCTCGAAATTTAATTTCAAAGAACGTCTTAACCGTTCATCTGAGATGAAAATTTAAGAAACGTATTTGTAGAGGAGGAAATTCTCTACAACTTTGCTGTTTTTGCCGTGGTTGGAATTCCGGCCACAGCACAAATTTTAATACAGTGACACTCCTTATATTAATACCTTTGGTAAATTCTGACAATGCTTGCCGCAAGGAACTTAATTATTGTTGATATTAACATTTAGTTTAAGAAAGTCCAAAATTATACACATTACTTATGATACCTGAAATACATAATATTATTTTACAATCAAAGTTTCATACTTTTGTGGAGTAGTGACCAGTATTTTGAATTGTCAAAATGAATACTTGTTACACTTTTTCTGCATCAATTTTTACGGTTTATCTATTGTGTTTCATTTAAATATGGTATACTTAATTACGCTACATTATAATTTAACAATTATTTAATATAGTTATAATATTAGGATTTTTGGGGTGTATATTGATGTAGCTGTTAACCCCAAAAAATCTACTGTAAAAACAATACAAAAACTTGTAAAGCTATTTTACTGTAATTAGGTATACCATAATAAAATTTAACACACTATGTAAACTGTGAAGTCTCATAAACAACAAATATTACAAGTGTTAATGTGGACAACTGAAATCACAGGTCACGACCCCACAAAAAGTGATATTACGTATTTTAGGTGGCAAAAGTACTGTGTATAATTTTGGACTTTCTTAAATCAAATGTTAATAAATGACAATAAACAGGTTTATTAAACACCATGTGTAACGTGAGAAGAAAGTGAAAACCTCTCAACAAGTGGCATAATGTAAAACCATGTGTTTATGAACATCTTTGAGAAAATGTTTCAAAATCAAAGATCTAGCTACTCTTATCTACGCTATTTACTTGTTTCCTGATGGTGACCTAATAAGGCAAAAACAAGTTTGAAGTGAATAAAAACTCAGTACAACAAAAACGGTTTATTGTTTTAAGTTGCAGTAGAGTAGTTGTGTGCGCTGAGGTGCTTTGCTGCGACTCGCCCGGCCGTTCACCGTCGGAGGTTCGAGTCCTCCCTCGGGCACAGGGGTGTGTGTTGTTCCTAGGATAAATTAGCTTAAGTAGTTTGTAAGTTTACGGACCGATGACCAATGTTGTTGGGTCCCATAAATTTACAAACATTTGAACATTTTATTTATTTCAACCAGAAATTAACATCTAGTCTCTTCATTTGAAGCCAGTGCAATGACGCTCTATTTTTTCCAGCCGAGCATTATACAGAGTGCTTCAGCCGACGTAGTGTTGATAGCTCCTGACAATCTAAATACGTCGGTTTTTTGTCCTCTTCGGACATTTGTGACGAAATTCAGCCTATATGCCCAGGAAGCATAGCGCTGACTCGATGAGCGCACAATGGTATGTTGGTGTAATTGGCAGTGACAGCTTATAGTGATCTGGATACAGCCGTGTCAATTTGTGTGGTATCAGTAGAACATGTGCGCTTCGCTATAGTCGTGAAAGCGTTGTCGTGGACCGTTGTCGACATCCAAAGAGTGCCTCCATAGCCTTGGACATCACAACCCGTACGCAAGTCTACTGTGGTACTGCTGGAAATACACTCCTGGAATGTGAAAAAAGAACATCATGAGTTCGTCGACACAGCAAAGGGGATTTTTATTGACACATTCTTGACGATGTATACAACACACGATCACACGGACAGAGCTATACGCACCTGAGTACAGTCATCAGAGTGCGAGCAGTGTCGACGTTAGTACAGTGTATATCTTTCTTTTGGATATTACAAGCTGTAATTTTCGCATTAAGACCATCGTAGAAGTGCCGAATGTAGTCTTGCGGAATGGCTGCCATGCAGTTTCCATCTAGTGTCTCAGTAGGGCCACATTTCGTGCCACTTAGGTAGACCGTGAAACATGTCGCTTTATTCCGTCCCAAACATTCTCAGTGGAGGACAGATCTGGGGATACTGATGGGTAGGGTAGTTGACGTACACCTAGAAGAGCACGTTGGGTTGTACGGGATACGTGTGGACGTTCATTGTCCTATTGGAAAAGCATATCCCCTTCTTGGTGCATGAACGGTGGCAAGACGGGTTGAATGATAGTTTCATTGTACCGTGCACTGTTCATTGTTCCCTCAGCGATCGACAGAGGAGAGCAAGTAGTGTAGGATATGGCTCACCATGATGCCAGGTGGCGGCCCCGTTAGCCTCTGTCCCGTACACTCCAGATTTTCGCGCTCCCCTGCACGATAACACACGCAACTGTCGTCACTGAAGACGACACGTGTCCATGCGTCCCTCCATAAGGTCCTGACGTGACACCACTGTAGGTGACCTTAACGGTGTTGGAGGACACCCTAACGGCACGTATGATAGAGCATCATTGTGTGGGGAGCCATATCCAACACTGGCCGTACTCCTCTAGTGATCGTATAGAGAACATTGAACAGTGCACGGTACACCATTCAAACCGTCTAGCTATCACTCATGCACCAACAAGACGATATGCTTTTCCAACAGGACAATGCACGTGCACATGTATCCCGTACCAACCAACGTGCTCTTCAAGATGTACGTCAACTACCCTGGCCAGCACGATCCCCAGATCTGTCCCCCGTTGAGCATGTTTTGGACCGGATCAAACGCCATGTTGGGCAGTCTGCATGAGAGGCATGAAATGTGTCCCAACTGAGGCACCAGGTGGAAACTGCAAGGGAGGCTATTCTACAAGAGCACATTAGGCACCTCTACGATCGTCTCCGTGGACGAATTACAGCTTGCATTGCTGCAGAAGGAGGGCATACACGGTACTAACACCGACATCGCGCACGCTCTGTTGGCTGTACTCACGTGCGTACGGCTCTTCCTGTGTGTTGTATACATCCTGATGACTGTGTCAATAAAATTTCCCTCTGCAGGGTCAACGAATTCGTGGCGTTATTTTTCATTTTCCAGGAGTGTACGTTCCTCATAGAGCGGAGTGTAGCAAGTAACCATTTACGAAGTTCCGCTGGTGATTTATTTCGCGTGGGATATCCCTCGGACCGAGAGGGCTGGCTAAGTCGGTCAGTAACGAAGATTCTCAAAATATTTGTCGCCATTGCGATGTGTGGGGTCAGTGGGAGGAAGAGGTGGCGGCGGCGAGGAATCTAATTTGCGGGCCAACAATGCGCCGGAGGGAGCAACGGCCGGCGCGGCTCCCCTATCGATCTCTCGACACAGCCGCATAACGCGCCGCCTCTGCGCCGATATTGCGTTGCCACAGATTACACTCCCCCTTTCTCCTCCTCCCTTTCCATCCCGTCCCGTTCGTCACCGTCCCCCCCTTCCCTACTCATTTGTTGACCACGCAGGCTCCGTCAAATCTTAATGGAACTTTGTCATTGCCCCACTCGCAGCCGGATGCTCTCCATCCGGATGCAGTTGGCTACGAGTGTGCTTGTGTCGTCTGCAAAGTAAGTCGATCTCGGCATAGCCCAGATTTCACTGTCATTCTGGAACCTTGCCCAACATTTTCAAGGGCGCCATCGAGCGATGTGCATGACCTACCTTTCGTGTGTATCCAGGACCGTTAAAGGCTGCAAGTCCTGTTTGCAGAACAAGCAACAGGAAGACACGGCTAACAAAGAGGGGTAACTTTAATCAAAAAAATTATTTCGCTAATCGTAAATTCGTTCCTACGAAAGTTAACTCCGCTAATTGTTAGCCGATTGGGAATGGCCATACGGTCTTGGAAGCCATGTTACGGATCGCACGGCCGCTCGCATCGGAGGTTCGAGTTTCCCTCCGAGCCACGGTGGAGTGGGCGAGCGCTCTAAGGCACCTTGCTGCGGAGAGCGCGGTTCCTCGCAGTTCGAGGTTCTCGCCTTCCCTCGGGAATGTGTGTGTGTTGTCCTTAGCATAAGTTAGCTTAAATAGTTTGTAAGCGTAGGGACTGATAACCGCAGCAGTTAAGTCCCTTAGATTAACAAACATTTGAACATTTCTTCCCTCCGACAGCCTTAGTATAAGTTGATATATGTAAAGAGTCTGCCAGAAAAATGTACAAGGTGCGTCTGTAAAGTTCGTTAAATGGTCTCAGGAAATATAGGAAACAACAGTTACAAACTAAATACGTTTACTGGTCTTCAAAGTGACCACCATTGGCTACGATACTCGTGACATCAGTTCTAGAGCTCTTGGAAATTCTCAGCAAACGCTTCTTGTGGAATCGTTCGAAGCACTGTGCTCACACTTTGTTATATTTCCGCAACCACTGAAACACACATTTTTTACTCACAGCTTCAACACCGTACACTTGCACTGACATCCCGTATCGCCGTTTTTTCTAATTTGCAACGAAACGTGATGTTACCGCGTCGCTCCATTGCTCCACTTTGCGTTCCATGTTGCATTGACACGAGATCTCACACTGACCCTGTTATCTGGGTCGCAGCGTGTTCCACCGCTTCGCTGCAGTGCTTTGTACGATAGGGGGTGCTTGTAGACATGTCCCTTAATGTGTTTGTGTGGGGTGGCCGAGCTCTCTAAAGCGCCTTGCTTCGGAGCGCGCGGTTGTTTCTCGTCGGGAGTTCGAGTCCTCCTTTCAGCATGTGTGTGTGTGTTTTTTTTCGTTAGGTTAGTTTAAGTAGTCTGTAAGCCTAGGGACTGATAACCTAAATAATTTACGAATATTTGAATTTGAAGAACCATGGCTACTTTTTATGGGATCCCGATAGTCCTGTTGGCCGGTAGAGACAGTGATGGAGTAAGATGGCAGAGACTCACTTCCATCTCGACCCTGCGGTGCCTTTATGTGTCCCGAGATGGAGTAAGTTGGGCCAGTTAGCGAGCCTTAGTTGGCAGTGTTTATGGTACGTGTTTCTAGCCGTGTGTGTGTCTCCTTCTGCTGTGTTGAACGCCTACTTTGGCTGCTACCCACTGAGCGAATGTGTTGTGCCGGTGGCACTCTTTGTTTTCTGTAGGCGCGGGTACAAAAACGATATATAAATGTGGTGTCCGTTCTTCCGGACATGTCTTATAGAACAGACACCTATTTTACTGCGGATCCACACAAGGCCTGAACTCTTACAAGAATCGCCGAAATGCCGCGAGAAATGAGTCATAATGGACAGGGGTACTGCTATAGTGCTGTGGGGATAAGTTGAGTATCTTACAGGCCGATTAATTATAGCATCTCCACCTAAACAATATAGAATGCAAAGAGCTACACGTCGATGACCTAATACATATTTGCTACCAGGCAATCAAAGCTATGCGTCGTCATCACCCTATGCATTCGTTGTGTCGCGCCTTAATGAAACCTGATACTCTGTCATGATCATTTATACTTACACGCCTAGACGTAGATTGCTCTACGGATTAACTGAAGGCGAGATTATTTGACATGATGCACAAGCTAAGCAAAGAAAGGGATATTAGTCTGCGTGTTTCAGGGAACCATCCCACAGTTTGCCTTAAGCTATTTAGAAGGAAGGAACGAAGATTATGGGTTAACGTCTCGTCGAGATTGTGAACATTAGACATGGAGTTCAATCTCGTATGATTTTTGTTATGGATAGGGAAATAAATCGGTCGTACACTTCGATAGGAGGCCTCTTGAAATCTGAGGTGATTTCAGGAAATGAATGAAAACCTAAACTTGAATGTCAAGAGGCGGACTAGAAGCGTTGTTCAAATGTTCAAATGTTTGTATAGTTTATGGGACTTAACTACGGGGTCATCAGTCCCTAAACTTACAAATTACTTATGAACTACTTACGAACTAGGACGGCACAAATATCCATGCCCGAGGGGGGATTCGAACCCCCGACCGTAGTGGCCGTGCAGACCGTGACTGGAGCGCCTCAGTCTCCTCGGCCACCGCGGCCGGCGAAGCGTTGTTCTCCCGAATTCCAGTCAAGTATGTCCACCACTGCGCCAATTCGACAGTTTGAAGCAACTTAGATTAACCAATCTATGGATAGGGAAAGAAATCGATCGTACACTTCGATAGGAGGCATCTTGAAATCTGAGATGATTTCATGAAATGAATGAAAACCTAAACTTGAAAGTCAAGAGGCAGACTAGAAGCGTTGTTCTCCCGAATGCCAGTCAAGTGTGTCCACCACTGCGCCAATTCGACAGTTTGAAGCAACTAAGATTAACCAATGAAAACCTAAATGTGGATTTGTGAATGGGGATATGCCGTCATCCACAATGCAAGATCAATGGACGAGTTTTAGTCCCGTTATTTATAGCAATAATAAATTAATTTGGAGTGAAATCGGCTCTTCACAACTTATCAGAGAGGCAAAAAATATAATCACAGTTCAGTGTCATATATTTGGTGTAGTTTGCTATGATTATACGCGAGGAAAGCCAGGAGACCCGATGTGCATGATGCAAATGTCTGGGCAAATAGGTGACGTCAATATAAAGATCAACGAAGTGCTTTTATAGAAGAGCTATAGTAAAACGCTTTATTGTTTATTCTAGTTCGAGTGCATGATAGAGGCTAAATCCAGTCTCGAAGGCCAAATACAAGGAAGCAGTTAATTCTAATTAATAACTAGCATTAAATTATGAGAACTTCAGATGGGGCCATTATAAGTTTGTGACACAGATTGATATGAACCCTGACGAGAACTTCTCCAAGGGAACTCAGTCAAAAGAGATGGGTCGTCTGGATATATATACTACCAGCAGTATCCGGACGCCATCATATGTGAAACCAGATATTTCTAAATGGTGGCTCTGTTCTGGCCCTGCGTGGAACACTTTCGGCTTTAGCGATGAACGATCGTGAATCACGTCATGTTGTAAGAATTCTTACATCCAAGTGTGGCCATTTGACTAAAGGCGCACTGACGCCTTATCAGACTTGTAAAGGAAAAATAAACAAAGCTCTTGCGAGATATAGTGAACGACTGAAATTAATCTGTATTTGTGCAACACATTATTATTTCATTCTTGAAGAGCACAGTTTTTAAATACAACAGATATCTCCACGACTCAGTGTGTCGATTAGCTAAATTTATCTCACTGCATAAAATTGTATGAACTGATAGTGCCTAAGGAGGAGACTAAGGCACTACAGTCACGGTCTGCACGGCCACTACGGTCGGGGGTTCGAATCCCCCCTCGGGCATGGGTATTTGTGCCGTCCTAGTTCGTAAGTAGTTCATAAGTAGTTTATAAGATTAGGGACTGATGACCCCCTAGTTAAGACCCATAGACTATACAAACATTTGAGCGTTTGAACTGATAGTACTAGAACCCAGGTCTTACGACAACGTCAATATATTTATAAATACTCAGATACCGTAGTTAACAGCTTTGTACATTTCTCTGCGGACAGTATTGACATTAGGCTTAATAACAGTGCTTAGCAGGATGCCTTGTGCTACATCAAACTCACAACTTCACTTAAAAAAAAAAAAAAAAGCAATCGCGGGGCCGATTACCTTGTGAAGGTCGAAAAAAATAACTGGCAGAGGAAGTAAATGCCATCACGAATCAAATGGCAATGGTTTCCTTATAATTTCCACCTAGTCAAACTATTACACATATTTTGTGTCTGACGTGTTGTCAGATCATGTCAACTGTAGATCAAAATTTTGTATACCTTCCAGAATTTAACTTCGGCCATTAAATTCACTAAAAAAATTGGGCATTTTGAAGCTAAAATCTCGGTCTTCCAATTACCGTACCAAAATGTGGTTTCCTTGTCAACTTCTGGGATTATTCGATTCACGGAAGAGTATCTCAGAAATGCTGGCATAATTGCACTGAAAAATGCTTGAAGATAGCCGCAATATCCTGTGTAAAATGTTTCGAGGGCCAGTGTTACGCGGGGAATATAATTATGTTGTATAGAACCTTACATTCTGCTACCATATGGACACCGATGGCAAGGATACATTAATTATATCGCACACACAGGCATCGAACCAGACATTCCTCGCCGGCGCCACACGTTAAAGGGACGAGAAAAAGCGCTAACGCCTGTAAGTAATCTTTTTCATGAACTTCACAATCGTGTACAATGTATGCATGTAGGTGCAGGCATTATGGTAACATAAAATCACGGGGACATGTCGCCATTAGTAGTTACCAATACTAAGCTCGATTTGTAATGCCTACTAATTTTCTGTTACATTCTCATATAAAGTCACAGCTCTGGCGTGTATAAAGAAAATATATTGCTATGCCAATGCATTAAATGACAGTCGACAGTCTGAATTTCAGTTTTTCTCAAATTTTCTTCTGTATTTTGAAGCATTAAATTTATTTTTTGAATCGCAATAGCAAAAAGTTAATTAATCCATAACATTTCATTTGCATTGTCCAGCTGCCTGTGCTACACACACCATACGATTAATTAATTACGAAAATCTCATAGTTAGTCTTAATTTTACAAATACTAAATAATTCATGAGGTAACGTTTTACTTAGTCATTGCTTCTGTATTAGAAACTTTATTTAAATTTCGTCAGTCGACTCATCGCAGAGCAAACCAAAGACTAATGTTAAAATATACGGATTGTTTCTCGCGCAAAAAATGTCAGCGGTCGTGGTGAATTAGTAAGAGACAGTTGTGTCATGGCGCGAACAGTTTAGAAGAAGTTCTACCTCGAAAACTAAGAGTCTCTATCTTAGAAGTGGTACGTTGAACTTAACAGTTCATCTATTTTAACAAGACATCAGGAGTACAAAAGAAAGTTACAGGTTGTTATCAATTAAACACAAACGCCATGATCTGGAACTGATATTTTTATATGACACTTCTCCTGAACCCTGGAATTTCGTATTATTAAGCAAATACTTTTGTTTAATAAATGTATTTACCAATGATCTAATTATTAAAAAGGACACTAAAATAGTTCCATCGGAAATTTTACACAGTTGTAAGATGCAGCGTGGATTTAAGTGACATTTATTTGTGTAAAATGATTTCCAATCCATGGTGTACAACAGCAATCCGTTAGAATTAATATTCTTTAAAATCGTCTTGGTTGCAAATTTATTTATTGCTCCGGCGGAGCAGCATACCACGCCAGCCCACCGCCCGTGAGCGCAATTGTAAGCATGGGCTTATCTTGTGTCATCAGAGACCACCGCTTCGATTAAGGGCCACAAGGAAAACCAAAAAGCATCCCAAGAAAATAGAAACACCGCAATAACAACTTACGGTGTCACACCACGGAGAGCGCATTATAATCTGAAGATGCCCTGATAAAGGGCGAAACGCGTCATTAACTAATAAATAAATTTGCAATCAAGACGATTTTAAGGAATATTTAATTGTGTTGTAATTATTTCAAAGAACTACGTAGCTGTTCTTTATGATGATGAAAGTTTGTGAACCGTGGTATTCGTAATTATATTGTGCACGTTATTAACGTTAAAAATCGAAGTATCCGTCTAGGGTGTACCTCCCTCCGACAAAGTGCACACGTGTCGGTCCGAACTGCCTTACGCTCTGAGGGGTCGTTGAACTCCGCGTGACGGCTGTTGTTCTCTCGGTGGGACTGTAGTGCGCCATCTGGCGAGGGCAGTGACCCCTGCTGGAACTTAGGCCTCACACCCGCTATCCCAAGCTTCCTGGCGAGTTTCCAGCACGTGTCAGGTGATTCCCCCGAATCTCCGACTGTTGGTCCCCGCAGACTTCGAGGCAACTGTGTTGCGGAATGACTCTTCGGACCCCCCAGTCCACCGACCCTCGGAAGCTCGTCGGAGAACTCTCTGATGAACCGCCTTCTCTTCCGATTGGATAAGGGCAGTGTTCCCATCTTATTCTGCGCTTTATATCGTTTCCTGTTTCGTGTTCTAGTGGACCCGGTGGGCTCTTCAACTTTTTCTGCTTCCGGGTGTCGCTGATGAGATCCTCTCTTTCCCTGTTGCTCCTTGTTTGGCTGCTAGTTCTTCTACAGCGCACGTGTGTCGAAAACTCTTCTAACAGTTTCATGTCGAAGTATTACAGCTATTTTTAGAAAATTTCATTAGAGCTTTGCAACTCTGGTAAAGATCCTGTGCATTAGATGTGTTAGCACTTGTTCAAGGTTAATTACATTCATATACACACATTTTTAATTTATATATTTACCAAACACTTTAACTAGATTCACGTAATACATATCAGCTAAATGCGCGCGATTAATATGTGAATTTCCAACCCACTCGTTTCTAATAAAATTTATGAACCTCCAGTCTCCAATGTCCAATTTGAGCAATGCCGGATCAGATGTGAAACAGCATGTTCTAAGGGACACTTGCCGCGGTGGAGTAGCCGAGCGGTCTAAAGCGTCTCGCTGCGGAGCGCGTGGTTGCTCGCCGTGGAGATTCGAGTCCTCCCTGGGGCATGGGTGTGTGTTGTCCTTAGGTTAGTTTACCTAGGTTTAAGTAGTTTGTAAGCTACGGACTGATGACCACGCAGTTTGGTCCGATAGATTTACAAACATTTGAACATTTTTGATTTTAAGGGACACTTAAATGGAAACGAGACAAATGAAAACAATTAATTCAACTGTAACTGATTTTTATTATTTTTTTAGAACGTAATCGCCATAACTCTTAACCCTGGAGCGGCAGCACTGGTGCAAATATGCTACCACTTTTCTTTAAATGCTCACTGTTATTGCGATAATGCAGACGCCGTATTTCCGCTTCAGCTGTTCTTCAATTACGCCTTAACAGTGATGTCAGTGAAGCTTCTGAGATTCTAGTGCACGACTGTGTTCACCCAAAAAAGTTCTGTTAGGTAGTGCATCACTGGTAGCAGATTTGCATCGCGTTGACTGTCATGTAAGTAGATTTGAATTGTTTTATGCTACGTCTAGTTTTCGTTGCAAATGGGTTTGTATCAGTTTATAGTAAATATGTATTGTATAAATTTTACCATACATATTAGAATGTTCAAATATTAAAATTTATTGCGTAAATGGAAGTTTAACTCTCGATAAATTGTCCTCTAGTTTCTCCTCGTTAGCCATTCTGCAATTTCCGTCAATCTCATTTTTAACCCTTTTGAAGGCTTACACAATGCGAAAATGAGTGTTATTCTACTACATACTTTAATATTCAGGTCTCGTAGACGTGGTATTGGTCTAACAGACGAAGAAATAGACTTATTTGGACAAGTAATGAAGGTCTCAGAGATTCTCGTCTAGATTCCTCATCAGATCATGAACATGACACTATTATTCAAACGTAAATCCTAGTTCTGATCCCGAACAAGATTTGAGACCCAATGAATCTGTTATTGAAGACGGTATTACTCTGTGGAGTAAAACGCCACACAAGCAGCACTCCAAAACAAAGAAAAAGAATATAATAAAAATCTTCCATGGTTCAAAAAGTAACGCAAGGGGCGTGAGGTCAGAGACGCGAGCTCTCTCATTCATGATAGATGATAATGTGACTGATGAGGTAATTATGTGTATTAAGTTCCACTGACACTTATTACTCAAGAGACAGGAACTACAGGAAAGTAACGAAAGAGGAAATGATAGTACTGCTGGGTCTATTATACACGATTATCGTCCACTTTCGGAATAATGTTACAGTTGTTATATTTATACACCGAAGGTAATTGATATACTTATTCAGATATTGACAAAAGTGATATTTCTACGTGTACATTTAACTATTTTTGTCATTACTGCCACCTAGTAGCTATATACTAGGTTTCTAACTCGGAGTACACAGTGGTAGCAAATCTGCACCGTGCTACTGCTGAAGTTCCAGTAATTGGCGCTGCCGCCCGAGGGTTAATACGGTTAATACAGTCAACCCATTGTGAGACAAGGTGATTATTGCCTTCATGGAAACTGTTTACGGCGGCATACGGCAGCAGGATGCGAGTCTAGTCTTACCTCCTGTCGGCCGCGGTGGCCGAGGGGACTAAGGCGCTCCAGTCACGGTCTGCACGGCCACTACGGTCGGGGGTTCGAATCCCCCCTCGGGCATGGATATTTGTGCCGTCCTAGTTCGTAAGTAGTTCATAAGTAGTTTGTAAGTTTAGGGACTGATGACCCCGTAGTTAAGTCCCATAGACTATACAAACATTTGAACATTTTTTTCTTACCTCCTAATATCGCAAGGAAACTCTTTTGCTCCCGGCGATGTACAACAAAAATGTTCAAATGTTTGTATAGTTTATGGGACTTAACTACGGGGACATCAGTCCCTAAACTTACACACTACGTATGAACTACTTACGAACTAGGACGGCACAAATATCCATGCCCGAGGGGGGATTCGAACCTCCGACCGTAGTGGCCGTGCAGACCGTGACTGGAGCGCCTCAGTCCCCTCGGCCACGGCGGCCGGCGATGTGCAACAACTTGAAGTAACATGGACATAAAAAGTCGCTGGAAAATGCCTGCAAGAATATTGGGAAATGCTGAATCTATGAAGCTCCATAATTGCGAAAGTGTGTCGGGAGCAGAATTTTGTGCACGAACTTAGCTTTCGATTACGTCCCATAAATGTCTGGAAGGATTCATGTCGGACGATCTGAGGAGCCAGACCATTCGCTGAAATCGCCTCAAATGTTGTTCAGAACAATTGCGTCAGATGGATCTCACTACTGAATAGAAATGTCTCCAGCAATGTCTGATATGCAGTGGGAGCATCATGCCTTTTCACATAAGGCTTCTCCACTGCCACCTCTACTGTTTATCCTCTGTATGGACACTGCGACATGTGCCCTCGGTCGCTCCTTTTCGCTGAGGACGTTTAAATTGCACGCGATGATCGAAAAGACCACCAGGAACAGACGCAGAAATGGAATCAACGACCTGGTGAAAATGGTTTTTTAGCTGAACAAGAAGACATAATACATGGAGTGTGGTATTCCACCCAATGAGATCATTAAAGAACGTGGAGAAGACTTGAAGAAAGAGGAGGAATTCAAATATCTTGGCATCCTCTTATGTAGTGATGGTGAAAGTCTACTGGAGGTTGGTACCCGTGTGAACACAGCCTAGATAAAATGGTGCCAGTTCACGGGCGACCTGTGTGAACGCCGTATGCCTTAATTCAAAAGGGTGTAGGACTGTAGCAGGCCTAGTCATGTTATATGGCTCAGAGTAACAGTCAACAAAAACCAAGCGTGAGCAGGCTCTCCACATGAAAATCCCAATTTTCCGATCGTCCTTGTGCTTACCAGATTTGATCATGCAGAAAACGTCGATGTCAGTTCGCAATTTGGAGTGGAACTCAAATCAAAAAACTACGGAAAGGTAGGTTAAGAGCCTCCTTGGAATGGCCGTGCGCACTAAGGCGCCTACCTACAGTGCGCACGGCCGTTCTACGTTGGAGGTTCGAGTCCTCCCTCGGGCATGGGTGTTGTGTTTGTCCTTAGGTAAGATAACTTAGTGTAAATAGTTTGTATGCCTAGGGACTGAAAACTAGAAGTCCCATAGATTTACAAAAATTTGAACATTTTGTAGGTTAAGACGTTACGAACACGTCATGTGCACTAAAGGAACCTGATAACAAAAACAGCTATGCAGCTGGGCAGAAATGCCCGACGAACGCATGGCAGACTCAAGACACGATGGATGGACCGTATCAAGATAGATACGGAGATGCCCTTAACATACCCAAATATGTGTAAAAAATCAGACCCTGCTATAGTGCGCAATGAAGTCTAGTAAAATTATAATTATTCCATACACTTTTTGTGTGGTTAGGTTACCGTCTTTTGCAACTGTAAATTAGTCTACTTGTGACCAGACGCGTTTTGCTTTATTTTAAAGCACCTTCAGTGGTCAAGTTTTTGTATTGCCCTCTTCGTGTGTTTTTATAGCACTCACATTGCCACTTTCTGTCACTATTTTCAATTACACTTTTTTATGAAATTTGCCGAAGAAAAAGCACAGCTCGACAGGCTACCAGAAATGGCGAGTTTTCGACAAATTTCATAAAAAAGTGAAATTGAAAATAGTGACAGCCACTGGCAATGTGTTACAAAAACCACATGAATAGGGCAACATAAAAACTTGAGCACTGAAGTAGACCAATTTACAGTCGCAAAAGACGGTAACCTAACCCACACATTCAAGCATTTCTCATCCACGTCCCCTTCAAAATATTTTCTACGAAAAACTCTACCGCCTGCGAGTGTATCCACCCACTATCGTTCTCCTTTACCTGCTCATCCGTTTGCGATTTCGGAAATGCTGAAACGGCGATTACGTCTGACCACTCCATCCACTTTGGCAACAAATCCATCATTCACGAGAGACGCTCGTCCACTTCGGTCTCCATCATGCGCCCGCCACAAAGTACCCGACACTAATGTTCCGTTACACTAGAGTATTGTGTGGATCAATTTCTGCAAATGTCATTCGTTTTGCCTAATGAAATTGCATTACCCGACGTAGGTCGCACTTGGGAAGATCACCTGTTGCTGCAAACACATTTAAACCCCTGTAGTGATGACGGAAACGGCCGAATTCAACATCACTTTTTTACGGTCGGGAGCGTAGTGAAACAAACTGAACAAAGGTTCGCGATGGTGGAGCCACTAAGTCGCATGACCTGAACATAATTCCCTAATCGCCATCACATATTGCGTACCTTGCTCAAGTACTCGAATTTTCGGCATACTGCCGGCCGCGGTGGCCGAGCTGTCTGCGACGCATCAGTCACGTTCAGCACGCCCACTACGCTCGGGGGTTCGAATCCCACCTCGGCATGGATATTTGTGCCGTCCTTAGTATTAGCTAGTTCATAAGTAGTTTGTAATGTTCAAATGTTTGTTAAGCTTATGGGACTTAACTACGGGGTCATCAGTCTCTAAACTTACAAACTACTTATGAACTACTTACGAACTAGGACGGCACAAATATCCATGCCCGAGGGGGGATTCGAACCCCCGACCGTAGTGGCCGTGCAGACCGTGACTGGAGCGCCTCAGTCCCCTCGGCCACCGCGGCCGGCAGTAGTTTCTAAGTTTAGGGACTGATGACCCCGTAGTTAAGTCCCATAAGATCTACAAACATTTGAACATTTTTTTCGATATACTGTGGTGGCAATAGGGAAATGTATTCTATCTAAGTACTGTAGAGTTCGAAAATAAGACCCACTACAATTAGTTGCAAACGTTCGGGCGTATGAAATGATTTTACTATCTATTTAGTGAAACCACACAAAACACCTGACGCTTCCCATACTATGATTTAACTTCAGTGCCACCAGAATACAAGTACAGTATCATTAAGTCAATATGATTTCGACGGTACAACTCAACATGTTTATTCAGTATCATTATGGTAGCTGGTCACATTTCATTCATTCATTTCGCCCTTCAGGGTATATTACACTGATTGAATAAAGAGTAAATTTGCAGATAATTATTATTCCGTTTCGTTTACACTGTTCCAAATGAGATTACAAACACTGCACATGCCAGGAATTAAATATCGGGGAAAAAGCCAGAAAGCCAGAAATTTATCCTATCCTACCGCGATATAAAAGTGAATTAAATTGTTTGCGTTGTTCCGTGAGCTTCAGTATCCAACGTAGAAAAAAAAAGTTCAAGTGATTACAAACATATAGGATTTAATTACTGTGGTTATCAGCCTGTAGGCTTACTAAATCTTAAACTAAGTTCAACTAACTTAAAGACAAACACACACACACACACACACACACACACACACACACACACACACACAGCCATGCCCCAGGTAGTACTAGCCCCTCCGACGGGGAGGTCAGTATAGAAGCTTTTCTGTGTCAGCTATAGTAGCCATTGTAGTTTACTAAGTTTCTAACTCGTTTTAACCTTGTCCCTTTCACCATTCATTTGAGATATTATCTACAAATGATTAGTCGTCATCATCGATTCTATTATTTTAGAAAATAGAACGACCGTTTTGCCTACCTCCCTTCGCTTAATATGCTGATATATTTTAAAAGCAGAGCTTTCCTTTGAAATTACTGTTTGTCATAATTATAATTACTACTTCATTGTTCTGGTGGAAACTAGACACATTGTTGCGCACCATGTACGAACGTTACATAAATGAAATTTTTAACAGACACAGTCACTGTGTTAGACCGAGAAACTTTTTACTTTATTGTACTGCACTGTAAACACAATGCTATTGTAGACATGACTGGCAGAAATAACAGAACTCACATCAATTCAAGCATACTACAACCCAGATAATTCCGCCTACGGAAGTCCGTTGAGTCGTGCCATTCTTCTTCCTTATAATTACATAAGGAAACTAGCATCAGGGTGAAATCTATCAACACGTATTTGTAATTCAAATATTTCCAGGAAACCTTATGATCGAATTCTCGAACTCGCTGTATAAGGATTTCTATCTCGTAATAAATCCCCCAGTCACTTGTACATTTTGATGCGGTTTCCATTGCATGATCACAGAGTGAAAATAGAACGCGTAGCAAAGCCGTCAAAAAATGCTGAGGAACGTTCAGCGTTGTTCCATGGCGCTCTCTAAAGCTTGAATAATAACACGCGTGAAAAGAACCAACTGCGTTTCACGCGATCGATGTTCGCGACAGAGGAAGGGCTCAACGGCCCATGAATATGTAGAGGCGCATGCAGTTATTCGGGCCGTTTGATGTCGGAGTACCGTATGGATAGCAAAATTTATTTACATTCTGTAAACGGTGCTCAGCAAACAAGTTATTTTTATGCTTGGGCCAAGGGAAATGAGTCAAGAATGTTTTAGGATTTAAAGGTTGTATAATGAGTTGATACAAGGGACCTCTTTAATTCGTCGTTAGTTACATGATTCAGAATAATTTACGGTTTAGAATGTGGCTCACAATAAGAATACGTAGAAACAAAGGCGGTGTACCCATCGACCACCGCAACGACCCTAATGTATTGGTACTAACTTTCTGTTAAGAATGACAACTTTCCTGTGGACTACATCGTTGTTACTGATCCGTTTCGAGAAGATGGAAGTTCTGTCATTACTTACAGGTATGTATAGCAGCTGCGAACCAAATTCAGATTTTTAACAGTCGCAATCACACTGACTTTTTATTAAATGAAATCCGCCTCCCATCTTCAAAATAGTTGTTTTTTGTTCTTTACAGTATGTTATAGCCACAAATCTCCATTCTACACAATTAATAAAAAGTTATTTAAGAAGAATACGACAGAAATTTCATACGCGTTGAGAGCAGATGTTTGGCTCTAAATATAATTAATATAAGACTCCGTAATGTCAGTTTGTATATAGATTATCTCCTTTATTTCTTTTTATATGTACGATTTCTGGCCAGTTTCCCGCCTTCAGCGCAATTTATAGTTACAGCGTAGCTTTTCCCTAAGGAAACTAGGTGTTCGTTGTCGAATATCTTCAGATACTCTTATGCAGTAGCTTGTCATTTTCGAAACTGGATGTCCATTGTCGAATATCTTCAGGTCAATTTGTACAACTGCATCTTAACTTGACACTTACAGAACTAGGTGTTCGACAATGAGAAGTTACGCTGTAACTGCATAAATTGATCTAAATATAGGCAATAAACCCAAAACCGACAATTTGAAAAGCAACAAAAGCGATCTACAGACTGGCGTTAGAGATTACTATTTGAATCATGATCACGGAAACTATAAGGAGACGCATACGTCAAGTTTTGATAAATATAAAGTAATACAGTGTCGTCTTACGGATTTAGCACCGAAATTTTTTCTTGCAGTTAGTCAAACGTCATTCGGTGAATCAGTCACGACCGAAGAAAAAAAAACTAAAATAGAATGCAATCAGAGATGCAACCTAGATACATGCTTACGAATTTCTTAGTTAACATGATGAAAAATGTCGCATTTGGCAGACGCATTGTACTGTGTAAGGAGCCAGCTTTAACGAAGGGCGCAAAATACAGTACTAACACTCCACTGAGATGGATATAATTACTTTTAAATGGTCTCCTATCTTCTAGAGCTTAATGAAAAAAGTTCATTTTTATGAGGATGCAGTTAATGAATTCATGAACACATACGACAATAGTTGAGTTGGTATATGACGTTTCAAATTCAAATTTTTGTAGAGTCTATGGGACTTAACTACAGGGTCATCAGTTCCTAAACTTACAAACTACTTATGAACTAGCTACAACTAAGGACGGCACAAATATCCATGCCCGAGGGGGGATTCGAACCCCCGACCGCAGTGGCCGTGCAGACCGTGACTGACGCGCCTCAGTCCCCTCGGCCACCGCGGCCGGCTATATGACGTTTCACACAGATTATTGTAATGGTCTCTTCAAAGGAATTATCGTGTATCAGAAAATACGTTGAACATTTTGGTGCATTCAACGAAAGTTGAAGCTAATTTTAGTTTTAAGAACAAAATATGTGTTGGTAATTCAAACATAGGTGTTTTTGTCTTGTGTGATTACCAGGGAGGAATCGAACCTCCAGCAGTGAGCAACCGTGCTATCCGTTGTGATGTTTTCTTCTATTTGAGAACGGTTTTATCTTCCTTCATTAAACATGGCGCTGCATCTCGGTGATACTGATTGCTGAGAGCACACAACACCACTTGATATTTACCCTATAGTCCACTTAAAGGCGACAGTGTAGATACCAGGATGTATTGACAACAGCGCTGTAATATATCCTGATATCAGTTATCAAGTGTGTTCTTGACGATCAATCTCACTTTCAAAACAACAGTGACATTCATAGATTTATGTCTGTGGGAAGAAATAATCCCTACTGTCAACTACTTTGTCTATGTCTTTCAAAGTTTACTTTTTCCGAGCAACAAAATTTAAGAGGACACAAAAATAGTTTTAGATCATTAACATAGTCAAAATAAGTTTCTTTCTTCTCAAGCTCGACAATATCATTTTAGCTACATAATATTCCAAAAACGTAATATGCCATCTAAACTTAAGAATACATAAATCTAATTAAATTAACTAACCCAAAATACTACAGACAAATCGGACTGCAGGTCACAAAAAGGCACAAGCAGCATTCTTTTACAGTGCCATGAAAGCACCCGTCTGACCTAAAAACGTACACGTATTCAATAGCATTAGTAGAAGACGACTTTCTCCCTACGTACACACACTACCGAAGTCTATACGTTGTGCATCATTATAATTCTTCTATTTCTATATCAATATTTAATAATTAGTTAAATTTCGTCATTAGCAATCACATACATTCAATAACCTGCTGTGGTTTGTAATATCGTATTCTGTATACATATCCGGTTTGTCCAGTCTTAAAAACCTTATATCACTTGTTTATAAATTTGAAAAAAAAAAAAGTTCAAATGTTTGTTAAGCCTAAGGGACTTATCTGCGGGGTCATCAGTCCCTAAACTTACAAACTACTTATGAACTACCTTATACTAAAGACAACACAATCATCCATGCCCGAGGGAGGATTCGAACCCACGACGGGGAGCGGCCTCGCCCATCGGAGCATAGCGCCTCAATCCGCGTTTAATTAATGTTTCTTCTTTCTTAATTATTTTGAAGATCGGTAGAATTAACGTTTCTGGGTTTAGAGCGGCGTTAGGACTGTAGTGATGGAATCTGAAACGAACCGAAAACGTGGCCTTTCTTTGAAAATAAATAAGAAAATAATAATAATAATAATAGTGTAAGTTCCCAGTTTCACCATTGGGTTGCATGAAATCAACAAAAGCCATTTAGTGTTAGCATATTATGTGCTTTTTACTATAATCCTTTAATGTTTTCGTTTTACATGTCATGTCGAAGTATAGTCATGCTGCGTGAATTTCTCGTTGTCCAATTGACTTGCATTTTTCTTCTAAGTTACATATGAGAATGAGCAAGTAACATTTGCTTCGTCCGTATTGGTATTTTATAGTATTGTTCTGTTTAGGAAATGTGCAAAATTTTCCTTGTATTTTTTTAGTGTTCATCAATGTGTGGTGCTCCGTTGTCATCTACAGCCAGATATCCTCTAGATTTCCTGATTGCTTGGTGAAGATGTAATGTACATATTGGCCCTTCAGCCAGTTGACTGCGTTCCGTTTCGTTCTTGGGTAAGAGATACCGTCCGGGTTTAAAAAGTCATTTGGCGTGGTTCTGCTGATGCTCGCTATCTTTTTTCGGATGTAAAGCCATAAGTCTTTTACCCTGTCGCACGACAAACGATGTTCTTCGTCGTCTATTTCATTACAGGACACACATATCGGTGACTCCGCTAAACGGATAGAATAAAGTTTTGAACTAGTCGCTATTTTCCGGTTTACGGCAAAGTACCATGTTGCTTTCAAGTATGACGGTAGATTCCGGCTGTGGATGTTCTCCCGCGTTGCTTTCCAATTTTGTGTTCTATCCTGTTTCTGGTTTTGTCTTTTATCAGATGACGGTATAGATCTTTTACTCTGATGATTTCCTTTTCCTGAATCCTTGCTTGTATATAACTGTATTCGACTAGAAAGTATTTCAGATGGTACAGTCCGTTGGTAATGTGTTGAACACTGATGGGTGCGTTGAGGTCGACAGGAGCTATTGCATTTAACAGATGTGCTGCAAGGCTACCGTTGTTTTTTTGCCAAAGCTTGTACGTGTTTGAAACGCCTTTTTGCTGACATCCGTAAGGTTTAGTCCGCCAGATATCGTAGGGAGCATTAGAGTGTTGTACTTCACTTTGAATATTCGGCCACGGCTCACAAAATGTCCTAGTGCGGATGTTATGGGGTTGGCCATTGATGCAGGTAGTAGCAGAACGTGTGCTACGTAGTTTAATTTTGAAGTAATATACACATTGGCCACGGTTGCTTTCTATATTTCATCAAGTTTCCTAATGCTGTGTTCTTTCACTCAAGGACGTATATTGTTAAGTATTTTTCGGTAATTCACAGCAGCAGTACGTTGTACACTCGTATGAAACTCAATGCCGAGACATTTCAGTGTTTGAAGAGTACGTAACTCGCCTTTGCGAACCAGTTCCACGGCCAATGTTAAATATCTCGGACTTAGTTCTGTTGAGTTTTGCTCCAGATGCCTGTTCGTATTTAGTCACTATCTGGAGTGCGGACTCTACTTCGTTGCCATTTGTCACCAGAAAACCAACATCGGCAGCATACGCTTTGCACGCAATCTTTTCTCCCCTTATTTGCAATCCTCGTAGGTGTTTTGTAAGGGAGGCGAGCACGCGTTCGATGGCAATGGCGTAGAGTGCCATGGACATTGGACACCCATGCCTAATAGAGCTAGTAACTTCAAGTGGGCGGCTAAGCTGTCCATTAATAACAATCCTGGCTGTGTTGTTCAGCAACGTATTCCGTACAACGGCAGTGAACCGAGGGGGGAAGCCCATATCATCCATGGTTCGAAGTAAAAAACGGTGGTTAACCTTATCGAAAGCTTTATCGAAGTCCAATGAGACAAGTGCGCAATGTATTTCGCAAACGTCTGCGGTAGAAATTAGGTGTCTATATTCGTAGAGGGTCTGCAGATTTTCCTATCTCTTCCAACACTTGTTTGGTAGGGACTTGTGACGGTATCCATTGTCGCTTTTAGTCTTCGTGCAAGGATGCGACAAAAGATTTTATAGTCGCTTTTCAGCAACGTAATCGGCATAAGATTGCCGACGGTTTTAGCACCCAGCTGTTTGGGCATTAATACCACGATTCCCTGTCGAAATTCTTTTGGAATGTCATTCTCAGGGTTCAATAGTTCGTTACAAATAAGTGTAAACTTCGCTTTTATGACGTCACTGAACTTTTTATTAAATTCCGCTGGTATGCCGTCTAGCCCCGGGGACTTGTTGTTCTTGCTTTCTTCTATTGCGTCTGTAACATCTTCTTCAGTCACTTGTGACACAAGAGCGTGAGCTTCCGCGTGGATAATCCTGCCGTCGAGGTTGTCCAATAATTCGATTTGAAGCTGTTCATTGACAGGCTGACAAGACATGAAGGAGGCAAAGTGCTGTATAATCGCCTCTCGAATCTCCGCTTGCTTCACCAGCTTCCTTCCATCATCGGTTGTTATTTCCGTTAGTATTTTGCAGGACGCTCTTTTATTTTCGCAGATGACGTGGTACATGGAAGTGACCTCGTGCTGTCCTATATTGTGGGCTCGCGACCTTATTTTGTAGCCCTCCACTTGTCTGCGCCGCAATGTCAGAATCTTTGCCTTAACTTTTTTTTATTCTTTCGTAGTTGTCCATGACTGTTCCGTCTGACTTGTACAAGTCCCGTAGGCAATGGAAGTAAAACTCAATAGTTTTTTTTTTTGTACCAAAAACTTTTCTCCCTAGAGTAATTCATAAAAAAATCTTCGTATTTTAGGTTTTGTGTGTTTCAGCCACCAGTCAATCCCTGAGTTGTACTTGGGGGATTTGCTTTCACATTCGCTCCACAGTGCGCGGAATGCCTCCTGACACGCAAGGTCTTCCAGATGTGATATGTTCATCTTCCACGTGCCTCTGCCTCGGAATGTTCCCTGTTCTACCACATTAATTGTACACACGTACACTGCATGGTCGGATAATGCAGTAGGCCAAACTTCGGACTGCAAGATGTGGTCTTTTAGATTGTGCGAGACATATATTCTAAACACACCAGATGTATTTTGCAGCAGAAGGACACTGAAGATGATCATTACGTGATTGAAATCGATCTGTGGTTTTTTAAATAATACATTAACGGCCAATGCTGCGAAATACATCTGGTGTGTTCATCATTGTGTGGTCGTGGAGCACCTCCAAGAAATGGAATCAAACATATATTCCATCGAGACGACTTGCCGAGTGGTTAGTGACATAAGTAAAACCAGGGGCTGCTCCGTATGTTTGCTCCCAGGAGTCTACTAGATGTCGTTCTGTAACAATACGTTCCAGTTCAGTGCTCTTATTAAAATTGGGAATCTGGTCTTTGGCGTGCAATACGCAATTAAAATCTCCCCCGAGGATAACATGGTCATACTGGCTTCCAAATAGGGCGACAATGTCCTCTTTGAAGAAGTCTGCTCTGCGTTGCCTGTTGCTGGAACCTGATGGTGCATATATATTAATCAAACGGGTGTTGTTGATGGTGCCCGCTAAACCTCTACTATTAGATAGCTTCACAACGTCTTGTATTAAGATGCCCTCTCTCACTAGTAGAGCAGTCCCCATTTCTGTGCCATTGCCTGGGTTTATGATGGAGTTGAATCCAGGTACGCGATCAAGTTCAATGTCCGTCACTTCTTATAATAAAATAATATCACTGTCCGAGGCATATATAAAATCTTTAAGTTTTGTAATTTAAAGGAACTCTGTATCTTATTAAGGTTTACAGTGGAAATCTTGTAAGATTGTAGGTGAAGCATGGTTCCGTCTAGTTGATCGTTCGTTAAAAAATAATCTTGAGTTTCATCACAAAAATGCCAATTTTTATACATATTTGAATAGTATTCATCCGTATGAAATGGGTCAGGCACACGTCCTTGTCATTTAGAAACATCTTTTATTGTGAAATCCGCATTGCCCGTATCATCTTTTTCTGGAAGTGACGTTCCATCGACTGCTTAAACGTCCTTCATGTCGTCGTCCGCGGTGTCGGGTTCAATATCATCTGCCCAGTTAGTTGTTGTGGGCGCATCGTCTACGTCGTGGGGAGTTACCCGAGGGTGACTACCTTCTTGTAGTGGGGTCGCAATTTTCTTCGACTTCTTGTCTACAGCATCATGATTTGCGGGCACAGGAGTGGGTTGCTTTTCAGACGCTGGTGACTCTTCTGTGTCGTGAGCTCTGTCTTGACGGAGGGTGCTCCCTATTGGCTTTTTGTCGTAACATAGGGGCTGTCTCGTTCGCACCTGGGTGCGCCAGACGTGGTTTTTTATTTTTCTTCGGTGAATTGCTCCTCGATGATCGATCTTCGGCATCCAGACTGTTGTCTGTTTCCTGCACAGACGTCTCCTCCTCGGTTACCGGAGGGTCTGCTTCCGACACGGTTACTGGCACCTGCGTCGGCGGAGCTGCAACAGTCGTTGTAGGAGGTTGGGATGCGTGTAATTCTTCAGTTATCAGAGTGCTGACGTCCATCGGTATTTCAGCGTTAGTAAAACTGCTGGGTTCAATCAGTTCGGGGGCCGACGAGGTAAGCAGCTGCGCGCGAGTCGCGGCAGCGTAAGTGACGGGCAGTGACGTCATCGACTGCGGCCTAGCGGGCTCGTCCAACACCAGCTAGAGACAAGGCCTTACAACAGGCCGTGCCTACGTCACACTTAGAGGCCCCGGCGGCCACCTCACAGGCTGTTGGTTGGGGCACGCCTACCGCCGCGCAGCGGCCGGCCAGTCAGATGGCGGCCGGGGCCTCTAAGTGTGACGTAGGCACGGCCTGTTGTAAGGCCTTGTCTCTAGCTGGTGTTGGCTCGCCTGCCGGCAGCTGCGCCACGCGCCTCTGTATACAGTTCGCTCTGACGTGTCCAGGCTTGTTACAGGCCGAGCAACTTCGTGGTTGGTCGTCTTAAAATACGATACCTCTGTAGCCACAAACATTAATATAAGATGGTATGTGCTTTCGTAGCTCTACTCGAAGCTGACGTACACCGTTTAGTACAGGAAACTTATGAGCACTTGACCATCTCTCAGTAAAGTTGCTAAGTACTGTACCAAACTGTGAGATCACCTCATTTATTTTCTCAGCTGTTAACTCAAATGGAAGCTCGAAACCACGAACCGTCCGGACGCCAAAGCCTGCACGGGTAAGTGTAACCTCCCCAACATTCCCGTCAGAATGTTTAAATTTCATGACACCTCCGCAAGACTCGACAATTTTCGCACACAGCTCGGCAGTACTGAGCTTTACAAACACTACACAGGCCACGAATCCCCACAATAGCGTTTAAAGACAGTTTCAAGTCACATACAAGCCAATTCTCTATTTCAAAGGACTTCGGTCGTGCATATCGGGCATCAAAGGTCAATCTCAAAGTGTCTTTCCTCGTTGGTTGTTCCATCGTTACTTTCGGTTCATAACTTCCCAAAATTTAGATAATGACAGCGAAAAGCTGCAGCGAGCGAGAAGACTTACCACGCGGAGTGAGCAGGCGTGGCGCACCGTACGGCACGACCTTCCACTAACACGTCCGCGAGCAGACTGTGGCCGCTCGGCCATTCCACCGCGGCTATTAATTTGAAATGTTCTAATGTTTGTATAGCTTATGGGACTTAATTACGGGATCATCAGTCCCTAAACTTACAAACTACTTATGAACTAGCTAATCCTAAGGACGGCACAAATATCCATGCCCGATGGGTGATTCGAACCCCCGACCGTAGTGGCCGTGCAGACCGTGACTGGAGCGCCTCAGTCTCCTAGGCCACCGCGGCCGGCTGTAAATTTGAAACTATAATTCTATGCAACCTGTGTAGATACACCAGGTAAATGTCTATATTCATTTCTCATCGTTTCAAGATTTTGGTTATTAATTTCTTTTACATCCGGCAGTTCGTGGTAGATTGTAATGTAGAAAACATACGATAAATATTTTTGTCTACAAATACTCTCTAACATATTCGTTACTATCGTATTCAACAATCAATATCCATACACGTGAATACGAGACTCGTCGATCGAGGCAACATGGCTTCAGTCATCAACAGTACAATGTCGGTGTTGGCGGGCTCACACTTGGCGTAGGCTTTGTGTCGTGAAGTCATCAGCGAGGGTTTCGTCGAATGGTTCGCAAGCTGACACTTTTTGATGGAGCAGCAGTGAAACCCGCAACAATTTTCGGAAGGGTTGCGTTGAACAATTTTCTTCTGTCTTCCAGTATTCGTTGGTCCAGTTCTAGTAGGATCTTCTGGCCGCGGCGATGTCAGAGATTTGACGTTGTGCCTGATTCCCGATATTCACGGTGCTCTCATCAAATGAATTCCCACCTCATTGACATCTAGGACATGGTTCAAAAATATTCAAATGTTTTTAAATCTATGGGACTTACTACTTCGGTTATTAGTCCCTTTTCTTACAAACTACTTAAAGTAACCTGATGAGAAACACACACACCCAAGCTCGAGGGTCGACTCGAATATCCGACGGTGAGAACCCACGCGCTCCGCAGCAAGGCGTCTTAGAGCGCTCGGCCACTCCACAGCGGCTCGGATATAGAGTGTCTCATTTCTCGGGTGCCGACTTTAACATCACCTTCAAACTCTCATGTCATTATTGCAGCAGCAGCCAATGTAACGGTTGCGCCAGACATCCATTGTCTTATATAGGGCCGCGGTGGAGTAGCCGAGCGGTCTAAAGCGTCTCGCTGCGGAGCGCGCGGTTGCTCGCCGTGGAGGTTCGAGTCCTGCCTGGGGCATGGGGGTGTGTGTGTTTGTCCTTAGGTTAAAATGTTCAAATGTTTGTTAAGCTTATGGGACTTAACTACGGGGTCATCAGTCCCTAAACTTACAAACTACTTATGAACTACTTACGAACTAAGACGGCACAAATATCCACGCCCGAGGGGGGATTCGAACCCCCGACCGTAGTGGCCGTGCTGACCGTGACTGGAGCGCCTCAGTCACCTCGGCCACCGCGGCCGGCTCCTTAGGTTTAAGTAGTTTGTAAGCTACGGACTGATGACCACGCAGTTTGGTTTGATAGAATTACAAACATTTGTTCTTATATAGGCATTTCCGATGGCAGTTCCGTCCTCAGAGTGTTTACATATTTTTGCATTTGCATACGCATGCTTATACTAGTTTGTTTGGCTCTTCAGTGTATCACAACAACTGTCATTCGGCACTAATATGGGCTATGTGTACACTTTCCAGTAAGCGCCATTAACTGTACAGGGGTCCGTTGAGTGAAATGTCTCAATGTCTGGCCGAATGGCTTTCCAGCTCATCCTAAAGATGTTCAATACGGTGCAGTGTATGACTTTGGGCAGGATATTTAAGGAATTTTACTGTTCACAAATCATAGCTTCGCAAATCCTGCGTGCATTGTCGTGGTGATACGGTCATCGTCCCCAAACTGTCCCCTCGTTGTGCACAGTGTTCATATCGTCTCGGATTTATCGAATTTTGAGTGAAACAATGGAACCACACCCCAGACACGAAAATCACACTTAAAATGTAATACCACGTCATGCTTATTACTCATACAGTGAAGTGACAGAAGTCTTGGAAAGGATGGAAGATTAAGGTTTAACGCTCCGTTGACAGTGCGGTCACTAGATGCGGAGCTCACGCTCAGAAGTCTTGTGTGTAGAGATACAAATGCTGGTAGTGCCGTGTATGTAATGTACAGAGCGTCGGTGAATTGGCGGAACTGTCATCTGAGTACCACCTGCAGAGGTTTCCGGCGTATTGACCACATGGCAGGAATTAAGAGACATTAAACGCGGAATGTCATTTGGGGCCCAGGCGCATAGGACATTCCATTTCGGAAATCGTTAGAGAATTCAACATTCCGTGAGTCACAGTCTCCTCAGTGCGCCGGTAATACTGAATTTTAGGCATTATCTCTAACCCTGGACGCTAAGGCCGAAGACTTGCTCTTGGTGACAGAGATTAGCGGCCTTTCTGCTAACAGACAAGCATCACTACGCGAAATAACCACATAAATCAAAGTGGTACCTAACACAAATGTATGTATTCGTTAGGAACGTTAGGAGCAATTTTGGCGTTAATGGGCTATAGCAGCAGACGACCGACTCGAGTGCCTTTGCTAATGGCTCAGCGTCGCCTTAAGCTCATTTGCCTGCACTCGTGACCATATCGGTTGGACCCTGCACGATTGGAAACCCGTGGCTTACTCACATTTCAAGATTCAACTGACAGAGATGATGATAAGGTTCGATCGAGGCGCACAACCGACGAAACCATGGATCCAAGTTATCAACAAGGCGCAGTGAAATGTGGTGGTGGCTCCGTAATGATGTGTGCTAGTTTTACATTGATTGAAACTGAACCGATCTCTGATTGGAACTGGTTATGTTCGGCTACCTGCAGACAATTTTCAGCCATTGAAATGCGCTTCATGTTTCCAAACAACGATGAAAGGGTAATGACTAACAATGCGCCATGTCAGTGGGCCACAGTTGGTCACCATTTTTCTGAAGAACATTATGGACAATTCCAACGAATGATTTGGCCACACTTATACGTCGTGCTAAGAATGGGCGGCCGTGCCCACCGGAGGTTCGAGTCCTCTCTCGGGAATGGCTTTGTGTGTTGTCCTTAGTGTAAGTTAGTGTTCGTAATACTAGGGACTAATGACCATAGCAGCTGGGCCCAATATGTTTATAAACATTTGAACAAATGATTCGCAACAGATTGTTCCCATAACACAAAAAGGCTGAATGAAACATGTAGTTGAAGTCATCATAACTGCAGGAAGTGATACAGACTAGAATTGTGACAGTAATGGAATGAAGTAAAGTTATCTGTAAATTAACAGACACAGTGACAGTGAATTAACCTATACGGCCAATGGAAATGAAACACAGAAGTCTACAGAAGATGGAGGAATGGATCTTGGAGCATTTTGAGGACGTATGGATACATTTAAAATAGAATAACTCCATAGTATTATGTCAAATAACGAACTGCGTAATTTGTAATCTGCAGTTTTGTTTATAATTCCTCTTCTTAACACTAAAGCTGTTTAAGAGAAAATTTTATGGTTAATGCGGGTGTGCTTATAAAATAAATCGCCGTTTACACTTTCCTTTGAATGTTCGTATCGCGTGTAGCCTCTTCGTTCGTCAGCAGTGACACACTAGACTCACATTTCGAGGACGGCTGTTGAAAGCCGCCCCTGGTCATACAGATACAGGTTTTTCATGATTTTCCCAAATCGCTACAGGAAATGTCCGGATGGTCCCTTTGAAAGAGCACGTCAGATTTCCTTCGCTATCATTGATAAAAATAACAATCACAGTTGAGCTCCGTCTCTAATGACGACATTGTTGTCTTAACTAATCTTCGTTAATTCTTCGATCCTCCGCTACACTTGCATTCCATACATTTGCTGATACGAGTGTTCTCATCCGCTGCGTGGACTATATTTAGCTATCGTAAGACACGTATTTTCTATGTGAATCCCCAATTTGAAGACCCTGCATTAAACTTCGTAGGTACTTTTCGTTTCATTACAGATCAGGGCAGATTGCGTTGTGATTGTGGTTTCATATTTCTCTGTCAAAAAATTTACCCGACCTCATTCCTACTCGAAATGTAACACTTACGAGTTTTCTTTAGAACTTTTGTCTCAGCGTTCATGTTGGGCCCTGCACGCAGCAAGATTTGACTCGTTTAAGGTGCCATCGTGGGTCAAATTATGTCAGCAAGTTACAGAATAGCTTGACCTAAATACGTCATTCCATTGTGATGGAATCGGAAAGCAATCACGGAAATGCAACGTCGAATGAAACTCGCTGTCAGCAGCGACGAACCTCTAATTGACTGAAGACCAGTGCAGTCGCAGGGGCGCGCTCAGGTCCTTACGGCTTTGTCGATGCGTATATGGGGGTGATTGATTGTCGCCAGCGCATTTTCTCGGCTTTGAGTGACTGTCAGCGCGGGCGCCTGTGATTGGCCGGCACGTCTGTGTACTTAGGGTCAAACCGGGTCACGGACGCGGGCTGCCTGCTCGCTCACTGCGCCACGGCTCCCTGAATTGTAAGCTTAGCTTCGGACCTCGTGATGCAACCTGCAAGTGTTCAATCCTTTGGTGCTACAGATGTCAATATTTTGAAATATATAAGGTGATTTATTCAAGTATGGAAACGTCGAGGACTTAAAGAGGAGTGAATACATAATATTTTGAAAAATGAACCCAATCAGGAAGCGTCATCCAACGGCGCCATGAGCCCTTTTTCAAAAATCAAATGTTTGTATAGCTTATGGGACTTAACTACGGGGTCATCAGTCCCTAAACGTACAAACTACTTATGAACTACTTACGAACTAGGACGGCACAAATATCCATGCCCGAGGGGGGATTCGAACCCCCGACCGTAGTGGCCGTGCAGACCGTGACTGAAGCGCCTCGCCGGCCGCGGTGGCCGAGGGGACTGAGGCGCTCCAGTCACGGTCTGCACAGCCACTACGGTCGGGGGTTCGAATCCCCCCTCGGGCATGGATATTTGTACCGTCCTTAGTGTTAGCCAGTTCATAAGTAGTTTGTAAGCTTAGCGACTGATGACCCCGTAGTTAAGTCCCATAAGTTCTACAAACATTTGAACATTTTGAAGCGCCTCAGTCCCCTCGGCCACCGCGGCTGGCATACATTAAGAACTATAATTTTATTTTATTTTTTTAACTTCGATAGTGTGAAACCGCACGCAATGGCCGCGGGGTCCCTTAGGTTTACAACCAATTGAACATTCATCAGTCGCTAAACTTAGAAACTACTTATAGTAACGTACATTAAAGACAACACACACACACACACCCATGCCCTGTGCAGTAATGGAACCTTCGGCGGAAACGGCCGCCCAGTCCCAAGCATGATGCCTTTATTTAGGCGTAGCAGCTATAGCACTTTAGCCTGATTTGATTTGCTTGACCTTTTTTGAACCGAGAGTGCCTTTGCTTTCTCAGCATTTTTCTAATATCATCACTGAACCACGGTAGGTGTTTCCCATCCTTAATCCACTTTATCGGCAAGTAGGCTTACAAACTACTTAAACTAACTTATACTAAGTACGACACATACCCATGCCTGAGGGAGGACTCGAACCTCCAACGCGAGCTACCGTGCGGCACTTACCCACTTTCCGATTGTGTTGTTGAGATTTTCGACTGTGTTGTCTGTGCCTCAGTCATGCCTCTCATCAGCTCTAAACAATTTAAATAGTGACTCTTTTGACCAGTCCACTCTTTTTCAGTCATGTAAGGTCAAACGGAGATAGTCACGAGACCAGAAGAGGCGTAACAAGGCTGTTAGTTGGTCGTTGTCTGCCGTTGACAATTAACGCAAAACTGTGACGTGCTCTTCAAGCGAGTAGATTTGTCTTACGTCATACATATACTTCTGCGGTTATTCGACGCGGTGTTGCTTGTTTGTTAGAACTGCTCTCGCCATTAACCCCTTCAGTCATGAATTATTACGAAAATGGAATAAAACACATTCTTACACTTTTTCGTTTCTACAAGACCCTATTTACTGTATATTTGAGTAAAACTAAAAAAAATCATACTCAATTTCCAAAATAAAAAAGGCCAAATAAATTGGACACCGTGTCTGGAAGGCAGGTAAGATGTGAAATATGAATTCAACTCCATATTTATTGTGGAACATATATCGCAAAGTCGAGTTTGTGCAAATTTCATAAATTAATACATAAAATAATTGTAACTAGTGATAGCACCAAACTAAAACCGATAGATGTCCACTAAACAGGCCACTGGGTTTCAAAGTAAAGCGAAATCGTATAGTCTTCTAAAATTAATATTGAACACCAGGTCTGAAAGACTTAATGTAGGTCACGGGCTACTTCGTTTATCGTTGTGGGAAATACTACTTATTCCTTTTCACATGAATAACTGGAATAAAAATAACAGTTCGGCACATTTAAACCTGGTGTGCGTGATACTATAGTCATCTATATCTTTGCATATTGCTGTCCCATGTCGTGTAAACGGGAGAACATTTTCTATGACAGTCAGATATTCACAATGCAAGTATATCCGTATACAAGCCGCATCGTCGTTGTTACACTGGAGACTGTGTCTCTAAAACACATTGAACTATGTTATTAATAGTATCACGTTAATTAACATAATTGCCTACACAAAAACGTCTCTAACAAATCTGGTAGCTCGTGGTGAAATTTTGTGCATAAATAGGATCAGCTTCTGCAAATGAGTCATTTTGAATACCACTTCAGTTATTATATTAATTATTGTAGCGGCGACAAAACTCAGACACTAATTACAAAACAAACGATAATCAGTGCTCTTTTTAGTGGTAGTGTGCTCCAACAGGATGCGTGAATTGTAGTTAAATTAACTTATCGTACGTTTGAATCACAAAAATTCACTTCATGCAAATTTAATGTATTTATGTTCCGGATATATTATTCCTTTCAGCAACGATGATATTTATCTAAAAAAAGGTTTTAGCATCCAAACACACGCAGATTGCGGTCTGAAGCAAACTTTTTCTCCTTGTAATGAACCACTAAACCTTTTATAACATTAATTATAGCTCGGAACAGCCAATACTAAAGCAACCGGACTATCGCAATGAAAATTACCAGTCGACCATTTCTATCCGTAAATAACACCAGACGAATGCAATGCAGACTATTTCAGCAAAATGGTACTCAGTAAACCCTTCTCCTTCATCTTTCTATAACCGATATAGTCTTATGACACTAATTTTTCTATTTTTACACGACGCTTAACCTTCTTTGATTTTCTTAGTATAAAAGTGATCCATTTTACAGAGTGTCAAATACGAAATATTTTGAGTAATTTATTGTAACTACTTTTCTCGTTGCACATTGACTGACATCAGGGAACAGTGAAAGTCTGAGCGCCAAATAAAGCGTATTCAATTAGCGGCGTAATCCCGGTCTTCTAGGCTGAACTAAATTGCTTCACTCTATTGCTGGAACAGTCTGTGTTCCCATTAGTTATTGTAGGGCCTTTGGTTTCATTATTCTCTCCCAGTTTATCGATACCGGCAAAAACATACATACATATCTCTCTCTTTCTCTCTCGCTATGTATGTGTTCTCCTTTCCCATGGTGTGCCGCATTTCAAGTGAATCTTCTTACAAAATGGTTTTATACCTGTCCGGTGATTACGACTGTTCAAATTTTATTCAGTTTTGGAAAACAAATATTCTTATACCAAAAATTTGTGAAACATTTTTTACTGTTTCCAATATTTTACTTTGTAGCAGGTGATTATAGCTATAGCGACGTTTCCGGCTTTTAGCGATACAAAGATACAAAGATATTTTTTCTCCACCCGTTGTCGTTGCTAAGTTCCGTGGAGTCATCCAACCATTTGCTTCTTAGCTTTTGCCTTTAACTTTTGATCTTAAGTTCTTACATTCATCACTATTTTAATCTAAACTATTTACTGCAAACCTTTCTTTTCCTGAATGTAGCTACAGCATAATTTGATACACAGAATTTGTACCGCTGTTCCCCCAAACTGTGATAGTTCCAAAATTCAAATGTTTGTACCGCTATGGGACCAAACTGCACAGGTCATCAGTGCCTAGACTTACAAACTAGTTAGAGGGAGGGCTCGAACTGCTGCCGTGGAACAGTCGTGGCTTAGGGCGCACGGCCAGTCACGTGCCGCTTTCTTACCAACCTCTTTCTCCTATTTTACGGGATACTTGACTCATTATTTGAGGTTCAATATAAAACAAAATGAACAATTATTTAGGCCATAGATAATCAGAGTCGTCAAATATACAGTCAACAAGACGGATCTTCATATGTTACGTGTACTGTAAGGTTACTTACCAATAATTATTTAAAACATATCTGCCAAGAAGCACTAGACCCACTACTACGAAAAAAGTGATGAAACAGACTTCATTTGTCGGAATAATATTGCTTTAAATCATAGTTCACAATGAAAGTAAAGTATGTAATTCACAATCATGCAAAAATTGTATGCACGTAAAACGTTTTGGAAAATTGTATACGTATAAAAGTACATTACATACCTGTGCGAATTAAAGAGTATCTCTGTCATTCCTCAGTACTGGAGTACGTCGGAGGCAGCATACAAAGAAATTATTTTGTATATTATTTCGGAATTTCGTGAGTCACAGTGTGCAGCTCTCACGCCGAAGCGCTAATACCGAAGTGAAATACCGTGTCTCATAGCCTGACTGCATTCTCTCTGTACGGAGGTCGTTAGGGATGGAGCACTTAGGCAGTTCTGTTAAGTGTAGCGGAAATAACGGGCCCAAGACTTGCGAAGACATCGTCCCGGGAATTTACGCATGAAGAGATTTCAAGGGTACACGGATAGCGTAAAGTACAATGGCTGGAAAAATATTCAAATCAAGAATTCTCCAACGTAATGGCATCACAGGTGTCTTTCGCTTTGCTTTACATTCCTATTTGGCCGAGGGGACTGAGGCACTCCAGTCACGGTCTGCACGGCCACTACGGTCGGGGGTTCGAACCCCCCCTCAGGCATGGATATTTGTGCCGTCCTTGGTCTTAGTTCATAAGTAGTTTGTAAGATTAGGGACTTATGACCCCGTAATTAAGTCGCATAAGCTATACAAACATTTGTAACATTCCTATTTTTTAATACAGCGGTAATTAGACGTTACGCTAATCTATAATCAAGGCTTAATAAGAAGTCTAGCATACGCTAGATACTCTTGGGAGAAAAAGAAAAGAAGGTTATTGCTTTCTTATGTGAGTCTGAGAAAGTGGTTACCACCACAAGTAATGGTCGGAAAATTATTATTCGCCGTCGAGGTATTCGCATCGGAGCGCGAACTTGGATGGGGCATGTAAAGGAAAGAAAATCTGTTTGTCCTTTCCAAATTAATATCCCAGTTTTTTCTGTTTAATCGATGTAGAGTAACTATGGAGGACGTAAGTCAAACTACGTATACAACTACCAAGTCTGTAGTTCTCTCAAAAGTCGTTCATGCTTGTCCGTATACAAGTTCTCTATATTTTATTGTTTTTATATGATTCTGTTTTTTGGACTCCTTCATTCGCAGTTATACAGTTTCTAAAGGCTAGGTTACCGTCTTTTGCAACTGTAAGTTAGTCTAATTGAGACAAGACGCGTTTCGATTAATTTTAAAGCATCTTTAGTGGTCACTGGGCGGCCGTTCCCGTCGGAGGGTCGAATCCTCTCTCGGAAATTGGTGTGTTGTCTTTATGGTAAGTTAGTTTAATTAGTTTGTCAGTCTATGAACTGGTGGCCGCAGCAATTTGGTCCAATAGGTTTACAAACATTTGACCATTGTCTTTCTTTTGCACATGCACCCTACGTATGTTTAAGTAGCAGTCATTTCTCTCCAGTCTCGATGCTACATCCTGTACGGGTTTGTATCGATTCTTCAGTTTTATGCGTACGTCCTATACGTCGTGTTTGTATCAAGCGGGCTTAGTGTATTCGTATGTTCAAATGTTTGTAAATCTAAGTGTCTTAACCACGTTCGTCAGTAGTCCATAGCCTTACAAACTGTTTACCCTAACTTAAAGTAACTTAAGCAAAGGAGAACACAAACATCCATACCCGAGGGAGGACTCGAACCCCCGACGGCGAACGGTTACGCGCAGGACAGCAGGGCGCCTTAGTGCGCACGTCTATTGTGCCGCGGCCGTAGCGAGTTGTCAGAGTTACAAACGCTACCCGTGTACTTTATATTTGCGACTAAATAATTCCGTTAAATAGTATGCCATGTAAAAAATTAAATAATAGTCGTTTTCGCTGTAGTAGTTTCATTAATAAATTAATCAGATGATTTATGCATCAACCATTCGAAAAGTTTTGTCTGACTGTTAAAAACAGAGTTGATGAATTGACCGATAAATCAGAAAATAGGGCACACCAATCAAATCCTTCCTACTATAAAAATCAGCCCACCCGAATATAACCGACTGTCTAAAGTTTATTTTAACAAAACATGTTCCCCGACTTACTAATAGGAAAACTCCTTTCAGAGATGATTCCATAAATATATTCTGTCGTTAGTTATGCATAATTTTAGTGCATTAGCTTTAACAGTAACCATATACGCGTTTTGCGTATCGACTTTGATCAAATGTAGAAAGGTCCTTTTAAATAAATGTATAGTCGTGTGTTATGGTATCGCTTCTGGAAAATGTGTGAGGCAGCATGGCAGTGGCTTTCATGAAATGTGCGTGGAGTGTGGTTCGTTTCGAATGCTTCTACGAGAAATACCATCACTGTTGTAGCACAGCAAGCCGTACAAACTCCGCCAGGCTCGTGGACATGAACCTATGAACATTGTGAACATTGGCCGCTACGTTACGCTCGCATAATCGAAAAAATGATTAAATTTATGGGACTAGCAGGTACGCATCAAAGTTTATAACCTATTTTCTCGGAAATTAGGGGGCGGCGCCTGTTTAGCTGGTAGCTATATACCCCGGCTACGACAATCTACAACATAGCTCAGACTCATAAAAACCTGTTATTAAAAGGTGTGAAGAGTCCCCTTATAACTCTGTAATCCTTAAAATCATCCCCAACGCATGTTACAAATTCAACAGTGTAAATAAGTCGGAATGGTGCACTTCCCGATTGGAAACATGGGAGTCTACTGAACTACACTGGGAATGTAGGTTAACTTTTACCTTCAATATAGAAGTGGCTACGTCAAGCTTCTACAATTCCGTGTTACAAAAGTGGGACAACTGTTTCGGAGTTGAAGCTATAACTTGCCGGGGAGAAAATGAAAACTGGTGTACTGATTAAAAAGAAAAAAAGAATTAAACAGTGGCCGTAAATTTCTTGCTTTGTTCATGCCACACTGGAGAATGTGGCATGAACAAAGCATGAAATTTACGGCTACTGGTTTCAATAGCTACCCAATCCAAATGCGCTTTTAATAATAATCGCACAACAGGACCCTGAAGATGGTGTAATGTAACATCGAAACCGGTCGCACGGAATTTAATAAACATTTTGAATACAGCTACTGGTATATCCATCCATCTATATAATCGAATCAGCTTCGTCCCAAACCATCCACTATGGAGAGAATTAAACTCCATCTGTTTGGTCCGATAAAAAAAAAATCTCAAATGGAAGCGCCTCAACTCGGACGACGATCTGAAGAACACAATAAACAACTGGCTCTTGTCGCAGCCATAGGAATTCTGAAAACAGGGAATCCTTCGCCTTGATGAACAGTGGGATAGTTGTACTCAGGCCTCTGGTGATTACTTTCGAATAAAGACTCCAATTATACCCACAGTGTTGTTTCGTATCTTTACTCTGGAACACCCCTAGTAGTATGTTGCTTATAAATCTTCCGTAATTTACAATGAATTTATATTGACAAAATCCTAGAATTTGATGATAACGCACCATTTCACTTTATCTATTTGAAAAAAAAAACGAAATACAACAAATTTGAAGCATGTACACATTAAACTCTTCTACGGTTCGAATTAGCAGTTTGTTTACGTTGATGCTCATCACATATCAGTATAACAAAAACAGAAATCCCGCGGCCTGCCGCGTCGGTGGTTCGAATCCTCCCTCTGGCATGGATGTGTGCTTTATCCTTAGGTTCATTTAACTTATTTTAAGACGTTTGTAGCCTGCCGCGGTGGCCGCGGGGACTGAGGCGCTTCAGTCACGGTCTGCACGGCCAGTACGGTCGGGGGTTCGAATCCCCCCTCGGGCATGGATATTTGTGCCGTCCTAGTTCGTAAGTAGTTCATAAGTAGTTTGTAAGTTTAGGGACTGATGACCCCGTAGTTAAGTCGCATAGACTATACAAACATTTGAACATTTTTTAAGACGTTTGCAAGACTAGGGACTGATGACCAACGTAGTTTGGTCCCATGGAATTACAAACATTTGAACATTTTAGAAAAACAGAAAATCTTGTATTTAACCGCCATTTTCGTCGCAAGCAGAGAACTTTTCGTGTTGCTTCGATACACATATCAGCAGGAAAAGCAGGAAAATAATTTTGTCGTTTTCGTGTTTCTTCAGCATCACTACTTACATTTATTTCACGTTCAGGTCATTATTAAAAGTATTCAAAGATTCTTTTACACCTTCATGCAGCAGCAAGTTGTACGAAATTCATGCCTGCGCTTTCAATGCTGTTAACTCAAGCGCCCTAAAAAACGAACGGTTCACGGTCACGACCGTTGATGAATGTTACATGTCCGGACGTGGAGGCTACAACAGGATACCGACGAGTTCGCTTATTAGTGGATTCGGCGGGACGAGTGGCTCAGAAAAGCCGGTGCGCGGGAGTTTGTGGACGCTTCTGCGCAGAATACTGAAGCGAGGACGCAGTACTAGAGTTTACGAGCACCGTATGTAGGCAGCAGGCCGCAGCTACGGCGGAACGCCGCTTGCCCCGTCGTATTAATTCAGCGCCCAAAACTCAATAAAGCCGCGGAGTAGTGACCGCTCTGCGCCGGGCTTACACTGCGGATCATCCTGGCCAGTATAAATTTATGTACGGTCAGCAGCGTTCACTGCAGCCACTTCTGTTATCGTTTGAGAATTTTTATTTGTGCACAAATAATAGTGGACCTACAGTGTTAAATGAACCGTATTAAGATATGACCAAATATAGAGCAAATTAAATACCGCCGGCCGCGGTGGCCGAGGAGACTGAGGCGCTCCAGTCACGGTCTGCACGGTCACTACGGACGGGGGTTCGAATCCCCCCTCGGGCATGGATATTTGTGCCGTCCTTAGGATAAGCTAGTTGATAAGTAGTTTGTAAGTTTAGGGACTGATGACCCCGCAGTTAAGTCCCATCAGCTTAACAAACATTTGAACATTTTTTTTAAATTAAATACCAAATACATTGGTATGACAAAAGCGACACAGATACATATGGCGGGGGTCTCAGGTATACAAGTTATAACGGGGTGATGCTATGCCACAACTGTCATTTTTACTCCGGTGATTCACGCGAAAACGTTTTCTACGCGAGGATAGTTGCAACACTGGAATTACATTCTTTGAACGCGCAGATAAGATTTCTGCAGGTGCAAAAATTATCAATTGACCCTCAATATTGGTAAGTTTGAAATTATCCACATGAGCACTAAAAGTAATCATTGTACTTCATTTACACGATAAATCACTCAAATCTACAGGCCGTTAATTCAATTAATTACCTGTTTTCCGACATTCACGATGCACTTGTGAAATGGTCGTGTGGAAAAATCCTTACCTTACTGCAACCTCGGAGATCCTAGATCTCATCTTTTGTGCGGCGACTGTAATTCCACGTTCAAACTCACAAAAATCGTGATAACCTGTCATAGCAGCTAACCGATCAACGCTTGTACCTGACACCTGTTGTACTATATGGGCATTTCAGAAAGCAGTGCCGTCCTGTGAGAGTTTACACATCTGAGTAGTTTGCAACTACGGTCGGGGGTTCGAATCCCCCCTCGGGCTTGGATATTTGTGCCGTCCTAGTTCGTAAGTAGTTCATAAGTAGTTTTAAGTTTAGGGACTGATGACCCCGTAGTTAAGTCCCATAGACTTTACAAACATTTGAACATTTTGTAGTTTGCAAACGCATGCCAATACCAGAGTCTTTGGTTCTTCAGTGTAGTTTGCTCATCTTTATTCTAGTGAAATATTCCAACTATGAATTGTAATCCTAGAATGTCTCTAAGTACCAACGGAAGTTTTTCATGCCCTATAAGCTTTTAGTTTCAATAATCTGTTTGGGTGACAAGAGATAGGGAAGACAGAAAGCAAGAAACGTGTTTAATAGCTTACTGTCAGAACACAATACTTTAAAATCCTCGGTCATATCATCGCCACATTATATTTTTTGCGGCAGGTTCATTTTCATCACGGAAGATTATCACGTATTATTTCATACATCTGGATCAGAACACTTACGCTTTGTGCGTCAGTTATTGGTTTATCCTTTACAGTTTATCAAAATGCAGAATTTATTTCGCATAATAAAACACACGGTAATACATTTTCTTTCAGATGCAGTAGGGGCTATTTTTTTGTGTGTGTGTAGCAGAAAACATTCATTGGTGTAAGTTCAACGCGTTTAATGCGTCTAATGTCTGCGTACGTTGTGTATGTTCATAACACACACGGTATTCATTTCCAATCATTGGTTTTCTAACACAAAATAATCGGTTATGGTCTCAAAATCATCAGTTAATATTTGGTCCAAAAGCTTTGAGACGCCTAATTGTAAATGATTCCTTGCACTTTGGTTCCACAGGCGTAGATAATTTATTCATCTAGGGGGAGGGGGACAGCGGTTTAATTTTGCCTTCTAGCCGTCTGGGGAGGGCTTAAGTTCTGGAAAACTGGAAGTTCTTTCACATCAGCATCCAAAATACCTGACGCTGAACAGCGATGACGTTTCAACGTTTAAAATTGAAATACAATTTCATTGTGAGCGACTAACAAAATAAAAAAATAATAATAAGTAATAAAAAATAAAATAACTTGATGGATATTGATGTTGGGGGAGGGTTGTTTTAACACTGAGAGTGAATTCGTAGCTTGATTTTTGGAGTTTATCGGAATTATCAACTTTCATTTGTGATTGTCTCGAATTTTGTTTCTCCTGTAAACTTTCTCAGCAGCTTAATGAACAACACAAAAAAAAGGTGTATATCCATAGTTTAAATCGTAATTATGGTCTCGAGTTCACACAAAAATCCCACAGGAGAAAGCACTTCAAGTATTTCTATGAGGAGGGTTTGAGGAGATCTACAGAATGGGGAGGGAACTGGATAGACACTAACTGAAGATTAAAACAAATAAATACTCTGAAGGAGAGACGAAAATTATCGTTCGCCACACAAAGCGATACAATGAATGCATTAATGACACTAATAAATGATTGTCAATGTAGTGAATTCCGAATTATTTCACTAGATTCATGACTATACTGACTTTTTTTGTTCACTTCATGCAAATTCTAGGAAACATTAGTTGGATGAATCCCTTCTCGAAGAATCAACAGACAACGCACAATCTAAACCACTGAATATATAGGCGTATTACAAAAGAAATATATTTAATACATTTGTGCTTAGCACACGTCTAATTTTCTTCAGTAGTGGACTGCACCAGTGCGAAGCCGCGGCTGGCGCTTGTTTATAGATGAAATTACGTACAATTTGCGTTGCGTAAGCACTGAGGAGTCAATGGTGGCAGCTAATTTAACATCCGCGCTTGAGGTTTAAGAGAATTACCTTCCAAGTTGCTACATTAAATCTGTATCTTCCGATTGAAGATGGTGGCAGTAGCTGGAAAATGTCACCTGGTAATTACTGCTGAAGTAGGTATTCTCCGTTCGCGTAGCGCGGACGTTTAACGATTCATCGTTATCGCGCTTATTAGGGATTAAAGATGAAGCATTTCTGTTGGCAAGAGGTTGTAAGCAGAGGTCCGTAATTGGTCTTTGTGAATTATTTATTCTCACGTTCTTGTGAAACAAGCAAGTGATTGAAACTTCACACTTATGACAACATTTGATCATGTTCTGTACGTAGTTTATCTCGGCGGCATATCTTAAACACGCTAAAGTTTGTATACATGTTCGCCGTAAGTTACTTTCAGCACATTTACAAATCTGTTATCCAGTGGATAACGCATTGACAGTGAGAGGTATAGACGTGGGTTCCTCTCTCCACTCGGCAATCAATTTTGTGACTAAGGTTAAACTTTTGATAAGTTGTTCGTAGCAACAAAATAAAAAAAAAGGCTTCTGAAAGTAAATTAGAGCCGATACTTATTAGCTCCTTTACCACCAGACATTAAACATATATCAAACCATGTAACTGACAATTTAATATCTCTTTCGTCTGTCACCTTGAGTCGTGACTGAAAATATTGACCTGACATGGTATTCATCTTCATTAGTTATCAAAGAAGAAATCAGTGGTACCAAGACTTAGAATACGGGAATTCGAACGACGATTTCTCTTCGCGTGCCAGGGTTCACGATTACATTCCCGATTTCCCCTCAACGTCGCGCGGAATCAAGAAATATGACCGTTTTGATGCTGATACATCCGTCGGATGGGGATGATCTGTTTGGCAGTCTTCTCGATGCTACTGTAGAAAAGTAGAGCTCTGTCAACTTTTCAGACATTCGTTATAGCGGCAAAGCACACTATGTATAAAGTGTATAAAACACTGAAACAGGTTACAGAAGAGTAAGTTATTGGCACAATATATAACAGGCACCTACATATCTCTTGTATTCGATAAATTAAGGATACCACCAAGCGATTGAAGCTACCTTCAGGATGTGCTAGCTAGCCATTACGTACGCCTTGATGTTACTTAATATGTAGCACATCAGTTAGAGTGCTTACAGTGTTATCATATCAGAGTTACATAAAGATCTATCATCACGCTAAATATATGCTTCATGGAGGTATTTGTGTCTAAACTAGGAACACCCCATTAAGCGTATGTGACAACTGTGTCTAATAAGTTATATATGTTAACAACACACAGAAACTGCTGCGGTGTAGTGGCCGAGCGCTCTAAAGCGCCTTGCTGCAGAGCGCGCGGTTGCTCACCGTCAGAGGTTCGAATATTCCCTGGAGCATGTGTGTGTGTGTGTGTGTGTTTTATCCTTACGTTAGTTTAAGTAGGTTGTAAGTGTAGGGACTGATGACTATAGCAGTTTGGTCCAATAGGTTTACAAACATTTGAACATTTGATACAGAAACATGCGATGTTGCTCGATTTGTTTATGTTTGTATTCATATATTATGATCTTCTACGCCCCAGTGCTACAATTCTGTGAATAATCAGTGCTTCGTGATAATTTAATGTTAGGTGTGATTATGGAAACTGAGTATAGCTCAAGGGCTCTGCATAATGAACTGTCACTTTTACGTGTTACAGGTGTAGCTTCCATTGACTGGCGCGATATTTTTAAACGAAGACAACTTCCAAAGGATTCTTCCAAAAAATTGTAATTACACGTTCTGGAAAGGTGGCAAATACACTAATGTCTTACAGAGGCCAAGTATTTAAAATTTTCCACTACGGTCGGGGGTTCGAATCCCCCCTAGGGCATGGATATTTGTGCCGTCCTAGTTCGTAAGTAGTTCATAAGTAGTTTGTAAGTTTAACGACTGATGACACCGTAGTTAAGTCCCATAGACTATACAAACATTTTTTTAAATGTTGCGCCATCAGAAATGCTCGTCGCATACACTTTCACGAACATACAACATACTAACATATGTGCATACAATAAATAAATCGATTAAGTTTAGAGTTCTTTTACTGTGTTAAGATCTTCGTCTCACTTCCTAGAATGTTACTGACGCAGGCATTCAAGGGGGATACAATCGCACTCATGAATGTGCTTTTCAAAAACTGTCATGCTTGTTACCACTAAAAGCAATTATCGTAAACACAAAGAAACAAAGGGAACATTTTCAACGTTAATTCGTACCTGGTGGTGTGTTACGAGCACATGTCGGCTTTGGAGACTCAAAAACAGCCGGTATCGATGCAAACAGTCTGCGTAAATGGAATGGGAAAAACGAAAGCTTGCCATAAATACTTGCCTCGCAAACAGTTGAGTGTCTGTAGGATATTACAGATATACGCTCTCTACAATCAACGGTTGTGTAACTGGAAACAAGAGAGGAGCTTCTTATTAGAGACGGACCAGTTCAATTATTGCGATATCGATATTTTTATAGTATATTCTGCGGCTTATCGAATCGTATTCTCTCTAAGCGTGAATAACAGACGAAAATGCTTTAAAAATCTGTTTAAAATGTTGATTTTCTTTCCTAAATTGGCCAAGTCCACACATGACTCAATTCGTGGCACCCATCTCGCTCTGTTACTTGTGATTGTTGGTGCTGTTTATTATTGTGCTTTTGTTCAATTTACATTTTTTTATTTTTCTATTTTGTGTGAAAAGAAAACGTTCTTCCAAACGAGAAAGGAAGAATTTTGCGAATATGAGAATATACAGTAGAAGAAGGTGAGAATTTAGTGCATAGTTTTTTTTTCTTACTCTGCAAATGTTTCAAAAATTTAAGTATATTCCGTTTCTGTTCGAGGGCAACTAATGCCGAAATTAATATTTTTCCAAGTATTTATATGATTCGGTTAATAAATATTTCGGTTTCATCACTCAGTAATTTTTTTTAAACACTTACACTCTTTGTGTATTGTATGTTTATTTTATATTAAATGCCAATAGGGTTCAATGATACTACCGTAACCCAATCGTCTTGGACGAAGATTGACATAAAAAATATTCAAGTGACGCGACCAATACTTTACGTTAATTGACTACACTGATGTTGGTGTTAGTACAGCTTCCTGCGAGATTTTACGCTAAAGTTGCGGTACGTGTACTCATTTATGAGATCTGTGATAAGCAACATGAATTTTTTTTTCAAAGAAAAAGTCGTAGGTTGAACACTTCCATTCCACAAATTCCATTTATTCTATTCTAGAATATTTTAGATCTACTTCATCTCAATATTGCGTTACAATTTACTACAATTGATGGAACTGTTGATAATACCTTTAGGATTACTTTATTACGTAATGACAATTCAGTAAAGCTAACACCTTTCATTGGAAACTACTGAAGTGTTTCACGTGGCCAATAAATCATTCTAGACGGTTTCTATTCACATTCCACGCTGTAATGTGCATCAGCGACGTAGGGTACATTCCGAAACTCTCAGAAAAGTCTTCTGAAATGTATCTTTATACACTAAGAGGATCCGTTCTACGAGTGAGGAAGTCAGGTACGAAAACCGTCTTGGCACTTTTCAAAACGAATAGGGTATTTCTTGGTGCCAGATTTTACTCTCCCTTTGCAACAATTTTGATAATTCCCGTGTTCTACAAATCCGTTTTATGCCTTTATATTTGCCATTCAATGCACGATTAAAAACGCTTACACCTTCGCTGAATTAGCCATTTCCGATATCTTGTGACTGTCTCGCGGAGTGGGCGTATATGACGTAGTCGATAGTGATCGGTATGATGGATGGCGATGTTAAGCTCGTCAGTCACCTTCGTGCTCTTAGAGCAGAATATCCTACGTAGTAGCGGTAGATTTTAATGTCCTTTACTTTATGCCACATATACAGCAAACAATAGAACCACAATCATAATTTCAGTAAGAACGCAATAGAAACACTCATTTGACAGTTTTACACAATATATACAGGGTGAATCACCTGCACCATAAATATTGCGGAAACGGAAAATGCGATTGATGTGCGGCTTTCACAGAATGGATTGGAAGTCAGGGGCTCATATTTTTAGCCAACAAAAAGATTGTAATATTACTTAGAAACTGTATTTCTTATGCAAACATACAGTTTTTAAATGGAATAATGGTTGTTTGTATCATGCACTGGAACTTCTGACACCAGCAGTGTACAAAGAATTTTGAATGGCATTTTTGTCACGTTTAGTTTGGCAGCTACAACCGTTCAAATTTCGGGGGGGGGGGGGGGGGGCGGAGGCTGCGATAGCGTAGCTGACTGGCCGAATGGCTAGCCCCTGGGGCACGGCCCACTGTCTCATGACCACCAGCCAGTCAGCTACGCTGTCGTAGGCTCCGGCCCAAAACTTTGAATGGTTGTAGCTGCTAAACTAAATTTAATAAAAATGTCATTCAGAATTCTTTGTACACAGCTGGTGTCACAAATTCCAGTGCATGATAGAAACAACCTTTGTTCCATTTGAAAAATTGTATATTTGCAATAAAAATACACTTATAGGTATTTTGACAATCTTTTTATTGGCTAACAATACGAGTCCTAGACTACCAATCCAAACTATAAAACTGCACATCAATCGCACTTTACGTTCCCGCAATATTTGCGGTGCAAGTGTTAGGTGATTTACCCCCTATACATATCATCCACAGGTCGGAGAAAAACAAGGAAAACAGAGAAAGCTTGGAGGTCAGAGTCTCATATATGACTAGACCGTTAACAACAAGACCAGTCCGAGCGAGGTAGCTGAGATTTTAGCATAGCAGGCTCGCATCCGCGAGCGCAACGGTTATAACCTACTTCCAGCTATAGAGATTTGGGTATCCTGTTATTTCCTTAAATCTATCCGAGCAAACGCCGGTATGCGTCCTTGAAAGGTCACGGCCAATTTCTGTACCAATTCTTAAAAGAAGCTATTAGAGCTGGCGCTTCGTCACTAATGACAACGATGTCAACGGTACGTTAAACCTCAGCCTCCTCTCGCTCCCGCACAAGGGGAAACTGTTCAGCGTCTTTCAGAAGAAAAGCGATTCGACAAGATGCGTCGTTGCCCGATTTGAAGAATCGTTAACCGTGATTTAGGTTTTCAGAGGTAAATATGAATACTACCTCTCGTAAATGTCAAACCAATCTCAACAGAGCCTCACTGTAAGAAATGCTACGGTAAACGACATCTACGATCTTAGTAATGTGCTATAAGATTATCACTTAAGTTGATTAGGGCTCATGATTGACTCATTTTTATATTTATTTACGTACAGATTACTGTACTCTTGACCGAAATGTACACGTCGCAAGAATGAATAAAGAAGACCGTCACCGTTTGTCGGTTTGCCACGTAAATGCAAATTCACGCTCTATCACATTAAGCTGTGGTTGTAATTTCCCTTGTTGAGCTGGTGTAATCGGTAAACTGTCTACCTTGTAGGTACAAACTTAAGAAGGATTATAATCAGGCCATGCTCTGCAGGATTTACGTTGTTGTTAGTCCCCTGACTTGCCACTAGGATCCGGTATCGCAAGGCGATACAGTCGCAAACAGACAGTATGCGTATGCAGCAGGGAAGCAGGGCTTTATGCAGGAAGCTATTTTATCAAAACAACAGTTGTAGTGCTGCCGCTCTTCGCGAGTATCGATGCATTAAAGGAATACGGAGACGTCCTCTTTCTGCCAGGGGGTTGAAGAAGATGTTGCTACACTCCTGAAATCTCGTGTATATTTTTAACTGACACATAAGAGGCATTTGGGCAACGTTGCGGTCCAAGCGAGAAGTGAAATACCGCAGAAGGGATCACGTAGCGAACAGGCGTACGCAACGCCGCACTAACAATTCGGCAGCAAGTGCATGCGATACGGTAAATTCTGGATAGACTGCCATGATTTTTTCAAACCACTATGACTAAGCTAATACACAAGGACAACCAAAAACATTTCAGAAATTGCATTTTCACTTTATAAAAGAGTCATTTTGTTTACAAATATATACTACATTTTATGCTAATTAAAAAAGGTTTTAAAAATGTACCATTTAGTTATCTCGCCCGAGTATCAGGGATCGCCATACAAGTAAGGGATAGATGGCCATCGATGTAAACACGTTAAAATCAAAGAGAAAATTATTAGAAATAGCTTGTAACACATTAAACGTATTTTGTTGAATCTAATGATTTAAAAGAGATTTATAAAGATATATTTATAGTTAAATTGTAGCTTAAACTGAACCTCATTTGTAAAAAGCACTATACAATTCCTGATTGTTTTTACATTTCTATTATTCGCTGGTAAATACTAGTTTTACTTAGAAAGTAACAAGAAATCACATCAGTTATTCATTTAGTTTACTTTACAACTACGCTTAATATATAAACAGGAATTTTTTTTTCGAGTAGTCTTCCCCGCATCCAACGTACTCTGCCTCTTCGTCACGAAGTCAGTCAGTTGCGTAGTCTTTGTACTGGTCTTCATCTTACAAGCTTGAATTGTCAGAAAGTACTTTAACGTTCCAGACCTGAACATTTTCCACTTTTTTTTTTCAATAAGCCCATTTCCTTTTCCTTCTGCGTAACTTCTCCATTTTAACTTTTTAAATGTTCTCTTTTGATGTTAAGTCTGTACCTATAATTTTTCTATGTTTCTATGCTTGAGTTTCGCGTCTAACTGGCAAACGTGAAATATTGTTCAGAATTTTGGCAGAAGTCCTTTGGTTTGTTTCATTGACATAACCGGCCAAATATTGTCAGCTCTTGCAGAAGGTCCAGGCAGAGGTTAAGGTGATTTTTGGTCACATTTGTCTGCTGAACTGGAGTCGATCGATTTAGTGGATTGCGGCTTCACTGACAGAGCTCTTTCAGGCTGGCAATGTATCCCGATTAAGGTGACCGCTGGCCCGGAACGGGAGACCCGGGTTCGATTCCCGGTCCAGCTAAGATTTTCACTTGTCGCCATTGCTTAATATCAATGCCCAAATGAGGCCACTGTCAATCCTTTCTTTCCTATCCTTTTTCCTTCCCTTCCTTTACCAATCATTTGCATATTCTTATCTGTTATTAATACCTATTTTATTATATCAATTTCTTACTGTAAATTAGTCTGAGAAAGTGTTGTAGAAACACGATTAATATCACAGTAGGTGGGATCACGGAAAATGTCGAAAGCAATACTGTTACCTACCACGAATAATTTTAGGTCAAGAAAATTGGGCTCAGCTTTTTCGTTGTCAAAAAATGGTCAAATGTTTCTATAGCTTATGGGACTTAACTACGGGGTCATCAGTCCTTAAACTTACAAACTATTTATGATCTAGCTAATCCTAAGGACGGCACAAATATCCATGCCCGAGGAGGGATTCGAACCCCCGACCGTAGTGGCCGTGCAGACCGTGACTGGAGCGCCTCAGTCCCCTTGGCCACCGCGGCCGGCTTTTCGTTGTCGATCTGTCTCGTAAAATGGATGTTTTTATGACAACACTTAAGCTTACTGAACTGCACTCTTCCCGAATGTTGAAGGTGTGACAAACGCTGCGCCATATCGCTCGGTCGGGAACGAGCGTAATCTCCGTTAGCGGGAGAAAACAACGGCCGCTCGGTGAATACGAGTGTCGAGGAGGCCACTTGATTACATTATGTGGCTGGCGGCTACAGAGCATCGATTGGCGGGTGGTGTCGGCCGCCTGTCGCGGGCACACGCAAACGGCGCGTCCTCCCAATCCCACTCCGCCGCCCTCTCCAGGGAATCTTCTCTGCCTGGCGGAGGACACGGCTCTTTTCGGCACGTGTCCGCACTTCGCCGCCGCCATCTGCCTGCTCTCTGCCGTCTGTATGCGCCGCCACCATGCTCTCAGCCACTCAGCCCCTTCACACAGTGTGACTGGCAAAAAATGTTAACGTATAGGCTAGTCTACACGACGACACCAGGTTGCGACACTAGTCGTGTAACATGAATTGAGCGCAACTGGTTTCGTGTATGTCTGTAGACACGGCGCCAGCACTATACACTTCAGTTTCGTTGTTTTATGAGTGCCGTAGTCGCCGTAGATTGAAAGTTTTTGTAGCTGTAAGAGTTGTGGCGGAGCTATTGCTTCTCTCTGTGAAGTCGGTATATAAGACTAAACATAAAAAGAATAAGAAACGTGTTTGGGTTCGTGAGTGGATTGAAAAAAAAAAAAAAAAAAAAAAAAAAAAAGTAAGCCCGGTTGCTCAGCGACCTTGCTGAAAGAAATTGTGATCGAAGACTCTAGAAGTTATTTTAATCAACTTAGAATGTCACCAGAGCAGTTCACGTTCCTTTTAGTAATGCAATAAAGAAACAAGATACTGTTATGCGCGAAGCATTGTTACCAGAACTGAAATTACAAATTACATTACGTTTCTTGTCAAGTAAGGATTCATATTCGTCTCGTGTTCCGAAATCAATTGCCGTAGTTCGTGTGTATACGTATTTCGAATTGAATGTATTTTAGTCTGCAATTCACTAATAGTTAACCCATCGATATTTCATTAACGAATAATTACTTCAAGAGCACTAACACGCCATTTCTTATTCCAGAAATATTCATCGTTAAAATCCCACAAAAACCTATGCGTCGCATATATCTTCAAAACCCGAATCATTTCTTCTGTTCCCCCTTTAAGTTGTATTTTTTCCTGTTTTGGTCATAACCTAACCTAAAAACTCGCACAATCAGTTTCACCAAAGTTGGAAGGTTTTTTTGTTTAGTTTTGCCAACGAGTTGCGCGAACGCCTGCCGCGCTTGCCCACTGGCCAGTAGCGCAGTTTCATGAAACGCCGTGTCGTTGTGTAAACTAGCCTTATGAATACTGATCAAACAGAGTAAGCTATCGCGGCCGACTTTAACTTCATTTAAAATTTTCGAGCTCTTAAGCCGCGCAGCGGGCAGCCGAATTTTCTCGATGTGTCTGTAATCGAGCTAGTGGATGGGACGTTGGGCCACATAGTTTAGAGGAAGGCTACTCCTAGTGATCGCTAACTGTAGAACGACTCTAACCACAATCACAAACAAAAAGGATTTGTAGTTAACTGACGGTAATAGCATACAGGATGACTTAGACAAAATGTCTAGTTGGTGCCAAGAATGGCAGCTAGCCCTCAATGTAGAAAAATGTAAGGTGATGCGCATGAGTAGGAAAAACAATCCCTTAATATTCGAACACAGCATTAGTAGTGAGCTTCTTGATGCAGTCGCGTCGTTCAAATATCTAGGCCAGAGGTGGGCAATGAGCGAGCCGCGCTCTTGGAGCCGCCTGCCTGAACGGGAGCAGAGCGCGAGCAGCTGGCGTCCTGCTGAAAAGACTAGATGGCGGTATGCACAGTCAACACACTAATGTAGCCGCAGAAATGCACCTGGCTGAGTGCGTTATAAAATAACTTATAAAGATAATAGTGCAAACTCTTTAGTATCCAACTCGAATGAACAGATCCCACTGCTAGTGGTATCTCCTTAAAAATGCCATTACGCTTATAAGTAAGTAACTTATAAACATAATACTGGAAACTCTTCTCTAAAATGTCCAGCGCGTGCAGTCGAACCGGCAAATATAAAGATAAGAGCGAAGTACGTGCGCCAACAAGCATGCAGACGTCTAGCGGCAACTAGGATAGCTACCGGCAGATCGCGAACGCTGCTCTTTTTCCGGCTTGAGCCGGAGCGCTGCTCATTGAGCCAATTTGTGCCCACCTCTGATCTAGGTGTAACATTTCAGAGCGATATGAAATGGAACGAACATATAAGGACAGTTGTGAGTAAGGCAGACACCCGACTTCGGTTTGTTGGGAGAGTTTTGGGAAGATGTACTGTATCTGTAAAGAAGACCACGTATAAAACGCTTGTAAAACCATTTCTGGAGTGTTGCTCAAGTATTTGGGACCCATAGAAGATCGGTTTAAAGGAAGACATAGAAGCAGTTCAGAGGCGAGCAGTTAGGTTTGTTACTGGTAGGTTCGACCAATGCGCGAGTGTCGCAGAAATGCTCCGGAAACTCAATTGGGGATCGCTGGAGGAAAGACGACGTTCTTTTCGTGAATTTCTGTTGAGGAAATTTAGAGGGCCGGAATTTGAAGCTGAGTGTAGTACGATCTTGCTGCCACTTACTTACATTTCGCGTAGTGATCACATTGACCAGATAAGAGAAATTAGGGCTCTTACGGAGGCATATAGGCATTCTTTTTTTCATCATTCTATTTGGGAATGGAATAGGAAAGGAAATGCCTAGTAGTGGTAAAGTGTACCTTCCGCCGCGCACCTTACGGTGGATTGCGGAGTATGTATGTAGATGTAGATTTAGTTAAATCTTTGGTCCTCAGGGCGCACAAAATCTTGAATCGGATTTCTCTTCATGGAAATTTCAAAAATAACCTACATACAATGGGAATAACAGAAGAGGACCCTAAATGTAGGATCTGTGATGACGGCGATGAAACTGCATCACATCTAATCTTCGAATGGATTACATTGGAGAGTAAAAGGCACAGAACATTTGGGACAACCAGAACCGAAGAAATTGTGTCTAATAAAGAACTGGTAAAGGGACTCCTTGCACTGTTTAAGGGCGTTGGTTGACTTTACTAGATATACAGGGAGCGATACCGCACAATAAACTTAGTTTCGGTGCGGGCAGTGGCGGGTTGGACCGAGACTGTTTTGGCTTCCCTGGAAAAAATCAAATCAATGATTGGTTCTTATGCTTACTTGCAAAAAGCTAAAAATTCGATTTTGTCGAGAATTTTTGAGAGTTGCTGCGAATGGCTTTGGCTAATTATTATTTGAGTTCTGAACTTCACGTACCATAGATATCAAAAAATTCTAAAATCCGGTACCCATTTGGTCTCCTTGTCAGACAAAATTCTAAACATTTTCAACCTACATTGACCCCAAAAAGAAAAAAAAAGTTTCCATTACACAGTGAACGTCCGTTGAAATACCTGTAATCACTTAATTTAGGTAAACATTTAAATATGGTACTCCTCAGTTAAAACGAGTAAATGCTACCAGAACGCTGTGACATATGACTAGTTACGCGTTTAACACGCCGAAACTGTGTCGCACACATTATATCTCACGAGGTAACGTGGATTTAAGTATGACTGAATCCTCGTGCGTAGACTGGGTGCTACCAAAATGATCTGCAGTGCCTGTTACTGCTATTGTAAGATAGAGGGGAACATCTGCACGCACATTTTCAGGGCAGGAGAGAGATTAGACTCATGGTTGGATTGCTGACAGTCGATGGGAATTTCAAAAAACACCTACATACGATGGGAATAACAGAAGAAGACCCTAAATGCAGGATCTGTGATGACGGTGATGAAACTGCATCACATATAATCTTCGAATGCATTGCATTGGAGAGTAAAAGGCACAGAACATTTGGGACAACCAGATCGGAAGAAATTGTGTCTAATAAAGAACTGGTAAAGGGACTCCTTGCACTGTTCAAGGGCATTGGTTGGTTTTACTAGATATACAGCGAGCGATACGGTACAATAAACTTAGTTTCGGCGCGGGCAGTGGCGCGTTGGACCGAGACTGTTTTGGCTTCCCTGAGAAAATCAAATCAATCAATCAATGTTTAAATTCGTTCCAGGCTGGTACCGTAATTCATGTAGAAGAATCAGTCCTGTCAGTTGGAGTGAATGTTTCCGAGAGCTGGTGCGCAGTAGGGCTGGAGTCGGCGAGTGTGTCGTGTGTGTGGAAGGCTTCCCGCGGGGCTGTCGGCGGCAGAGAGCGGCCGGCCGCTGTCAATAAGGCGAGGCGACTGCCCGGGGGCTCAGCAGCCGCAACCTCGGTGGGCCTTGGCCTACCAGGGGCCTTCACCCGACCCGCGCAGCCCGCACGTGTGTGACCAGGTCGCAGCCTCCCCACGACCTACATCCAGCTTCCCTTCATTCTTATTTATAAGGCTCGCACGTTCCCCAGCGATCGCGCCCATCTCCCCAGGTAGGAGCCCCTGCTCATTTTCATATAGACACGTTACGCGCCGTTCTGGAACAGAACTTGCCAACAGCTGTCGAACTGTTACAGCGAGACACGCCCATCAGAGACTCAAGTGTTCTCGTTCCAGCGAAGAAACCGGCATGGAAATAACATGTTGAATACATTTTCGTGTGATATGGAGCTACACTTCTTCTTAAGTGTCAGTCTGAATACTGATTGGCAGCTGTTACTTTTCCTTAGTCTTTTTTCCTAGAGTCCCCAGCCGCGGTGGAGTAGCCGAGCGGTCCAAAGCACCTCGCTGCAGAGCGCGCGGTTGCTCACCGTGGAGGTTCGAGTCCTCCTTGGGGCATGTGTGTGTGTGTGTTTGTCCGTAGGTTAGTTTACCTAGGTTTAAGTAGTTTGTAAGCTACGGACTGATGACCACGCAGTTTGGTCCGATAGATTTACAGACATTTGAAGACTCCCCAGTTCCTGATCTGACCACGAAACCCTCGAGTCCTAGGTGGCAATCTCAATAATAATAATAATAATAATAATAAAAAAATGTTAAATGTTTGTAAATCTATCGGACCAAACTACGTGGTCATCAGTCCGTAGCTTACAAAGTACTTAAACCTAGGTAAACTAAACTAAGGACAAACACACACACCCCTGCCCCAGGGAGGACTCGAACCTCCACGGCGAGCAACCGCGCACTCCGCAGCGAGACGCTTTAGACCGCTCGGCTGCTCCACCGCGGCAATCTCAATGTCAATATCTAGGAAGGCTTATTTCATATCGTTGTTTTACCAATTATGTCAGAAAAATATTAGCACTTGATGTCTCACCGTGTTCATCAGGAGGGCGATGGAAAATGTGTGTTAGCAAAGTGCAGAGATCAACCGTCTATGGGGTATATGTAATATTACACTTCAAAAAATGAACATCATCGACACCCTAAAAATGTTCGAAACAAATAATTATCTTGCACCGTGAACACCAAATAAAAATGGCGCGCCAAAGTGGTCATGAAGGTGCACACGATCAAGATCGAAGGCGAACTTCTGACTCACGAAACCTGCAGATATCCACTCTTAAAATGCACATAAAATCATATTTGATTTTATGTTTGTCCATTGTTGTCAGTGATTACTCCGTGACTGTTTTACTTCTGTAAAATAAAACGAACTCGCCTTCAGTCACTAAAATCATGTTTTATTCCTGCACGATGCATTTAGAGCCGTGAGGTTTCACCTTCCGGTGCCTCTTTTAAGATTAGCATACTTTTAAAGACCTGGGCCTGTTAAGACCAAATATGAATCGTAACAATCTGAAAAATTTTAAATACAGGTTGACATAATTAAAGAGTTTGATCAACAGTGGTGTACAAACAAATCTGATGCAGTTTGAGATATGCATTATCTGCACTGTGGCACAGTTGCAGGTGTAAAATCATCACAAACACTTCCTATCTGGCAGCACATTGCGAAATCATAACAAGTCAAAGAGTTACAGCTATGAAGATGTTACACTTCTATATTACCAAGATGCTCTATACATAAAATGTGAGCAATTTTATATACATAATGATATTTCGTTTTTTAAAAAATACAGAATTTTATGTTATTCTTTCTGCATTAGAAAATGTTCAAATGTCTGTAAATCTATCGGACCAAACTGCGTGGGCATCAGTCCGTAGCTTACAAACTACTTAAACCTAAGTAAACTAACCTAAGGACAACCACACACACTCATGCCCCAGGCAGGAGCAACCGCGCGCTCCGCAGCGAGGTGCTTTAGACCGCTCGGCTACTCCACCGCGGCTCTGCATTAGACTATTATAAATTGGGATTACTTCAGAAGAGGTTTGCAGAAACATCAATTATGGCTGTAGATTGGAAGTTGACTTGTAACGTTGAGTTTTTGTGTCACCAGGAAAAAAGAGGCTTTTGAAATTTCTGAAAAAACTGTAGATGCTAATTTTCGTTTGTTCATTTAACATGTTTGGACTGTATTTTTCTTTATGTTACATTATTTATAATTGTTAAACTTCTTACATTAAGAAAAATGTACTGATAACAAGTTAAATGAACAAACGGAATTTAAGCAGCCACAGTTTTTTCAGTAATTTCAAAAGTTTATATTTTCCTGGTAACATAAATGCATTGCATTGCAAACCAACTGCGAACATACAACCATAAATTAATGTTCCTACAAACCTCTTATGAAATAATACCAATTTATAAGTGTGTAATGTAGAAAGAATAAAATAAAAAACTGTATATGTATAGAGCACCTTTATAATATAGTAGTGGAATATCTTCATAACTATAAGACTTTGAGATGTTATGATTTCATAATGTAATGCAAGATAGGAAATATTTAGATGATGTTTATTTATATCTGCAAGTGTGCCACAGGACAGGCAATGCATATATCTCATGCTGCAACCTCCCGGTTCCCTCCGGAGGTTCGAATCTCCCACTCGGGCATGGGTGTGTGTGTTGTCCATAGTGTAAGTTAGTTTCAGTTGTTCGTAACTCTAGAGACCTATGGCACTAGCAGTTTGGTCCCACGCTTTCCTCTTCCTACAATGCCCCTTCATTAGCGTCAAAGGAAGGATGCTTTGGGTTTAACGTCCCGTCGACAGCGTGGTCGTTATAAACGGAGTTCACGCTCGAATTTTTGGAGGATAGGGAAGGAAATCGGCCGTGCCCTTTCAAAGGAACTATCCCGGCATTTGGGGAAATCAAGGAAAACATAAATCTGGATGGCCGGAGGTGGATTTGAACCACCGTCCTCCTGAATGCGGGTCCACTGCGTTACCACTGCGCCACCGCGCTTGGTCATTACCGACACAACAGAGTTTTAATTAATGTATAAAATACCAGCCGACAAATTTATTATTGTCCGTACAGATGACAGACTATATAGTTTATAACTTACACTTCTAATAAATTCGCTTGTATGTACAGGTCCAAACATGTGAATTTCTTTTTCGTTTTCCTACATATGTTGTTCTTCAATTTTGAAATGAACACTTCATTTCATAATGCAGCAATACCTTAATTTCACACCCTTTCATGATTTAAAAGCAGTTATGGTCCCATTTCATTTAATGCTACTGACTACACCAGGTGTGTTTTCATTTTAATTGTTACACTAACGTATTTTAAAATGCTCTGTGATCGCATAGAGACAAAGCACCTAAAAGAGTTCCGTTTTTTGTAGTTTACACTTCACGTCTTAAAAAATTAATAAATTATGAAAGAAAATATATCTAAACAAAGAAACATCCTACACAAAAAAAGACCTCCCTCAGGAATGTCTTCTAATAAGATCTTCATTTATTATTTGTGCAACCCGAGATATGGTCTATCCTCCTATACCACTGTTTTCGATTTGCTTTCTAGTTTTACTCCACGTTTTAGCCATACAGCACCCTAGGGGGCTCAAGACTCTTTTGGGATTACGTGCGTGGCTAGCACTGGGCCACAGGCCTTTGCGGCACTTATCCCCTTTCCAGTGCTGCGTTACCTTTGACTTGCCTTGGCCATCCATCTCTTTCCTGCTTCCATTTCCCCTCCTCCCCCCTACCCTTTGCGGATTTAGGAGCTAGAAGAAGTGACTCGCGAGATTTCCTTGCCAGTCATAAGAGGAGCGGCTAAAAGGAGTTTCTTAGACACTGGGGTTTTGATTTTTTGAGGTATTCGAGGTGATGATTATCTGACATTTCTTGAATTTTTAAAAAATGATTTTGTTTGTATTGATATACGAACTATGATTTTCCTTTGTATGTTGAGTGTTTGTGGATATTCCAGGTAAGAGGGACTGATAACGTAACTAATTGGTCCCTTTAGCCATTGAAACAAGAAACCAACCAATCAAAACAAAGCCACCATCTGGACAAGCTCTTAATAAATATACTACAGGACCCGTGCGAATACTTCGCACCGTTAGTGGAATGACAAAGAAGACGGGAAGTAAAGTAGAATGTTCACGCATAGCTTTCTTCAGAATCAATCAATGCAAGTGTTTAAATTGCAAATGAAAGAGCTTGATCCGCTGAGTCTTGTTGAATCAAAAAGAAGTGCATACCTTAATTAGAACCGAAGATATCGTAAAACAAACCGATTAAAATATTCATTGCAAGGACAGATGTGTACCGCGTTTGAATGAAAATAAAGGATGGAGAAACTTAAGTTAATTCTGATAATTGATGACAAATCCGTGAATGTATACCTTTCCTTTAAAGCAAAAATGAAGGAAATCTGTCGGATAGAACGGCCTGACCGACTGACTTTAGTATACAGCAAGAACATACCCATAAGAAATATACCGAAGGAAATCGCGTTTCAGTATAGAAAAAGGAAGGCGAGAGTTATGTAAATTGTGATACTTTTGACAAATCTGTGGATGAACATCGTTCGTTTAAAACAAAAATGAAGGAAGTCGGCCGGGTAGTTTGGTCTGGCCGACTGACTTTAGTTTTCATAGATTCTTTTAATATGTAATATTCGACCTTTACACTGATGGTATTAATAGTTAAGATCTCTGGCATTTATGCGACTCATCCTTAAGACAAGAAGTAAAGGTCATACCAGAAACAAGCTATATTTGTGTGAAAACAGCTATTGATGGTAAACACCTCAGTAACATGACCTTGCGAATTGATGATCTGAGCCGTACTGGAAATGTAATTCGGATTTCCTCCATATGCCAAGCAGTTGCCTTAAGCAATATGCTATTTAATCCCGTATCAAGGACTAGACTGAACTATCATTGTTCCATCTGGCACCAATGAGACGTACAGGTGTTCTCAGGTTGACTGAGAATATTAGGCCTACTTCCTCCGTATCGGCTGTTGCTGTGCACAAATAGCAGACCAAAAAGGGGAAGGAGGGATCTTGGAGTTTAGCGTGCCGTCGACAGCGGAGTCATTAGAGACGGAAAAAGGGGGAAGATAAAAATGTTTCTTTCTGCGCTACCCGTTATATCCACATTAATCTTAATTGTGACTACCTCACCAGTGTCTCGTGACAGCCTCTTCGTTTTGTAATATCTCTAACGTGTTAACTATCATTAGAGACACTTTCTGTAACAAGACAATCTGAATCATATCGAGTTTTAAAGAGGACAAAAGAATGTAAATGACGTTATTGTGAAAAACTAGGGAGAAACTTAACGGAAGACAACAGTGGAACTGCGGAATTATTAAGTGATTTTATAACTTCATGAGATGAGACATTTTAGATAATAAATCTGAACCCGTAACATTTGTGTGGAGTCTATTAAAACATGAAAGCTGCCATTACGGACTATGTATTGGAAATTATTCAATTTAGTACACAGAAATCTAATTCTCTTGTTATATTAGAAATAGATAATTACGCATATAGTAATCATTATGATTATTTGCCAGTAACAGTGAAAGCCCTGGAGGTCAACGATTGTAAAAGAAAAATTTATTCACGTTATAAAAGTGCATGGAACATGCATTCCACTTCTTTTAGCTAGGTACCGGGAGCTCGGACGATAAAATTTTTGTTTCTAGCGAAATATTCTGTCTTCCTGGTTAGGAGGAAATCACAGTGTGAATTTAGCTGTAATATTTTTCGTCATAATGATTTAGGAGGCTTTCTATCCATAGTTTGAGTCCAGGAACAGGTGTGACAGACGTGGTCACTAACACGCTTAACGAGCTCTCCACTAGCAAGCGGGATAGCTCTCATCAACATTCTTCCTGGAAATGTAGCTGTCACAAGTTCATTATCAAGTTATAGTTGTTTGGGGGCAAGCCAAGAATTTCAGGGTAGACGAGGAAGAACTTTGCACTCGAAAGTCTGGAACGACGGTCTGCAGCTGAAGTTGAGTCTTTCCCTCCAACAACTCGTTGTCGTATTGTTCTGAGCAGAAGAATACACTCTGTGTGTTTTGTCAGTCACTGGCGCTTTTGTCAGTCTTTGTGATAATAAACCGTATCTTCTTAGAAAAGAAGACATATTCATTATTCATTTAAGAGTTACTCCTTTCAGAAAAGCAAAATTTAACTTAACATTTTTTACGAATTACATACTCTGAACTAACGCAAGTTTTTTTGTTCTATTCGTCCTCCAAAGTTTCACCATTACATAATATATGTTCACTTTCCCTTCAAATTAATCTTTTCTACTTGAAATTCGATTCATATCTGTATCTGATGAGTGAATACTTTCATGCTTCCCCTCATGTACAATTAATCCGTATTTCTGAAATAGGAATTCTTGAGGCAATTACTTTTGAATTATTATTGTAAACTGCATTTACAGTGTTTTTCTAGACTGTGTGCCATAACTACCGGAATAATTAGTTGTGTACCCTCCACTCATTTTGAATGGGCTTGGAATGTTTAATAACTGTAAATACAGATATTACACATTATGACATCATCGTGTGAGTCATGGAGTTCGTCTTATATTTGTCTGCGCATTTCTTTTCAGCAGTAAATAGGCCTCTATAAGCCAGGTATTGTTGATTCATGAAAAACTGTACAGAAAGAATTTTCTTAAGCTAATGAAAGCATACTGGAGAACAGGTATTGTATTTAAATTTCTGTTTACACAAGATACTGTGGTTTTTAGTTTTACGCCATGTCCCTTGTATCGCTTGTTGTGCTGAACTCTGTGCACATTGATTAGAAGTACACTAACGATGGATAGAGAATTTGTCTGAAGAGCTTTGCGGAACGTGAAGATCTAAGTCATTGCAGCATCCAGCGCATATTCTTAGTAACGTTGACACTCAACTGTTTCGCTAGACACGATGTACTAGAACTTTTGGTACCTTCGAATAAAAAGCAATCTACACTATTACTAGAAACTACGTAAAGTTGACTTTGCCACTGACAAATATAAGCATATTTAATCGTGTACCAACATGATAGGTATCTACTATGATAGCAAATATTACATAATTACACTCACTGCCTGGAAAGGTTTAATTGTTGCATTTTCAGATCAACACAGTCAGTAATTGGTGAAATTTTTTTTACAGATATTACTGTCCTTTCCTCCATTTTTGTGTAATTTCGACAACGTTACTCAGCCTTTTTACGTTCTTGTATCTTTTCTGCATCATCATTACAGGTGCATTGTCAATAATGCTCACAATTTTTTGAAAGTTCCTTTATTTCGTTTGTAGTAGTGATGAATTACAACTGCTATAATTGTCTTTTTCCTTTTACCGACAAACTATCAACGCCATTGTCACCACACTTACTTGAGCACGCAAGTTTCAAATCAAATGTTTGTTAAGCTTAAGGGACTTATCTGCGGGGTCATCAGTCCCTAAACTAACAAACTACTTATATATATATATATATATATATATATATATATATATATATATATATATATATATATATATATTGAGGCGCTATGCTCCGATGCACGAGGCCGCTTCCCGTCCAGGGATTCGGATCCTCCCTCGGGCATGGGTATATATATAGCATAGCGCCTCAATGTGCTCGGGCACACCGCTTCGGCGACTGAATATTTTTGCCATCCTTTTCCAACACAGCTGCATATCATCTCGATGACGAGGTACCATATTGTAAGTCATCTTCCCTCCTCCTATTCTACTTGTTCACCATCGTTAGAGTCAAAATAGAATAAAGGAAAACTTCGACTTACCGCCTCTTGACGATTATATCATTAGAAACGAAGGGCAACTCGGATTGTGGAAGGCTAGGGAATTACATCGTCAGTGACTCTTTAAATGAACTACTGAAGTGATATAGGGACACGACATAAAACGTAGATACAGAGAGTCTGAACGGGATCGAATCTTCCGTACTCGTGTATTCTATCCATTAGGTATTGATATGGTTGTATCACGACACACAGGGATATGTGAATGCAGGTTTCATCTACTAAAACAACTTTAAAAGACTAAACTCATGTCTGCCACATATTCGATCAAAAATGGAAGCTTCTTGTATAATGTAGGTTTCCTACTTCTTTAAAACACACTCAAAATAATTTTATGAAAAGATTTACAGGTATGTAATCCAGAAATGTCTGAGCTAGTTTTCGACATAGTCACCAAAACAATTGAGATAACTGTTATACCGCGGGATGAAATTTTGTATTCCTGTCTCTCGAAGTCGGCCGCTTGTGAATAGAACCAGCGCTTGACTACCGTCTTCAGCTCTTCGCCTCTGTCAAAACGCCGAGGAGCGAGATCAAGATTGTAAGCTGGATGATGGAATAGCTACCGCGCGGGAATCGGTCCTATGAACTCGACAGTTTCTTCCATTGGATTTACAAACATTTGAACTTTTGAATTTGTAACGAAACAAGCTCTCAACCGAACTTCTGCAGAACACTTGCTGTGCTACGAGCCGTATGGTGACAAGCATTGTCCTGGAGCAGCGCAACACCTGCAGTAAACATTACACGTCTCTTGTTCTGAATGACGCATCCTCCGGCAACCAAAACGACGAAGAGCTGAAGACGACTGTCACACAATGGTTCCATTTACAGGCCGCAGACTTCTACGACACAGAAATACAAATTTGATAACACGATATAACAAGTGTCTCAGTTCGTTTGGTCTCGCATTGAAAAATAGCTCAAACTTTTCTGTATTTAATGATAAATCTGAAGCATTGAATTAAAATTTGTGATGCAGCCTGGAATCGAACTCTGTCCTCCACGCTTGCTAGGCAGACGTCTTATCGCTAGACCACCGCATCACTAGCGATTAAGGCGTCTCGGAATAGTCTAAGCACGATTTCCTTCACATCACAAAATTTAATTCAGCTTCTGTGTTCCATACAACATTGCCACTACTTTGACATATTCGAGACGAAAATCCGTCTCAGGGATTGTATATTTGTATTTACATTAATATTTATATCACCTTAAACAGCAGTGTTCCAATATGCCCATTACCGAGGTGCTATTTCGCTGCACGGAGAGCCTTGGCAGTAGTGGCAATGTTCTATGGAACATAGAAGCTGAATTAGAGTTTGTGACGTGAAGCAAATCGTGCTTAGACTATTCCGAGGCGCCTCAATCGTTATTGATGCGGTGGTCTAGCGGTAACACGTCTGCCTAATAAGTATGAAAGTCTCGGTTCGATTCCCGGTCGCATCACAAATTTTAATTCATTGCTTCAAATTTATCATTAATGTCTTTGACATATTCGAGAAGAAAATCCGTCTCAGGGATTGTATATTTGTATTTACATTGATATTTCTGTATTTGTTGTCAGTTAAGTTTTCTCATAGCTATGTTGTCTTTGTTTTAAAACAGGAGGTAAACTTACTTTCTAGATGCGCCTCGTAGCATGAAACTGCTGGCTAGCATTACGTAATAGATAGTTCCTCAAACTTAAAAGGCTTTCGTTTCGATTTTCTGAGACGTTAGAGTGTAACTGCTATTGATCACGACTGTGAGCAGAGTGTAGTGGTGTATCTTAGTGTGGTAGCGATGGGGGTGAGGAGAGGATGAAGTCTCAGCTGGCAAAGTGGGATATTCAACTTAATAAATACTACATTCAATAACTTACTGTTCTCTTGTGGAGAATTCCTCAACGTCAGTGCCGCCTATCGTCGAAACTCAACAAGCATTGCACGTATATTTGGCATTAAACGTAAAACAACGTTCGTGAAAATTGCAACTCCTGGAATGAATGCCACGACTGAATTCGAACGAGTGTCGTTCAAAACGGCGCAAATAGTGAAAATTCAAAAATGTTCAAATGTTTGTAAATCTATCGGACCAAACTGCATGGCCATCAGTCCGTAGCTTACAAACTTCTTTAAACTAAGGTATACTAACCTAAGGGCAACACACACAATCATGCCCCAGGGAGGACTCGAACCTCCGACGGCGAGCAACCGCGTGCTCCGCAGCGAGGCGCCTTAGACTGCTTTTTTTTTCGGGTAGAGCTATGCTTTGCGGTCGTTATTTGAGTTCGTTCTTGTTTGTTCGTTGAATATTTGGCTCAGCCTTTTTAATACAGAGAGCGTTTAGCCCCCTGACCGGGCGCGCTGAGCCACGGCGCCCGGCAACCGCTCGGCTAGTCCACCGCGGCTGTGAAAATTCGAGACGCCTCGAGGTAATGATGAATGCTCGCGTTAGGTACGTGTGCAGTATACGGTTGTAGGATCATGTCAGTCCTTTATCTACCCAGGTAGGTTGGATGCGCCCACATCAGTAGCGTGTTTTTCAAATGCTCTGCTTACTTCATCGATTTATCAGCCACCAGTGCCCCCAGTATTTATTTTCTCACATAAAACAGATATCATCATTCCAAAACCGCAATACCAGATCGGATACGTCTAGCTTCTTGGCTGTACCTTTAGACAACAAAATCTTCGCGTAGTTCTCCATCTCAGCTATACGACTTTGGAACGCATTGCCATGTTATCTACGTCTTACCCTAAACCGCTTGACATTCAAGAGGAAACTCAAAATTTACATCTTAACGACGGAATAGCTTCCATTGTCCCCCTCCTCTCAGTTATTTCTCTCTTCTCTCCATCATAGCTTTGAATATTAGCGTTCTATTTCTCTTCCTCTAACCAATCTACCTCATCTATATCTCTTTCATCACGTTCTATTTCCTTATGTCTCCACTTGATTTGAATAACTCACAATCTGTTTGAACATATAGAGGCAATTCCTAAATGGTAATAGGGCTAATGTTCATAATATAAAACATGCTTATTGTCCTCTGCAAAGTTATTTATGTAAATTACGTTCAACTCTGAATCATCGACGTCGAATCATGCAGTATAAGCGTGGGCATTCAGTCTTGAAAGAATAAATGGTTTCTGTAAAACAGGCTTGTTACATTAAACCGGTTTTCGTACTGAGCATTCAGCTAACACATTATCGTGTGTGTCAAAACAATGGATACAAGGAAAATACTGGTACCTGTCTAACTAGCGTGATCAGTACATTGTGCTCCACCATACAGCAATAAATAAACAATATCAGCCGCGGAGGTTCGAGTCCTCCTTGGGGCATGGCTATGTGTGTGTTGTCCTTAAGTTTGTTTAACTTAGTTTCAGTAGTTTGTAAGCCTAGGAACTGATAACCAAAAACGTTAAGTCCCATAGATTTACAAACATTTGAACATTTAAAACACTATCTCAATTACAGTACCTAGTGGTCATCAAACTTTAATCAAACTTAGATCTGAGAAAGTTCAAGTTAACAATCAAATCTTTGAAACAGTTGGAACTGACACTTCAGATTCTGTAAGTTCAGTGTTTACCATAACATGCAACCTGCGACTCTGATGAAAAGGTAAGCAAGTTTTTAGTGTTTCACACAACAGGCCATGCTAGGAGAGTGATCGCAAACAAGTTTTCTGAGTCTATCACTTGTAGACGAACATTGCTGAAGTTCCGCGGCAGTAGAGAACAGTGAGATGACGAATTTGGAAAACTCCAAAGGAGCGAAGTTTCGATCAGAGTCCAGCGAGACTATCAGTGAGGACCTGGCGATTATATGCCTAGGCTGCCTGAGCGAAATAAAAAGGATTACGCCTATTCTGTAGATCGTTTTATTGCTATCGTCTTAATTTACCTGAAGATCAACTAGAAATATAGCGGTGACATTGCTTATGTATTCCAGTTTGTAGTTAAACTATTGAACCTATCATCTTCATGGTTTCAGAAATTAATGCTGCATCCTCTGCTGATGACACATAAAACTGCCTCTTCTCCTCAAATACACCGTACTACATCTCTACCCATACTTCGCCACTTCATGGTGTATGGCGTAGGATATTTAATGGGCCATTGTTACTTCCTCTTCCTATTCCAGTCGCGTATAATTCACTGAAAATCGATTGCTAGTATGCTTTTGTGTGGAATCTAATCTCTCCGGGTCCTCCTTGTGGTCGCTTGGCGAGATATACGTATGAGAAAGCAATATTTTGTAGACTCTTCATGAAACGTACGTTCTCAGAACTTTGACAGCTTGTTGATGAAACCTTCAACTTTATTTCCTGCAATTTTATTTCCTGCAACTTTATTTCCTTCACTTTGACTGCAGTGAATGCAAGAAGCCCCTTTCTGCAGCCCATTGGGGGCGGTCTTTCGTCCTGCTGGCTTTAGAAGTCTTAATGCGCGTTTTATACGACCAAATGTTGAAATGTTTGTTAAGCTATGGGCCAAACTGCAGTAGTCAACACTCCCCAGAGTTTCATACTACTTCAACGTACTTATGCTATGGACAAAAAACACACACACACACATGCTCGAGTGGGTGGACTCGAACCTCCGTCGGGGAGCAGACGCTCACTCGCCGCAAGGCCCTAAAGCGTACGTCCACTTCCGCCGGCTTTTCACGATCGACTATACGCTGAAAATCGACTTCTCGAAATGCTTGAGTTTTTGGAGCCTGCGTGTACATCAGCCGCCAACCACATCACTAGTGCGTGTATGACGCCAGTGATTTAGAGTACTAAATTTCCGAGTGTGCTGCGGAATGCGCATGCGCAGAAACAAGGAACTATAGTGTTGTCTGCTAACAAAATGTTCAAATGTTTGTTAAGCTTATGGGACTTAACTACGGGGTCATCAGTCCCTAAACTTACAAACTATTTATGAACTAGCTAAGACTAAGGACGGCACAAATATCCATGCCCGAGGGGGGATTCGAACCCCCGACCGTAGTGGCCGTGCAGACCGTGACTGAAGCGCTTCAGCCCCTCGGCCACCGCGGCCGGCGTCTGCTAACATCGGAAGTTAACTTATTTTGGTTAAACTCGTTCACTTTATATAAATGCTTTCGCATCTCGTTAAACGTTATTCTCTTGTTTGTGTTGTTGCACAATGAAAAGGTTGCACCAGGGCACAATATACTTTTTTTTTTAATTAGCAGTCTCCTAAAAAAAAGGGAAGATATATCTACAAGCGCAAAGAAATTTACTTTCTAAAGGCAAAAAGCTTACACTATGCATAAATACCAATGTAAATATACAAACGTGTATCAATGAAAATTACTTCAATAGTGAAAAAGTCAGAATCATTAGAAGAGAAAATGATTTTCGACGTTTTCTGACTGTTAGCAAGAAAATAGGGTATGAAAACTGAGGTAAACAGGCGCTTTTTACTGCATTTTCGATACTGTTAGATGTAACTGCAAGTATAAATTTTATTCGGCAAATACATGTGTAAGTTTTGAAATGTTTGGACAAAACTTTTCCTATTTTTCAGGTTCTCAATAGTGTACAGAATTTACCACATGACATTTGACGAGAACGTCACAACTACTGGTAGATGTAAATTCTAGCCGTCTTCGCCATCCACCACACGGCAGTCCATTTGGCCAGCGACTAAAGCCGCAGACCCTGCCCTTACTGCGGGCCCGTTTGTAGAGCTTTCGGTCGGCGAGTCACGGCGCCACCTCCATCCGCATTAGAGGATGGGCGCAAAGCCGGCGCCGCCGTCCACCTCGCGCTGGCTTCCTTCCCGCCCCCGCAGCTTCCGCCGCCCCCGCAGACCTGTTTGTAGAGCTTGCGGCCTCATCGCAGCCGCCAGTCACCCGCCAGAGGTCGGACTGCATTCAAGGAGGCCTTCACAGGCGCCTTTGGGGACCTCCACATCGCCGTCCAATGAGTTGTGTTTCAGTTGGATACTGGCACCACATAAAAGTTATAGTGTATAGTCCAAAAACATTTACTGAGGTTTCCCACATCTACGTTTCGATATGACTACTGTCTAACACTATTCTATGCATGAAAAAGTGTAGCAGAAGCGATGCTAGTGGTCCAAGCCGCCAGTAGATAGTTTTGTACCCCAACCTCGTCGCCACTTTTGTGTCTCGTTTCCGCCGGTTGTCCTGGGTGTCGGTGGCCGAGTAGAGAGAGACCGAGACAGGAAAATAGGATGCACGCGTGTGCAGGTACGTAGGTGACCAGCCAGTGGGACAGCAGAAACTAGAAACACTAGACTAAATTAGAACAAGATTTATATTTCGTAGAAAACATGGAAATACTTAACTTTTACATAGTTCTTGACTGCAGATTAAGTGTAATGCTGAGACATAGGTTAACTAGGTAGAAGGCCCGCCTACTGATGAGAGACTTTCCTAGTGCCTGTCTGAATCCCAAGTCTTAACTGGTCCCAAGTGAACGATGCGGTTCAGTGGTGGCCACGAGCGGAGTTGCAGCAGAGGGCGCTCGTGGCTGACGTCGTTAGAAGGCCGCGCCGTGCGTGCATGGCGGCGCGCGGCGAAAGTACGTGGCGCGCACTTTAGACTTTTGCGACACCTCAGATAGTACCAGAAGAATGGCACGACACGAACGGGCAAGTTGTTGTTTTCGTTGATGTTACTTTCACATTTACTAGTCGGTAGAGGTAATGGTCAGTTTTCTTATACAAATACGAAATCGTCATTAAAGTAATATAACTAGGGGAAAGTCGGGTAAGATGGGGACATTAACGTTTATTATACTTTTTCTGGCTCTTACGTTGAAATCAGTTATTTTATTTATGGAAAAATATTTGCTTAATGTATTTCCCTTGTAATAAAGCTCTTAAACGTTTCCCAAGACACAAAAATTTTTAAGTACACTTGGCGTTTTAGTGACAGTACCATTAGTCGACTTGCCCTACAGGTAGGGTAAGATGACGAAATGAACATTTTATTTTGAAAATAAGACTTTTATTGATGCTTATCTACTTATCAAAATAGACACAGACATAAAATTTCTCCTTTGCATCCCTGCAATTTATGCTCGTACACTGAGCAGAGCCTACTTCATCAAAGTCGCGTCGGAGCGGCCGAAAGCGTTGAGGCGCTATGCTACGATGCACGAGGCCGTTCCCCGTCGGGAGTCCGAATCCCCCCTCGGCCATGGATGTATAAGCTAGTTCATACGTAGTTTGTAAGTTTATGGACTGATGACATCACAGTTAAGTCCCATAAGCTCTGCAAACATTTGAACATTTTTACGTCATCGGCATGTTTTTATACATGTGACCTAAAGTAGCTTCAGGGAAGGTAAAATTCCTAGCGGCGCCTTTAACAAGCTTATCATTTCTTACACGCTGCATTGCCTCTTTCAATGATTCCTTGCTCCATTTCTTTCACCCTGTATTCCTTATTAACTGCATAATTCGTCATCTTAACTGAGTCGACATTTTGGATTCAGACTTAAACCTACCCCCAGTCTTACACAATAAATTCATTAAACCGTTATTGAAACATCAGTAAATCCACAAGGTTTAAGATGAATCAACTGATATTCATTAATAAAAAGTATTACTTGCATAAAACTTATTTAAACCGCAGAAAAAATTGTTACAAAAACAGCATCCACTTCCTAGCCTCTGTTTTGAATAACACAAAATGATCGGGCACTTCTCTTTCAAGAGACACGACTGCAGAGCGCGCTAAGGAAGCGGTACCATAGTGAACGTTAAACATTCTGAATATTTATCGGATAAATTTAAAATTCGTCATCTTAGACTCCTCATCAACTTACCCGACCTTACCCTACTTCTGTTAATTACAGTCTCTAATATCAAAATGTCAGTGCAGTGTGATAAATACGTAAACGTTTCAAGAGCAGAAATTAATTGTTCCCTGATATGCTAAAGTTCAATAGGAACTGATTATGATTATATTCGCGTGATCGGTTGATACTCCCACATTGCATGACACGATTTCAACGTTTCCCATCTTATAAACGCGCTTTTCACCTTGCCTTTACCTCTATGTCTTGCGTGTACCAATCATAATTTTTTTAGCTACTAATCATGTGTGAAACTGTATCAATTCCAGCATGTGACGTGCTAATATAACCACTGACAATTTGGTGAACAGTCCTGTAATATTAAAGTAGATGATCTATAAACTACAGTTATCGTACTTTCCGAAATAGTCGTCTGGCATAAGTATTCACCGCTGAGCTCTGCGATACATGTCCTGGAAACTTTGCACGAAGTCTTCAGTTGGGATAGTGTTCAAAGACCATGTCACGTTTCGTTGGATGTCAGGAATAGCGTCAAATCTCTTTCCTTGCAATGCGACTTCGAGTCGAGGGAAAAAGAAGAATCTGGAGTACTGAGATCCAATAAATATGGTGGATGTTCACGTTGCACGATAACGCTTGCCTGAACACAGCCAATGTCATCAAACAGTTCCTGGTAAAAAAAAAGACGATGGTGCAACATAAACAGTCACCATACTCGCTGGATCTCAGTCCTACATACTTCTTCCAATTCCCTTGATTCAAAATCGCTTTGAATGGAAAGAAATTTGACGATATTCCTGACATCCAAGGTGACGAGGATTTTGAACACCATCCCAAAGGAAGACTACGTGCAAAGTTTACAGGACATGTATCGTATAGCTCAGCGGTGCATAGTCGTGAGAGGGTGACTATTTGAAGGACAGGAATGTTGCTGTTGTTCATAGTTCACCTACGTTAATGTTACAGGACTATTCACGAACTTTATTGCCAGAGCTTGTATTTACAGTTCCTCAAGGGTTCATACAAGGACTTATGATTTATTTATAGCTTGGCGTTCACTTATTCCGAACTAGTAGGTAAGCGGCAAAATATGTCGGTATATTGACCTCTAATTTTTGTGGAACTCAAGTATGAAATTAAGGAGGATCCACTGGAATGTAGATTAACTGCAATCGGAACTTTCATGCAATAATTTTATAGAGCAGTAATATTATAAAGAAATGGTTAACCTTTTGCGATTCTCTTTTCGGATTGTATAAATTGTTAAAGATTTTATTCCATGCCTAAAAGTAAAACCAGCCACCCTAAATGAACACTTGTTGTTCGTAAAATTATTCTCTTATTTGTCAGCATCCAATACAAACCGAAATAAGATATTTCTAGATTGTATTTTTTAAAGCCGCTAGAAATTGTAGCTGTAAATAAGTCCATTTATATTTTCATGAAAATTAGATTCCAGATTAGGTTAACTATATCACACAACCAACACAAATGACCCTATAGTTCCTTAACTGTACGAAGCATCGTATTAAACCAGAGAGAGACGTAAGGTTATTTTTGTGTCCCGACTTCGTCGCCGCTTTTGTGTCCCAGCCTCGTCGTAGGTGTCGGTGGCCGGGTGGATGAGACCGACACAGGAATATAGATAGCACGCTGGTGCAGGTACGGAGGGGAGCAGCCAGAAACTAAAAACACTCGAGTAAATTAGAAAGAGATATATATTGCACAGAATGTAACAATACTTAACTTTTACATAGTACTGCAGAATGTTGATACATAGTTGTTAGAGGCCTGCCTAGTGCCCGTACGATAGCAAAGTCTTCACTGGTGCCTATCTGATTACGAAGGTCCTAACTCGTTGCTATCTCAGTCCGAAGTGCCCGGTGTCTTTCCGTGGTGGCCACGAGCGGGGTTGCAGCAGAGGGCGCTCGTGGCTGTCGTCGTGAGAACGCCGCGCCGTGCGTGCATGGCGGCGCGCGGCGAAAGTAGGTGGCGCGCACTTTGTACTTGTGCGACACCACACCCCTCCCCCCCAAACCGCCGCGCCGTCGTGGCGTAGGGCTGAGGGCCATGGCGACGGCACTGGGAGGAGGGCCTGGGCGGGGGCGTTACTGGTGGGACGGGCGTCGTAGCTGAGGCTGGGATCGAGACGCCGTCCGCGCCCCGGCATCCGCCCTGCGATCCTCCAGGGAACCCACCGAAACCTGGGGAAGGGCGCACCCCCCCCCCCCCCCCCCCCCCCGCCCAGAGGGAGCAGGTCATCTTCTTCTGAGGTGCGTGGCCCAGGCGGCGGCGGCACGCACGGTCCCGGAGTCCCTCTCGGTGACGCTGTCATCTGCGGCGGCGACAGCGGCGGCGTCGCATCGATCTCCATCGGGACGATCTCGTAGTCCGGGGACGCACGATGTGGCTGTGCTCCCTGGCGGTGAACTGGGTCTGGAATCAAGAAACCGGAGACAGGATCGCGCGGCCTAAGCAGGCGCAATTGGTTTGCGTGGCGCCGCAGCTCCGACCCTGTGGAAGAACGTACAACATACATATTGCGACCGAGCACGCGCTGAATGGTGCCCGGTAACCATTTCTTCTTGTTGCCAGCAAACACCCTGTACAGCACCGGCGTAGAAACCTGAAAACGCGTAGCGCCATACGAACCGACTCGGTGCGTGGGAGGCTGCAGCAGGTGAAGGAGAGTGCGGTGACGGCGGCCGTGTAGCAGCTCGGCAGGAGACGGGCCGTCACGTGGCATGCACCGATACGTAGACAGGAAAATTTGAAGAGCTTGCTGCCTGGAGTGCTGACCTTTCATCTTCTCCATGTGAGACTTGAATGTTCGAACGAAACGTTCTGCTTCACCATTGGACTGAGGGTGAAAAGGTGCGGTGGTGATATGCTGAATGCCATTCACACGACAAAACTGTTGAAATTCCGCACTAACAAACTGAGGTCCATTGTCACTGACGATAGTTTCAGGCAAACCTTCGATGCAAAACATTGATGTTAAGGCACTGATTGTACTAGACGCCGTCGTTGAGTCCATGGCAATCACAAAAGGAAACTTGCTGAAAGCGTCTACAACGATTAACCAGCGCGTATTCCAGAAAGGTCCGGCAAAGTCAATATGTAAACGTTGCCATGGTCCCTTGGGGCGTGGCCAGTCTGAGAAACGCTGTGGAGGAGCCGCCTGATGCTCCGCACAAACTGAACACTGTGATGTCATGCTCTCTATCTGAGCGTCCATACCAACCCAGGTACAATGACGTCTGGCCAGTTGCTTTGTCCTAACAATACCCCAATGTCCTTGATGCAGGAGGCGTAACACTTCACGTTGCAGGGAACGAGGAACAATTACTCTTGTTTGGTCGTTGTCCGTATGTAACAACAGTACACCCTGACTTAAAGATAATGCATGACGTTGTGCAAAATAACGTCGAACCAGAGGCCGTTGAATGTCTTTAGCTCTGGCAGGCCACCCAGAGCGAACAAAACGTGCTACCACACTTAGGTCTGCATCCGCAGCCGTTTCCTGTGCAACCCGACGAGAGTTCAAAGGAAAGTCTGCGACAGCGGAAGCATCTCTGGAGTCTATCTGACAACACGCCATTTCTGAAGAATCAAACGACACATCCTGGCCAACCGGAAGTCGGGAAAGTGTGTCCGCGTTGGCATGTTTAGTGGTAGGTCGGTACAAAATCTCATACTGATAATTAGACAATATCAAGGACCATCTCTGAAGCTTTTGTGCCGTACGTGGCGGAATTGGCTTTGTGGGTGAGAACAACGACGTGAGAGGCTTGTGGTCTGTCAACAAATAGAATTTTCTGCCATAGAGATAATGATGAAACTTTGTGACGCCGTAAATGATTGCTAAGGCCTCCTTTTCTATCTGACTGTAATTCTGTTGCGTCGGCGTCAGTAGCTTGGATGCAAAGGCAATAGGACGATCGTGACATCCAATACGATGCGACAGAACGGCACCCAGACCGTACGACGAGGCGTCAACTGCTAACACTACAGGCTTCTGTGGGTCAAAGGGAATCAAACATGCATCACTGAGTAGTGCAGACTTTAGTTTGTCAAAGGCAACCTGACAATCTTTAGACCATACAAAAGGAACATTCTTCCTACGTAAGTGATGCAGTGGAGCTGCAATCTGAGAGGCATTGGGAATAAATCTGAAATAATAGTTCAGCTTCCCCATTACTGCTTGCAATTCGTGCACATTCTTAGGAGGAGGCAAGTCTTTGATTGCTCGAAGATGTGACTGTAAGGGATGAATTCCTTGGGCATTAATCACATGGCCTAGGTACTCTATTTCAGTTTAAAAAATCGAACACTTTGCTTTATTGCAACGTAGACCTGCTGCAGTCAAAACTTTGAAAAGGCACTCCAGGTTTGCTAAATGTTCTTCAACTGTACGTCCGGATACCACAATATCATCTAAATAGTTCGAACAACACGGTACAGAAACTGTCAGCTGTTCCAAAAAACGCTGAAAAATAGCGGGGGCGGAAGAACTGCCAAAGGGTAGGCGTTGAAATTGAAAAAGGCCCATGTGAGTATTAATGACGAAAAACTTTTTTGACTCCTCATCAAGTGGAATCTGTAAGTATGCCTCTGCTAAATCAATCTTGGAAAAGAAGCGAGACTGTCCTAATTTGTCCATCAGTTCCTCAGGTCTGGGCAGGGGATAAGTGTCGACAATTGTTTGACTGTTTACTGTTGATTTGAAGTCCGCACAGAGACGAAGTTTTCCTGATGGCTTGGGTATACTTACTATAGGCGAGGCCCACTGACTCGCAGAAGCAGGAGAAATCACCCCACTATCTTGCCAACGTTTACGTTCTTCGGCAACTGTATCACGTATTGCGATAGGCACTGGTCTAGCTTTACGAAATTTTGGAACTGCAGATTCTTTTAAAGTTACATGTGCCACGAAGTCTTTTGCACAACCTAGTTCCGGCGAAAACAAGTCACTATATTTGTCACACAATGCATTGATTTTATCCTGAGGCACTATTGACGAAATTTGAAGCACATCTCTTTGAATTGATAAACCAAACAAGTCAAAAGCATCTAGTCCAAAAATGTTCTGTGTCGATTTGGCCTGAAGAACTACATAAGCAACTGTTTTTGTTACACCTTGAAAAGAGGCGGGCAGGCTACATGTTCCTAGCACGGGAATATTTTCACCTGTATAAGCTGTTAACACTTGCTGTGACGGCGACAATTTTGGCGAACCCAGAAGTTCATAAGTATCTTTATTAATTAATGTAACAGCGGAACCAGTATCAAGCTGAAATTGCACAGTCTTATTTTCTATGGAGAGATTTACAAAAAGTTTGTGCTTCTGGCGCACGACAGGTTCGCGAATGTGGGCAACGTCTGCTACGGTTTGTGTGCTGCGTATGCGCGGGCCGCGTAGTGAAGGAAGCGGCTCAGACTCGGCACGCAGGGGATTAACAACACTGTCACTAGATGGCACTACTGCCGGATCGGCGTCCGCGCAATGCGAGGCTATTGCACTAAAATTACTTTCAGTATCTACAACAAGTCTATTGTCACTATCTACACAGTACTGGGCACTATTACAAGGAGCAGTTGCAGAAGGCACTATTTTCACTACAGGAATGCACTGTTAATAGTCATTTTGCTTGTCCCGAACCCGTTTCCGTTGCACTGTTTTACGCGCTTGTTGGCGCTTGCTACGTGGTGCACTATATAGTTTTGCCATAGGCGCAGAACTACTTTCTTGAAATTGAGATCCAAGGAAAGCACTGTTCAATTCCACAGCCCGTATAACATTTACAGAATGAACTGTTCTTGCACTCTGCGAAGCACTGTTTCTAACGGTACCGTTCTTTGAGTTTTTAATTTGCATACACACAGACTGTACATGTCCCGATTTGCCACATTGATAACAGGTTACGTTGCGACTAGGGCAATGAGCACGCTTGTGGCGAGATACACATTGGGGGCAAGATTTACGTACATTTTTCTGAAATGAGCGTTGGCGCCCGTTATTCAAATCACTGTTTCTAACACGACGGGGCGACCTTTGTGTCGCACTTTTACACTGGCTACCGTTCACTGTCTGTTCAGCACTACCGGTAGAAAAATAAGAATCACTAGTGCTATACTGAGAACTACGGCTAGGAAAGCGTCCGTTACGGCGCACTGAATTACCACTGTGGCTTTGCATTTCTACATCTGCTAAGTCAAAAGTATCATGCGCTTCTATAAGCTGCAGTACACTGTCTAATGAAGGGTCAGACTGTTTCAGAATTGCTGCTCTAATTCTGGGGTCCTGAATATTCTGCGTAATCGCATCCCTCAACATCACGTCACTATACGAAAGGCCACAAGAGCAAGTAAATTTACATTGGCGGGTTAAGCCCTTCAATTCCGTAATCCACTCTTGGTGTGACTGCTGCGGTAATTTTTTAAGTCTGAAAAATCGGTACCGCGCAGCGGCTACGAGAACTTTCCTCTCGTAATGAGCATTCAGTGCATCTACAATTTGTTCAAAGTCTACATCACGAGGAGATGCGAGAGGGAAAAGTTTTTGCAATAGTACGAAGGTCTGGGGGCCCACAATCGATAAGAAAAGGTTCTTCACTCTCTGACCTGTAATTTGATGAGCCGCGACGAGTTCTTGAAACTGTGCGAAATAGTCGCTCCATTCTTCCTCACGTTCGTTGTACTGGCGAAATGTAGGAAGCGGTGCAGCGGCAGGTGTGGGCTGCTGATTCGACGGCTGTTGTTGAGTTGTCAACTGCGCCACCGCCTGGAGAAGTTGTGTTATTTGCGCCGTCTGTAACTGAATAATTTCCATTAAGTTTGGGTTCGGGGTAGTGGCCATGCTGACCGATTAGGCGCCGCGTATACAAGTAACTTATAACAAAACACAAATGCAATATGAAAGAGGACTCGCTCTGCAACAAAAAAGTCCACAAAATACGTAACAGAATATGTTCCCCCAAAAATCTTATAATAAGGGTGGGTGGGCGGGAGCAATTTTTGCGTGCTCCGACTGCTGCTGTCTGGCTGCTGCAAGCGGGCTGATCCAAGGTTCTATCACTCCTCGTCGCCACTTTTGTATCCCATCCTCGTCGCCACTTTTGTGTCCCAGCCTCGTCGTAGGTGTCGGTGGCCGGGTGGATGAGACCGACACAGGAATATAGATAGCACGCTGGTGCAGGTACGGAGGGGAGCAGCCAGAAACTAAAAACACTCGAGTAAATTAGAAAGAGATATATATTGCACAGAATGTAACAATACTTAACTTTTACATAGTACTGCAGAATGTTGATACATAGTTGTTAGAGGCCTGCCTAGTGCCCGTACGATAGCAAAGTCTTCACTGGTGCCTATCTGATTACGAAGGTCCTAACTCGTTGCTATCTCAGTCCGAAGTGCCCGGTGTCTTTCCGTGGTGGCCACGAGTGGGGTTGCAGCAGAGGGCGCTCGTGGCTGTCGTCGTGAGAACGCCGCGCCGTGCGTGCATGGCGGCGCGTGGCGAAAGTAGGTGGCGCGCACTTTGTACTTGTGCGACACCACAGTTATACATAAGACAGATTGCTGTCAGTCCCATCACAATGTCCACAGTACTTGTGTCTCCAATGCGGTAACGCGTTCAAAAGCAACTCGTGCCCAAGTACACTGCTAGCGGTAGCGTATGCTGCAGCCGCGCGGCCACGTATCGGCGACTCGCGATGTCTTGTGGCCGCTGCGGGAAGCCGAGAATGTCGATAGATCGTACGGTGGCTGCCTCGATCGTGCGACGAGAGTGGCGCCAAAGACCGCCGATACGTCACGAGCGACACAAAAGCTCGCAAATACGATGGTATTTTGAATGTGATGCTTCAGTCCAACAAGTACACAACGGTTTCGCGGTATGTTTACATGACCCACCCACCGCTTGGTAGTGCTGCAGTTCCCAGACTGCAGAAATTTCCTGGGAGTTTCGTGACTCTTACGATAGACTCTAATATAACCATACACAATTTCACGTTTCAGCCGTATGGTAACTCTTGACCACATACAAGCAGTTTAGTCGTCGTCATCGATTTTGTAATAGTCATTCATAAGGGATGTTTCAAAAACACTTTACTGTGAATTTTTAATGCAATCCTTTTCACAATTATACACTCTTGCAAGAAAAAAAAAACTACACCTCGATAGACGACGTAGACTTTGATCCTATGACGGCAGATACCACCTGGAGGATAGTAGATGTACTGCAAATGGTTTCAACGACGTCCGCCAACAGTTATCGTAGTGACATAGCTCCCATAGCGCCAGCTGTATGTACCCTTTAGTGGGGAATGTTTACATATGTAAGGCTTCGTGTGATATAAACGTGTGAAGCAAACTGACGTAATGACACGGGGAGGGTCTACGGCTTCCTGCAGCCTACTGAAGTAGTTTGAAAGAGTTCAAATTGTGTCCTTGTAAGTGGCGGGATGGTCCTATCGGAAAATTGCCACGCAATTTGGACGGGCTACGTCAATTATGCAAAGATGCTGGTTGCATGCCACGTGGGCATTCTTGCACCAGTAGACGAGGTTCTGGACGTCCACACAGCGTGACGCTGCGACAAGATGGGCAGCAGTGGCAGATGATACAACTGCCACGACAAAGACAACAAGGTTTGTGAACCCAGAAGTGTCTACACGAACTTAGCCAACTGTCACCACCAACGGAACTACGCGCACGTATATCTGTAGACCGTCTTTCAATCACGCATCAGATCGACGTTCACGGCTCGACTAGTGCCGTCAGAGGACCACTTGAAAGATGAAATACCGGGCCGTGGTCTTAAGCGATGACATTAAATTTTATCTGATGGTAAGTGATGGCCGTTTCGGACTACGACGTAGACTGGGAAAGCTGTCTCATTGATTGCATTCGTATGAGACATACTGGCCTGGGGTGCAATAAGCTTCATCTCTCGTACTCATTTTGTGTTTGTGAAGGAAACACCGACTAGCGCGAGGTTCGATCAGAATGTTGTAACACCCGTTCTTTTTCACTGCTTGCAACAGGAAAGTGATGAGTTGTTCCAACGAGATGATGTTGGTCCACACACTGCAGTGAAACTCAACGTGCTCTGTAAGAAATATAGAAAATTCCCTGGTCAGTTCTGTCTCCGAACTTGTCTCCAATCGAGCACGTGTCGGATACGATAGGGCGACAAATGACATATGCGTTTTGTCGTCCCAGAACTGTTTCTGAATTACGTTAACCGACTGAGCAGGCGTGGAATAATGTGTCCTACGACAGTATTCGAAATGTTCGAATGTTTGTAAAGCTGTGGGTCAAAACTGCAGTGACAATCTGTCCGTAGACTTACGAACTACTTAAACTAACTTATGCTAAGGACAACTTGCGCATCTATTCCCGATGAAGGACTCGAACCTCCGACGGGTAGTAGCCGCGCGCTCCACAGCAACGCTCCTTAGAGGGCGTGGGCATTCCCGCGCGGCTGACAGTATTCGTAATCTGCTTGATGGAATGGTTGAGAGAATCAGCGCCTCATTCGCCAGCCCTGGAGGCTACACCAAGTATTAACATGGATGTTTCAGTATGAACTGCCACATGGCACCTTAGTACCGCTTGAGCTATTGCTCTGAAAATGTAATCATTTCATATACTCCATATAAACTGTTTCAACAAGAAATTTTGAATGAACTGAAAAACTCTAAGAGGGTGTACTAAGTTTTATATCCCGTAGTGTATGTATCTGTATCTTTAGTTCCGAACAAAAGGTTGTGAGGTACTGGTGAAACAAATTTGAGCCTGCTCGGATTTGTGAAATCTCAACAGACCATAAGAGTCCCATAAGAAGATAAAATAATTGTAGTTATTTCACTGCATTTTGGGGCGTATTTTGCATACGATTTGACGTTTTATTATATAATTAATATTGAATATTGCAAAAGATGAATATTTACGCGCCAGGTGAAGACAAAGCAGGAGCATTGATAAATGACGTACCTGAAGAGGCAACTGTTGCTTCCAATGATGCATATGAAGGAAATGATGTTACTTTCATTATCAGAGCAGGATGGACGTGAACACGATGAATATTACGTCAGTCATTGTTCAAGAAGACAACGACTAAACGGAGAAAATAATTTCCGTGACCTAATGTTAGCACTAAGTCGGAAAATTTGGTACTCATCCATCAGGCGTCGTTCGTGATTGAGTGTGTAGATATGGTGTCTGATCTTTCGTACATACCTCCAACAGGAAAATAACACATTCTGCGCGGATACCCAAATTCGCCAAATCCCCTGCGATAATACAGATAAAGCTGCAAACCAAAGCAAATAATGGGCTAATCGTAGTATTTACGCCCTCTGTAATAAAACCTGAGCCAAGATCTCATAGATGACTATAGAAAAAAACTCAACCTTACGTCAGCGAAGAACCGATCTGCAGGAAGAACGTAATAAAAAAATAAATATTGCTTATGATGACCACTGGTACGAAGCAGGAAATACGGGTTCCAGTTCCGGTCCACCAAAAATTTCCATCTTCGCCACTGAATTTATTTCAATGGATTGTATCGGTAGAAATATTCAATATATCGAACCAAATGAATGGCATTTGGTTTTTGCCATTCTCTGAATTATAAAAACTATTTTATTTTAATTTAATGCATTGAGTTATTTCCGTACATCAATTTCAGTATTATGAAACTGAATTCAGTAACTGGTATAAAACTAATGATTAATAAATAAAATTAGATTTATAGTTGTCGTTGCATATTGATAATATTAGGCCATAGTAAGAACATACAGTTGGTTGAACCACTAATTTAAATGATATATAACGTACTTGTGACCTACTGCAGCCGACACACCACTAGCCTACAATTCCAGGCCACACCACTGCTGGGTTAAGCCTCAGAGTACTCCTATTAATTGCATCATTATCATACACTGCACACACACAGCCACACACACACACACACAATTGTGGAGGCTCATCTTTTATTTCATAGCAGAGTACGTTGTTTGTAATGAGTGCCTTTCGCAGACGCCATTTCGTTGATTGAAAACGGTTCTGCCATCTGTCAGAATTGCTCGAAACGTTTCACAAATGCAGGAGAAACACGAAGTGTGAATAATCTAAAATAGCGTTTCCCAGTATGTGCCTTGCGACACACCAGTTCATCGCCAAGTGTATTCTAGTGGGTCGCCGGACGACTGTAAAATGTCTAGGTAAAATATCTTACCGATTGAAAAAATCAGAATAATTATGTAGAAAGCCTTTCTCAACAAGCAAGCAGTATATCCAACAACGTGCTCATGGTGATTCGAGAACAACGCAGCTATAGCGTTCGTTCGAAATTCGGAAATGGCAATGCCGCGTCCTCTTCCATTTGCATAAATGCCATATGAGTAAACTTCCATTGATTTATTATTTCTCCAACTGCAAGATCTGGACCGATGACCCTAGATGATTGGTTCCTTATTATATAAACAGACCAATCAAGCAACCGCGAGATCGTACCTTATTTGCTTGTTGTTCAGCGTGCAAATCCATATTCATAGAGGCGGTTTGTTTCCTTTTATACTACATTTTTATTTTATACTTACGGAAGCCCCGCGAAAGTGGCCGTGTGGTCTAATGTATCTAGCTACGGATTACGTGGCCGCTTCTCGTCGGAGGTTTGGATCATCCCTCGGGCATGAGTATGTGCGTGTGTTGTTTTTAGTATAAATTGATTAAAGTAGTTTGTATAGCCAGGAACCGATGACCTCAGCGGTGCCGCATGGGAATTGCTGTGTGGTTCTTGGCGCCATATAAGGGGCTGCGCGGCCGCTACTGCTGGAGCTTCGAGTCAAAATGTTCAACTCTTTGTAAATATTATGGCACCAAACTACGTTGGTCATCAGTCCATAGACTTACAAACTAGTTAAACTAACCTAAGGACAACACACACATCCATGCCCGAGGGGGGATTCGAACCACCGATGATGGAGAATCGAGTCCTCCCTCGGGGATGTGTCTGTGTGTGTGTTGTCCTCAGGTTAGTTTAATTTAGTTTAAGTTGTTGGGTTTGTACGTCTAGAGACTGACAGCCACAGTAGTTTGGTTTCATAGAATTACAAACATTTTATTTGGTCCATCAGAGGTTAGGGTACCGTCAGGAGTGCGCCAGGGAAGTGTGATAGAACGTTATTACTTTCTATTTATATAAAAAATCTGACGGATGGAGTGAGTTGCAATATGGGCTGTTGCTGATGATGCTGTGGTGTACAGGATTGTCATTGAATGACTGTAATAGGATGCAGAACGACATGAACCAAATTTCTACGGTGTGTGGGGAATGGCGACTAACTCTAAAAGTAGAAAAATATTAGGTAATGCTGTGGAGTAGGAGAAACAATCTCGTAATATTCTAATACAACATTAGTTGTGTGCTGCTCGAGGGAGTCGCGTCATTTAAATAGTCGTAACGCTGCGCAACGATGTGAAACTTAACAAATATACAGGGTGTCCCAGCTATCTTGTCCACCCAAAATATCCATGGAACAATAACAGCTATTGGAAAACGACTTTCACCGGTATCAATGTGCGGCTGGGGCCCATGAATGTACATATTTGTAAACATTCTAAAACGGAAGAAAATTAAAAAAAAAAAGAACAAAAAAAAAAAAACCTTATGATTTTTTAAATGGACACCCTATATTTTTTCTTCAGCAATCCAAATCATGACAAACCACATAAACAATGGCGTTGATTGCATCGCAATATCCAATTACATCCCGAGATATTGCGACGCGAAGTTGACGCTTGAAACAAGCGAAACGCGCGGCTAGCGCACGTCCTGAGCAGCAAGGGGTTTCGCCTGAGTCTCAGGACGTGCACTAGCCGCGCGTTTCGCTTATTTCAAGCGTCAACTTTGCGTCGCAATATCTTGGGGTGTAATTGGAATATTGCGATGCAATCAACGCCATTGTTTATATGATTTGTCATGCTATGGATTAGGGCTCGTACAGATGCATACTAGCATTCGTTTTTCCTTCGTTCTACATGGGAGTGGAACAGGAAACCGTGTAACTAGTTGTCGTACTAGGTACCGTCCGCTACGCAAAAAAAAAAAAAAAAAAAAAAAAAATTGTTCAAATGTTTATAAGCTTATGGGACTTAACTACGTGGTCATCAGTCCCTAAACTTACAAACTACTTACGAACTACCTTATACTAAGGACGGCACAAATATCCATGCCCGAGGGGGGATTCGAACCCCCGACCGTAGTGGCCGTGCAGACCGTGACTGGAGCGCCTCAGTCCCCGCGGCCACCGCGGCCACCGCGGCCGGCCCGCCACGCACCTTTGGATGGATTGCGGAATATGTATACAGATGTTTAGCAACTTCTAATTTTTTGAATTCTCTCTGAATGCGTCGATTACATATCGAGTAGCGAAGGAGTGTTTATGAATGTCGAACTGAAGGAATTATGCGACAGTATATTTTCTAGATCGCCTTTTTTTCCCCTCAAGGAAAAAAAAAAAAAAAAAAAAAAAAAAAAAAAAAACATCGCACTGACGTGTTTTACAGCCCACTATAGATTTGTAGTTTTATAAGTTTTTTGCAAACATTTTGGACCAAAATAATAATCTACATAATAATTAACTAATAAGAGTGTCTGAAAACCTTTTAGGAAAAAAAAATTATGTAGTGGCGGGATTCGAACCACCGATCTTTCGTGTCACCGTCCAGCACCTTGCCCACTACGCTATTTTATTTTATTTTATTTATTTATTTTTTATTTATTTATTTTTTCCTCTATGGTTAGTTCTGTTCATTGCGGACACTCATCATGTTTGTTCGTTTCTGTTCGTTGTGTTCTTGGCTCAGCTTTTCTTACAGCAGAGGGCGTTGAGCCCACTGACCGGGCGCGCTGAGCCACGGCAAAACAGGAGTTCTTTAATCTCATACTATTAATGACCGTTGTTAACTGCTGTTAATATGGCATTTGTAGACATTAGATTATCATTTATCGTACGAAGAAGGATGTGTTTCTGTTAATTCCTCAGTGTGCCGTTGCTTTGAAATGACAACGTGTAAGTTACAATAAGAAAATCATCAAATACGCGAGGAACGTCACGTGACATCCCCGAACGGCTGCTTTTCGTTAATTCAATGGAGAGTGTCAAATCTCCGTTATTTTTGCAAATATCTCTCAAACGATACGAGATACGAAAAAAAAACCATAAGGGAGATAAGTTGTAGAGACTTTTCTCCTCTACCAATTAGGTTATTCAATTTTTGTGTCAGATGAACGGTTCGTTTGCAATTACAATTATATTACAAACGGCTTTTTTTGTTTTTACTACCGTATGTTTTGTCCGAAAAAATTGAAAAAGGGAGATTCTGGTCTGTGGCGGCCTACAATCATGTCTGTAAAATTTGGTGCCGATCGGTTGAACGGTTCTAGAGAATTTTCCCTTCTACCAATTAGGTTATTCAATTTTCGTGTTCGATGAACGGTTCGTTTGCAATTACAATTATATTACAAACGGCTGTTTTGGTGTTACTACCGTATTTTTGTCCGAAAAATTTAAAAAAGGGAGGTTCTGGTCTCTGTCGGCCTACAATTATGTCTGTAAAATTTGGTGTTGATCGGTTTAACGGTTCGTCTTAAAAACGGGGAACAAGTTACGGACAGACAGACAGACGGACAGACAGAGAGACATACATTCCAAAATTGCCGTTATTTTGCAAATATTTCATAAACAATACGATATATGAAAAAAACATAAGAGAGCAAAGTTGTAGAGAATTTTCTTCTCTACAAATTCGGTTATTCGATTTTCGTGTCAGATGAATGGTTAAGACGTTATTATCATTTAAATTTCGAGCTGTCAAAATACGATCGCAAAGGCCCACTTTTAGTGTTACTACCGTAACCTAAAGTGTTAATACCGTAACCTAAAGTGGGCTAATAAAGGGGAAAGGAAACTGCTTTGCGTCATATATTACAAAAACGATTACGGAGTACTGACCTAAAAGGATATTGTCCGCGTATATGAACGGCTAATAAAGCAGGGTGTTATTTGGTGGACGTGGGGAGCCGGTAGCTGCTCTTTAACGGCGGCGCGTCCCGGGCGCGCACTGCCGGGCTGGGCTGTCGGCGGCTCCCCGCGGACATTGGATTTGGGACGCGCATGCGCAGACCGGCTCAGCTGGCGGCGGAACCCTGACCTAGACTTGCCGGCCAGACTTCGGCCCGTGCGGCCGCTCCAATACGTCACGTTGCAGGCAAACGAGATCGATGCAGCACTTCCGCTTTGCAATATTGATACCGCCTCTTTCCGAACACCGTGCTCTCCCCTCGTTACTAACAATTAACCGCCTTTGACGTCACTCCCATTAGGAGCACTCACGCCTCTTCTTAGATATCCTACTATCAAACGAACGTGACATTCAGTCTTAAGTTTGTTCATTTATACAGGGTGTTACAAAAAGGTATGGCCAAACTTTCAGGAAACATTCCTCACACACAAAGAAAGAAAATATGTTATGTGGACATGTGTCCGGCAACGCTTAATTTCCATGTTACAGTTCATTTTAGTATTTCTCTTTAAATGTAAATTGAAATAATTCGTGCAGACAATTGTCAAAATACCGAATTGTTTCGTTAGTATGTACTGTACTTCCTCGATTCACGTCATCAACACAGATTTTCTGTGAACGTTTGGGCAGGAATTGTTGGTGATGTCTTGATTGGGCCTCATGCTCTTCCACCTACGCTCACTGGAGCACGTTATCATGATTTCATACGGGATACTCTACCTGTGCTGCTAGAACATGTGCCTTTACAAGTACGACATGTGGTTCATGCACAATGGAGCTCCTGCACATTTCAGTCGACGTGATCGTATGCTTCTCAACAACAGATTGGTAACCGATGGATTGGTAGATGCGGACCAATGCCGTGGCCTCCACGCTCTCCTGACCTCAACCCTCTTGACTTTCTTTTATGGGTTCATTTGAAAGCTCTTGTCTACGCAACCCTGGTACCAAATGTAGAGACTCTTCGTGCTCGTATTGTGGACGGCTGTGATACAATACGCCATTCTAAAGGGCTGCATCAGCGATTCCATGCGACGGAGTGTGGATGCATGTATCCTCGCTAACGGAGCACATTTTGAACATTTCCTGTAACAAAGTGTTTGAAGTCACGCTGGTACGTTCTGTTCCTGTGTGTTTCCATTCCATGATTAATGTGATTTGAAGAGATGTAATAAAATGAGTTCTAACATGGAAATTAAGCGTTTCCGGACACATGTCGACATAACATATTTTCTTTCTTTGTATGTGAGGAATTTTTCCTGAAAGTTTGGCCGTATCTTTTTGTAACACCCTGTATAAATTGTATTTATGTGTGTTATTGTCTTGAAGACGGTACTGCAAGCAGAATGCATCAGTTATTAAATCGTTACTGGCTTAACTTCCTGATAGTTGTTAAGTACAGGGTATGTCAAAAGTCGCAGTACTCACGTTTATTTCAAAAACTCTGCAGGAAACGGGAATCCTGTATACTCCAGTAAGGTATGGGTGAGATGGTGTAACTTTTACGGTTTGTACCGTGCATGGGCGTCATCTTGAAATCGGTCATCTTTAATGTGAAGCTTTTAGTGGGAAGGGGGTCGTGTGTTATATCAGATGACATCAGCATCTTCCGATAAGTTCATTCCTGTATACAGATTCGACGTACCATTTATGGTTTAAACGTTGCGGTACATTTTGTTTGATGGTACAGACTGGACTGTTCGCCATAAATAACAGTCATTTAATCTGTTCAACACATTGTCCCTCTTGGTGAACGCACGTCTGAAGGCGCTGAATCCAGTCGTCGTGCATTTGCCGCATTTACGCAGAAATGCTGACACACGCTTCTTCATTTCGTCGTTCTACGAGGGGTGTTCAAATGAATAGGTACGGAACGTTTTAACAAGCAAACCGGTTGATATATGAGTATCTGCTTTGGGATATTGTAGTACGCCATCTACGGACGCGAAGCATGCGTCTTCACCTTCCCCTAAAAAATCAGGGCTGTAACCTCAGCAGGCAAGCCGATTCTCACCGTCTCTTTCGATGTCCGAGGACCCATGCTCGTCGTATTTCTCGAGCAGTGACGTGTACTGTGAGACACTCCGTAGCCTACGCAAAACCATCAAGACCAAACGGCCTGGACTGCTCACTAGACGGGGCGATTCTGCTCCATGATAACGAGCGTCCACACGTCGCCAAGTTGAAGTGGGAGCAGCTTTAACATACGCCCTACAACAAGCGTAATGGAATGTAGTCGCATTAAATCAGAGGTTTTCGAGGGAATTAGATAAGGAAACGCGTCAATAAAGGCAGTAGATGAGAGTTATTATGTGAGAATATTATATTAAAGACAACATAAACATCCATGCTCGAGGGTGGATTCGAACCTCCGACAGGGTACGGCCTAGCGCATCGGAGCATATCCCCTAAATGCGCACGGCTACTCCGCCCCGGCACAAGAATATGATATAAGCTTTTGAATTCTTGTGCTTCGGAAAAACACTAAGAATTAGGTGTGTAGATAGTGTATCTAATGAGGAGGATTGGAATTAAATGACATTTCTGGCATATCTTGACTAAAAGAACGGACAGATTGGTAGGGCACATTCTGATGCGTCAAGGAATTTTCATTTAAGTATTGGAGGGGAGCGTGGGGGTAAATATCGCAAACTGAGACCGAGAGAAAAATATACTAAGAAAGTTCAAATGGATTTTACTTTCCATTATTATTCAGAAATTAAGAGGCTTGCGCAGGATATGGTAGCGTGGATAGCTGCAACAAACCAGTGTTTAAACTGAGTAGCACATCAACAGAAGAAACAACAGTGGGTATATTCTTTGAATAATAATTTCTACAGTTACCGGTAGGAGTGTGTAGTTACGATACATATCTCGAGTGTAGCCCTAATAATCAAAAGAGAGACTACCATATTTAATGTACGCAGCGTAATTTTCGTTAACTCTTTATCCTCTTCGTCAATATTCGATTTGATAGTTGCTGTATTCTTCGAAGATTCCAGAACTACAAAAATTATTTTCTGTAAGATACTGCCGCGGCGGAGCGGCCGAGCGCATTGAGGCGCTATGCTACGATGCGCGAGGCCATGCAGTTAAGTTCCATAATCTTTATAAACATTTGAACATTTGATATGTATGATATTAATACGTATTAATGTGAAGGAGACTCAGAAGGAACAACAAAAAGTTAAAAACTGTAAAGCATCAGGATCAGGATATCTGCCTATCGAGTTACTAAAATATACTACGTCAAGAACTTTAGAAATAATTTATATAATTTTTAATAAATATTTAATGGTAGAGGATCTATCGAAGGTCTGAAAAGATTCCTAAGGTAAAGCAGTCAACAATCCGAAGATTGGTTTGAACACCACAGTGCTTTACTAGGCATGGCCCTGTTTGGAGGTGGTATGCCGTTGCCTTTCTCCGACCTTCGAACTGACTTACCCAGCCAGTTATAGGGCGACCTACAGTTTAACGTGGGTTCCGAACCACTTTTCTCAATCTACAATAAGGGAGATAGAAAAGTTTACAGTAACTGGAGATGTATAAGCAGAACATCTACTATGTGCAGACTGTATGGAATAATTTAGAAAACTATAATAGAGAAAGAGTTTAATGAAATGGAAGAGCAAATGGTTTTAGAGCAGGAAGATCTTACACAGGTAATATATTCACTTTGAGAGTCATATAAAAAATATTTTTCAAAGGGAAGGAAACTACATATAACTTTCGTATATCTGCGAAAGGCTTTTGACACGGTGCCACTCCAGAAACTATGATTGGTTTTAGAGAAATCTGGAATATGTAAAAGATACATAAATGCAATAGAAATCATGTATAGAAATAATAAGGTCGTAGTACAGATTGGAAATTGTGCCTCTTACCAACTTTATCAACAAAGAGCGTGAAGCTAGAATCTGTCTTTCACCCACTTTATTTCGAATATACTTGAATGTGGCTCTGGAACATTGGATTAGAAAATGTACACTGATGGGAATACATCTCGGACACAGGATTCACATATAACTAAAGATTAGTTGCGGAAGGTCAACAGGCTATGACATACATGCTTGAAAACTTAATTGAAGAACATGGTAAATGAGGTTTTGTAGTTAATACTGAGAAAACAAAGTATATGGTAATGGGAGATAAAGAGGAAGATATAAACTGTAGAAAGGGAAGACAAAAAATGTGAGTGAATATGAATATCTAAGAGTTACATATAATGAAGATGGAAGGGATGAGGACATATGGAAGAAGATAGGGAAGGGAAAGAAACATGATTAAGATTCTGCATCCAATACTCTGGAATAATAACTTGTCTAATAAGACAATAATAGAACCAGTCACCACGTATGGGTCAGAAGCGTGAGTCATAGGTAAAAATAGAGAGCGGAAACCACTTGCGGCAGATATTTCATACATGTTAACATTATTTGATCACACGAGGAATGAAATAAATAGATGAAGGATGACACCTACAACCACCATAATCGATAAAATTAATGACAAAAATTGAATGGAACAGCGAAGGATACCGTTATATGCCTGTAGCTGGATTCCACCACAAAGAAATAAGAGAGGTAGACCACGTAAAAAGCAGATAAATAGTAATCAAGAAGAAACGGGAAAACGAGGACTTGAAGAAGAGATTGGACATAAAAGAACCGACGATATATATAATATTATATATTATATATAATATATATTATATATAATATAATAATATTATATATATAATACTGGAGCGATGTTCCTAGATGAAAGGCCATATCTAGTCGGTCGCGTCTTCGTGAGTGCTAAATTTCTCAGCTTCGACGCCACTTTGATCTCGCAAAAGGGGATTCAAAGGGCTGCAGGTCATCGACTAATGGAAGTATCGCAAGACTTTAATGCTTTCTCGAGCCAGTTCCATTATTCTCACGCTGATGCATTTGCTTTTAAGTTCACTTAGTCACCTTAGCACTTTATAAACTGAATAATTCGGCTTTTACAATTTCGGAACCTTTGACTCTTCATGAAAACCACTGTTGTCATTTTTATACCATGTGCAGCTAGTGCAAAAACTTTTCCAGTATACGTAATACGTTTTACAGCCAAAATAGGCATCACGAATGTAGCATTATGTTTCAAATATTATGTGCCATTTATTGAGATGGAAATAATAGTATCGTCTGATAGGTAATAGCTATAGACATGAAATCTTTAATAATAAGTCATACATTTTGACCACAGTAAACTGAAAGGCGATAGTTCCATATGATGCAATTTAAAGTTACAATTGCTTTTCTTTACACTCAGAGCTGCGGCTTACAAAGAATAATAAATTATATGTATTCATGTAAGCTGTAATTACTCTAACATTTCCTTCATTAACTATTTGTGAGCGGAAAACAAGGATATGAAAGATATTCCTGCTTCAAATCAAATTTCAAATGTTTCGAGAGGTTATGGGACCTAACTACGGGGTCATCAGTCCCTAAACTTACAAACTACTTATGAACTAGCTAATACTAAGGACGGCACAAATATCCATGAGAGAGGGGGGATTCGAACCCCCGACCGTAGTGGCCGTGCAGAACGTGAATGGCGTGCCGCAGACCGCTAGGCCACTGCGGCCGGCATTCCTACTTCCAACACAGAAAACTACATCGTGAAATTATCTGAGTAATTCAGTAGTTTATTTGTAGAATGTTTGACCGAAAGTGAAACAGTTCATCGGCTGTTAACACCACTTGGGTTTTCTTTGTGCTCAGTCAGTATAATAAAAATAATTTTTTTTATTATAATTATTAGTCATAGGAATCTCGTGACTGACGTCTGCCATCGTCGCCTACCTTATCCTCAATTACTATTATTTCTTCGCTTTTACTAGAAAGTAGAAGAGAGTTTCCTGTCCTGAAATCACAAAGTATGATAAAATGACTAACGTCGTGTCTCTTGTTACTGCTGTAAGAGGCATCACATTATGGCACGAGGTTAAGTTCTTTTGTTGCCGGTACTGATACACCAGAAATTCCGAGGCTACGTGCTTAGACGCTTACCTGTTTATGTGAAGTATTCCGTACACATTGGATTTTAGAAGCTGTGACATTGTTCTGTGCCATTATGTGCATGGATCATTTGGTTTAAAATAGGTTTTACACAGGATGTGAGAAAAAATTTGCTTGCAAACATTGTAACCGTATTTCTCGGTATATTGATACACGTGTTTATGAACAATGTCCCTGTAAACGAAATGCTGTACCTGCAGGTAAAATAAGAAACCATGAATGAGACGAAAGTGTTGAGTACGTACATGAATCTTAAGTATGACCGAAATTTTATACAGTATTTGATCTGATATGTGAATAATAGATTTACGTCTGTGGCGTGAAGTTACAAATACAGAAATAAAACACTTGCACAAAAATATAGGTTATAGTACATCGAGATATTTCGAGAAACACTCTTTAGTTTGACAGAATACTTTCATTTGTAAATGAATTTAACCCTAAACACAAAGTAACTGATTCATAATTACCCTTCCAAAGATACTGACTACAGCTTCCACACATTAACTTGGTTTCTATCATATCTCTGGCTACCTGGTTACTTGCATTCTTCTATCACATGTAGCACCTTTGGTTTTCATTTGGAATCGTTTTTAGTTTCTTTTGAAGGATATTTGGCGTAAAATATATGGCAGTCACTTGGAATCTTTTCTAGTCCTTGGATAGCTTTTCTACATTTTCTTTCTAACTTTCAACTCCTAATTTATGCACATAAAATGTATATAAATTTTATATCCATTCCTCTTCGGTACAAAAACCTTGAACCTGGTGTTTGAGCTTACAGGAAGTATATCAAGTAGGCTATAGAACGTTGACAGTGGTAAACTTTCCGCATCGATTTGTTAATGTCCTAACCATTTGGTTTATTTCATACGTTCCTCACGCATTGGAATTATAGGTTTAGGTGAGTATCCCCGACAGTACACCGAAATTTCATATTTCAGGTTGACAAATGTAATTTTGGCATTTACAACTTCGGTCATATGTAGTACCAACCCAGGGAAGAATTTACACTTAAGCCTAAATGCAGTAGCCTTTATTTCCAAATATACAGGGTGAATCACCTAACAATTGTAACGAAAATATAGCGGGAAAGTGCGATTGATGTGCGGTTTTCACAGAATGGATTGGTAGTCAGTGGCTCGCACCTTCAGCCAACAAACAGATTGTAATATTATTTAGAAAGTGTATTTTTATGCAAACATACAGTTTGTTAAATGGAACAATGGTTGTTTCTCTCCTGCACTGGAATTTTTGACACCAGCTGTGTACAAAGAATGACATTTTTTATCACGTTTAGTTTGATAGCTACAACCGTTCAAAGTTCCGGTGGCGGAGGCAGCGATAGCGTAGCTGACTGGCAGAGTGGCTAGTCCCTGGAGCACGGCCCACTGTCTCATAACCACCAACCAGTCAGCTACGCTGTCGTAACCTCCGCCCCCAAAACTTTGAATGGTTGTACCTGACAAACTAAGCGTGATAAAAATGTCATTCGAAATTCTATGTACACAGCTGGTGTCAAAAATTCCAGTGCATGATAAAAACGACCATTGATCCATTTAAAAAATTGCATGTTGGCATAAAAATACATTTTCTAGGTTTTTTACAATCTGTTTATTGGATAACAATACGAGTCCCATTCTGTGAAAGCCGCACGTTGTTTGTATAGCTTATGGGACTTAACTACGGGGTCATCAGTCCCTAAACTTACAAACTACTTATGAACTAGCTAATACTAAGGACAGCACAAATATGCATGCCCGAGGGGAGATTCGAACCCCCGACCGTAGTGGCCGTGCAGACCGTGACTGGCGAGCAGCAGTCCCCTCGGCCTCCGCGGCCGGCTAGCCGCACATTGCCGCGGTGAAGTAGCCGAGCGGTCTAAAGCGTCTCGCTGCTGAGTGCGCGGTTGCTCGCCGTGGACTTTCGAGTCCTCCCTGGGGCATGGGTGTGTGTGTTGTCCGTAGGTTAGTTTACCTAGGTTTAAGTAGTTTGTAAGCTACGGACTGATGACCACGCAGTTTGGTCCGATAGATTTACAAACATTTGAACATTTGAGCCGCACATTAATTACACTTTCCGCTTCCGCAATATTTCAGTGTTAGGTGATTCATCTTTATATATATATATATATATATATATATATATATATATATATATATATATGTGTGTGTGTGTGTGTGTGTGTGTGTGTGTGTGTGTGTGTGCCGCGTCGGATTAGCCTTGCGTACTGGGGCGCCGTGCTGCGGTGCACGCGGCCGTTTTCCGTCGAGAGTCCGAGTCCCCCTTCAGGAAAGGATGTTTGTGGTTTCCTTAGGTTATTTTATCTTAGTTTAAATAGTTTGTAAGCTACGGACTAATAACCACGCAGTTGAATCTGATAGATTTACAAGCGTTATATATATATATATATATATATATATATGCCTGCACCAGTTTGTTTGACTCTGTAGTGTGTATGAACGTGGTCGTGTCGAGGTAACAGTTATTAAGTATATGGTCTGTTTGTTGCAGGCGTGATGACCTGACTGGACTGTACAACTGCACCTGGAGCTCGTGCCGCGAGGGCTGCACCAGCGACGTGTACTCGTGCATCCACCTGTACGTCAACTACATCCGGCCCGTCAACGAGTACGAGGGCGACAACGCTACGGAGGCGGCGGCCATCCTGGCCGCTGGGCCGGTGGTGCACGAGCGCGAGGCCGTGCTGCTGGTGAACATCAAGGGCTGCGGCTACCCGCCCGAGGTGCAGTGCGACAACTTCACGGCCAGCTACGGCACGGTCGGGGCCACCTTCCCCTGCTTCTTCTCCAGGGTCAACCGGTCGCTGGTGATCCCGCACTACGTGCGCGAGGACCACGTGGCCATCATCACGCACTACCTGGCGGTGCCGCTGGTCGTCACCATCGCGTCGTCGCTCATGCTGTGCGCCATGCACTGCGACTGCTCGGCTTCGGAGCGCCTGCGCCGCTTCAAGTCTCGCGCCACGTTGCGCGACTTCAGGTAACCACGTCTCCGCCGCCCACCGGGCCTCGCCTGCTCGAGTAGCGGCTACTATAGTTAGACTTAGAAATACTCGTAGCTAGGCTAAGCTTAGCAGTAGCGTCAAACACCGTGTCAGTCAGCATGCGCCATCCGCAGAGCGTTCAGGAAAGCACCCACACGCGTGCATCTGCTGAATGCCGTCTAGTGTACCGACAGTACTGACTCCTGTCTCATAAAAATTACCAATGAACCTACAGCCGTGAAATTAGCATAAATCACAGCCTGAACTGTCCTCTGCATAACTTTCTCTTCAGCCATGTTCCTGCACATGCAGGGTCGGCTTTGTTACTTCGGATTTGGCGCGTTAACATCGACGGGATGGTCGGATGCCGTTGCTGTCGCCACCCCATGCCCCCTGGGAGGAAATGTGTACCCCAAACGTCCGCGTACAGTGTTATATATGTGAAAGTGTTAAGTATTAGGAAATGTTTACGAATCGTGTACCTGAGGTGGTACTTGGGTACCAGCCTGGTATTCATCTAGGGGGATGTGGAAAACCGCCTAGAAACCACATCCAGGCTCTCCGGCACTCCGACCCCTCCGTTAAGCCGCCGAGCGGATTCGAAATGGGGCCGGTACGCCTGCCCGGCTCGGACAGCGGTTAGTTAGATCGAACGGCTTAATCGAGCGGGTAACTGCCCTCTGCACAACACTAGTTCAAAATACATTGAAGTAACAAAAGTCATTTGAGTACCCCGAATTTTTTCCCGAAATTGGTTTGTCCGACGTGCAGAAATCGATAAGGGATGGACTCAGAGCAACAGTACACTTGAGGACTGTGGTCGGAGATGTGTAAATCCGTCACATCTCGCAATGTTTTCTGAAAGCCACTAGCCTTGCGTCTTCAGAAGCGTCTCCCAGTAGCTACAGTGGATGATTGATCCTCCAGAAACGGTGGATGAGGCTGTAATTGTGAATCTCGTGGAATGTCCACGTGGTCGAAGGCATCACGAAACACAATGGGCGGCCATTCCCGCCGGAGGTTCGAATACTCATCGGGCATCGTTGTGAGTTGTCCTTAGTGTAAGTTAGTTTAAGTAGATTGTAAGTCTAGGGGGTGATGACCACAGCAGTTTGGTCCAATAGGTTTTCAAACATTGGTACATTTGTAATTGTGATAACTGGGTACTTTTTGTCTTTTCACCTTGCGGTAATGAGCACAATTTTTGGATAGATTTCCGGTTGCTTGTTATACTTTGTCACTTCTACTCTTACAACTTCACACCACCGTACAGGAAATATTATCTCCTGTTCAGTGTATTCCTGACTTTTATAACATCTTGCGAACAAATGGCATAATATAGCAGTCGCCGATCGCTCCCGACACCCCAACTGCCGAGATGTGGTGCTGTGTGTTCTTGAGTTCTGAACACTTAAGCCAGTGAGAAGGCTAACCTCTTCTCGTGGCATAATTCTGTTATCCCGGCAGAAGCCTGGCGTCTATCCCTATGGGCCTGTCCCCGATTCATGCTCTTATACATTGGCGAATCCAAGGGGCGGGGCTATGTGGCTGCAACCCCCCTCCCACCCCCGACCATGACAGCTTTAAAAGCTAGTAATATTTGATTTTTTCTTTAGAAATCAGGCCAGTTACACTATGCCAATCTGAGAACGACATAACCAATCATTTATCAGGACAACAACGGGATAATCCTGTTTCAGGCATCACTTTGAGTTACGATGCAACAAAATTTCTATGAGCTTAGTCCCGCCAGGTGGCTTCCTCGTCAGACCAATTGTGTCCTCTTGTTGCACCACCTTACGGATGTGTTACACTATTTATACCGCGTTGCATATTCAAGTAGTAAAAATTGCAAGAGTTATCACTAAAAGGTTTTCTCCACGAACTTGCCTCTCGAATCTGTCCAGTAAATGTTCGATGGGATTCATGTCCAGCGATCCGGATGGGCAAATCATTCACTGGATTTGTCCAAAATGTTGTCCAAGCCAAAAATTTTCAAATGTTTGTAAATCTATTGGATGAAACTGCTATGGTCATCAGTCCCTGGACTTACAAACTACTTTAAGGGCAACACACGCACCCATGCCCGAGGGAGGACTCGAAACCTCCGACGGAAATGGCCGCCCAGTCTGTAGCATGACGCCTTAGACCATCCGGCTATTCCGCGCGGCGTTCTCCAAAAAAATCACGAACAATTACGACACGGTGGCAGGGAGCATTGTCATCTATTATGGGAGGTGTTGCTAAGGCTGCGTAGATACACTTGAACAAGAAAGTTCCACGAAGTAACATATTAAATTTATTATATACAAATGAATACTCGTCTGTGGGCGTTATTCCAGACTGATAAAATTAAAATATAGGACTCAGAGTGAATTCTACAAAGTTCCCGTGACAGTCCAAGTTAAAACTTCGATGTGTAATGAAGTATTGCCGGACTGCGGTCATTGTAACCAGGGAGGACGCTGATCGGCGAAGCGATGCACTCTCTGCGAACGAAGTACTCTATTCTAAATCCGTGTACTCTCTGCTGAATCGATGCACACTCCTCCATAAGGCATGTGTGTTGGTTATTTAACTACAGTTAAGCCAATCACAGTAGACAGACGTAATCGTCTATTTAACTTGCGCGGGAATAGGAGCTGTTATTTTCAAAATACCGCGGCCCTATTGTGGCGGTTATCGATAGTACACTCGTGAGCACTGATGCAATGAACTCCGATATTACAGTAACTCACAAAACTTCCGTATTTATTTGGGAACGTGACGGTCTCAAGTAGTTACAAATGGCCTCTAAGTGGCCAGACAACACCGTCAAAAATCGTTTCAGTTGGACCAGAGAACCCAGTCATTTCCTTGCAAAAACAGCCCACAATACTGCGGAGCCGGCATCAGCGTTCTCAGTGCCTTGTTGTAAAACTGGGACAGCCGCTCCGTGGCGTCCCCGTCACACTCAAACTTCGGTGTCAGCTGTGAATGGCACTCATATGATCATGCCACAGTTTTACAGTTGTGTAGAGTTCAACCGATATCGTACCTAGTTCAGATGAGACGCTGCAGGCGATGCCGTGTTGCTAGCAAATGCGCTCTAATCGGTACTCTGCTGCCATAGCCGATTAACGCCAAATAACCCTGTACCGCCCTAACGAATACGTTCGTCGAACGTCGCACATTTATTTTTGCGGTTATTTCATGCACTGTTGCTTGTCTGTTAGCGCTAGTAACTTCAGACAAACTCTGCTGCTCACGATCTTTAAATACAGGCCATAATCCATCGCGTTGTACATGGTGAGAAATAACGCCTGAAATTTGGCATATCAGTTCGTTAAAGATTTCAGAATCATTTCAGTACAAACGGCAGTTCTCGCAATGCGCCGCCTTTTTATAACTTCTTTGTGGTATACTAACACCATCTGTTTCTACCCCGTGACTTTTGTTACATCAGTTGCGAATATATTTACACCACAGTTCAACCGACGTATCAGACCAAATTTGGAAATAACAGAAATTCTTCATCCAGCGCTTCACAGTGCTGATGCCCACCACAGCGTTCACGTAAACTTTCTTCGTGGATCAGTTTGAAACTGTTAAAAAGCATTTTTACAAACTGGTTTCCAGTGCGTGGTGACTGTGTTGAACGTCATTGTAGTGCAGAGGAGAGTTTTGGGCTACGATTTTTACTAATTCCATTGTTAAATGTTCATTACTAATTTTTATGAGACAAGAAGCATTACTTTTTCAGCCAAACCTGTAAAAATTAAGTCCTACATCACTGGTACATTTAATTTATGCTATGTGCATTTCATTACTAGGTTTAGCATGCCTCAACGCATTTTCAACCTCAGCTCATCGTAATGTCACATTACCACAGTAAGAAGATGATAATTCTCTCTCCTTATCATGCGTCAAAATCTCCTTACTATGTGTCAAGGCCATAGGTAATTTTGAGGGGTGTGGCGGGGTGGGGGATGGAAGGAGGGAAGACGTGGTCAACGCCTACCCTCTCCCTCTGCCCATGCACCTCCACGAAGTGACAGTGACAGCACATATTTGATTTCGGGCTATGGGTTACTTGACACTCCCGGTCTGCCTGAAGTCATTTTAGCATAACCATTGACTGAAGAAATATTACTGTGTTTTGGTCAGTAGTCGTAAGGTCGGTACAAACCAGCACCTATTCTTTGTCATTGTCTGCTGCTCCCTTCTTCTCCTTCGTCCTCAGCAATCATGTGACAATGTTTTGGCACGTCTTACAACTGGTCATGGTAGAAGCCCGCTACATTGAAGTCTATTTACAAGTTATGTAGCAAACATTCTGTATTTCTAATTCCTTTCCCATCGAGTATCTTATTGATCTGCGTGCAGTTCCTGCCAAACAACTGCAGACAACTTTTCCTCATCATCTCAACTAAAGGTGTCTCACTGTACGGCATGCGAGTTTCACCTTTGCTCACATGATCCACATCTCAACTAAAGGTGTCTCACCGCATGGCATGCGAGTTTCACCTTTGCTCACATGATCAACATCTCAACTAAAGGTGTCTCACGGTACGGCATGCGAGTTTCACCGTTGTTCACACGATCATAAAGTAACAGGCCAGATATTAACCAAGTCATTCAGATTTCCGTTACAGGAAGTCGTAGCTCTGTTTCATTTGTTGCAGGTCAAGAATTTCCACAGAACAAGGCAAATAGGTGTCTACTTATCACAAAGCGCTCCAGCTGTTGTCTGTCATTCACGCTATGCATTGCTAAGGTGGTGTGTGTTTGAGGGGAAGAATTAACCGTCAGACACTATCTTTGAGGAAAGGTTTTTCAATACATTCGTCTTTCGTAGAGCGGTAACATGTCTTGATACTGTTCGTATTATTAGTATCTGTTGATAGGTCTTCATATTGAAATGTAGTCAGGATTTCAAGGCGGTACTTCCATGTTCTGAGTTTTTGTTGTTGTAGATTGTTACTATCTTCAGCAGACAGTATATTATCGCCAGCATACTGTTGCGCCGAAGTTGGTACATTCTAAAGATCGTGGGTCTGTTATTGTTGTTGAAGGAGAGGTATAAAAGATGAAATGCCTGGTGGAACCCCACACCTACAGGGAAGTCACCTGATACTCAGGAAGCAGAATCCAAAGCACTTTTAAACTTAAGTTACAGTAGTTGGGCTCTTTCAATTAGTTATCATCCACAATCTCTCTCAACTAAACCTACTCATTCTATTCCTTTCTCTTATCAAACTCATACATATAGCAGTGTTTCATATAAAAGTGTTCAACCATTCGATCTTTATTTTAATTATATTATTTCGTACACATATTACCTTATGACTCTTCTTGGAGGTTTTCATTACTTACTACAACTATCCAACTGATATATGACAGCCCATTGTAAAACCACATTTCAAAGTCTTTAATTGCTGTCGTTTCCAATATCACCCTTACCGGGCTGTATTCCAATCACATTATTTCATCAATCCGTTTCTGGTCTTATAGTTTCCACTGCCGCGAGCTACGCTGCATACAATGCAGCGTAGTTGTTAGTGTCGTAAATGTCGTTTGCGTGCTACGGTTCGCCAGTTTACAGCCAACCACCTCCAATTACTGCTTATTAAGTATTTTTCATTGCTGAAAGGATCTCTGAATTCCTTAATTCGAAATGTTGTGCAGTCTGGAATATTTGATTTCTGTATAAACAGTAACACCCCACGTCCAGTAGGGCAGCTCCACAATGCCTGTAAATCGGTGTTCGTAATAAACCTGCTTTTTATGGTAAGAGATGTACTTAATTGAAAACCATGCTTTCGGATTTGGACTACATGAAAGTTACGAGGTGATACTTATTGCTTTCTTGTGAAACTGCGTACTTCAAAACAAGTATATCATAGTCTTTCCAATAAGGCAACGCAGAAGCTGTCACTGACACGGCAGGCGCCAGAATACAAGCAGTACGTATTGCACAAGTCTCGTGTATTTAAGAGACCAGTGGATTCCAAAGTGAGCTGTATATCTGGCATCCATCAGTGTTTTCGGAAACGCTGGAAAGGATCCTATGAAATGGCTAAAGCCATTCGACCGAGTTGCCAAATACAGAAGTTTGGAATTGGAACTTGTTTGTCAAAGGAGTTGTTCGAATACAACGAAGGGAGTCCAAATAGGTAGGATACATTCCAGGCTGAACTGATGGTAACGTTTGCCGAAAATCGGTAGAAAACCCGCTTATCTAAGCGTTAATTCAACAACAGAGCCCAACGCCATGCTGAGAATCCAAAATACGACAAAATACGACAAAATCTCCGATAACTGATGGAAGAAGTCGCACAACATGTATAACAAGCATTTGTCGTCAATACTGTGACAGCAACAGAGGATTTTACCACGTTGTGCTACCAAATCCAGGAAACACAATAGGAAAACAAAAGAATGAGGCAGAAAAGTAGTCTCGATTTTCCAGTAAGCTCACTATACCATATGGTAGATGCGAAAGGGCACTATCTACTCGACCCTTCTCATACTCCAGGAAGTGAGAGATGATATACTGCTTTTATGGTAACCAGAACAGTACGACCAAGTAGGCAAGAGACAGCAGCCACGAATATTGATCCGGTGTGTCAGTAGGTAGTAGAAAGTGTTGCAAGAAGAAGTGTATCGATCTTCGACGCCAATCCCCGACAACAGGCAGAATGTAGTTTACGAGCTGGGACATATTCCAGTGACGTCAAACTACAAACTAGCACCCGGCCAGCGAAGGTGAAATTAACTCCTAGGACAAGTATAAGGCCCTGCAGAAGAACAGAACAAATAATACGCTACTGCTCAGAAGGATGATGTTTTTGACGAACACTATGTCGCCTTGTATCAACCATCACACCGGCCCTATTTACATCGGACCGATGCGGGACGGACCCTCTCGCCGTAGACTGCTCGAGGTCGCACGAGCGAAGTGGAGCAGTTGTTGGCACACTGAGCTCGCATTCGGAAGGACGTTGGTTCAAATCCACCTCCAAAGATCAAGATTTAGGTTTTTCGTGATTTCTCTAAATTACCTTTCGAAGGGCATTGCCGATATTCTTTCCCAACCTAATCCAAACAACTCGACCGTGAGCTATGTCGCAAATGACCACGCTCTCTGCGACACGTTAGGCTATAATCTTCCTTTCTGCTCGATGTCACTCACCAAAACGCCGTAACCGCTCGCCGAGCCGTCTAACTGAGGAAAATTAAGTAAAGCGACCATACACGGAAGTCAATCCACTTCAGGTGTATATTTTCCACGGATGACAGTCATCAAGGAAGAAGTCTCATTGACAGAATTATTATAGACGGCCAATCTGACCTGACACCAGTCAATGCAGGAACTTCCTTTTGTGTAATTTCGAATGTTTAACGTCGCCAGTTAAGCAAACACTGTTCCGTTATACAGAAGCGATTGTGCTGAAACTCGTAAATTCGAAATGTGTGTCACCTACAGGAAATGCAATGAAATAATATCTGTCGATAATACAACACGGCCATTCAAATAAATCGTTTGATCAGAACATTCTCGCACGGGACTTCTTGTAGGCATCTCAGCAGTAGTAGACTGTAGAAAATCAGAGCTTCAGACTGACTAACCTGTTTCAACAAGCACGCATAACAAAGATTGCTCTGGGAAGTTGTTTGTCACTGAAGACTTCGTTATGCCGTCGTCATCAGCGAGGTGAGTTCCAGTTGTCAGTCTAAATACTCAATTAAATTAAGCTTTTTTCGATTGCTAAAGCTAAGATGGCACACAAAAGAACTATACACGCCGTTGACGACCGTAAGCATCACATGTGACCAAGGAGAATTTACGATCGCTGTCAAGACCAAAGTTCAATTCTACAGCTATGTGCGTAATTACACTTGGATCAGTGCAAGAAGGAAACCTTCTGAGTTACTGCCAATAGCATATGATCTAGACTATGAAAAGTGTCGGCAACTGCTTGCAAATCGTAAGTGGAGAAAATACATACCAAGCGGCAGATGGTGAAACCCTACATCATCACTGGGGATCTTCCACCATTTAGCTACCGCTCATATTTGGTATCGACGGCTGAACAACGAATAATCAGGAAGGAAGTGAAGAGGATGCTGCCAGGTGACTATGAACCTTCAAAAAGTCTTTCGTCCTTCGCTGTGGTTCTTAAGAACAAGACGAAATCACATGGCTTTTCTACGATGACTACCAAGGACTGAAAAAAAAACACAAAAAAAAAAAAAAAAAAAAAAATACATCTAACCATTACCGAAGAATGAAGACAATGGTTACTTATCTTTTAGGATACTGAAAAATCTAACTGCGAGGTATCTGCCATCCCCACCACAGCAAATATGTTCTCCTCTGACTGTGCTTCACTCTTGTTGTGCAATAATATTAGCGTGGGATGACATGTCTATCTTTTTACCGGCATTTCGTATTAATCATAGTGCTGGGTATTCCAAACTTATGATTGTACTGATTCCCGAGCCACAATTTAATTCGCTTGCTGGCAGTAATACATTGTGGTTTTAAGAGAAAAATACATTTACTTTTCGGCACCGTTCCTTTGACATGATAGCACGACATTAAATTTCAATTTTGATCCTGAGATGCTAATTTCAAAGTCTAGAATGTACCAGCTAATAGCAGTCCTAACCTTACTATTATATTGATTTTCATTCACAAAGATCCTTCTTAGTGGAAACGACTGTAAGTCAGAGTTCCTCATCTAAAGATCAGGGAGGAACGTACTGAACATTTGTCAGATTTCATACTACTACATCAATTTGTAGTCATCTTCATTATGAGTGACGGATTTGTCTTCTATTGAAATGCAGGCTTCTTCTCAAATATTTTCTCATAATATGATTCACAATACTAGTGCAGCGTTGGAAAGGTTTTGTTTGATATTTTACAAGGCAGACAGTAAGAAGAATCCCTTTTGCATCTCAGAAAGAAGTTGATCCTTAAAGACAATCATGTACGTTTCCTTTCCTTTCTTCTTCTCTTCGCCTTTCTTTTCCTTTTATTATTTTAACTTACTTATTTACTTTTTTTACAAAAGTAATGGGCATGCACTCACTAAGCTGGTTGTAGTTTTAGCGTGAAGCAACCTAGCCACATCACATCCACAAAAACAAATTTGTAAAAAAGTCTTTTAAATCCTTCCTCAAAGGTCCTATCGTAACTGAGAAATATAGTTCTATCGTAACTGAGAAATACAGTTCCACGATTTTTATGATCAGCTTCTATTTAATTTTTCTTATAACATAAACCCTGATGTTTCTTGTGATATACTTGGAACATCATCTCCTTCATATATATTTAATCATCTAACGCCGGTAGATCTGTGGATTTTTATAAGAATACTGTAATCTTTAAAATAGCGCAACCACTTTTAAAGTAAGACTTCCCATGAATACAGCAGGCTCCCTATGAAGCAATACCTAATGTAATTAAATTGATGCGGCGAGAAATCAGTTAAAACGATACATATGTTTTGCATTCATTTCTAATATTTATTTCATGTAGTGCCTGACATTTTTCTATCTTCTACAAAAATCTTCATCTCTGCCCAAAAACTGTAACATCTACGTTTTCGAACATGCTTCTCGTAGTCAAGCTTTGGTGTCCCCTTACAATTCCCCACTCATTCCCTACGCTGCTCACAGATCAATAAACACACACACCGTTCAGCATCACCAAATGGACGATTCCTTAATCCCTCAGAATCAATCAAGTTCTGTCATATTCTTTTTTCAGGTCGATTCTGAAATTTTTCTGTCGTTGACAGATTTACACATCAAATCATCACTATTTTTCAGAACGAATATATTTCAAAAGCTGCTATTCCCATTTTATCTGAGCTGCTTGTTGTTCACGTTTCGCTTCCGTACCAGGAAACAATCCCGATAAATATATTCTGAAATGAATTGGAGCCCTATAACTAATATTCGATGGTAACGAATGTCTCATTTGAGATACATTTTTCTTATTCCCAGTCCGTTCTATATGTTTTCTACTGATGAATTATTAAATTATTTTCTTGCCCAAATAACAAGACTCATTTTCTACTTTTAGTGGTTAATTCTCTGATCTTCGCAAGGCATAATTCAAATACTTCCAATACCATTTGTTTCTTTTGTAGTGCTATTCATCTTCGATCGTTTCCGTTAGACAATATTGATATACTTTAACTGTTCTTACGGGTTCTGCTGGCACAGTGCATATATTGAATAGAGTTATACTTGGTGTCACAAAAAAACACAGACAAATTTTGGCGACATGTTCCTTACACCAAAAAATATAGGGTAAACGTGTGCTTCAAGATGTATGCCAGAAGAGCTATAAGCACTTGTTGATTTTCGACGGAAATCTCTTTGCTTTCCATATTTCTGGTGGGGTCGGTATCGACCACACCAAGAAAAAAATGTCCATTTATCATAGGCTCTCCCGTGATGTCCAGCTTGCACTGCGCTCCTCTATTTCGTAAGTGGAATGCACACACTTCTGTCTTACTGGGATTGGGCTTGATATGGTTGGTATAATAGTACTTCGAGAGTTCATCCATTCGTAAAGACAGCTTTTAGTCTACTTCTTTAAATGACGACCTCTTCTGTTTGAGAGGTAGAATACTCAACAGACTGCACTAATGTTTTTGCTGTTTGTGTTGTTAACAGGTGTAGTAGATTATATACAGGGCATGAAAACCTTCATTTGTTCAGAGATTTCTGTGAAGGACAGGAGATATCGTTTACTCGTGACAGCTTTATCAGCACCTGTAAAAGTTTAAAAGCCTCATCATAGGTGTCCATTTGGCTGGCTGGTCAAATCGTTCATTATCCATTTCTACTGAATGTTTGGATGTAACAATGGTTCGATGTTGGACTGCATAACAATCTAGCATCGCCACAAGGTGAACCAAACGCATCGTAACTCCATCATATCTACCCCTTCCATTCTGCAACTTTCTGTGTCACACTACATCATTGATTGGAGATTAACTGCAACCGATCAAGGGAACTTTCATCCTCTGCCGAGGCTGACATGAATGACACAACAAGTATTGCCACGATTGACAAGTACTGTCTACGGACGAATGGGATCGCATTGTTATTATTGAGGAATTACGGTTCTGGCTGCCCCACATGATCATTGTTGGCGAGTATGGCGGCGACCAGGGTATCCACTTCTCAAAGTTTTAGAGAAGATACAGCGGTGTTACTCCTGCTATCAATGTCGTGGGCGGTCATCGTGTATGAGTGCAGCTACGGCTGGTAGTAGTGAAGCAACTCTAAAGTCACAGTATTGCGTTACGGACATCCTACACTTTTATGCTATTTTTCATCGTACAGTTCCGTTTCAACAGTACAAAGCTGCCCCGCATGTCGCAGGTATCTTGAAAAACAGTTGAGCGTTGCTTGGTGCTGAGTTACTCCAGTGGCCACCAAGATCTCCAGATGTGACCCAAACAGAACTTGTGAGATCAGCTCCAACATCCGATGTAAAGCCTACCAATTACTGCTTGTAGTTAACCACCTTGCATCACGAGAGTACATCATCTTTATGACACTACAGCAAACTGAATCACTGCATGCTATTATCCAGAGGGGTATAACTCATTCATAGGAACAGGCTCATAGTGTCAAGTTCTTGGTAAATTTGATCTTATTTTCTATCACCATAGTAACATCACATAACCTCAAAATCTGTGAGGTTTCAATTCGTTTGATCTTCCCCATGTGAATGCTTCACTTTTATTTCTCAGGTAATGTTTATTTTTCATATAAGGTGGAATACTTTGTTTCATGGTTTATTCTTCCATGTGTCTCAGTAATTTTGTGTGGAAGTCTTCCAGTACAGTGGCCGTGTTCATGGGACAACTCTCTAAGTAATTTATTTTTGTCACAGTAGCACAACCAATAAATTCGTCTTCAGCTACTCCCTCATTCCTCTCCGTAATATAGTCATCAAGTTTGTGTTTCCTTCCTATATTCTTCTCATCTTTAGCCTTCTTTACTTGCTTTGCACTGCCTTGAAAAATGAACTCTTTGCATTAATATTGGCACTTATCTTTACTCTAAAGATTTCTTTAATTTTTCCTATATGCAGTAGCAATATTTATAATAGTCATGCATGCTTCTAATTTCTCTCTGGTTATTAGTGACTTGACATTTTGCACCTTTCTTCCAATCTCACTTTTGATCTCTTTGTAGCGTTTAGCCCGCTTTATTACTTGCATTTTCGCGTGTTTTCCTTTCGTTAATTAAATACTTTATCTTGTGTGTTATCTATTACTTCTACTGGGTCTTTCCTTTCTATCCATTTGATGGTCTACTGCCTATGTCATTTTATTTCTCAGAGCGGATCTCTCGTCTTCTATTTCCTTCTCTCTCTTTCAGTCAATCTTGACCTAATTATTACATGAAACTATCGAAATCCGGCAGATTCTTCATTTTACCCCTATCTTGTCTTCTTACTTTAAAAATTACCTTTATTTTTGCAATATTGATCTGCAGTTCGTAACCAATAAATTTTCTGTATTCGCAACTGCCTTAGGAAATGATTTGCATTATAAATTCTGATTTTGAAATATATTTCTTACTACTGTATAATCAATCTGCAACCTCCTGATGTCTTGAAGTACCTTCCGCAAACTGCTATCTTGCGTGATTTTTAAATCCAGTGTTTTTGAACCGGTCTTCATGCCAGGTTCTGGTTTGATAGAGCTCTCAACTTTACTCTCTCTTACACTGGCGTCTTTATTTCTGTAACTAATGCAAACGACATCCATTTGAACCTACTTACAGTACTTCTTTCTTTAGTTAACTCTGCATTTTGATCCCATTTCCACCTCCTCGTACTTCTCTCTAGTACTAAATAACGGTTTTAGAGGAAATGCCTAGTACTGGTACAGTGTACCCTCCGCCACGCACCTTACGGTGAATAGCGGAGTATGTATGTAGATGTAGATGTAGAGGTCTCAAAACGTGCTCTACCAACCGATACTCTATTATCATTGCCAACATAAGTCTGAAGAAGCGCAGTAAGTGACCGAAATCTATGAATAAAACTAGTTAATGAAACTGGTTGCTACTATTATTAACAACGAAAAAACTAATGTCTTGTTTCTGTGCAAGTTGTATACAAACTTTTGCTTCCTTTATTTCACGGTGTATTCAGATCAACATTGTCAAATGGATTCTCAACAAATGTAAATACTCTAAATAGTGTTTTTCCTTTAACTTATCTTCAAAAGTAAGTCTTAGAGTCTTGCTTGCTCGAGGTCGCCATCTACCGATTTTTCCATTCTTCTACAAATGATCCATGTCACTTTTTCGCAGCCATGACTTTTTAAACTGATAGTTCGTTAATATTCACAACTGTCAACATGTGATTTATTTGGAATTGGAATTCTTACAGACTTCGCTCAATATGAGGATATTTACATTTTCTCCTATATCTTGCACACCATGCCACACGAAAACTAATAGTTCCAAGGGAATGTCATCTAATCGATAGGTTTCGTTGTGTCAGAGTAACATCTGAATAACTTCTTAGACAGTACAACCTTCCGAACAGGCTGGAATAAAACAGGACGATGGCTCGTGTCATATCTATGACTGCGCTTATACTGTGCCTGTAATGTACGGAAGTGAAACAGCCGTCAAGCCTCCTCAACCCTGGCTAGTATGTGACTGATGTAATGATCACCCATGTCGTCAACCTGAACTAGAAATAAATTAACCGTCGTTATTGTTGCTTCACGATCATACACGAAGATGAATGGCGTAATTGTGGCGGTCTCTTGTTTGGCGTTGTAGGCGAACGTTACGAAAGGAAGCACTTCATCCCAGCTCAGCACATCGTTGGCGTACGTGGACAGCATGTCAGCCAATGTATTATTAAGACATTCAGTGGCCCTGTTTGTTTGAGGATGGTAGTCAGTCGTCATGCGATGTGTCATGTTGTACTGGCTGCTTATCTTTGCCAAAAGTCTCGATCTATTTATTTTTCTTCAATATGTAATTAGCCAATAATGCTTTGTGCTTCATCTTTCAACGCCATACCTTCCATGATGACTTTGGATACTTCAGTTCAAAAAAATGTTCAAATGTTTGTAAAGCTTATGGGACTTAACTACGGGGTCATCAGTCCCTAAACTTACAAACTACTTATCAACTACTTACGAACTAGGACGTCACAAATATCCATGCCCGAGGGGGGATTCGAACCCCCGACCGTAGTGGCCGTGCAGACTGTGACTGGAGCGCCTCAGTCCTCTCGGGCACCGCGGCCGGCGATACTTCAGTTCACTTATTGCCGCAAGTACATGTTTGAAATCACAATACATTGGAAAGGCGTCTCTGCTGGTGGAATTGGTATGATCCGCCCCTGTGTTTTCAGAGGAAACGCGTTTTCCTCTTGGGGTCTCCACAGTGTGACACGTACTGAATAACACCTCTAAATAATCTTGGCCAGAAAAACCACTTGCAGATTCTGTCATAAATGTTCATTAACCCTAGGTGACCGAGGTCGGGATCAACATGGAATCCTTCTAGAAGCTGGAAGCGCATATGTATAGAAATCACTGGTAGCTATCGATCAATTTTTTCCAAAGTAAGACATTAATTACCTTCAATTCTCCTTTCAAATGCTCTGATCGATTCAAGGTATGGATAATCTGTGATAGCATTGCATCCTTCATCTGTTCATCATAAAGAGCATAGATTGCAACAACACAGTCATTCACTTAATCATTCATTTGTTGATGTTCTACAGGAATTCGTGAGATCAGTGGGCATCATGCTGTTTTCTCATACCTTTGCATACAGTAGTAATTTCATACTCTTGAAGACGCAGTGAGCACCTGGTAAGGCGTTCTAATGGATTCTTAACCAAAACAGCGAATGATGATCAGCAACAGCTGTGAGTGGCATACGACAGAGATATTGTCCAAATTTTCAGATGTCTCAAACAAAAGCAAGACATTCTCGTTCTGTAGTTGAGTAGTTTCTATCAGTTTTGTAACTGTCTTGGTGGCAAATGCTTTCACCTTCTCTTTCAAAGTCTATATCCACTAGCATCTACATGCAACTCTGTAGGTGGTCATTCCTCATACAATCCATGTACACGATCATTCATTAGATCATTCCACAGGATATTGGCGAGAATGTTGTTGAGATTTACTAGAAGTAAATTTATCATCAATTTTTTGCATACGCATGGAGGTCAGGCTTTCATACTGAGATTATGATAAAATGATGGATACAGATACGCACCCAAGGAAGATGTTCGCACTGCTAGTATTTTTAGGAATGGGGACATTTGTTATAGGTCTCACCTTCTCTGTATCTGGCCGCACACCTTCGTTTGACACAATGTGTCCAAGTACTCTGATTTCCTTCGTTCTAGACAGACACTTTCGTGGAATAAGTTTTAGGCCACTTTGAAAGACATTATAATAGTTGTTAGTCATTAGATCTTCAAAAGTTACAGAGAATACTACAATGTCACATAGGTAACAAATACACACTGTCTACTTGAGGTGGCGTAAAAGAGTATCCAACCTCCTTTTGCATGTGGCTGTTGTTGGAACATTACCTGACATTCACATAGGGTATCTATGGTAAACAACTCAATATTTTATCACACACAGCCTTGTTGCCTTCTATCTGCTAATAGCCAGAGTTTCATTGTTGAGAGAATCTTAGGTCCCGTTAAATAGATAATTCGTGGAAGAGGGTAAACATCTTCTTTGCTAATCTTATCATGTAGTTATGAATGATGGTATCTTTCATCATTTACTCTACCTCTTCATGACTTATTCAATGTTCTGTTGCTGACACCTAAGCCCTCTGACTTATTGACTGATGCTTGCCAGTGTTGATTTGGTGTTTACGCTTCGACTGTTTTGACTTGCGGACTGAAACAGAGTTCTCTTGAAGGACGGTGAGTAATTTACCCTGTTTGTCCCTTGTTAAGTCTGCCGACAGTCTGTTCTTGTAGCAGCATCTCTGGTCTCGCCTCCAGATTCATCGCTAGAGACATCTATGGTGGCTATCGGCCGTTAAGTGAATGGCTTAGAGCTTATTATGCATATGCCACTTGGCAGGAGATGTGGCTCTTTCCAGCAGTTAATGATCCTCAGTTCCCCAATTTCTTTCCTAAATGACACTGCAGAGACTGGAACACATACGCGTTTGTTCAGTGTTAACTGATTATTACTTGACAATTATCAATGTAGTACTAATTATGGAAATAAACACTTTCTCCATAACACTTCATATCCAATCACTAGGTGCCTATCTTCTTCTCTACAGACTCACATCTCGTTTAAAATAGCCTCTGAGCGACAACAATCTATAATTGCTTGGGAATACCTTAAGAAGTCCTCATTGAGAGTGTCGTGAATTCATTAAAACAATTACTTTGAAGTTCTATGTATGGTCTTTATAAGGACACGAATAATCCATCGGCCTATAGGCTGCACATACCTCCCATTAGTCACCTTCAACTATTCCCGAGTGTACAAGATTTCGTGTGGGTCTGCCGTTCATAATGTTGTTGGTGTTATTTCCCGTCATTATGGAGTAACTGATGGCAGAGGACTTTGCTCTATGGTGGCCTCACTTTCAAGGAACGTTCTATTCATTAGTTTTCATGGTCTTTCGGCTGGGTGATAGGCTGGAGATCCTAAACGGCGATAGAAGCCTTGATAATCTGGTTGGGGAGTATCGTCTCCAGCGGTAAGATTACGGAAATGCCGATGATCATCGTCCTTGAAATATGCCCTCTTATCGTTTTTCTTCGCCCTGTGGTTGGTGTTCAAGAAATTCTCCTTGCAGCCTGCTGACATGAACATGAGCAAATATTTGCCACTGCTCCCGGCTGCAGCAAACCGCGTGACCTGGTCACCTACAGTGAAGATATACTAACTGGTTGTCCCGGGTCCTCCAAATGTCTGACATCCTTGCGATATAACGAGGTTCCTCATGCTTCATTGTAGGAGCGTAAACCCACCTTGGACTGGACTATTTCACCGGCGAGAGATTGGAGCCATTGTTCGTTCCACTTCCTCTTATTATCTCTTGAAGTGTCTGTTGTCGGCTGAAGGTTAACCCTAACTGGCTTTAGAACTTCTTCTCTGTTTCACGAATAACGGCTGCAAGAACGGGTTGTTCTCCCATTGCCGCCATCGATGTAACGTTTGGAAGTCGTTCAAACTTGTTACGTGTAATTGGTTTTTGGGCATCGTCTCGATGTACTGAGACCATTTTGTGAATTGTCTTCAGTCGTAACTTCCTTTATGAGTTGTGCCTGGTACATTTTTCAGCTGCAGCTTTTAAAAGATGTGTATCTTTCTATTCCTCCTTCATCACAGCGTCGACCATCTTACACAGCACCAAGACTTATTAAGTGAATGGCTTAGTCGTCTCACCTGACACTGTGCTCTGCACTTCAGTTTCTCTTCAGATTCACATTTCAGTCGCTGTGCACCTGCAAAGTATTTCTGCGATTCCGTCTCGAACACTTCCACACTTGTCAGAATCTCATTGTTATTTTCATATAATTGCTTGGCGGACTCCTCCAATGTAGTAGACATCATACTGTGTTGTCCCAGTTGTATAAATTAATGATACGCTCGTGTCTCTACAAAGACTTGAATGGGTCTTGACCATTATAACCAGGAAACACTGAGGTTGCCTCACGTGTTGGCAAAACGTCCTCGTCATGGTAGCCAACACCTCGTATTCGTTATTCGACGTCTTCCGCTCACTTGAGTACGACTCGAACTCTGTTTTCTCTCCCGGTAAACAACGACTCTGTCATGACATAATAGGAACGACTGCGCTGACGGGGATGCGTACGATTCTAACTTAGCTTTAGCCGGCGTTTCTATAAGACTTATGTGACACTTCTGATACCTTCATTTTTGACATTTATCCCTCCTTAGGAGATCAGTGTCTCGATATTCACATTCTAGTTTTGAGGGTAGTGGTCGAAACCAGATTTCTGGTACTCCGTTGCTCGTTATGACAGTGGACCTCATTGAACTTGTGTCGACATTCCAAATTTCGTTGCCTTCTACGCTGATGAGTCCTCATGGAACGTCGAATTTACCTTGATCTGTGGAATCTCTGCATGGGGACAATTACAGAGCATGAAGCATATTCCTAAGCTTCCATCGTATCGTGATTGGGTTGAAGTCTTCAGCTAAGTAACGACAAATGGCATCCTTGTGGCCTTGCGTTGTCCACAATAACTTAGCTTTTCAGAGAGCAAAATCTTCTCAACAGGAGTTAAGGTACAGACAAAATCAATCCTTATTATGAGCCTGTAGAATACGGAGTCGACACATCGTGGTAAGATCATGATCCACATCGTCGGACTAATCTGGTGGAAATCCAGTGGTCTCTTGTTTAGCTGTGTTGTAAGAATTCATCTCGAAAGGAAACACATCATACCAGTTGCTTTACTCAAAGTTGACAATGTTTTATTAAGACCTTCAGTTAGTCGGTTAGTTTGATGATTGTAAGTAGTCGTCATGCGATGTGTTATGATGCAACGACTGTTCATCTCTATCACGAATGTGAATGTAAAAATCTTATCTCGACATGTAAATACAGATATTGGTGCTTCATGTTTCATTACAGTCTGCTGCAGTATGAATATTTCTGCCTTAGAGGCCTTTACTTTTTCCACAACTTTCTGAATGGCATGTGGGGTTAAATAATCAGTACAAACAATTATCCATTTATTGCTGCAAGTAGAAGATGGAAATCGTCCACATTGGTAAGATCGAGTACGTCTTAAAGACGGCTCGTATGGCGAATTTCATATGATTTGTTCTGGTGGTTTCTGAGGAACCGCCTTCCATCTCTGGCACTCTCGACAATGCAATCCATAGTAAGCAACACTACTAAAACCTCTTGCGGATTCTTTCATAAGATTTCATAAATTCTAAATGACCAGCCTCAAGTATAGCATAAAATTTCTGTAGAATCTCTAAGCGCACGTGTTTAGGAATCACTGGTCGCTATATCTTCCCATAGGAGTCGATATTTTTCTTGCAAAATAATCCCTCGATTGTCTAAAATAATCATTAAACTGACCTGATAGATTCAAGATACTCATATTTTGTGACAGCTGTGCGTATTTCTTCTGTTCATCAAAATAACAGTGGAGTGTAGCAAGACAGTTACTATCTTCACTACTCTCTTGCTGAGGTTCCATTTCAGTTGTTGAGAAGCAGTCAGCATCTTGGTGTTTTCTTTCACCATTGTACAATATCATGATGTCATATTCTTGAGCGTGTATTGCCCATCTGACACGTCGACCTGGACGGTACTTACGATCCTTTAACCAACAAAGCTAATGATTATCTGAAGAACTTACTTTTGTTACCTTGTTAAGTTTTGTATAGTCGTCACAAAACTGGCCAAACTTCGTTTCTAAGAGATGTGTTTTCGACATTGGAATTTGAGATGGCTGGATGATGTCATCCTTTATCATTTTTTTATTTTTTTCTGACCTATTCGACATTATTTTTTTGCTGTCACATGATACACTCTGCGTGCTTCGCTGATGATCGCCAGTGTTAATTCGATGTTTTACCTCCGACTGCTCTGACCTTCTCTTCACTTGTGCACTGAAACATTCAGCGAACTCTTGAAGAACGCTGAGTAGCTTCCTCTGTGCAAATATTGATAACTCTGTTCACAGTCGACCATGATGATTTTATGTCGTAGTGGCAGCACTAATCTTACCTCTCGTCACAATGGTTTTATGACACTCAGCTGTTCTTCAGTTAACTGCGGAACGATTGCCATACAGAAGTCACTTGGAAGCAGCTGTCGCTCTTTGCTTCAGTCATCCGCAGTTCCTCATTGCCTTTGTTAAATGGGGCAACAGAGGGTGGAACGAATACTTTTTATCCATTGGTAAACCAATATAACCTTCCACCTTTAGGAAGACTCATCTCAAAGTGACGTCATAACTACATTCCTCTAAAACATTAAAGGGATGCGTTTGGTCATTTATACGGACACGAATAATGCATCTTCCTGTAGGCTACACATACCTCCCATTAGTCACCTTCAGATGGGTTGCTTTTGTTATTGGCAAAAGTGATCTTCTGCAACTGGCTTCTCTCATATAACTCCAGTTTATACTCCACAGTACACAACAGTTCGTGCGGGTCTTTAGTTCATAAGGTTGTTAAAGTTATTTCCCTTCATTTTGGCAGTTACTGATGGCGGAAGAAATTGCTGTTTGACGAGCTCACCTCAATAAGGATTTATACTTAGTTTTCGAAGTTTTGTAGGCTGGGTCATGTGTTGGAGCACCTAAAGTGCGAGAAGAGCCTTGATCTTCGACTTCAGCGTTATTTACTCCAGCGGGAAGATTGCCGGGATGGTGATGATCGTCGTCATTGAAATACTTCTATTATCATTCTTCTTCATCCTGTGATTAGCGTCGTCGTACGTCTCCTTGCAGCCTACTGCCACTGTTCCCGACCGTAGCGAATCGCATGACCTGGTCGTCCACGGTGAAGGTATACTGGTTGGTTGTCTTGGGTCCTCCAAACGTCTGTCATTCTTACTATATAACGAGGTTCCTCACTCTTCATCGCAGGAGCGTAAAGCCATCTTGCCCTCGCCTGTTTCACCGTTTAAGACAGGACTCGATGGCTAGAGAATGGAGCCATTGTTCATTCCACATCCTCCCTTATTATCTCTTTAAGTGTCTCTGTGGTTGGCTGGAGGTTCGCCCCAACTGGCTTTTGAACTTCTGTATTTCACGAATGACGGTTGCAAGATCGGTTTCTTCTATCATCGCAACCACCGATATGACGTTTAGACGTCATGAAAACTTATGTCTAATTCGTTTATGATGAACCGTCTCAATGTAGTGTCACAATTTTGTGAAGTCGTCTGCTGACGAAACTTTTTTCATGAGTTGTGCCTGGTACATATTCTCAGCTACAAGATTCAAAATATGTGCAACTTTTTATTCCGGCTTTATCATAGGGTTGGCCATATTACACAGAACCAAGAAATCTTGGATGAATGCATTAGTTGTCTTACCTTGACACTGTCTTCTGCACTTAATTTTTTTCAACTTCGCGTATCTGTCTCTGTGCATCTCCAAAGTATTTCTGAAGTCCCGTGTGGAATGCTGTTCAACATGTAAGCATCTCATCGTTATTTTCATATCAAGTAGAAGTTGACATTATACTGTGCCTTACCTTTTGCATAAATTACATGTTCGCTCGTATCCCTTTAACTACAAAATTCGATCTTGAACATTATCGCCAGGGACGCTGCAGGATGCCTCACATGCTGGCAAAAATTTGGTGCTATTTTAGTCATCACCTCTTAATCGTTTTCCGACATCTTTCCCTCACTTGAGTACGATTCTAAATCTGTTTCCTCGCCTCGTAAATGACGTCTCTGTCATTGCCTGAAAGGGACCACTTGCTGACTGTGATCCGTGGATTCCAACATAGCTTTTCCCGGGGTCTTTATCAGAATTATGTCACGTAGTTGTGTTGTAGGATGTAACTGTTTGGTTAAAACACTGGATTAAATTCAGCTATGATTTATTTCGCATTAGCAAGGTCTATATACATTAAAAGAAGCTTATTATCATATTTCTCAATGCATCTAGAAGGTACAAGACCTCCCAGGCAGGCTGGGACTCTAACCCAAGATCCTTTGCCTCATTGTCCAACACTGCAGCCAATGCAGTACGCTGTTTCTGCCTTTCATTCCTACTTTTGCCACACTGCTTCCTCCTTAGAAGGACAGTATCTTGATGTCCGTGTCCTGTTCTTGAGATACGAAATCGTCAGATCATGAATGCTGCTACCCTGCTGCTCGTTTTAGCGGCAGTTCTCATCGAACTTGTATCGACATTCCAACCTTCGTTGCCTTTTACCCAGCTGAGTCGTCATTGAAGTTAGACTTTATCCTGATCCGAACAAGCTCTGCATGGCTCCATTCACAGAACGTGAATCACGTTCCTAAGATTCCATCGTATCCTGTTTGGGTCGTTGTCTTCAACTTTATAAGTAACGACAGACAGCTTTCTTGTGACATTGCGTGACCCGAAGTAACATCTGAGTAGCTTCTCAGACAGCCCAGAATTCGAACATTCGATAAGATCCAGACAAAGTCAAGATGATGGAACAAAACTTGACGATGGCGCACTTAATACTTTTGACAATCCTTATTCCGATCCTGTAGCGTTCGGAGTTGAGACATCTACTGCGACTCCTCAAACGTAATTAATAAATGGTCCATGTAATCATGATCTGGGATAAATCCAGTGGTCTCTTGTTCGGCGGTGTTGTATAAATTCATCAGGAAAGGACACAACTCATATCAGTTGCTCTGCTCGACGTTGACATACGCGGACATCACGTGAGCCAATGATTCATTAAGACATTCAATTAGCTCGTTATTTTCATGATGATTGGTTGTCATGCGTGGAGTTATGTTGCAGCAACTGTTCATCTCTGCCTCAAATCTGATTTGAAAACCTTTATATGTAATCATATTCGTTGCTGTTTCAAGTTTTAGTACAATTACTAGCATGATTAATTTTTCTGCCTCGTATGCCTTGACTCTTTTACAACTTTACGAATGGCATATTGGGTTAGGTTATCAATGCAAACAGTAATCTAGTTATTGCTGCCAGTAGACGTTGGAAGTCGCCGAAGTAGGACAGTTCCAAAACACTGGAAAGGCGTGTCCGCTGACTGCATTGGTGTGATTCGTGCTGGTGGTTTCTGAGTAACTACCTACCGTCTGTGGCAATTTCAATATTGCAATACCCAGTAACGAACACTACGAAATATTCTTGACAAGAAATTCCTCTTACAGATTCTGTCAAATTTTCATCAATCTTAAATAAGTGGCCTTTTGAGCTCCATGGAAAATCTCTAGAACCTCTAAGTGCGTGTGTTTAGGAATCACTGGTAGCCACCCATTTCAAAAAGAGTGTCGAAATTTTTTTTGCAAAGTAACCCATCAGTTATCTTAAATACTCCTCCCACCTGTTCTGATTGATTCAAAACACTCATAATTTGTGACAGCTCGGCATCTTTCTTCTGTTCATAAGAAGATCCATTTAGCGCAGTGGAGTGCAGCAAGACAGTCACTATTTTCACCATTTTCTTGCTCCATTTCAATGGATGAGAGGCTGTCGCCTTCTTGGTGTTGTGTTTCACCCTTGTACACTATAGTAATGTCGTACTCTCGAAGACGTTTTGCGCACCTGACAAGGCGTTCTGATTGCTCCTTAAGACCTTTTAAGTAGGTGATGAGCTGTAACGACTATGAATGGCATACCATAGATACACTGTCCAAATTTGCAGATGTCTTTGACAGCAAGACACTGTCGTCCTGTAGTTCAGTAGTTTCTCTCAGCTACGTGTCCTGGAAGCATATGCTTCCGCCTTCTTTTCCGGCTCCTTTTTGTACCAAACAGTACCATATCCACTAACATCTGTGTGCAACTCTGTAGGTGCTTATTCGTTATACAGACCATCTAAATGATCAGTCATTAGAGCACTTCTCAGGATATTGGAAGAATCTAGTTGAGATTTACCAGAAGTAAATTTATCACCAACTTTTAACAGTATATGGAGGTTTCTGGTTTTAATACTGAAGTCTATGATAAAGCGACGAACATAAGTATGCATCCCAGGAAGCTCATCACACTATTAGTAGTATTAGGAGTAGGAACGTTGTAAATCCCACCTCTGGATTAGGCCTTACACCTTCGTTTAAAACAACGTGTCCAAGTACTCTGATTTCTGCTGCTCTAGACAGATACTTTCTTGGATTAAGTTTTGGGTCACTTTGAAAGACGTAAGAAAAGTTGTGAATCATTTGTTCTTCAAACGTTTCGTAGAATACTATAATGTCATCTAGGTAACAAAGACGCATTGTCCGCTTGATGTGACGTAAAATATTATCCACCACCCTGTTGATAGTCGCTGGTGTTGGAGCATAACCTTATATTCTTATAGGCCATCTCTGATAACAAAATCAGTTTTATCGAGATCAGCCTCGTCGACGTCTATTTTCCACTATTCCGAGTTTGGCTGTCGAGAGAAACTTAGCTTCCCTTACATGACCATGTCATCCTTCATCATTTTCTCCACCTCTTCATGACTTATTCGATGTTACGTTGCTGACATGTGATACACCCTCTGACTGATTCGCTGATGCTTGCCACTGTTGAATCGGTGTTTAACCTTTGACTGTTCTAACTAGCTCCTGCTCATCCAGAGATCTCTTGAAGAACCGCGTGTCATTTCCCCCGTTTGTCTGTTTCTCCTTTGTCAGGTCTGCCAACAGTCCAGAATCAACGTCTGGTCTTTGGGTGGAGGCGCTAATCGTGCCTGCAGACACATCGCAAGAGTCATCTATGATGGTCAGCTGCTCTTGAGTTAACGACTTAACGCTTACTATATACAAGACACTTCGAAAGAGGTGTGGCATTTTGCATTGGTGAACGACCCACAATTCCCAAGTCTTTTCTTAAATGAGATAACAGAAGCTTGACAAATATGTCTTTCTCCAGTGCCAACTGGTTATTACTTCCACTACGAGGTCAGTGGACTGATGCGTCACTGGCTGCGGGGACAGCCACTCCATCCATCAAAAATATTCTCCACATACTACGATGCCTATCTTCTTCTCTAAAGACTCTTATCTCGTCTAAAATAGACTCTGAGCTGCCACAATCTACAACTACTTGCGAAATCGTTAGGACGTTCCCTCTGAGAGTGAAGTCAAGAATGCATTCACTAAAACAGGGAACTCAAATCCTTCGTGTAGTCTCTATACGGACATGAATAAAGCATCTTCCTGTAGGCTGCGCTAACGTCCCAGTAGCTACCCTAAGCTGGATGTTTTTGTTATTAGCAAAAGTGGTCTTTTACGTTTGGTATTCCCGAGTACACAAGAGTTTGTGTAGGACGACCGCCGGTAACGATGTTTCTGTGGTTTACCATTATTTTGGAAGTGACTGATAGCATTGGGTTTTGTACTTCGCCGGCCTCACCTCCAAGGAAGGTCGAACGCTTCAGTGTTTTGTCGGCTGGGTGAACGGCTGCAGCTCCTAGAAGTGAATGGACATCATGATCGTCGATCTTGAGGAGCATCTTCTCAAGCGGCTAGCTTGCGGCGATGGTCATCTACGTCGTCGTTGATGCACATCCTGTTGTCGCTCTTCTTCGTTTTGTGGCTGGCTTGAGCGTATGTTCGCTTGCAGCCTGATAGTACGGGCAGTAGCAAATATTTGCCAATGCTTCCGGCCGTTGCGCACCACATGATCCGGTCTCCCAATACGAAAATGTACTGTCTGCTTGTCCATGGTCCTCCAAACGTCAGTCTTACTTAGGGCATAAAGCGGTTGGAGCGTAAACCGCCTTGACCTCCGCTGTTTCACAGTATTTCACTGAAAGGGACAGTAGCCAGCGTTCTTTCCATTTTTTCTTTTTCTCTTGAAGATTCTGAGTTATCGGTTCGACGTACATTCCCACTGTCTTGAGAAATTCTCTATTTGACGAATGACGTCTGCAATATCAGTTACTTCGTACATCGCAGCCATCGATATGACATTCGGAAACTAGTCAGCCCAAATGTTCTCTGATGCATCATCTCGATGTACTAGCACGATTTGATGACGTCATCTGCCATCGAAATCTCCGTCATGAGTAATGCTTGGTACATGTTCTCAGCCACACCAGCATAAGATGTGCAAATTTCTCTTCTCCTTCAACGTAGGGTCGAGTATGTCTCACAACCCGAAGACTTCTTGAATGTATGCCCTTATTGTCTGTCTTTGATATTGTGCTTCAGTTTCTGTTCATCTCGACATATCTGTCGCTGTGCAACTCCAAAGCAATTTTGCAGTTTCATCTGCAATATCACCAATCTTGTCCTCTTTCTCTTCATCTATTGCTTAGCTGTCTCCTGCGAACAGAAACAGAAAGTATCCAGACGTTCTGTGGCGTCAAAGTTGTAAAATTTAGAGATACTCTTTTATCTCCTTAACCATTTCTTTTGGGTCTTGACCTTCACCGCCACAGAACACTGAAGAATGTGTCACGTGTTGGCATCATGTTAGTCATCTCCTATTCTTCAGTGTTCGCTCAGTTGACTATGACTCGAACTCTGCTTTTTCACCACGTAAACGACGGCTCTGCGTGGCCTGACAGGAGTCAGTGAGCAGCTGACGATCCCAAGATAGCCTTACCCAGCGTCTCCACGGAAATAATGTCACATAGCTAGTTGATCAACGGAACCCAGGCTTAAGCACAGATGTGACCTATTAAACACTTAATACACACGTACAGGAGCACAGAATGTCTCCGGCCGAGGGTTTACGCCATTTATATACACTCACAGAAGCTTCTGGAACATTACTTCTTTATACATGTAGAAGACACTTGAATTATTTATTCAAATGTAATATGCAGACGTGGTGGGTGTCGAACTCAGGACCATTTTCCTGAGTGTCAAATACTTCATTACTAGTTCGTTGCTGTCTTTCAGTGTTTCATTTGCGACAATATTTTTTAATAATTACTAGACCTCTTCCTGCAGTGCCACTTTTAGCTTTTGTATAAATAACCTTATACTCGCTGATCAGCAGTACTGTTCTTAACGCCACCACAATTCACTATTTACAGCTACGTTTTACATCATCCTTTCCCATTTTCTTTTGAAATTCTCTCGCTAATGAATCCACCATTTGATGCTGCGACCCAATGAACACAATTTTTGTGTTCTCTGTTGGCAGTATGCACCCTAGTTTACCCGTCAGGGTATCCGAATGAGGGACAATTTTACCTCTGTAACATTTTACCCAAGAGGTTGCCACCATACTGACGACATTCATTATAGTTACATGTTCTCAGGAAATACACAATGAGTATGTTTCCTTTACTTTCTCCCGTACGCAGGACAAACATTGTAGGGCCATGTTAGCTAATATTAGAAGGCCATTTCAATCAGTGATACGTACATTCACTGCTAAAATCATTGCCCCAATATTTTTTGTTTGCTTTTGTCGTCTATAGCGACGTTCCGTAATACACTCTGACACCAAAATTTATTTATGTTTATTAATTATTCGCCTTTCATTCATGAGATTTATGACATCGTACCAGAGTGATCAGCATGTATAACAGCATGCGGATGACCGGTTCAGTTCCTGGCCCTGCTAGGGACGTTTCCTTTGTGGGTGGAGTGGAACAAGGTGTATGCAGGCTTTGGATGTCGGTTGGTTGCTACTTTACTGATAAGTGGCGGTGCTAAGCACTGGAAACTGCCAGGGAAATGGTGTGGCGGCCTAAAATACATGTGCATGATATTTTACAGAAGCCCTCAGACACCTAGATGTTGCTAATCAGCCTCCAGAGTCAGTTGGTTCTACTTTCGCCAATAAAATTACAACATTTGATGGAATATTACGTGTGATTTCCACCCTTATTTAATCACAAGTCTCCCAAAAATGTATTAAACTCTGAGCCTAGTACTGTATAGGGTACGTCTTCCACATCGATTGCAAATTCTTCTTCCATCTCATCGTCAAACAGTTCCTGCGGTTCGTAGAGGCATTCAAAGTAATTTTTCTATCCATCTGAACTACTCTCAGTACCACATCCAAATGACGCCACAGGCAGTGGATGAAAGGGCGGCCTGTCATTCCCCATCAGTACCTGTATATACAGCAGTTAGTCGTTAACCAAATGATACTTAAAGTTCAGAGACGCAGAAAGTCACAGATAATGATGATAATGAACGTACAACATTGTAACCTTAATGGACATCGGTTTACATCGCCGTTCAACCTTCCAAGATTTAATGTTCCTTTGATCTCCCTGAATTTACTAAGTGAAGCAGTTGGATGATTCCCATGAAAAGGATACAGTCGATTTCATTCATTATAAATTTCCCAATACGATCAAGTGTGCCGTCTATAATGAAAAGTTATTGACTGAAACACTAGTCTTCAGTCATTTATACCTTTACAATAGCAATATACTAACAAATTGTATATCGTTGCCTGACTATGAGCTGAGGTTGGAAACGCGAAACTTGTTAAACCTACTAATAAGTTTTATATAGCACAAATTAAATTGTAGTTCCTAGAGTGTTGCTAGAATTGAAAACCTTATTACCATTATACATTCATTGAAATGCTAGAGGCAATGTGGTATCCCATTATTATGGATCAAACCAGACCGTCAGTGATCCTTCATCTCTCATATAAACTACTGCAGTTGGAGCTGTCACATGACCTTCTCACGGGGCTGTCTGAGGAGGGTTATGACCAGGCCTTCCAGTTGATTCTGCTAAGTCCACAACCCAATATACCATGGTGATTCCAGACAATATGACCACTAACCTAATGGAGTGTAATAGCATGAAAGTTTAATATTTTACTTTAGCGACTCTGTGTGGCATGGATTCAACAAGTCCTTTTAGGTGTCTAGAGATGTGTGGCATCCTTTGTCTACGTACAGGCCATTCAGTTACGTAGCGGACACAGTGACATCCGTCGTAATCTAAACGTGAAGAGAGGGTCAATGGTGGAATGCTTTGAACAATCATAATTTTCAGTTGATTCTCAAGTCATATGGCAAAACAAGCAACTAGTAATGTCTGTGAAACCATTTTGGTGACAAAGTGCATACAGGGAATCAAGAATCGTTCCCAACTAGCGACTATGATTTGTAAGAAGATAATGTTACTCTCCAACCTGTTCATCTCACCAACACATGGTTGGATTGGTTTCAAAAACATGTACAACGTGGGAACGATACAGCACATCTCCCACTCTACCAAAATAGCCGATTTTAGTATTCTGAAGATATTGTTGCTGTTATTAGAGAAACAATGACGCTCTATTTTGTTTCTCCTGTATCTCTCATTAAAATTGAAGTTCCTCCCCGAGAAATAGTACAAAATCTACGAAATCAGTATAATGCAATTACTGAGTCTTATACTTCCATCCACAGGTTGTCTCCGAATGTTTTCAATATCAATCCTTTAGTATATGTGACATTTGTGTCATGGATTCTCCGTCACAACTTTTTTTTGTCGGGTGGTGTATCATAATAATCAAACACTTCAATAACTGAAGAAATACATTTCCCGATGCACTAATTCAGAAAATATTATATAGATGGTCAGGTGTCTACATTTACTCCTACATATACAAATACGTCGCAAATACGTAATTGTATTGTTCAGAAGGAAAATAAAAAGTGTATCATGCAAATATTGTTTTGCTATTGGGGGCTACATGACGACATGTTCCTACAACAATGGAGTTACAAGATCAATCCTTCAAAATGGAATACAGGTGGTACTTGTATAGAACAAACAATAAATTCCTTCAGTTATACCTTGCTGTTGCGCACAGACGTTACACGTACACAAAATTGAATACAGCGAACATACACGTTAAAGAACGCTCTGACAGTTGCCAGTTTCTACATGACGTCACATTGCTGCGCTGGGGGGGGGGGGGGGGGGGACAGTTTTCTGGGGAGTGTACCACATTATCTCTCCGGCATTTTGATGTTAGCAGTTACTACATGATCAAATGTTCAAATGTTTGTAAATCTATCGGACCAAGCTGTGTGGTCATCAGTCCGTAGCTTACAAACTACTTAAACCTAGGTAAACTAACCTAAGGACAACACACACACACCCATGCCCAGGGAGGACTCGAAACTCCACGGCGATCAACCGCGCGCTCCGCAGCGAAACGCTTTAGACCCCTCGGCTACTCCACCGCGGCTTACTACATGAAACATGGGCCTATACAGCTTGTTTAACCAATGCCGAGGAAGAGCTTAAGGAAAATTTACATTTTTCCAAATATATTTATAACGAAAGAATCAGCAAGATAAGCACCTACACTGCTTAATGTCCACAATATGCAACATAATATCATTTGCTTTATACATTCTTTACTTTGCTTCTGGACATAGAATTATTTTTGTTGGGCAAAATAAATGTAACACCCTGCACGATCCGAAAAGAGTTATTGAAATGAAGTGTTGCATATTTTGCATTAAGACTTGTTACTCCATTTCCTACGCCATTCACACGTGGAATGGTTGTGTTGTACGTAACGTTACTCTGACGACTATTGCTAGTATTGTATGATGTAGGCGTCAATACCGTTGTTTTGTCTACTGAGAATACCGGTTCTCTACTTTCTTGTCTTTTGTGATAGTAACCATAAGCTAAGTAAATATAGTATTTACTGGTTCTCTAAATACAGCCAAGAGTGTTATACGAATACAACGTCATATTTCTACAAGTAATTACCATTTAAGGTTCGTTAATACCTCCAAATGTTCAAATGTTTGTAGAGCTTATGGGACTTAACTACGGGGTCATCAGTCCCTAAACTTACAAACTACTTATGAACTAGCTAATCCTAAGGACGGCACAAATATCCATGCCCGACAGGGGTTCGAACCCCCGACCGTAGGGGCCGTGCAGACCATGACTGACGCTCCGCAATCCCCTCGGTCACCGCGGCCGGCTAATACTTCCACTGAAGTTTCATATTGGGTACACAAATCTGTTTTACCTTCTGAGACTGACCTGATAACATTCATGAAACACTCCACTAATAGTATTTAATAAGCAGTTCAAAATGTTACTCCTATAGCATCTGCGCTGAAATATCTGACATACTTACCAACAAATTTTAGCATTTCATTCATTTTCATACTAACATGCTATTGCAGTTTTAACACGATGCATGCTAGACTGCAAGACAGGGAGATGATCCAGACCTGAATCGAAGCCGTGCTGTAGAAAAACGAACGTGGGCTAGTAGAGACACGCTGACTAACCAGAATATGGTATACAAATTCTTTCCCGCCGCTATTTGCGCAAACACTAGCATATTCCGAAAATTCAGCCTCCGAAAATCTGAGCAAAAGCACAATTATTACACATTTGCACACACAAAACATTCCCATGATTCAAAGGTAGCTGAGCACACGATTTCCTTATTTGGCATTGACCATTGACGTGTGACATTAGATATTCTGTATGGACTCATATAATAAACTTTTCCGTGCCCTAAACAAGTAGCTGTTATACCACATAGCAAAAAGCCTATGAAATGAATTGGGTACGATTTTCTTATTGCTAATTTTTCGTCTCCGTTTCGCATCATTTAATGCAATATCCTTTAGTTACTGACATATCGATAAAAGCTGCTTCACTAGTCTTAATATATAATAATGTTGAATCCTATTTCTATATATCGGTACTGTTAGTTGTGATTGAGCATCTTTAGCTGCGCATAGTCTTTAGCACACTCTTAGCTGCCCTAGAAGTTTACTTACTCTGAGCATTCATTGCAGCTTCCGTGCTTCGGTATGGCAGTGAACTGCTACTGGCTTTTTTATATCTTCATTGGCACTCTATATTTAATACTGATATCAGTATCTATCTTGTGCATGCAGTTAAGGTACTCTCATTTTGTAGAGTAGCTGTAGCGAGAAAATAATTAAAAATATTATTTCCCTTTTCTTCAACGTCTAGACGTATCTACTTCGTCATACGAGGAGGAATTGGAAAACAAGTTTCCCCTGCCGACTGTGGTTGCGTATGAAAGGAAAACAATAGAATAAGACATTAAAGATAAGGACATATCTTTATTTTTCTTCATAATTTCCAAGTACATTGAGACATTTGTCATATCGCTTTATAATCTTCAAAAAGCCTTCCATGAAAAAATCAGCGTGCTCCCAACCAAGAGTTGTATATGGTTTTGCGTGCCGTCGCCGAGTGTGGTCTCGCATTGTCATCAAACAGCAGGACGCTTGATCTGAGAAGTCCAGGGTGCTTTTTCCGAATCACCTCTTTCAATTTCGACAGAGTGGCAGAGTACCGCGCACCACAGATGGTTGCATCTTCCAAAAAGTCAAGCAACAACATTTCTTGGGCGTCCCAGAAAACGGTGGGTAGCACTTTACCTACAGACGGAGTGTTTTTCAATTGCTTTCGGACAGGTGATGACGGATATTTACACTGAATCGTCGTCCAAAGCTTCTTCTTGGACGGCTTTTTGAAACTTATAAAACGGTTTGATAAATGTATCAATGAACTTGAAAATTATGTAGAAGAAATAAAGATATGTCTTATCTTTAATGTCTCATTCAATTTTTTTTCTTTTCATACACAACTCTACCCACAGTCGACAGGGAAAACTTACTTTCCAACTCTCCCTCATATTTTCATATCACAATGGACAGCGCTTTCAAAATACTTGACAGTTAGCTATTTTATCTATCAGTGGCCAGTATCAGGTCGTCTGCCAGATCTTCAGGTTACCGAATAATATCAGACAGTTTGAGATTTTGTTGCCTTGTTAGCTGAGTGTGATAGTGAAATGTGCCTGTCGATTATGCCTTTGTGCAGACGGTGGAACAATTGACCCCAGACTGAGAGAGACCTGGATGTTGCCGTGGTTATATCTGCTTCATGATTCAGACGGTGTGACACCTCGGGTGTAGTCTCGGACATCGGAAGCTGTCGATTCTTATCTTCTCCACGGCCTACACTTGCCGGTGAACGTAAGGCTTGCGTCTCCCTGACTCGTTTGGCCGTGCCACTGCGCTCTAACAACAGCTCTCTGATACGGTGCCTGAGCCGGAATACGTCGCTTCCTGTTCTAGGAATAGATCTAGACTCGTTCGAAAGAGACATGGCTCGATAATGGTAACAACAGTTTTAGGCTGGTGACGGACCTTTCAGCTGGATCAGGTCTGTCTTGTTTCGGTACAGTTGTGGTTCGAGGTGTGCTATTGAACACACTGATTGCAGTCACGTGTAAATCGTAGTTGATGTCTGCATTGGGATTAGAAAAATGTGGGATGATTAGCTGACGGTGTCTTTCTTCACAGTCCATTCAGTTGTGAACCTAATAAACAAAATACTTACTTATGGAATTATTAGAAAAACCAAGGGATTCGTCGAATTGTTTGCTAGGAGAAAGAACGAAGGAAACTATTATTTATGAGATAAAGGATTTAAATCATTATGCCTGCAGCTCTAGTGAGGCTGCACATAGGCATTGACATTATTTACATTGACGCAATGTCGTTTAAAAATTTTAATTAATACAAAGGAAACAGCATATAAAGGAAAACTTATTAAAGTGCAGTTGACACACAGTGTAAATTAATGTAGGTAAATAAATGAAAATATCTAATAACCTTTGACGACGGAAGAGTGATCACATTGAGTTTGACGGAAGAATCGTACAGTTTCTACTCCGGTATGGAATACTGGGTTCAAGCTTTATTCATTGTAACGAATCGGAGTAGGATTTTATGGGGGTGTCATTTAAACACTTCAACACATATTTTGCACTCGTTCACTTGGGATGCCTACAGTACCTCTTACCACGAAAACTTACTTTGTTTGTATAGCTAATAGGACTTAACAACGGGGTCATCAGTCCCTAAACTTACAAATTACTTATGAAGTAGCTAATCCTAAGGACGGCACAAATATCCATGCCAAAGGGGGGATTCGAACCCCCGACCGTAGTGGCCGTGCAGACCGTGACTGGCGCGCCTCAGTGCCCTCGGCCACTTACTTTGAGTTACGTTGCTTTGAGTTTATGAATTGTTTTAGGTGCGTGCCATATATTTCTTGAAAGAAAAAAGTGTAGAACATATCTAATTGAAATGTCTTTCTGACCGGCAGATAACAAAACCACAACGATGTCGTGATTTTTTAAAGAAACAGCAATAAAAATTTCAATGATTCTCTATAAGTTACTTAAAAAAGACTGTGTAAAAATATAATAAGTGTATTAGGAAAGTAATGGTACCAAACATTGAATGGTATTCTTTCGAACACGTGTTTGGGCCTGACCTTAACTCAGTATGGGTCTGAACTTATAGTTACTCCAAGATTGTTGGGGCTTTTTAAAGTTAAGTTGTGTTTGTCAGTTACGTTACAAATATAGGACAACGAAAGTATAAGCAATTATATGCCATAAAATTCTTATATGAACTTCGTAAAACCGCTTCTCTGGCCCACGAAACGTTACAAACAGTAAGCAGGCCACAAGTGTCACCGCGTAAGTTCCTTTCAGTTGACTGAATAGAAGTCCAATTGCCTTCATGACAAGGTAAAACTGAGAAGTTGCTTCTTTTCAACTGATGATAGGAATCGTCATTATTGAGTTAAATTTGAACGAGTTTGGCGTCTATAAAACTCTCCTAATGTATCTGTACTTCCGAAAAAGTAAGCAATATGACTGTGCGGAAGGATGTCATGTCTGTGTTGAACAATCGGACGGGTGTGTTTCTCGTTTTATGAACTACTATCAGAGGAAACACATTTCCTTTATTGAATCATATATCACAAATCTTGAATTTTCCAATGAGATCTCGAGAGACACTGGGATGGTATATTGCCACTCTCCCCGTCCTGAGAGATGGAGAGTGAGAAAGCATATCGAATATCTAATTGATGATAACGTGGACCTCCTAAATAAAATAACTGGTGGCTGTGGAACAAGTGAAGCATTGAACTCATTTCCTAGTTTACAGATATTCAAGACCCTGCGTGTAAGTATCATTTTAGCCTTCTGTGGTTCTCCCATATCGGTTCAGACGTATCACGGGATGGCCTCTTCAACGTGCAGTGGGAGCATGGTTCTCTCTTCCTTCTCCAACTGAGACATTACGTTTCAAACTCGCATCTTTCGCTGATATTCTTGCAGACACTATCAGTAGTGTAGAAATTTCTTTCCTGCCTTAAAATTTACCCTGAGGAATACATAAGAATACAAGTTTTATTCTTTGTATGTGTATGTCGTAAACTGGCTTAGGTCTTGGAACGTTGAACTCGCGTTCTGGAAGAAGAAAATTTCAAACACAATAAGGATGGATTCCTTGATTTGCGTGTCGTATTTTCGATAACGACATGACTGACTTCCTAATGCGTTCTTGCCGTTAAGGGGTCTCCAATAATCATATGAAGGCTAGAAATAAACTTCAGTTTACATGGAAAACCCAGTAGAATTTTGCCTTAATCAAAATTATTTCTGCTTTCAAGGGAACTATTACAAACAAGCTGATGACTTCGCAATGGGCTCTCCATGGTCTCCCTTGTTGGCAGACATGTTCATGGATATGTGGGAGACAGAATTTCTTAAAAGTGAACCACTGGCTCAAAATGCAGTATACTGGTACATATATGTTGATGATATCCTTTTCCTATGGAAAGGTTCCACCAGACATGGTAAACATGAACCAGTGGCATTCAAACATAAAGATTAGCATGGAGTTAGGAGGTCCCTCCATTAATTTTCTTGACATCAGCATACTAATAGAAAATAGAAGCCATAAGTTTAAGATCTTCAGGAAAGTCACCTTTACTGACACCTTCATCCCGGCTTCCTCTCAGCACCCAATAACGCACAAACATGCAGCATTCCACCGTATGATAAACCGACTCCTGTCCATTTCCATGACCCAAGAAGACCATGACCAAGAACTAGACACTATAAAAACCGTAGCAACAAATAGGACAGACAGACAGCCATTATGAACAGTGGTGTATAAAAATCAGTTGTAAAGAGTGCCAGCCGGCCGCGGTGGACGAGGGGACTGAGGCGCTTCAGTCACGGTCTGCACGGCCACTACGGTCGGGGGTTCGAATCCCCCCTCGGTCATGGATATTTGTGCCGTCCTTAGGATAAGCTAGATGATAAGTAGTTTGTAAGTTTAGGGACTGATGACGTAGTTAAGTCCCATAAGCTATACAAACATTTGAAATTTTTGAGAGTGCCAGTCCTGTTATATAGGACAATCAGGTCGGTCAATTTGTACCAGACTTAGGGAACACCACAGGACCTGGAGATTAAGAAAACCAGATTCTGCCTTTTCCCAACACTGCTTAAAACAAGAGCATAAATACGCCGTAGATGTAAAAGTCTTACATGTTGAAGGTAAAGGTGCAAAACTGGCCCTATTTTGGAGATTAAAAAAACAGATGCGCGCACCTCCAAATGAATGAACAAGCAGAATGCAATTATTCACCACTTTTAGACTATGAGTAACTTCTACATAGTAGATAATAACAATATCACTAACACTGGGCAAGAAGCAAGGTCTTGTACTATAAACCGTTCAGTTTTTCGAGGTACAATAATGATCAGTAATTTCACTAATTGATATCATCATTAAACACAATATTAGTACAAGAGATAATTAACCCAGATGTTCCTGAATTTTTTGTCGGTTATTTTTGGTTTAAAAAATAGTTTATTACATCTCGGATAGATCATTCAAATGTTGCAACATTGATTTCACTCGAATTGCATCCTTAGTCTCGGCATAATAGGCCGTCCTTTGGGAACACAGTAAAAATTAGAACACTAATATTGCACGTTAGATTTGACGTCTTAATTGTAAATCCATCCATATGTTTCTGAATAATAGAAATGAAATTGAAGCGTAAATACTTACACGCCAAAAATCATGAGTTAACTGATACGTTTCTTCGCAATCCCTCTCTTCAAAGAGGACTAACATATAATAATGTGCTAACACAATGATTCTTTGTATATGCATGTCAATGATCGACATTCAAATGACAGTCCGATGTTGTAGAAAATGTTTTGTGCCAAAAGAAAACAATTTCCCTTAACTGTTTAAAAAAACGAAGCACCATCCTTCTGGAAGGACGTCAGGATCATCTGGGTGGTTATTCTAATAAGGTAATACAAGTGTAATAGTTCCTAAATTGCAAGGTAAAAGTATTTTCTTCCAATGTTAAAATCGATAAACAGAGACTTGTAGTATCATAATGGTTTGTCTTCACTGGTGTAACAGCTTTGGAATCAGTGAAGTACTTGTAAATGGGCTCGTAACCCGAAACCTAGGTCGTAAAAATAAAGTTTTGTGAAACAAGACAATAACAAGTGTTCAGTTATTTAACCCTTAAACAGAAACACCGGTCTGAGAGACCGTTAGGGTTTTTTAAATGTGGCCTATGGCAACACTGTTCTGCTTGCGACCATCCCCTCCACAGTACCTTCACGTTGTTAAATAATATACGTGGCAGAACCATTGTAGTCCAGTTTGTGGCTTCTGGCTGCCAGGTAAGCACTGATTTTATAAAACCTGTAGGTCTGTCGGACCGGATGTTTCGGATTACGTTTGCAATGGCTCGGTTTGTTAGACCGGATGTTTCGTATTACGTTCATTTTATTTTTTCTATCGCGTCTTTTCTTGTGTGATACACTTTTCCTTGCATGTTTAGAAGACACCGTGACGGATAATGTTTCAGAAGGCAATCGCAAATCTCCGAGAGGCGCAAGAAATGAGGGGATGCGGTGTAGTGATCCCAGTTTTGAGGGAAAAAAACTTTCGAGTGGTTGCAGGAGAGCGGTGATGAATCAGAGATGGAAAATGATTACTCAGATGCTGATTCTGACTTTACAATTACTGACGCAAGAGAAGATGATGAGAGAAGAAAAAACGATGGTAACAGGCTGATAGCGACAGTAGTGATGAAGATGATGATGATGACGATTATTACAATCTATTGGAAGATGAACAGGAAATAAGTAGTGACAATACACGTGGAGAACAAGACGGCATGCCAGATATTTATGTTGGGAAAAACAACAAAAAAGATTTAGTATGGAAATCGATGGAACCAGTAATAACAATAACCTCGTTAATTTTGAACAAATAAAACTTATTTAATACTCAATTTGTTGTTCATTTGAAATCCACAAAATATTATCCTAAACACATTAATAAGTTACAAAAATAATAAATATATGAAAAAATATTGAGGAGGAAAGACCGGCCGCGGTGGACGAGGGGACTGAGGCGCTCCAGTCACGGTCTGCACGGCCACTACGGTCGTGGGTTCGAATCCCCCCTCGGGCATGGATATTTGTGCCGTCCTAGTTCGTAAGTAGTTCATAAGTAGTTTGTAAGTTTAGGGGCTGATGACCCCGTAGTTAAGTCCCATAAGCTTAACAAATATTTGCTTTATAGGTTTGGTCCGCCTTGGGCAAACACAAATGTTTTTTCATTTCTCCCATACATGTTTCGCTGGCGTTGCAGCATCATCAGTGGGATGTTTATTGTCTGTCAAATTAACAGTGGAATGATTGTTACTTTTTTACATTAACAGTAAAAACTACAGATAATTGTGAGACTACTATACATGTATACTACTATTTGACAGACAATAAACATCCCACTGATGATGCTGCAACGCCAGCGAAATATGTATGGGAGAAATGAAAAAACATTTGTGTTTGCTCAAGGCGGACCAAACCTATAAAGAAAATTTATTTTGTAAGCAAACAGGGAGATTGAAGAGCTTTTAAACCTCAAGATGAATGAACAAACATTTGAACATTTATTTTTCTTTATTTTTTTTTATTTTTTTTATTTTTTTTTTTATTTTTTTGAGGAAAGACCCAGTCTGTCAGACCGGATGTTTCCAATAATGTACTATCGACCTATGTTTCCGTTTAAGGGTTAAAGGAGAATCAGGTAATAGAAACTGCGAGAGCTGTTAATAATTACGGTAATTTACGAGGCAAGTAACGGCGATCGGGAGCCTAGCAGATAATTCGGCAGTCTGAAGCCGCTGAGGAAAGTTGGAGCCTGCACTCGGGGAGTCTGTGGGTCCCCAACAAGCAATTTTGCTGGGTCGCGGTCGGGCAATCACTTGGCCAGCCCCAACACACGCGCGACAACCACATTGATTACTGCCAGATAGGCCGCAGTCGCGCGCGCACGCGGCCGGCTGCGGCGCTCAGGGAAAGCGAGCCCCGTCGCCAGCAGCAGGCGTAGCTAAATAATACACTTCAAAACTATCATAACGTCCAGTAAGGTGGCTATTAGTCACTGCACACAACACAAGAAACGGCTCATATAATGAACGAACAGGGAGTTTCTATAAGAACAGGACACAGAGAATACTCCACTGAACAGTTTGAGGTGTGGAAACTGGGGCGAAGAAGCCGGCGTAAGGAGATATGGGAGTAAACTTGTCCACTGCTTTGTCTAGCATTACTGTCCCCAGCTTATCACCCCGTTTACATGGGCTCTCAAAACCGGATTTCGTAAACCGATTTCTCAATTTCGCTTTTCGTTGGTCATGTAAACACTCCAAAATCGATCCTGGAAATAAAAAAACATGTTCAATTGTTTGTTAAGCTTATGGGACTTAACTACGGGGTCATCAGTCCCTAAACTTACAAACTACTTATGAACTACTTACGAACTAGGACGGCACAAATATCCATGCCCGAGGGGGGATTAGTACCCCCGACCGTAGTGGCCGTGCAGACCGTGACTGGAGCGCCTCAGTCCCCGCGGCCACCGCGGCCGGCCCTGGAAATCCGCTTCTCTAAAGCGGTTTTCCAGTTCCACAATCGATTTTCGTGCCCATGTAAACGCAACCGTTTTCGAAGCGTTCTTGGCTTGTCAGATTGTGTTTTTTTTTTTTTTTTTGGTAAGAATTTTCGGCACATATGGACAGAGTGATATTTTGCAATGTGAAATAAAAGTATTAATATTAGAGTGAGCATGAATCTGTGTATTTAAGTAAATAAAAATAGCGATTATGCTGACTAAATCGGGGACTGAATCAGCGTGTTTTTTTTTTTTTTTTTTTTTTCTTTGGCCGGCCGCTGTGGCCGAGGGGACTGAGGCGCTCCAGTCACGGTCTGCACGGCTACTACGGTCGGGGGTTCGAATCCCCCCTCGGACATGGATATTTGTGCCGTCCTTAGTATAAGGTAGTTGATAATTGTTTTGTAAGTTTAGGGACTGATGACCCAGTAGTTAAGTCCCATAAGCTTAACAAACATTTTTTCAGCGGTTTTTCAGCCGCGAAATTAAGTGGATTAGGAAATCCGATTGTGCCATGTAAACACGACAGCGAAAAACGGTTTACGAAAATCGGTTTTCGTCTTCCGGAAGATGTGTTACATGTAAACGTAGTGACTGCTTTGTCTAGCATTACTGTTTCCCAGCTTATCATCCCGTTTACATGGGCTCTCAAAACCGAATTTCGTAAACCGATTTCCCAATTCCGATTTGGTAGGTCATGTAAACACTCCAAAATCGATCCTGGAAATCCGCTTCTCTAAAGCGGTTTTCCAGTTCCACAATCGATGTTCTTGCCCACGTAAACGCAACCGTTTTGAAGCGTTCTTGGTTTGTCAGATTGTGTTTTCTTGTTAATAATTTTCGGCACATATGGACAGAGTGATATTTTCTAATGTGAAATAAAAGTATAAATATTTAGAGTGAACATGAATCTGTTTATTTAAATAAAGAAAAATAGCGATTGTACTGACTAAATCAGGAAACGAATCAGCTGTTTTTCGGCCGCCATATTAAGTGGGCTAGGAAATCCGATTCAGGCTATACCATGTAAGCACGACACCTAAAAACGGTTTACCTAGATACAAGGTCTGACAACAGCTCGTGCTAAGTCACACCGACCACGCCGCGGCTGCCAGCTGACTGGCTGGCCGCTGGAGCACAGCCCACTGCCTTGTACCGGCCAGCCAATAAGCTGGCGGTCGCGGCCTGGTCGATGTGACGTGACACGGTCTGTTGTGAGACCTTGTAGCTAGGTGGTGTTAGCTAAAGGCGGACATTATATGACACGTCATGCATTGTCTTGCTAAAATGAAATGTGGAGAACGGGTGTGGAAAGAGATCCAGGTTGTCATAACGTAGCTCAAACTGGTCACAGTGCCCTGCGCTCACACCAACAGTGATTTATGGTTGTATCGACTAGCACTCATAACCATAGTGCCTGCATCTCCTTTGCGGTTGCAGTCACTATGATTCCTATCCGGCTATCTGCGCCGAACCAAACTGCGGCTCTCATTTTCAAACATGCAGAACATGCATCGTTCCGAAAACACTGTTTGATCTCACTCCTGTCCCCAACACGCTTCTACGCATTAGTCAAAGGTAGGCGGAGAAGTGGACGAGACCCATACCGTGATAAACGGTGAGGGAGTGTCACTCTTGACAGTGTACGTTCTGTTACACTGCTCCATTGTTGTACCAGAGCATTCTTTGGTTACAACTCTCCGCAACGGGAACGCGGGTAAGTCTTCGCGTAAAGAATTCATCCTCCGTGTTCTATTTTGGTTCGAATTAGTGTCCACTTTAACTGTCATCTCTTACCCGTGTCGAATCAGCTGCAGGGGATCGTTGATGTGTTGCGTGAGTATTATTAAGGTCTGGTGATTGGTCATGTCCTTGCAACCACTCGTTTCATCGATTTGATCGCGTTTCGTTATACGCCATGGTAGAAGTAACGGAAATGGGAACTTGTTAAATAGCTCCGAGATGCTTATAGGACGCCGGGCCTCCACACCTTTCAGCTCCGATCTCCAGGGAGGTGCGCCTCGGCCACTCTGAAGAATATACTAATTTAGATGTCCTGTGAATAAGAACTTACTGTCTCTAGTCTTTCAAGGTATGTATTTTTTCCCCTCAAAATTAGTGGATTTACCCTTTTCTACGTACAATGTACACTCGAAACATTAATGTCACACTAATCGATACTACTCATGTAGAGGTAGAGTGCGTTCGGTTTAGCGCGTGTAGCACAACCTTTAAAGACTTAACTTTTCACCTATGCGTGCTCCCTAGTGTTTGCTGTATTGTCGGTGGAGGTAATCATGTTACATGCTAAAGATGCTTACACCATACCAACTACAAAAATGCATGAACTGCGTATACTGAGTTCCAATTAAAATGAGATTTTTTGTTACCTATGCTGTTGTCTGTAGGAAAAAAAGTATCATGGGACGATCGTAATAAAATACATATAAAATAGTACGATTGAATTTGAAGAATATTAGTGAAGGAAAGAATACTTAGGCATGTAGGAAGAGGTGTGCAAAACTGCAGTGCATCTGTAAAGGAAATCACATCCACAATCCTTTTGTGACTATTACGGAAATTAGAGCCCCTATAAAAGTATGCCAAACCAAACTATTTGCGAGACGCTGGTAGAAATATAACACGTCATTATAAACAATACGGAAGTTTAACGGATTCTCGGATCTCAAATGGTAATCTGGGGATGAAGAAATACTTCGTTTCCACTACACCTCGATAGTTTAATTGAGAGAACCAGTATTCCTCGTACACTATATTACAGTACTGCTGCCGCATAATATATATCCTGCAGCAATCATGAGAAAAAGCGTAACGGATTAGACATAAAGACATAGAGCTAATAGAATTAAGCAAATTTTGCCGATTGAATTGAAGGAGATGCATTGATTTAAAATTTGTGTTGCGACCGGGATTCGTGTCTGGGACCTTCTACTTAATAGCAAGCGCTATAACCATTAAGCCACAGCGACCTAAAGGACACAGTAATTGCCTGGACTGTCTTAATGCACGTCTCCCTCCTCAACACAAACTTCAATATGTAGTGGAACACGAGGCAGAATTGAAGTTTATGTTGTGGAGGGAGCCATGCTTTAAGATAGTCTGTGCAATCGCCGTAGATTAGTGATGCCAGCGCGGTGCCTCAGGACTTCGGTCAAGGGACTGTCCTCCCTTTGTAAAAAAAAAAAAATAATAAAAAAAAACAAAAAAAGCAAAAATCGCACTGACGTGTTTTACGGCCCAGTTTAGATTTGTAGTTTTTTAAGTTTTTGCAAACATATTGGACGAAAATAATAATCTAAATAATAAAAACTTAGTTAATAAGACTGTATGAAACCCTTTTAGAGAAAAAAAAAATTAGGTAGTAGCGAATACCGAACCACTGACCTTCAGCGTCACAGACCAACGCATTGCCCACTACACTTTTTTTTTGGGGGGGGGGGGGGGTAACTTGCCACCAGCATTTTTGCCAGTAGAAAAAAAAAATTACTTGTCCACTTCAGGCGTTGGCTCCTACCTCATCCTAGTCCCAGTCCAACTAACCTAATTCTCAAATTCAAATTTCAAATGTTTGTTAAGCTTATGGGACTTAACTACGGGGTCATCAGTCCCTAAACTTACAAACTACTACCTTATACTAAAGACGGCACAAATATCCATGCCTGAGGGGGGGATTCGAACCCCCGACCGTAGTGGCCGTGCAGACCGTGACTAAAGCACCTCAGTCTCCTCAGCCACCGCGGCCGGCAACCTAATTCTAATAAAGGGCAAGGAAAGCTAATAGGCTACCGAAAGCAGAAAAATAATAATAAAGAAAATGAAATAAAACTCATGAGATTTGGAAGAAAAAAAAATTTGGAAAACTTCTTCTCTTTTGTATTTTTTTTAAAATTCTTTATGTATATATATTTATATAAGATATAATAAGAGGTGCACCGTAGTGTTGCCGCCGGCATACTTAGAATCGTCCAAACGTGTCTTCTCGTTGATTATTATGTTCCGTTGTGGGTCCTGCTCAGTTCAGGTTGGTTGTGTTAAGATTTATCTTCTCATCGCTTGGACGTTCCAGCTGCGAGGTGGGTCGTGAAAGGCACTCCGTAAAAAGTTGGAAAAATATTGCTGGTACTTTGGGTTACGGGTTAGGACGCAGTGTCGTTCATTAAGAAAGTTCCAGTATCCAAGTACTGATTTCTCGCCAGGATCAAAGAGGTATCGGATCGTGTAGCCACGAATCCAATTTAGCGAGTGTGTTTTGGTGGTGGGGTAGAAAGTCTCCTCCGGAAATAAGAGCATGTTGATGTCGATCTGGGCGGGTGTTTGGCGAGCAAGGAACGCCAAAATTCGACGCGCGAGCGTCCAGACATCGTTCGCCTGACCACAGTGGAACCTGTGGCCGTCTGTGTCGTCCACTCGGCAGTGAATGCAGAGGGGCGAATCGGCGAGATGGATCCGATGCAGGAGATGTCGGTTTACTTGTTTTCCGTTCACAGTGAGATACCAAGCTGACTGGACGTCTGATTCAAGAAAACGTTCGTAAATAGCTTTCCATATATGCCGCCACACATACTGCGGATGCTTAATTTCGGTCGGGTTGGATGGTCGACTCTGTTGAAGCAGATCATATACTGTTTTAGTCTGAGACAAACAAAGGATTTGTATACATAACTAAGGTCCAAGAAGAATCGTCGGATTTGATGGAAGGCAACTGGAATGGCTGCAATCGTCACTGGGGCTACCAAATAGTCCGGGACAAAGGCACTGATTAGGATACCGGTGAGACTCTGTGGGCAACGTCGCCAGATTTTAATTGAGAGCTGACGTAGAGCGCCGTGACTCTGGTGGGCACATGTGTTAGTCCCACCCCACCACGTTCCCGTGGGAGTGCACAGGCGTCGTATTGGACTTTGAATATCAATCCGGAGCTGACGTAGGAGGCTAACGCAGCCAATATACGCCGTGCCAGGAGAGTTGGGATCGGTAGCACTTGAGCAACATGGGGTATGCGAGAGGCATGCTAGATGTTCACATATTGTGTACGTTGAACTATGTCGAGGGATCGTAGCCGGTGATATGCCAGACTTCCCCTGATTCTCTTAAGCAATTGTCTACCGTTGATCGCTGCTAACCGGCGGAGATCGGCTGAAAAATCTACGCCAAGGCATCTTACGGTGGTGGCTACACTTAGAGGAGCGATGTTTCTCTCTGGTACGCCCTCGCCGATGAGCAAGACCTTGGATTTTGAGACGTTGAGCAAGCTGCCTGATGCCTCGCCATAGGTGGCCACCCACGTCAGGGCTGCCCGTATGTCGTTCTCAGTGCGTAGGTAAAGGACGATGTCATCGGCGTAGGCTGTACAACAGAAGCGGTTCCCATGTAAACTCATACCTTCCAAACGTTGGCGTAGTCCCTGGAGCAATGGTTCTAAAGCAAAGGCGTATAATATAGTTGAAAGTGGGCAGCCTTGTCGGACGGATCGTGTTATAACCACGGGTGGGGTGAGGCGACCGTTGAAAATGAATTTGGAGGTCGCGCCGGTCAGAAGGCGCATAACTACTGCAATAATATCGCCAGGAAAACCCATGTGCTGGAGAACTGTCTGTAAGTAGGAGTGATCAACACGGTCGAAGGACTGCAGCCAGGGCACCAGGAAGTCGTTGATATCGGGCAACTGCTATCATGTCTCGATAGCGGCAAAGAGCCGTATGGATATTGTTGTCTCCTCCTAAGGATGTCTGGTCGCAGGATGTGACGTACCATGCAACTTTCTTGAGTCGCGAGGCCAACAACCGTGTAAATATTTTCATATAGCTGTTAAGCAGAGTTATAGGTCGATAATCTTGTATTCTGGATGACCCGTTCGGTTTGTGTACAGGAATAATTATGCCTTCAAGGAAGGTTTTAGGGACCTCAGTCGCTGGGGACATTAGTTCTTGAGCGATCGTCGTCCATGTAGGTGCTGACAAATAGTCAAAACTTTTATAAAATTCAACGGAAATACCGTCGGGCCCAGGAGAACTATTGTTGTGCCCCATTTTAATTGCTTCTAGTACTTCATCCGTGGTCACGCCTTCCTGGAGTTCACGTGCCACCTCCACTGGGAGAGTACTTGGAATAAGTTGTGCGACTTCTGAAATCAGTTCTGGCGAATGCGGGACAGCTTTATATAGTCTTGTAAAATGGGCATGAAACGCCTGACCGATGGCGTGTTGGGTATCGTGTCGGTGACCTTCCGCGTCAATCAGGACGTGTATCAGCGCCCGGCGTCGTTTTAGTCTTTCCTGGATGAGATGGTACATCGACGGAATTTCTTCACCTATTCGATTATTTGTACGAGATCGGATTACAGTCCCTTCCAGGTGGCGGCGCATTATCAAAGAGATTTGGGCCGTTGTACGGTGAACCATCGTCTGCCTGGCTGGTGAGAAAGGCATCGTCACACATTCTCGAAGAATGGAATAATAAAAATTCAAAGAGTTGTTTCGCCATGTCTTGATGTCTCGGCCGTAATTCATCAGAGAATTGCGCAGTGTTGGCTTTGCACAGGAGAGCCACCAAGATAGAGTGGAGTTATAGGCGTTAAGACGGCGTAAACACTGTGCCCACGCACTTTCTATCACATGTCGACAGTCTGGAGCGGTCAGGTGAGACACGTTTAGTTTCCACAGGCCACGACTATGCCACACACGTTGTCGGACGAGACTAACGTCGCAGATATATACCTCATGATCTGAAAAGGCTAAGGACCAGACTTCCGCGTGGCGGGTTCCACCTGCGAGAGAGCGGGTGAGGTATATGCGATCCAGGCGGCTCGAGGAATGGGCGGTGTAAAACGTAAAGCCCGGGCGAGTTCCGTAGAGCTTTGTCCAGGTGTCAACGAGTTGTAGTCTGTCGATGACCACAGAGAGAGCCGCACAGGGTGACTGTTGTGGCAGTTGGTCGGTGGTCCCTTGTGTCGAGTTGAAATCCCCGCCAAATACCAAGTCATCCTGTGGACCCGTAAATAGCGGCGTGATATCCTCGGCGAAGAATGTATTGCGGTCTCGACGGTGGCTGGAGCCGGATGGTGCATAGATGTTAATGATACGCACGCCAAATACAGTAAGAGCCATACCCCGAGCAGTGTGGAGGTAAACGACGTCCTCTGCTGGAATGCCATCGCGTAGGAGGATGGCGACGCCGCTGCCGGTGTCGAAGGCGTGTGAAACATAGCCAGTGTAACCGGTAGGGATGAGAAAATCAGCGACAAACACCTCTTGTAGGAACGCAATATCAACATCACTTGAGTAGATGGTGTCTCGAAACATCGCCAGTTTGTGTGGGGCACGAATGGTGGCCATATTCATCGTGGCGATACGATATTGCTGCGGATGGACACTTGCAAGGTTTACAGAAGGCGTTGCAGCGACTCCTAAAAGTCGCTGACTTGCCGTGTCTCCCACAGTTGCCGCAATTCTTAGTTGGGTACCAAATCTGGTGCCTCCATGGGATGCACCCGCTCGGCCACGTTAGCTGTCTGATCCGCTCCTTCGCCAACATCGTCGGCCCATGATGTGGATGTCGATGATGTGAGCTGGCGTTGTTCTTCCGTAACGGACGAGGCGCATGCTCCAAGCGGTGCTGTGAGGGGAAGGTCGTTCGTAGGTGCTGACTGCAAGGAGGGTATGTCCTGATTTGAGGTATGGTGCGTCACCGTAGGACTGTCCAGGGTGGCAGTATCATTCTGCCGCTGGTCGGAAAATGGTAGGTCACTGTCAGACATTCGTTCGTTATCTGAAAAGGTCGTCCGATGGAGGCCGTCAGCGGAGGGTGTTCGACGGCGTTTCTTACGCCTCCGAGGTGACCGCTGTTTTCGGATGTGTTGTTCTGAATCAGAGTGTGGTTGCTCCTCTTCTATCGCCGCACCCGTCTGGACGAAAGCAGACGTCGGCACCACACTTAGATCGATGTCCATGGTACCAGAAGAGTCATTCGGAGTTGTCTCTATTGTTGCCGGCTCTGGTGAGGGCGCTGGAGGCGGTGCTGTGCTAGTGTCGTCGGTATTTTCTTCTGCGTTGGGTACAGGCAACGTGGGTTCAGGCGTAGCCTGGAGTGGTATTACTTGGTTCTGTGCAACTGCAGCGTAGGTGACGGGTAGGGACGTGACCGTCGTTGCTGAGGCCACCTCACCTAGTGGTGTCTGTACCAAACGTCGGCGCATACATTCGGACCGGACATGGCCTTCCTGGCCACATCCTGAACATAACGATGGCCCGCACACCACCAATCAAAAGGTACGACGGAACGTGTTTCTTCAGCTCAATCTGTATCTGACGCACACCATTTAATACTTGGTAGATTGTAAATGTTTGCCACTTTTCTGCAAGGTGTCCCACGACGTTACCATACGGTTGGAAGGCTGCAATGACCGTTTCTTGAGGTACTTCAAACGGGAGCTCAAACACCCGCAGAATTCATAATCCGAATCCTACATGATCGACCGTTACGGCACCGATGTGTCCATCAGAGTGTTTGAACTTCAGTCCGGTCCGGTATTATGTCGTTGTACAACTTCAGTGCGTAGCGCTTCCGTCGTCATCTTGATATAGACGATGCTTCCCGTGATTGAAAAGTATATTCCGATCACGTCTTGTGGGTTCAAACGAAGATCTTCTCGTATGAACTGTTCGACTTCAAAAGCTCTTGGTCGTGGATGTTCAGCCTGAAACGTTATTTTGATCGTCGTATGGCGGTAAGCGTGCGCCATGAGGTACGTTAATGCGGGACTCAATACACACAAATACCGCGACGCGGAAGTAAACAAACCCCGGAGCGGAGCGTTAAGCGGCGCGCGCGCAGGTGCGCACGCTAGCATGGCCCAAGGCCAACTGAGGGCTAACAGTTACGAGTTGTGTTGTTTAATCTCATACTACTGATGGTCGTTGTTAACTGATGCTAATATGGCATTTGTAGACACTAAATTATTATTTATCGTACGAAGAAGGATGTGTTTTTCTTAATTCTTTAGTGCGCCATTGCTTGGAGTGACAACGTTAAGTTACAATACGAAAATCATCAAATACGCAACGCAAGATGGCGTATGTCACAGAGAGTTCTGGGCGATGAATGTCACGTGACATCTCCTAACGGATGGTTTTGGTTAATTCAATTTTTGCAAATACCTCTCAAACGATGCGAGATATGGAAAAAAAACATAAGAGAACAAACTTGTAGAGAATTTTCTCCTCTACAAATTCGGTTATTCAATTTTCGTGTCAGATGAATGGTTAAGCCGTTATTATCATTTAAATTTCGAGCTGGCAAAAGACGATCGCAAAGGACCACTTTTAGTGTTACTACCGTAACCTAAAATGAGCGAAAATAACCATCTAAATTCGTAGAGGTACGCAATATGCACTTAAGGTTCGTCACGGATATCTATATAAGGTTACTCATCTAACAATAAATAGTAGCCGCGGTGGAGTAGCCGAGCGGTCTAAAGCGTCTCGCTGCGGAGCGCGCGGTTGCTCACCGTGGAGGTTAGAGTCCACCCTGGGGCATGGGTGTGTGTGTGTGTTGTCCTTAGGTTAGTGTACCTAAGTTTAAGTAGTTTGTAAGATACGGACTGATGACCACGCAGTTTGGTCCGATAGATTTACAAACATTTTTGAATAAATAATATCACACAATATATGCTCTTTTGTATTGGTTTCGGTAGATATGGTAGATGCGAATAACGAAATGTACTTACGAGTAACGATTCAGTATTTCCTTACTACCGTAACCTAAAGTGAGCAAAAAGAAAAAAAAAAAAAACGGGTCGTTACTCCGGTTGCCTAGTAAGCAGGAGGTCACAGGTTCGTATCCCGGCTGCGAAACAAATTTTAATTCATCGCGTCTCCTTCAGTTCAATACCTTTGATTTATGTCGAGACAAAATGTATCTCTGGACATTGATTTATTATTTGATTGTACTACCAATTGTCAGTACTGTACAGTAGCATGCGAAATATACAATTCGTTACAAAATGAAAATGGTCACTTTTCGAAACCACGGAATGGTTGGAATTTGGCTCAAAGGTGTCTGCAAAGATTTTCTGTAACGACGCAAATACAAGGCACCCTGCGACCTCACCTTTGGTTGGGCGACACATCATAGAGCAATGTGTCGCCACTTATATATATAGGATGTCCCATTTATCTTGACCACCCAAAATATCTCTGGAACAATAACGGTAATTGTAAAACGACTTTCAACGGTATCAACTTGAGGCAAGGGCTTATGAATGTAAATAATTTTAAACATTCTAAAGCGAAAGCATATGTGTTTTTTAACACAAACTTATGTATTTTAAATGGGCACCATATATCATTTCATCAGCAATCTATAGCATGTAATATCACATAAACAACAGAGTTTATTGCATTGCAATACGCCAATTACGTCCCGAGATATTTGGAAGCGAAGTTAACAGTTGAAATACACGAAACGCGCGGCTAGCGCACAGCCTTAGCAGCATTGGGTTCTCGTCTGAGTGTCAGGACGTGCGCTAGGCACGCGTTTCGCGTATTTCAAACGTCAACTTCACTTCGCAATATCTTGGGATGTAATTGGCTTATTTCGATGCAAACAACTCCATTGTTTATGTGATGTGTCGTGCTGTAGACTGCACTTCGTCCAACAGACCTAACACGGAACACACCGATGCTCGACTTAACCACGGGGGCAGATTGATAACACCAGCCGCTACCTAGGTGCAGCGTTGTGATTCGCCTGTGTTGCCCAATCGACAATTCTGACTTCCACCTGACTTCATTATCAGAGGTAGAATTTCGCAGTCGATAACCAGAATCCGTAGTGCAGTCAGCAACGGAAAGACTTCCTTGCCATCGTTCGACACTATTGACAACTCACGGACGCTTGAACCTCTGAGAACATCGTGGGATTACGATCACAAGGTATATCATCTGACCCCATTTGGAGTGCGGTTAAACCAATGTTTTTTGTGGTGTACAGTATGTTGAAAATGTTCAAATATCTGTAAATCAATGGCCTGTGGTTATCAGTCCCTAGGCTCACAAATTACTTAAACTAACTTAAAATAACCTAAGGACAACACACACATACACACACACACACACACAAACACACACACACACACACACACACACACACACACACACACACACACACACACACACGCCCGAGTGAGGATTTGAACCTTTTACGGGGAGCCATCGTGCTCTCCGCAGAAAGGCGCCTTAGAGTGCTTGGCCATTCCGCCGAGGCGGTAGACAGGATGGAACCTTCCTAAATAATTCGTCAAAACTTTAATGTGACTCATTGGTTTTGCCTTTTCATCCCTCCTGTTTCTGCTGGCACATTGACCAATGCGTGGAAAAACAGCATATTTTCCCTCTAAGACCCCATGGTTTGCCAAAACCCTCAGTTCTACAAGTACACCTAGGTTGGGCACGTTCTTCTTTGCCTCCTTTAGACATTCTTTCACCTGAATAAACTTTCGATTACGGGGTCTAGTGCTTGTTTATATGCAAGTGATCTCTAATGGTATTTTAGGTATTTTTGTACGCGTATAGCCCAGGAATGAAGCCGTATAAAGATGGTTGATTAAAATTAATAAAAATTTCCGGGCTATTTTGCCGTGGTCTGATGGATTTATTCTGGAAACCCAACGTTTCGTCCCCGACTGCGGAGGAAATTTTCAGGGGGGATCGTGGCACTTTTGAATGTCCGATGCACACCCTGGCTCGCTACTGACTGAAGCCAAACTCCGTTTACGAGGGCTCGCGCAGAGGTGTGACGTCAGATGTTTTTGACATGCGCGCGCATTTCGTCGTTGCCGATTGCCGCCGTCCGTTAATATCGTCACATGGTGGAAGACTGTTACATTTCTTCTTTTTCTTCTTCCTCGCGGATTGGGAGCATCCAACCGCTGGAAAAAGCCGGAATTTGTAGGATTCCGTGTAGCTGCGGAGATGTATACGTGGGTGAAACAAAATGAACAGTCAGTAAACGGCTAGATGAACATAACGGGAACTGTAGAAGAGGAGAGATTGACAGATCAGCTGTTGCTGAATATGTTTTTCAACCAGTGGACTACCTTATTCAATTTGATAAGACTCAGGTTTTAGCAGCCACAAATGGATACCACGAAAGACTGTACAGAGAGGCTATAGATATTATAAAACACCACAATAATTTCAATAGGATGGAGGAGGGCGTGAAACTAAATGAAATCTGGATTCCGGTTCTGAAGAAGAAATGTAACAGTCTTCCACCATGGAACGATATTAACGGACGGCGGCAATCGGCAACGACGAATTGCGCGTGCATGTCCAAAACATCTGACGTCACACCTCTCCGCGAGCCCTCGTAAAGGGAGTTTGTCTTCAGTCAATAGCGAGCCAGGGTGTGCATCGGACATTCAGAAGTGCCACGATCACCCTTGAAAATGTCCTCCATAGTCGGGGACGAAACGTTGGGTTTCCACAATAAATCCACAAGACCACGGCATAATAGCCCGGAAATTTTTAGTAATTTTGACCATTCCGGCCGTGAATGTTTACATTTTACAAGAAGGTTGGTTGTCGAAATAATTGAGTGTAACTTTCTTAAAAAAGGCGCATAGTGACCACCGAATGGGTCGCCGAATGACCAGGAGGCATTCTTAGACGTATCATATGCCGCTTTTTTCACGTACTTGTCGATGTAACACACCCCTTGATCGCGACACTTGGATGTTGCGAAAAAGGACGACTGCCTTTTGTTTCTTTGAATCACGATCAGATTTAGTCAAGTGGTTTTTAACAGTCTCTACAGGTTCCACTCCGTGTACCAGAGAAAAATTGCTGTCCGTTGCAATCCAAAGCAATCGGATCATGTTAAGTGTGATTGTAGCCCCACAATATTCTCAGAGAAGGGTTAAAACACCCAGGAGGTGTCGCCAGTGTGTCGAACGCTGACAATAACGTTGTTCCTTTGCTGACTGCACAACGAATTGCGGTTTTCGGCTGCGAAATGAGTGTGAATCAACGCCTTTATTGAAGCGGTGATTTCATTGATTTCCTGTATGCCACATCCTGACGCCTTTTCTGATCGATCAGGAGCACCGGTGAGTCCAAAATATGACCTCGCCCTCCCATAAAAGACCATGAGATTTCCACGGTGGGTGTCAAGGTTCTGACATCCAACACAGAGGTATCAAATTGAGGTGTGAAATGTGGACAAGACAGGGTATGACGACCTCTCCATTATGAAACATGATCACGGTGGCTTTGCGATACATCGTGGCGAAATATACCAGTTTGACACTACTGGACCACCTTAAGTCTTACATGAAATCCTGAGCCCTTATCTCTTTTTCGGAAGCGTTGACAAGTCGCTGTTTTATCCGTTACCGAACCCAAGGAGGGTATCAGAAACCATCCACCTTTATTGGTCTTACTGAGGAAGGATTTAGGGACCCGCTCGGTTAGCCGTGTGGTCTAACACACCGCTTTCCGAGACGGGGAGGCGTACCGGCCCCGGTCAGAATCCGGCCGTCGGATTAACGAAGGGGGTCGGAGTGCCGGCCAGCCTGTATGATGTGGTTTTTAGGCGGTTTCCCACATCCCCCTAGGTGAATACCGGGCCGGTCCCCAAGTCCCGCCTCAGTTACACGATTCGGAAACATTTCAGAACACTTTACGCTTTTACACATTGAACACTATACACAGACATTTTGGGTACACATTTCCTCCTGGGGGGCAGGGGGTGGCGGCAGGAAGGGCATCCGGCCACCCCGTCAATACTATCATGCCAAATCTGCAATACCACAGCCAACCCTGCAAGTGCGGGGAAAAGGGCTGAAGAGAAAGAAAGTAAGGAAGGATTTAGGCACATTTGAGGCAAATTTCAAACGTCTACGTCAAAATGGTGGTCATACAAGATGTGACCTTTTAATTTTACTGCGCAGTGTTATTCAGGGGTGATGCAAATGTTTCTATTCGAGAGTCGTGCAATCCAGATTCTGCACCCAATCAGGCAAAATCGTCTTGAGCATTGAGACAATCATCCCGACGGCATACGAGGTTGAAGATAATCATCTAGTAAAACACAATGTCCTTTCTGTCGGCTGCACGTTATTGTTCGAGAAGTATCATCGCTCTTCAAGGCGTGTTCTACATCTACATGGGATAGTCTACAAATCACATTTAAGTGTCTGACAGATGATTCATCCAATCACCGTTATACTATTTATCTCCCATTCCATTCTCGAATAGCGCTCGGGAAGAAAGAACATCTGAACCTCTCCGTTCGAGCTCTGATTTCTCGTATTTTGTTCTAATGATCATTTATACCTATATAAGTGGGAGTGAACAATATATTTTCGCATTCGGAGGAGAATGTTGGCGATTTTAGTTTCGTAAGTAGCCCACGCCGCAGCGATAAGCATCGTTGTTGTAATTATTCCCATCCCAGATCCTTTATCATTTCCGTTACGCTGTCTCCCCTGTATCGTGACAATACGAAACGAACTGCCCTTCTTTGCACACTTTCGATGTCCTCCGTCAAACCCACCTTATAAGGATTCCACACTGGGCAGCAATACTCCAAAAATGGACGGACAAGCGTAGTGTATGCAGTTTCTTTTGTAGTTCTGTTGCACCTTCTGCCAATCTTCTGCTAATAAAACGCAGTCTCTGGGTTCGCCTTTCCCACGACATTATCTACGTGTTCTTTCCAGTTTAAGTATGAAGTAATAGTAATTCCTAGGTATTTAGTGGAGTTTACGGCCATCACTTTTGATTGATTTATCTTGTAAACAAAGAGTAACGGATTTCTTTTCGTACTCAAGAGAGGGACGTGATAGTCGCTTGGGAAGATATCAGGGCTATCTGATGGATATTCCAGTTTCTCACACTAGAGTTGGAGTGCCTTCTGCGTTAAGAAATTTGTGATCTTTATTATGTATCAACACACCACAATGGCGTTTTTTCGACAGATATTCTGCCCCATACATGTTCTATATTGTATTACGGGTGTCTGCCGTGGTCTGTTCTTCGGAAACCAAGAAACGAATAACAGCACTTTGGTCTCGTTTGGTCGCATAGTGAACGTTTGCATATCTACAGCACACCCGTCTGAAAGTCACGAATATCACACTAAACACTTACTTACATGTCGATGCAAATAAATCAGCATCGAAATCGCAAAATCTTATGTATGTGCTGCTGCAGCGTCCTCCCACGGAAACATATCGACGCCCCTTAAATACAAATCCTTTAGATTTTAATGTGTGTATGGGCTTCCCAATTTTGGTATTTAGGTAATATTCAATACAGCAGTTTCTTTGTTTCTGTCATGATTTTCATTTAATTTATGGAAACGTCTTTTTTTTAATTCTCCTCTTCCGTCAGCTGGCTTGTTATTAAATTTACTGTCGACATATACGATTAAATGCACATTTCTGCGGCGAACGGATGTACTGTAAATTTCCTGTTGTACTGTAATCCCAATTTTACCCAAGAGGAACCAGCCTGTTCAGAAGAGAATGACCTAGCCAAAGAGACCTTCACATCTTAGCTGTCTACGTCTTTGTAGATTTGCTTTGTTTAACGCTACTCTATCTTGCAATTCCCATGATTTGTGACCAGAGGAAGAAAGATGGGACACAGTGACAGCAGAGATATCTTTGCTTGGAATGCTGCCGGGCAACACTTGTTGCTGTACATTGTCTGCTTTATTTATTCTTTTAATATTACGACATAGGCCAACATCTAATAGCAGGAAATAGATGCTGCACGTATACAAAACACTGACGTTTCATACAGTGGTTTCTAATACAATAACTAATATGTACAATTTACTTTTCGGTGGTTTACTTTGTAGAAATTTAATTCTCATGCTTGTCGCATAATCATTACACACTATGAAGACCACTCCGGTTTATCTGAAATTCAATCTGCCCCTATAGTTTCAAGCTAGAGTTTTATAATCGATGAAAGTGAGAACAAAATTAAAACACAAATAATCTACAAGCAATACAGTTCCCCCGCCAGTTCGAGTGCGCAGTCGTATCTTCATTTTATCCAAGTCACTCTATGCGCTTCCGACCCTCTTGGAACTTCTTTGTGGATAAAGCTCAAAGCTTAAATTTCAGTGACCAAGTGAATACACTGCAGGTAACTATATTTCCAGTTTACCTACTATTTTAACTTACAGTTTACAAACTGGTTCCAGTCCTAATTCTTTAATTTTGTCATTCTAACAGCCTAGACAAGAGTTCTATCGGTAAAGTACAAACAGTAATGGTTGTTCATGAACATAGAAAAACGTACAAAAAACATGATATTAGCCCTTTCGGCCACGAATTAAATTTTTTCCTGAGATAATCATGGCTTTGCTACCCAGTTGTTGGAATTACAATATTTTTTTTTTCAAATGAATAAAATATTTCTATGTGACCCTCAAAAGGGGATGCAACGTGTCCCCAGATGAGGACTTTGTGTACAAGTGGTTGAAGTATCAGTCGAAAAGTCAAAGTATTTTATTTTTTTTTCGTATCCAGACAAAAGTGAATGTTACATTTTATACAATAAAATTTGGTTTTCTCCTTGCAACCCGGTTTCTTATACCTCTCAAATGATTTTTATCACTGACCACTGGAAGAAGTCCACTGCTGTGCAAACGAACATCAGCTTCTGGTCGAACTCCAGCATTGGCTCGTTTTGAAGTACTTGGAGTTGGCATTGGACTCTCACTATTGAAACGCCCCTATTTCCTGGCAGCTGGCTAATCTGTTTTTGTCAGTACTCTGGCCAAAAGCGTATTAAAGTGAAGCAAATCAAGGGTCTTTTTTTAGAAGCAACTAATTCTGATACGTTTTTCTTATACTCATTCAATGCATTTACTTGTGCAATATGAATTGCATGAGCAACATGCGAAGCGTCCACTTTCGCGATGTGATGAATGTGCAGTAAATTGTTATCAGAAAATCCATCTTGTCGACTCCTCCCATATGTTGAATAACTTCTGGACGGTCGATTTAACACATTTCTTTTCAGTTTTAACCCATGTTTTACACACATCTTTGTTTCAAGTCTAACTCTATCTTGGAGTCGGGGCATTGTGAAATCACTGTAAGGTGATTAAACGGACAGCGAAATAATTTCCTAAATTTCTATGCTATTACAACCTTTCAATTAACATGTCCTCGTTTGGATACACCTGTAAAGTTATAAATATGTCACTTACCTTTCGTTCTGAAAGACACCTGTAATTTTCAGTTACAAAAATGAACCTTTCTATGCACAAATATTTGTTTTGTACCTGAGCCCAAATGATATTAACGGTTGATGGGAAGTACGAAGGAACTGGAAAGCGTCCATGTGACTGTGCACATTAAGTTCTGTTTTGTGGTACCACAGATTAACGATATATGTCGACACCTTTCTCAAATAAACTCTGTACTCGTGCTAATATGAGGACAACAACCACAAATGGTAAAATTTAACGAATTTTAATACACGCAGCAATTGTTTAGTGTGCCCTTATATGAAGATGCCATGAGCGAAGGGGTTAAATAAGGAATATCTTTAAGAGCTAAGTACAGTTAAACTAAATTTGAAATCATTAACAGAGCTTATCTTGAGCAAGAACTGTTTCCGTTATATTTAGCCTATGCTGTTACCAAACACAAAAGTGAGGGGCTAAGCGTAATCAGTGCACTGAGGGTCATCAGATCTGCAGTGTCCTCTTGCGGTCAAAAGCACGGGACACCTTCGAGTTTGACAGCTATGGACGGAACATATGTAATTAATGTCCACTTCTGCACTATCACAGCTCAAGTTTACACAATTGCTGAATTTAATAGACTTTGAAGCACTTACTGTCCAGACTTTCGTACACCAAACCCTCTGAGAAAAGCTTTGTTTACTTGAAGCCTACGAATTCGAAAGCGTATTAAATTTGATAATGAATACCCAGTCATATAATCCACTGAAATATAATCACATAAAAATAAATTAAAATCACAAATAATAAATTATTTTAAATTGTAGAATTTAGCGCCGTGCGATTGTCACGTTACTATATTTCTTATAGAAATAAAGCTGTCTAATATTGATAGCGTCGCCACAAATGTTGGCGTATTACTGGTAACAATTTATGGCAAAGTCGTTGCATAGATAGAACTGAACTAAGCAAATTAGTTTTACCTGAGATTTCATGACCTTTATCTTTGCGAGGACTACTTTGCGACACGTGCCTTATTTTGCATTTTACGTTTCTTATGCGGTAAAATATACCGGGCTAATATGTCAGTGTTCGGATGGATTTCACATTAAAACTTAACGTTTCGTCCCCATATGCATGAGACATTTTTAAGGGGGACATCATGGCTTGCCGCTGCGCTTTTGTGTTCCAGTGGCATGATGTCACATGCTGTGAATACGTGAAATAACTCGGCCATTGTGATTTGTCGCTGTGCGCCGTTACTGTCGCCCCAAGGCGGAACACCAGTAATACTTCATGCATGAATATTCATTGTAAAGCAAATTAAGTCGGTTAAGTGACCTACAAATTTTGTGTGGCTGGAAAATACGTCGGAGACTAGGTACCAGTCAACAATCTTATGTCAGAAGTTCTGGGCATATAGACGTTCTAGGCTGAAGGCGCTTATTGGGTGAAGGGTGACAGTTACGAGCGCGGTGGTCTGAACGCCTGACGTATCTGAAACTCCGCAAAACAAAGAAATTTGGCAGGTTGCCTATTTTTGGAGTTGCAATAGAGAAGTGCGCAATGTTCGATTAACAATACAATGCGTAAAGAAAGCATTCGTCGGTTGTGCTGCGCACTTCCATTAAACACGATTTGATCTTCGCTGATGAAAAATGAAATGCTTTGAATAACCGGACATCACCAGTTAAAATTTTTTGTGATCTCTCGAAGGCTTTTGATTGTGCAAATCAGAGGATTCTTCTACTTGAGCTTAAGTGTTTTGGTATGAGTGGGACAGTGCACAAATGGTTTAAATATTACTTAACTGGAAGAGTGCAGAAATTTGAAATAAGCGGTTCACATGATTAGAAGAAATAATTAATTCCTCTAACTGGGGAGTTATCAAAAATGGGGTCCTTTACTGTTTTTAATATATTTTAATGTCTTGCCATTCTGTATTCACAAAGATACTAAGCTAGTTCTTTTTGCTGACGATAAAAGTAAATCTATCAAGCCTGACAAAGAGGAGTTAACTGATGATATTGTAAATGATGTCTTTCGCAAAATTATTAAGTGGATCTCTACAAATGGACTCTCATTAAGCTTTGATAAAATCAAGTATATACAGATTTATACAGTAAATGTCATGTCACCATTAATAAATTTAGAATTTGAACAGAAATCTGTAGCTTAGGAACAATATTGAAAATTTTCAGGTGTTTGAACTGACGAGGGATTGAATTTGAAGAAACACATTTAAGATCTGCTGAAACGTTTGAGTTCAGTTACTTATGCTATCAGGGTCATCGCAAAATTTGGTGGTTTACATCTCAGTAAATTAGTCTACTATGCTTCTTTTCATTCACTGATTTTATATGGGATCATATTCTGGGGCAATTCAACATTGCGTAAAATAGTATTCATTGCACAAAAGCGTGTAATCAGAATAATTGCTGGAGCACACCCAACATCATCCTGCAAACTTTTATTTAAGGATCTAGGGATCTTCACTGTAACTTCACAATATATCTATTCACTCATGAAATTTGTTATTAACAATCCGACCCAATTCAAAAGAGTAATATCAGTGCGCATAACTACAACACTAGGAGAAAGGGTGATATTCAGTATTCAAGGTTAAATCTAACTGTGGCACAGAAAGGGGTGAAATATGCTGCCACAAAAGTCTTCAATCACATACTAAGTAGCATCAAAAGTCTGACAGATATCTGGTATTTAAAAAGAAATTAAAAGAATTTCTCAACGGGAACTCCTTCTGCATATAGATGTATTTTTAGATAAAACTGAAAAAAAAAAAAATAAACGAAATAAAAAAATCCTTAAAATATTGATTGTCATGTATAGACACCATTTACTAAACTGACACGTTCTAGATCATTACGAAATGTCGTATATGTGGTCTATGGAACAAGTATTAATGTAATCTAATCTAATCCAATGTGTTACACACTACATCTACTTTACCACCACCTAATACTTGCAGCACTTTCGGTAAGTCTTCACTTTACAAAACAGTATAACCAAATTAACCCACGTTTAGACAATATATTCCAGTTGATACTACACTTCCTTTTTATGATAAACGCTGAATTATTAACTTTAAACTGTATACCACGCTAGAACAAGAATGCTAGAAAGTAGTGCATTAATATTCAGCACTAAAACTGAAAGTCAGAGCTCAGAATATTATGTCGTTTGTGAGACGAATGTAAAATGCTGCGCTGTGCATTTGATAGGGAAAGGAAGTGAGTAATACTATGTCCTCTTTACATTAGCTGTAGTCCGTGTATGTGCAGAAATTCCTCAGAATGATTGACTAACTCATCAGTTCAACGCAATTGAAAGACAAAATAAATCAAAGCTCGAACGGAAAGATTTAGTTGTTCGTCCTTCCCGGTGGCTTTTAAAGCCTGGTATGGTACAGAAATAATCGGAAAATAGTTTCATGCAGCTTCTAACACGCATATAACATACACAGAACATCGACACAGTTATTCTACCATAGTTCTGTTCACTATTAACTGTACAACGATCAGTCGTAGACTGTGACATTCAATGTAGCATGGCTGAATGAGAAGAGAGACGTTTTATTCGAGGAAGACGATAGTATTCTGGAGGAATCATACTTCGCGAGCTTACTCAATAACCGCTACGTTTTGTCGCACTGTGGAATACGTTAAGTGATTTTTGTCAATTAATGAAAAATAAGTTTCAGTTCTTCAGGTTTACATGGGTACGAAAAATATGATCACCCAGGACTCACAAAAAAGTTATTTATAATTTCACGAACTGTATATATGCATTAAACCCCAGTGTCAACACGGTAGTATGCAAGTGGTTACTTCATGATGAATACAGAAGTATACAAGTATACTTACAGCGATACATGAAGATATCTTTCACAGACGTTTTAAAGCAGGTGCGACAATACCGGCCTGAGTACAAATCCTTTAAACGTGTATATGAGAGACGACTGCTATATCGTAAAATTCTGAAGAACGCCTTGTTACAGTATTGTAGCTTAACTTTTACACCCAAACTACCCTGAAAGTCGGCGCAGATAAATATTGTTAGGCAATGAGATCTTTCGACATTAGACTCATAAAATCTGTTATCGGTTTTAGAGAGTTACGCAATGAGGATGAAATACAATTCATTTCTCTTTGGATGCAAATACAATTTCTCTATGATATTTACATCAGAGGAATGAGAAAACTAGGGCTGACATGTCCTGTCATTCTCATGCTTACTGAACTGACTTCGGACATTGTCAGCAATATCCATATGGACATTAATGTCTTGGAAGATAAAGTCCGTTACTGTATGGAAAAAAGTCATCTTAAATGGTTTCATAGACATTACTAGTTATAAATACTTGGCATGCCAACATGACAGATAGAAGCTTGCATGTAACCTTCTCAATAGTTAAACAGCTTCCTCCATGCTTCATATGCGTAAATATTCAGCCACGCTGATTTCTCCTACTGTTCTTGATAAGTAACTAAATTTTGTATTGTGCCTTAAATCAGACGTATAGTCATCGAAACGCATTATTTGTGGTTATTTCAGGTGATGAAAGTATTTTGCTTATTGCGTTACTACCTGCTTTAAGAGAAATTTCAGAAAACGTGCGTTGTCCAATTTATTTCTCTGACACAAGGCTATCTAGGATTATGGTAAGCTAAGCTGTCACATTTTTCGATGTGTTATTACAGGTAAAAGTACTCATTAACATCCATTATACCTTCAGAATCATAGCATAGCGAAGGCAGTTGCGGACAAAATCATCGGGCTCCAATAATATGTTATTGTCGGATGCCTGCAATATTGGACACATCACAATGACCACAGACAATCGTGGTTCAGAACACTTACAGATTACACATGCCGCGGCGGAGTGGCCGAGTGCACTGAGGCGCTATGTTCCGATGCGCGAGGCCGTTCCTCGTCGGGGCTTCGAATCCCCCCTCGGGCATGGATGTTTGTGCTGCCTTTAGTATAAGTTAGTTTTAAAGTTGTTTGTAAGTTTCGGGACTGATGACCCCGCAGTTAAGTCCCATAAGGTTTACAAACATTTGAACATTTAAAATACACATGGTACAGTGGCAGTGCATTACTGTTGAGTTTAAAGAAACGATAGAAATAACACTTCCAATATACAGTTTGAACTATTTCGTTACTGTGCAGATATTAATGTAGTAATATGTAACCAAATAATTACTTAGAATCCAACTGTCTAAGTTGAGATTACTGAATATTCCTTTTCTTAGAGATTCACGGTGAAGTAACTAAATTCACCATTTGCTATGCAACTACATGATAAATTGTTCTTCCGCTCCCCTCGAAGCCAGGTGAAATTCGTGCAAGTCGGAAATTGGTATTCAGTTTCTGAAACTGAAGGATGATATCAACATATGGATGACATGAAACTAACCGACAGGCTTCCGACAATTACGTTTTGGACATTGGTTCACCAAAATTAATTAATTTGAGCCGGGACCATCAAAGCGAGGAAGCGGGCGGGCGATGCACCGATGCGGTAATCCGCCATTGTTAGATGGAGCGGCGCCGAGGTGAACGGTCTGAGGCGAGTATCAGTTACGTCTTTTGTTGGCGCCTTCTGCAAAAGCTGCTTGTCCCCGCAGGTGTGATACGCTGCTGTTTGCTCGTTGCTGGCAATCCTTCCGGGGTGAACAGCCCCCTGCGAATGGGCTGTGCTCCGACCACCACGCCTTATGTCAGTGACACCACAGTCTATCACAGACTGTCGCGAAACTCTCTAGGAAAAAAATTGCAGCCGAAGCGATACTAGTGCTCCAAGCGGCCAGTAGGGAATACCAGTGTAATGATACTATCCAAACTGAGAAGTTGCCGTTTTTAATGCTGTTACTTTCTTATTTCCTGGTCACTGAACGTTGCTGTGAACTTTCTGAAACAAATACGAAAACATCATTGAAGTAATATCACTGCTTCTGTTAATGACAGTCTTTAATTTAACAAACTGTCAGTGCAGTGTAATTCATACAGTTCACAATACTAGAGTCATATTAATATCGTCCAAAACCTTTTGAAAGCAGAAATGAATTGCAACCTGATGTGCTGAAATTATATAATAGGAACTGATTATAATTGTGTTCGGGTACTCGTTGCGCCGGCCGCGGTGGCCGAGGAGACTAGGCGCTTCAGTCACGGTCTGCACGGCCACTACGGTCGGGGGTTCGAATCCCCCCTCGGGCATGGATATTTGTGCCGTCCTAGTTCGTAAGTAGTTCATAAGTAGTTTGAAGTTTAGGGACTGATGACCCCGTAGTTAAGTCCCATAGACTATACAAACATTTGGACATTTGATTTGTACTCGTTGCGTATTGACATGTTGCACGAGTTTTGTTTTAGCGAATTTCGGAAATTGTAATATTCCCAAAAGTACACACGATTTTTACATTGTAGGGAACTAGATTCTACATCGTCGTTTGAACCATCTTTTCGCCTTGTCCTTGCTTCTGAGCCTTTCATATACCTATCATAATTTTGTAGGTACTTGGCAGGTATCGAACTGAATATCTTCGAGGATGTGACATGCTAACATTAACAGTTTATGTATGGACGTATTTATTTGTAGCTACGTATTCACTTAATTAAACTAGTAATAGCCAAAATATGTTAGTATACACGGTTATTATTTTTGTGAAGCTGAGGTTCGAACTTAAACAGGCATTCAGACTTTACTTTTATTGAGCAGAAATATTACGAAATAGTGGCCAAGTTTTTGCGATTCTGATTAATAGCAAAAGTTTGGACGTGAATGAATTGTTAAAGATTTACTTCTATGCCTAAAAGTGTAACTAACCACCGTAAACGAACACTTGTTATTCATAACATTATTCTGTTACTTCTGAGCATTCTTTGCAAATGAGAGATTTCCGCATTATATTCTTGATAGTTGCTACAATTTACAGCGCCACAAAAGCTCGTGAATACGAAGTTATTCTGAAAGTGCTGCCTCAGTCAAAATACACATTCATTACTCAATCGTTTCGCGGTGTGTTTTTACGACCCAGCCGCTTGGCAGCGCTGCAGTCGCGAAGTAGCAGAAAATCACTGGGAGTTGCGCGACTCTTATGTTTGACTCTGGTGACACTGTGAGCGAAGACACGCAGCAACACATCTACTGTATTTCAGTCGACAAAGCCTTGCTGCGGAGTGCGCGTCCGCTGCCCGTCTAAGGTTCGAGTCCTCCCTCGGACGTGGGTGTGTGTGGGTTGTCCTTAGCATAAGTTATTTTAAGTAATTTGTAAGCGTATGGACTGATGACCACTGCAGATTGGTCCCATAGCGTTACAAACATTGGAACATTTGATTTTTGATTTCATAGTTTAAACAATCAAATGATTAAAAACACAATCACACGAAAATTCTCTACATAAATATTACGATCTATGATAAGTTACTACCGATATGCAGGAACGCAATCATTGGGGTTCACTAATGGCATCAAATCTTGTAAGGACAAATAATGCCTTCACAATGCTACAATAAATCTTAATATATATATATATAAATTGAGGTTTTCGTGCCTGTATTTTGCAGCCAAAACTACATATCGCAAACGAATAGTGTTTGTATGTGGTACTAGGTATCAATCTCCCATTCTGCACTATGGTGGTAGAGAGTTGATAACGATAAGGGAGTGGAAGATATGAGAGTTGAAAGTTACGGACTTATATAAAATTCTACTGTGAGTATCAATGTTTTCTCTTAAGCAAAAACTACGCAGTGGAGACGAACGATCTCCCTGTGTTGTTGTATTAGAAAGTCTCCCGTTGTACACCATAGCAGTTCCGTGTCGATAGCTATAAGAGGGTGAAAGATATAGTGCTTAAAAGTCGTTATCTTATTTAAAATTCGGGCTGAAGACAAGCGATGAAATTTGATACTGTAATAGCAAAGAGGTTATATACAGCGAAACGTGATGCACTTTCTTTACAGGAAGAAGCGTACGAATAAATAAAAATATACGCATATTGCATTTTGAAAAGTAAAACTATCGAGAAAGATGCCAAAGCGTAAGAAAGAAATTTCGCGTTCTCGATCCATTTCTAAAAGACAGAAAACGGTGCTGAAAGTGAATCTACAGACGATAGAAACTTCAAATTTGTAGACGTTGTTTATCTTACACTGTAGGCATCAACAATTTTTCGATATTCGCGTCCCTAAGATGGTGAAATAGGGGATGAACGGTTTTTTTAAAATACGTTGCTATTCAGGCAATTTTGGAGCAATAAATACAAAACTTCGGATTTAGATTTTTGATTAGAATTTTAAAAACACTTGTTTAGATAATTTTGAAAATTCAACAATTAAGTGGGTGAAATAAGGGCAAAAAATTTTAAGGGTGCTAGTGAGACTATTTTTAGGCTAGAAATGCGAAAATTTGGATTTGGAACCATGGTTAGAATTAAAAAAAAAAATGTCTCTGGATATTTGAATTCTCCCATCAATGGTGCGATAGGGGGTGGTAAATTGTATCTAAATACTTGATTAGGAAAGCATTTTTAAAGCTAAATCTATGAAAATTTATATTTAGAAGTAGAAACAACCAATGAAAACCATCCAGTCTACGCGTGAGAACCAGCGGGAATTCAGCTAGTAATTATATAAAAAGAATATTGTGTGCATTACGAGCTGAAAATTAGGTTCTACCTGAGTGATTCAAATGACACAATGAAATATTGAAAGGAAAATATTGAAACTCAGCAGTATCATTAATTACTAAGATGAATGACAACCAGGCAGGCATTAGTACTGAATGGTCTGACTTTCAATGAATGCCTTGAAGTCTATGTTGGAATTCAGAATAGCAGATAATGGTTGTTTCATTTTTATGCGCAGTTCCAAACAAGTTTCTTTCCTGCATAAATTCAAGCTGCGTTACATGGAGGCTGAAATATCTTTGCACAAAGGAGAAGTAAAAATAGGTATCTAGAACCTAGTTATTTAATACGTTAACTTCGTCTAAGGTTTGTCATTGGGTGGAGGACTTGCAGCTCAGTAGTAGTACACAAAGACTCAATTGAGACCAGTTGGCACAGGACGGTCATTGATTCTCTTTTTGTGATTGGTTTCTTTGTCTCTCTGTCGGACGTGTTCCGAAGCTTCCACAAAGGAGCTGTAATAACAAGGACGTATTCATTCAAAGAATGAAACCGACAGTCAAAGAGGTGCTTACAAGCCGGACAACGACATTCATTATGTAATTCTTAAGCTGTTGGTGAAATCAGGTGTTTGCCTCTTGCGGAGATAAAAGAAAAGCTGCTTATAATTTCTCATTAAAGTCAACAGCTACGATCGTCTTGAATATAATAATTTTGTGGTAATAATACAATAAAATGTCTCATAAACGATCAGAATTTGTTTAATTTGTACAAGATATATTTTTATTATTTCTAAATCATATCAATAGCGTTACTCCGCTGCGTCCTAATTTAGGAAACTTATTATGTGTTACGTAGTGCACATGCAGTACTCGTAATTTTTTCCGGGAAATCATTATGTTATTCGCCAAGCATTATTGGTACGTTACATAAGTCAAAATTATATCCAAAATGTGTAACGATTCTAATACCTCAGTCGTGCATCTTATATAACGACCATTAAGGACGATAAAACGCTTAAGGTCGCTTACGTCAGCTTCGTTATGACTAGAAAAGGAAAGGTAATGGTATGGACAGAATTGATGTAGCTCCCGTCATACACTCCTCAGTGCGTGTGCTCTAAATTAATGTGTGACAAGGCACTTCATCTCCCTTTTCATTTCAGGCATTGTGAGAAGCAGCGTGCTAAAGACCTAACATTAGTCGCTTGAGACCTAAAGTAATACATTTGAGCTTAATCAAGTAAAACACATTTAGGTAAACTTATATAGACCGTATGAATGGAGTTGTGTTGTGCATATTCAATAATACTACCAAAAAACTGATTGAGATCTAGTCCCTACGCATATAAGAGAGGTAAAACAAAAATGCAATGTTGCCGATATATGTAAAAGTATCGTCATTTAATACAGAAAATATGTTTTTAAAGCAATCAATAGTCCTAGCTCTAAATTATTACCAAAGATAATAATGACAGCCGCGGCGGAGCGGCCGAGCGCGTTGACGCGCTATGCTACGATGCTCGAGGCCGTTCCCTGTCGGGGGTTCGAATCCTCCCTCGGGCATGGATGTTTGCGCCGTCTTTAGTATAAGCTAGTTCATAAGTAGTTTGTAGGTTTAAGGACTGATGATCCCGTAACTAAGTCCCATAAGCTCTGCAAACATTTGATTCAAAAATGTTCAAATGTTTGTTAAGCTTAAGGGACTTAACTGCGGGGTCATCAGTCCCTAAACTTACAAACTACTTATGAACTACTTATACTAAAGACGACACAAACATCCATGCCCGAGGGGGATTCGAACCCCCGACCGTAGCGGCCGTGTAGACTGTGGCGTGCCGCAGACCGCTCAGCCACTGCGGCCGGTTGATTTGATTTGATAACAATGACGATAATTTCGAAATGTTTTTCGCACCTTTTCAGTATACATGTGCCTCGTGTTTTCCACTAGAAAACGGCGAGTATTTCTACAGATTTTGCCAAATGAAGTTAATTGATTTAGTAAAAATACACTCCATCCTATCTTCCAAAGCATTGACAGTATATATTTCTTTCAAAGCCATCTATCGCAGACACTATACTTGCTGAAAGTACCTTGAAGGATACATGCAGTTTTCAATTTTCTAATTACATAAAAAACAGTAACAATAAAGAACCCCCAAGAAAAAACAGCAAAGTAGTAGTTGACAAGGTAGCTCTTTTTACAATATGAAAATGAATCGCCGTAATGTTCAAGCCTAGAAAATCTCTTTCTTTCCATAAGCATAAATCAAGTTAGGCGGGGCGTTTAAAAAGACCGTACAAACATAAAAAATATTAACATGTTTTGGGAAAACCATTTTTTGTCTTCGACATAGTCTCCTTTCAGAGTTCTACACTTACTCAAAGCTGCTCTAATTTGTTGATCCCTTTCTAATAGTAGGAATTGTCAAAACCTGCAAAATAGCTATTTGTTTCTGCAATCACCTCCTCGGTCGAATGAAATCTTCGACCCGCCAGCCATTTCTTCAAATTGAGGAACAAACACTAGTCTGAGGGAGCCACGTCTGGAGAATAGGGGAGATGTGAAAGGAGTTAGAATGCTATTTCCAATGATTTTGCGATCACAACTGCTGATGTGTGTGCTGGTGCATTGTCGTGATAGAAAGGACTTTTTTGTGGGCCAATCACCGGCGTTTTTCTTTCAGCTCGGTTTTCAATCGGTCCAATAACGATGAATAATATGCACCATTAATAGTTTTACCCTGTTCCAGATAGTCGATGAGGATTATGCTTTGCGAATGCCAAAGGACAGTCGCCAATTTTTCCGGCCGAAGGACCGGTCTTTGCCTTTTTTGGTGCGGATTTTCCTTTGGTACATTTTTTAGATTGTTCCTTGATCAGGGCAATAGCAATGTATACATGTTTCATCCAGAGTGACGAAACGACGCTTAAAGTCCTGCGCATTCTTCCTGAACAGCTGCAAACCTTCCTTGCAACACTTCACATGATTCTGATTTTGGTCAAGCGTGAGCAATCGCGGCACCCATTTTGCGGATAGCTTTCTGATGTCCAAATGTTTATGAAAAATATTATGTACCCGTTCATTCGAGATGCCCACAGCACTAGCAATCTCACATACCTTAACTCTTCTGTCATCCATCACCATATCGTGGATTTTATCAATGATTTCTGAAGTCGTAACCTCCACAGTGCGCCCAGAACGTTCAGCGTCACTTGTGTCCATATGGCTACTCAGAAAATTTTGGAATCACTTATTAAGTGTTCTATTCGAAGGTGCAGAGGCACCATAATGTTCATCAAGCTTCTCTGTAGTCTCATGAGGCGTTTTGCCTTTCATAAAGTAGGTGTAAGGCGAAGGGTACTTTGTGTACCAATGTCAGTTCTTCCTTTCCTGTTCCAGTAGCATATGGTTCGAGGGGGAAATGCGGTAAGCCTCAATGTGGCCTGTCATCTCTCTGTTTTTATCCCCATGGTTTCGCGATCAGTGTGTAGGAGGAATCAACATATTGGGTGACTCTTCGAGAACCGCACAATTTCTGAACTTCGAGACCGTCTCTCTTGCAGCGTCTGCCAGTGGAGTTCACCGACCCTCCCAATAACGCTTTCCTGCATGCTAACTAAACCTGTAAATAAGCGTGCTGCTCTTCGCTGTATCTTCTCTAACTCGTTTATCATTTCCACCTGCAATGGGTCCCACAACGATGACTAGTATTCAAGTAATGGTCGAATGTTTCGTGCGCTACTTCCTTCATTGATGAACTACATTTGCTGAGAAATCTCATTCTCGCTTCAGCCTTTCTCAGGATACGTGTTACGTCGACATTTCACTTCAAAGAACTCCGACACTAACATGAATAATCACACAAAAAAGTATTTTTAAGTAATTTAAATGCGCTACATTTGTTTATATTGAGGGTAAATTGCCACTTCCTGCACCACGGGTCGATATGCTTCAGATTCTCCTACATTTCACTACAGTTTTCCTGTATAGCGACCACTTGATGTTGAGCAGCAGCATCCGCGAAAAGCATCATGTAACTTTTTGTGTTATGTACTAATTCATTTATAAATACTGTAAAAAGTAACGTTCCTGCACCACTGAATTTGGGTGTGGCAGATATTATTTTCACATGAAAATCTTCTCTCCTTTGAGAATGACTTGCTGTGTTGTCTTCGCTAGGTAACTCATCAAGCAAAGCAATCAGTTTGATATTCCGTACGCTCATATTTAAAGTTATCAGGGATAAAGAGAACGAAAGTTATATACAACTTGTACGAAAGCCAGACGGCCGTTATAAGCATCGAAGGGCATGAGAAGGACGCAGTGGTTGGGAATGGAGTATAGGGTTGTAGTTGTAACTCTTCAAGCTTTCCGGCGATCTAGTGACATCTTGGATTGTCGGGTGTTCTGCCGGATAACAGTGTCGAACTTGCACAATATTTCGGTTACGTAGCTCGTTGGATTATGTAAAGTATTTATGTAGCTTTCCCTTTGTTATTCAATCTGTACATTGTGACTGAATGGCAGGAAAAATCTGGAGAAGAAATTTAAGGTGAGGGATATGAAATAAAAACTTTCCGGTTGCCGATAACATTGTAATTCTGCCAGAGGCAGCAGATAACCTATAAGAGCAATTTAACAGAATGAAAAGTGTTCTGAAAGGTTAAAAATGTTCAAATGTTTGTAAATCTATGGGACTTAACTACTCTGGTCATCAGTTAATAAGCTTACAAACTACTTTAACTTATGCTAAGGACAACAAATACACCCACGTCCGATGGAGGACTCCAACCTCCGACGGTGACGGCGGCGCGCTCTCAGCTAGGCAGCTTGGAACGCTCGGCCACTTCACCTAGGCCTTGAAAGATTACAAGATGAACATTATCATGAGCAAAACAAGGATAATGGAATATAATCTAATAAAATCAGGCGATGCTGAAGTAAATAGTGTAGATAATGAGGCAACAAATGTAGCAGATGAGTTGTATTGTTTAGGTAGCAAATAACTTCTGATTGTTGAATTAAAGAAGCTATGAAATGCATAAAGGCTATAGGTAGAAATGTATTTCTGAAGAAGCGGAATTCGTTAAAATCCAAAATTAATTTAAACCTTAGCAAGTGTCTGTAGTGTAGCATTGTACTGGAATAAAATGTGGACGATGTGGAGTTCAGACGGAAAGACGATAGAAGGATTTGAAATGTGGTGCTACAGACGAACGCTGAAGATTAGGTGACTAGATCGCGTAACTAACGTAGTGGGGCTGAACGGAATTGGGGAGAAATGAAATGTCTGTTATATCGTGACTAAGAGAAGGGATCGATTGATGGGACACATTCTGAGACATTAAGGAATCGTCATTTTACCACTGGAGGGAAATATGTGGGGTAAAACTCGCAGAAGGCAACCGAGAGTCGAATACAGACAGAAGGTTCAAAATGAGGTAGGTTTCCATTCTTATTCAGATATGAAAGCGCTTGCAAGGGACAGCGTAGCTTGGAGAGCTGCATCATACCAGTCTCAGAACTAAAGATCACGACAACAACAACAGACAGTGTGGAACCGCATTGAATACCTTCTAAAAGTCTAGTTAACATGGCATCTAATAGGGAGCCTGTAGTAACAACTTTCTAGGTCGGAGGACGAATAGGGCGATCTGATTTTCACACGATCGTCGCACACGGAATCCATGTTAATTCCTATAGGGCAGATTCCGGTCTTCAGAAATGTCATAATCCTGAAACATTAAACATGTTCTAAAATTCTACAACAGGCCGACGTGTGAGATAAAGGCCTCCAGTTAGCCCTTCTAAGAACGACAATGACCTTAGCTTGTTTCTTATCATTAGGAAACGCTTCACTCATCTAGAGAACTAAGAACTACGCCACGTTGCTGTTAGAAGGGGGCAAGTTCCTTCTCGTACTCTGTTGTAGAATCGAATTACTATCCCATCAGGTCTGTCTCTATTGGGCAATTTCAGTTGTTTTTCTACTTAGATATTTGCCATTATGTCGAGATTGTGACGATTTATAGGAGATTTATAGAGATTTTCCTTTGAGAAAGAGATTTAAAGAAAGACATAAATTATTTCGACCTCTGTTTCAGTACCATTATGTTGACAGAGTGTTTGACCATACTGTTTGAATCCGTTTACTGACTGAGCATAAGACCAAAACTTCTCCGAATTTTTGTCAAGTAGGTACATAGAACTTTAGTTTGGAATTAGTCGCAAATCGAAGCTTACGCTAATTTTGTAATCTTTCAGTTTTTCGTTGTCTTTTAGGGTTTGGCTACTTTGGCTACGATTTTACAGCGGAGCTCTCCTTGCTTTCGTAGTTGCTTCGTAACTCGTTTGTCGAACAAAGGTCGAGTTCTCTCATATGTCAGCGTTCTTACCCCCAGTTTCAGATTTCAGACACCGCTGTATTCGGTATGCTATTCGTCCTTAAATGTGCGACAGAAACACGTTGGAGTTGGACACGACCTTTTGGAGAAAAAGGACGCGTGCAATATCTGGGGCAATGGGTTTACGCGAAGGCTAACTCCCCACGGAAATGAGTGCATAAATTCGGCAGAGTGAGCACAGTACGTTACGCTGCGATAATAGGCGCCGGAGGAACAGCTGCGCTCCAGCATTCCGATATGAGGTGGCAAGGCAGTTATGAGGGGTTCTTTTATCGACCTTTCCGGCGAGCGGTGGAGAGGGACTGCCCCTTCCTCACCGAGAATGTCAGCCACGTTTCCTTCTCCCCCTTCCTCGTAGGTCACACTGCGTCACTAAAACCTAACTGGTTTCCTGCGGCAGCAGCCACTAATATTTCTCTTGCAGAATTTTGGCTGTTGACATTATATGAGGTTTGCTTTGAAAATTCAATAAATAGTTCTTGGCGGACGTTACATAGTTAACCCTTTAAGTGCGTGGTTAGCACGCGCGTGCCTCTTCCAAAGTGGTAATATTCACCAGCACGCCCTGGTACTGCGATGCTCAGTGCTTTTTCCATACGTTTTCTTTCGTGTTTTCGAATTTCAGTTGATATTTGGCTGGGGACGAATACAATGTGTTGCAGACGTTTTCGGTATGAAAACGTCGAACCCTGTAGCGTGGACCTAAATTTGGAAGAGAAGCTCTGGACTATTCATCTTATAACATAGTTTGTTCACCTTTTACTTTGCACAAAGCGGCACAACAAAACAAACAAAAAAGTCATCGCATTATATTGCTTCAGAGCCACAACCTTCCCATTACTGCCACTGAATAAGTACTGATTAAGAATTGGACTATCACGCACAAATGTACTGTGTACCGTCTGTTGGAGCTGTGTCTCGTCGTCAGTAGTTTCTGAATCGAAGTCACTTTCAGCTCAACAACTTTTTCTTGATAACTTTCAGGAATTTCTCTGAAATTATTGTCACTTTCTAATAGAAGCTGCTCTATATCTGAATATGATAAACGATTTATTTTCGCCATTACGAAAGATCGCTTCAATAACGTGGCTGTAAACAAAGACGAAAAGATACGCTTCTGTGTCTGCTTCACTGGACGCAAATTGTCAACGCGCGGTCAAGTGTAAGATGTCGTAACAAGCCCAGAATACGCTGTGTTGCATGAAGAGAGATCCCATCTAGTGGACAAATCACATCTAATGCAACAGTTTCAATAACAGAGCGAAATATCGTCATTTCCCGTAGATTTTAGCCACAGAACGTGGTGGACGAATACATCAGTCCAACCTACGTAGCAGTGTGGTATAGCCACTGAAATGGTTAACCACTATAACTTAATTTGGCTTTGTGGACTGTAGGGAAAATCACGACACTTTTATAGGATTTATCAACCAAGAAGAAACGTTCAGCAATGCAAAACCGTGCAGTTTGTTAGGAATTATGGGGGAAAATGAGTAAGCTGTGAGAAGGACGTGTAATATGAAATAGGATTAAGAACCAAGAGGGAATAATAGGTCGCCAGGACCAAGAAAAACTGCTTGCATTAAAAAAATGTCAAATCGGGATGAAGTCTTTCGCCATTACTGTTCAGTAAACACATCTGAGTAAGCAACAGTGGAAATAAAATAAAATAAATACTCAAATTTCGAAAATATCATTGATAAGATTCGCTTCTGGCTTTTCTGACTTCAACGGAAACTGAGAAGAGTTACAAAATCCGTTAAATGTCATCAATTGACAAAAGAGACGAGAACGCAGATTTAGAGATAACTACAGAAAGGCAAAAGCAATTAAGAACAGCCGAAATTAAAATAGCTAGAAAGGGAGCTCCAAACCTGGTCATAACGAAACAAATGAAGTTGAAGGAATTTGGTAGCAAGGAAGACATAAAAATAAGTAGCAGCAGCAAAAATGACATTCATGGCCATGAGAAGTCTATTGTTGTCAAGTATTGTGTATCAGTGAAATTGGGATAGGGGGAAAATCGGAACGGAAGGGAACTAAGGTATTACAAGGATAACGTTGAAAGTTTCGTGGACTGATGAGGTAACGAATGAGGAAATTCTACAAAAATAAGAAACAGGGCGACAGGACATGAAACACGATGTTTGCAATACGCTCAGAAGATAATCGAGGTGCAATTATTACGTGAAATGAAGAGCTTGGTGGCTGCTGCTCCAATTCACCCGCACAACGTATTATACCCGCCGACAGTACCGAAGCAAAACTGTGTCTGGAGCAAACCCAAAATATGAACTCTCGTCTGGTAATTCAGTGCCTTTATTACGTAATGGTCTTACCGTGTGACCACATTTGTCACTTACATTTTCTATATCCCTTCTTATTTGGCTTTCTGGAATTTAATGGTGAGCATCCGCAGTTCGTTTAATGCATATCAACTGACAATATCGCTATCTAATCTAAATTTTGGAAAAAGGAGATTCATTGCACAAGAAAATTTCGTATTTTGATCAATAAAACGTAAATATGTTCATTCATTTATTTCTGTTATGATAACTGCAAAATTTAACGCTGAATGTTAGTAGTCCGACTGCAGTATATTCGGGATCGAATTACCCAGCACGTCATTTAATAATCCATGCAGAAACCATAACACATCTGTCAATTACATTAATCTTTTTTTAAAGTTTTATTTAATTTCTTCATTTATTTTTAGTCGAAACGTTCATCAACTACTTGTCGCCGCTACTCCTACAGGTGTAATTCGGATGTGAATTTTGTATAATTATTTGTTAAAACATTTTACACAGACGAGTTCGTTCCCAGACTAAGTTGATTTTAATCCATTTACTCCCGTTTTACGGGATCTCCCACTGCAGCCAGCGCTCTACCCGCTACGCACAGTTAAATACTGTAGGGCAAATTATTGCTAGCTTCCACCACAGCCCATGCATAAAAAACGCCAATTATTTGCCTTTTATACGATTCAATATACAGAAAATTAATTCCGTATTTCGTCATTACAGACACACATGATTTAATAATTCTTCATCTAAAATTCGTTTTAGTACGTTGAGGTAATATTCCGATTGATTTACAGGTCCTAGTTAATTTCTGGAGAGTTCGCAGATCTCGTGTTCAATTTATGACTCACTTCTCCAACATTAGCTTCTGCAAGTACGAACTACTAGCCTTATTGATTCACTTATCCTTTAGATGCCATATTCCTCATTATACTATTATTACTTGAATTCAGAACATCAATAAACCCTGCAACATCAATGAGCTGTAAACTTTCAGTAAATTAAGTAAGGACCTTCTCACTGCCACTAAATAGACGGACTATATCTTTTCTACACGAGTTGGGCTTCAATTTATTGCGAGATCATCAGTAGTTTGAAAAACCTAATGAGACGTTGAAAAGTACAGTTCATAGCGGATAGTAGAATTTTTAAGGTGACGTCAACTGCGAATTAGCAAAGCTAAATACGTGTACCCAGCCGAAAGGTTTTGGCGCATTACACAGATCAAATGGCATTACTTTATATTCGTACAAGCCCTTTGAGTTACCAAAAGAGTTTTCTCACGATCAGCTTCGTTGACCTCTTTTCCAATATCCTGAGTAAAGATCCATGATTGAAACAACTTAGCTCCCCTTAAACAGCCCAGCGTATCGTCGATTGATGGAATATGTTATTTTATTGAGTTTCCTGTAGTCGACACAGAATTGCGAACTACCATCCATGGTTCTGACGACAAGTACCGTTGAAAAGAGATTGTTGAATGATGACGTCCTTCATTAGTTTCTTTATCTCTTCATCAATTATTTGACGTTCTGTTGTTGACACTCGAATTGCTCTTTTGGTGATCGGCTGATGATCCCGATCGGTAATTCGGTGTTTAACCTTTGTCTGATCTGACTTGGTGTTCATTTAAGATGGAAACACTCGGAAAATTCTTGAAGAATGGCGAGTAGCATCCCCTCTTCATCCCTTGTTAAGTCTGGGGACAGTCGAGCATGAAAATCTGGTCTCGTAGTGGCAGCACTAATGTCGCCTGCAAACTCGTCACAAGAGGGTTCTTTGGAACTCATTTGCCTTTCAGTTAACAGCTGAGCATTTTCAATAGACATTGCATTTTATAGTAGGTATGGCTCTCGGCTGCAGTTAAGTATCCACAATTCTCCAGTTCCGAAATTGAATGAGACAACAGACTGGAACGAATACATCTTTCTCCAGTGGTAAGCTCCTCTTACCTGATACTATTACCCCCATGGTGTCATGTGTTGAATGACACATGACAGTTCCCCTTGAAGAACTGACAGCAGTCGTCATACACTAGGAGACGGATATTCCTCTCCATAGACTCTCATCTCGTCAAACATAATCTCTGAGCGACCACAATATATAATTCATCCGAGGATGACGTCGTCACTGCATTCTTCTAAAACAAAGAACTCAAAGGATTGTGTTGGGCTATTTATACAGACAGAAATGTTGCATTTTCCTGTAAGCTGCAGATTTCTCCAATTAGGCACCTTCAGCTGAGTTGGCAGAAGTGGTCGTCTGCAACAGGCAACGGTACGTCCCCGAAATAACCAAATATGATGCTTTCAAAAATGTAAAAGCCAAGATCGCTGATGATTGTTTTGGACGACCGATTTCTCTAGTCTCTGCCAGCATCCTCTGGTCCAAAAATCTTTTTACAAGGGCATAATCTCTTAAAAAATGGGGATGACGGAAATTTAAAATATACATGTCATACAATAAAACGAGAAGATATATCAATTACACTCATAAGAGCAAAATCGCCCATACTTAGAGAAGATACATACCATGTAAAGTCAATCAGTTGATACATAACATAATTTATAGTGCATATGTGCACTATGTCATTATAATAAAATGTAATTATCACTGTGAGTGACAGTAGCATACTGACACACGATACACGTCAAAGATAAAAGAATATGGTGCCAGATGGCAGCACAAACTAATGTAATATTAGAACCACAATGGGGTTAAAACGTCGTATTTTCATGGTAAGGACATTGGGGAGCAGGGTCAAAGAAGAATATTTATTGTGTTGTACAGATTATAAAAATAGTTAGGAGTCATTTGAAAAAAGAGAACTGATATCTACGTACATGTCGTATTTGCAATACTGCTTTGTCGATACAATAAAAATATCTGTATAAAACGACAGTCAATTATAAAAGAATATACAACAGTAGCTACAATGTAGCGGTCATAGTATGACATGTATGTTTTAAATTTCCGTCATCCCCTTTTTTTAACAGATGACGACCTTGTAAAAAGATTTTTGGGCCAGACGATGCTGGCAGAGACCAGCGAAACCGATCGTCCAAAATAAAATCAATCATCAGCGACCTTGGCTTTTATATTTTTGAACATATCAGAATTGGATCGCCTCCTGTAATATAAACAAACTCAAATATGATGCTCCCGAGCCGGCCGCGGTGACCGAGGGGACTGAGGCGCATCAGTCACGGTCTGCACGGCCACTACGGTCGGGGGTTCGAATCCCCCCTCGGGCATGGATATTTGTGCCGTCCTTAGTCTTAGTTCGTTCATAAGTAGTTTGTTAGTTTAGGGACTGATGACCTAGTAGTTAAGTCCCATAGACTATACAAACATTTGAACATTTGATGCTCCCGAGTCGCTAAGTGCTCGTATGGGTCGGCCGTCCATATGGATGTTTATAAAGTTTGGTATCATTTTGGCATTGACTGACGACGAAGGATTTTGCTTTTCGCTGGCCTCACCTCTAAGGTAGGTCGCAGCCATTAGTTTTCCAGGTTGCGCCGGCTGGATGATCGTCTGAAGCTCCTAAATGGCGACGGAAATCTTGATGGTCGTGTTGTGGAGCGTCCTATCCAGTGGCTAGCTTGCGGCGATGATGATCTACGTCGTCCTGGAAATACGTAATCTTGTCCATCGTATTCGCCTCTGAGTTGGAGTCAGCATAAGAGTACTTGCAGCCAGCTGGCAAGGGCACGCCTTCTAATGGAGCGTGCTCAGCTGCGGCGCCGGACAACCCCGTAGTCAGTGCACCACACTAACACTTTGTTTCAGCCTCTCTTTTCCGACAATATTAATGTTATCACTTTGTCAGTCAGCTGAAACTTAGGTTTTTTCCCCAATGCGACTGCCTTCTTTTTCAAGATCTTCAAAGATCTACAGGAAGAAAGAATACTGTGGACGGATACTGAGCTCTTGTGGTTTTGGTGAACTTCAAAGTTTAAGGATGAAGAGCGTTTTTCTGAAATGACTAGCCGCTTAAAATGACCATTGTACTTGAAATACGAGGAAAAAAGATATTCCATCGACAGAAAAAGAATTAGAAGTGTTATGTCTGTTTCGTTTACAGTTTGGTGACGCCACAATTGAAGAACAAAATGTGATTAACTGACTCATCGCTATAATTAGCATTTTCTGTTAGAAATGCCATTTAATTCCGTGAAAACGACTAGCTTCCGAGAAAGTGAATTTTACTTGCTACTGATTATCTGTGACCTTTGCATGTTAAATACAGAGTATCCATATTACACAAACTGAAACGCGGTTGACAGTTTCGAGAAGTGGAGCCACAGATTTATTTGTATACACGCACATGGAGGTAAACTCATTAGCGTAGCACTGTTGTACCCATAATGAAGCGAGCGCTGGTATTAACTTTTTTGGTCTCTCATTGGCCTGTTTAGAGGCGACTGATAATTTTCCTATTACACATACCGTCGAGTGCCATTGTGTCGCCCATTAGCAGGCCAACAGTCGATCGGAACTCCTTTTTGGAGTGCGGTTAGCGTGAACTCTTCACATGCGGAGGCCTTCATTTATTTCTACGTTCAGAGTCAAAGCGTCACCCACGCATACCGCACAACAGGAAAATATATTGAACGTCGCGCTCAATATGCATAAATGGGTCTATTGTGTTCTGTTCACTTTTGTACCCAAATGACTTCGGTCAGATGGCCTAGCAGTGCAGCCACAGCCGTTTAATGCCTCGGGCTGCCACTCGTCGTCTGTTCATCGTGCTAGTCGTTTAAGACCAGAAAATATTCAATAGTATATGTAGTAAAGACACAGATCAATCATTAATCATTTTGTGCGGTCTATAGTATTCCTGCACTCACTCCATACATGATGGAGGTTCTCGTTGTATGAGAAACGTCTTTGGTAAGCGATCGTTCGCGATTGGAGGCACCATTGACGGTGGCATAGATCTTCTCTCCATATGAGAAAAAAAAAAAAAGAAAAAAAGAAAATAAATCTCCACGTTCTATATTCCTACTAACATCTGGGATACGAAAGATGGCAATTTTGAGAATAAAAAACTGAAAGCCATTTTATGTTCGATACTGGTGTTCACCGTCGCTTTTCTACAATTAAGATAACGCAATTGAATCTGCACTACAGTAACGTATGAGGTCTGTTCAAAAGGTTCCGGAACATTCGTGATTCCGCGTCAGTGAAACGTTGGTGCAAAATGCTGTTGCCGTTCCTGAACAGTTCTGCGCTGGATCTAAAACTACCGGAAGTTTCATTTCTTTATGTCTGTTACTTATTGTTCGGTACCGTACTGAGTAGAACGTTCTGCCGCACAGATTGCGATTTCGAGATGGCAGAGTCAGAGGAGCAACGCGTCTGCATTACATTTTGTGTGAAACTCAAGAAAACCTTAATAGGGATACACCAAATGATGCATGATCTTGAGACCAGTGTTCAATCTTTACGACGCGTAGGGAAATATTATCCAAAACCAGAAATGCTTGTCAGGTCAGGCCTAATGTCAAAGATAGATTAATAGTTTTCTTTGACCACGAATTCGTGTCACAGAGGCAAACTGTTTATCGATGGTTCTATCTGGACGAGTTGCGACGCCTGCGAGAAATGTGAGAACGAAACGGCCTGAAATGTGTCGAGACAATTCATGTCCCACGCATCTCGATAACGCACCGGCAAATTTAGCACTATTGGTTCATGAATATTGCACAAAAAATAAAATCGTTTTGCTGCCTCATCCTGCTCTCTCCATGTCAGATGCCTGCAGGCAATTTTTTACATCAAAATTTTAATAACCAGTTGAAACTATTTGCAACGATAGACGAGATAAGAGAAAATTTCCAGACGGCGCCTCGCGCAATCCAACTAGTGGTTTGTTAAGTCTGCTTTCGTAAATGGAGGAGACTATTCGAAGGAGACTGCGCACAATTAAATACAGGTAAGCGTAGAAAAATATCGTGGAAAAAGTTCCGGATATTTCTGAACAGACAGGTGCTTACTACTGGTTGTTAGATCACGTGATTTCTGTCAACCTACGACTCATTTGTTTAATCAATATGGCTTTCAATGAGGGTCATTCAATAAGTAAATCAGCATATTCCTTTTCTTAAAGCAGAGAAGTGTTATTTCGGAATTAGACAGACGTATTTTTCGCCAATCTTCTGCCGACAATACACTACTCTTCAACGTAAACTCCATTCAATGCTACGGCCTTACGTCGTCATAATGGAACGTCTGGTATGCTTTCAGGGTACCAGTCCACTGGTACTTGTTGGCTGTTTTATCGCCTGTGGCAATATTTGAGAAAACATTTTCACGATCAGCCTCAATGAGCATGAAATTGGGCCTAGATGGTCCTTAGTTGGTCTTCATAGTCTTCAGTTAATGGTCGACGAATCCAGCGTATACAAACCTTTGAATACTCCGTCTGGTGGCCAGGTGTCTGCACTACCAAATAGCAGTTTGTTTGACTGGGATCCTGGATAAGAGTGTCTGCACGTTCCAACATTGCAGGAATAACTTCTGCATGCTATCCGCCGGCACGCCGGAGATCAGACTGGTTTGTATTGCTCGACTTTGTTGTCATGATTTTAGATTTCTCGCCCAACGATTCGCCGTGTTTTTCTCCACTGTCATATCTTAGCAGAATTTCTGGGAGATCCTATGAAACCCTATGATTCTCTGTAACGCACATTCGTTGCATACGCTACTTTTAAGGGTAGTTACAACGTTTCCACCTGTCGGAAACTGATGAAACTATACGACTTGAAGCGGAAAATTTTCCAAGATACTCACAAGGAGGCCACTTGGGTATCGGAGTTTAGAATTTCTTTATATTTATGGTACGTGAAGTTCAGAACTCAAATAACAATCACCCAAAGCCATTAGACGCAACTCTCAAAAATTCTCGAGAAAATCGACATTGAAGTTTTGAAAGTACACGTGAGTACCAATAATTAAAACAGTTGCAGCATCCGTCGGTGTAGCTCATGTGGCTGCGCTCTGGCCTCACAATCGTAAAGTCGGCGGTTCGAATCCCACTGTGACTTTTTTTTTTCGTTTTCGAATTACGTTATATAAAACACATTGGGAATTCTAATTCCACGTGTTGTGCCAATTTTTGTTTGTATCTATGTAGACGAGGTGAAAACCTTGTCGTTACGTGAAACACTGGTTGAGTAGGTTAGCTGGAAAGCCATTAGTAGTTATGGAGATGACTTTCCGAAAACAGTATTGTAGCTCTTCACAAACTGAACAATCAAAGACTACCGTCATCAACTAATAATGAAGCCAATACTGTAAAAAATGTAACTTATGTTTTTTTTAATTGAAACCATGATTATTAACAACCTTCTATAAAATATAGAATATTACGAATAAAAAAGTCGAGTTATCACCTGATGGGTGGCCTAAGAAGCCGAAATCCGCTTTGAGACGAATAAATAAGTTTTGCAGAACATCAGGAATTTCTTCCTTTTTATATTATTATGATGTTTTTTTCAAGCACCGACGGAAAAGTCAATTAATTTTAACCAAAAATGCGTCCACTTTTCCTAAAAAATATGATTACATACTAAAATTATGTAAGTATTCGAACACAACGAAATTAAAAGAAAATGTATTACGACATGATTCGAACCACCAACCTTCGGTTGTAAGCCCAGAACGCTACCACCAGAGCTACACCGACAGATGCTGTATGTCATTTAATGATTGCTACTTACGCTTACTTACAAAAAGCTAAAGTCGATTTTCTTGAGAATTTTTGAGAGTTGCTACGATAGGCTTTGGCTAATTATTATTTGAGTTCTGAACTTCACGTACCATAGATATAAAAAAATTCTAAAATCCGATACCCATTTGGTCTCCTTGTCAGACAAAATTTTAAACATTTTCAACCTACATTGACCAAAAATGTTTCCATTACTCAGTGAACGTCCGTTGAAATACCTGTAATCACTTAATTTAGGTAAACATTTAAATATGGTATTCCTCAGTTAAAACGAGTAAATGCTACCAGAACGCTGTCACATACGACTAGTTACGCTTTTAACACGCCGAAACTGTGTCGCACACATTATATCTCCCGAAGTAACGAGGATTTAAGTATGACTGAATCCTCGTGCGTAGAGTGGGTGTTACCAAAATGATCTGCAGTGCCTGTCACTGCTATTGTAAGATAGAGGGGAACATCTGCACGCACATTTTCAGGGTAGCCTGGCTGTCCGCGTCTAAGCTCACATTAAACATTACTGCATAAGAGGACTCTAACTGAAATTAAACGAATTAAATAATAGAACACTAGTCTGTGAGTGACAGTACCTGCCACAGTTTCAGCGCTAGCTGCCCTTCCGGAAATTCCATGCTAATTAATATATTTCAAATCATACAGCTATTTAAATTTGTTAATTAAAAAAGCAGTTACGCTGCATAAAGTTGTATAACTAAACACGCAATTTTTAAATCTATTACTTACACATGCATACAGAAACAGTAGCCAATATGAAACGTCACTCACACTGAATAGTTTACTGAGTTTTATCGCGAATTCCTATCCGCTTCAGTCTCATTACAACATTATCTCCGCGAATATACGAGGGGATTTCAAAAACTAAGTTAGACATTATTACGGCTGGCGAAATAACGTTTATTTAATGTAGCAATACGCCTCAAACTGGCACAGACACATGACTCTTTTTATATACTACCGTTTGTGGAAATTGCAAATACCAAGAAGGAAACTAACGAATTCAACGAATTTAATACAACGGGTCAGGCACGTGGCAAGTTAAGAAATGATTACCTTTTCAAATCTATACGTGTTCTTTGAGCCGTACTATTCAGTATGTCGTGTGTCGACCATACGCTGCAATTATAGCTGCTTTTAAATGTTCAAATGTTTGTAAATCTATCGGACCAAACTGCTTGGTCATCAGTCCGTAGCTTACAAACTACTTAAGCCTAGGTAAACTAACCTAGGGACAAACACACACACCCATGCCCCAGGAAGGACTCGAACCTCCGCGGCGAGCAACCGCGCGCTCCACAGCTTGACGCTTTAGACCGCTCGGCTACTCCACCGCGGCTATAGCTGCTTTACGCCGTGGCATTGAATCAATAAGGCTCTGAATACGTTCCTGAGGAATTTCCCTCCATACAGGTTTTATTCGAGCCCACAAATCCGTGACGTCGGTTATTGGTGGACGGCGACGCACCAGGTGCCGAGCAATCATGGCCCACACATGTTCGATGGGAACATATCTGGCGAACGTGCAGGCCAGGGAAGCAATGGCACAAGTCGCTCTTCGTAGACGGCCTGTACATTCCTCGCATATGTGGCCAGGCATTATCCTGTTGAAATATGGCCTGAGGAGATGCCTGAAGCAGAGGAGTACCTCAGGCTCCCCAACAAGACCGGTTGCTGTTCAGAGTGGACTCAATACGTAGGAGGAGAACCAATGTCGTCCTAAACCATCAGACCTGGTGTTTGTCCGCTCCACAATGCAGCCCTCCAGGTTTCGCTCACCACAGTACCGCCGGACACGTGTGCGGCCATCTCTGTAGATCACGTTGAAGCGGAACTCGTTCGAAAACATTACATTTTGCCAGTCAGCATCCCAGTGGCGGAGTTCACGTGCCAATTGCAGTCGGAGGATCTTGTGGTTTCTAGACAATGGAAGTCGACGTGAAGGCATGGGGTGCAACTAGTCAAATCTGCAGCAGACGGCGACGAACCGTCGATGCAGACAAGTTCACACCTGATGCACTGCTTCAGCGACGAGCCAAACTGTGGATGACACTATAAGGTATGCTATTGCCATGCGGACAAGAGACGGCTATCCTGTGGTGTAGTCACGTTCCGTGGTCCAATTCCGGCTTTTTACTGCGCACGACCTTCCTCTATCCAATGCTTCTACATACACATCACTGTCGTTGCAGCATGTCCTGTGCGAGCCGTAATGTCACTGTATGACAACTCCGTTTCGCGGAGACGGATCATTCCGCCCCGTTCGAACTAGCTCACATGCCGATATGGCTCCCTTTGACGTCGATGAGGCACATTGGCACTCACTATATTATTTCCACTTTGTGTAACAGCTCTGTACCAGACTACACGACGCACAATACCGACCCTGTCTGACGACACGAAAGGACTCTGCCAACGCCTCCTAGAGACAAGGCCTCACAACAGTCCGTGTCACGTCACATCAAGAGGCCGCGATCGCTGACTGGCTGGCCGCTGGGGCACAGCCCACTGCCTCGTAGCGACCAGATAGTCAGCGAACGTGGACTCTTGGTGTGATGTTCAAATGTTCAAATGTCTGTAAATCTATCGGACCAAACTGCGTGGTCATCAGACCGTAGCTTACAAACTACTTAAACCTAGGTAAACTAACCTACGTACAAACAAACACACCCATGCCCCAGGAAGGACTCGAACCTCCACGGCGAGACAACCGTGCGCTCCGCAGCGAGGCGCTTTAGACCGCTCGGCTACTCCACCGCGGCTGGTGTGATGTGACACGGGCTGTTGTGAGACCGTATCTCTAGAAGGCGTTTGCTCTGTTCGGCTTCGTGTACCCCATCTCGCTTCAAACCGTATCATTTATTGCTTGTACACCCGTCGCCACTTCCACCGAGTGCAGCACTATTCGCATAATACCTTCTTAGTGTTACACTTTTCACAAACGGCAGCTTACTTAAAAGGGACAACTTTGCACTTGAACGATCGGAACCGCACTGCACCATGCTTAAAAATCACTTGATTATAAATAAATAAAATAAAAACATTGGTATGTATCATTTCCATGCAAAACTTTGCGTTCTACCACAAGTGACATATTAATAGAGAGAAACATAGTGCCGGCCGCGGTGGCTGAGCGCTCCGCGGCGCGAGTCACAGTCTGCACGGCCACTGCGGTCGGGGTTCCCTTTGTGCCGTCCTTAGTATTAGCTAGTTCATAAGTAGTTTGTAAGTTTAAGGACTGATGACCCCGTAGTTAAGTCCCATAAGCTCTATAAACATTTGAACATTTTGAAAAAACAGAGTAACAAGATATTAATACAATAGGAGGGAAGTTATACCTAATTCAATGACGTCATTGTATCTTTACATTTTCAATCAACAGTGCGAAAAGTCTTCTGTTTAACGTAATTATAACAGCACAAAGCACCCCTATCTCACACACGTTGAAGTACTTACTCTAGTTCTCAAAGTCCTGATGTGGCATTTCGATGAAATGGTTGAAACAAATTGGGAGGGATGTATTATCGTTATTTTATCATCAAACATTCACTCTTTGATTTAGAATCAATTTCCTGCGCCAAAATATAGGACTGTGTTGCAGCATGCTTGGCGAAAGGCCAAGATTTGTTACTGGTAAGTTCAGTCAATCTGAGAGTGTTACAGAGACACTTCGGGAACTCAGAATCGTAGGAGAGAAGGCCATGTGCTTTTTGAGAAAGGGCCTTGTAGAAATTTAGAGGGATAGAATTTAAAGCTGACTACAGAAGCATTCCAGTACCGCCAACTAGAATATCGCGTAAAGCCCTCAAAGATAAGAGAAATTACGACTAGTACAGAGGCATACAAATAAATAAAGAAGATTAGGGTTTAACGTCTCGTCGACAGAGCGGTCGTTAGAGACGGCAGAGACATACAACTATTCGTTTCCTCCTCGTTCCATCTGGGAGTGCAACAGAGAGGGAAATGATTTGTTGTAGTACGATGTACCCTCACCACGCATCGTACAGTGGACTGCAGAGTGAAGATGTAGGTTATACAGCATAGTTGACTGAAATTATAATGATACACTGACGTCGTCGAATTGTGTATAATTTCCCTCCTGTGATATTAGTATCTTATTATTTTTTTTCTTTCTCTTAAAATATTTGTTATGGTAGAATACAACATTCTTGATGGAAATGACAGACACCACAGGTTTTTCATGAGCGGGTGTTATTCTAAGCATGTTTTCGTGCTGTTCCGTACGTACAAGATCAAGAGTGTCGCTTGTTAGTTGCCAGATCTCAGTAGACAGCGTTCTACCAGGCATTCAGTTCCTCAACTCCTCAATCACGTTGCCGTCCGACAGCCACTGTGTGAACGTACACATCGTTGGATGAAACTTCCTTCCACGCAGGTGCTACTTCACATATTATTACTGTTATTCTCGTGTCAGAAACATACATATTTACACAGTTATATACATTACATTATATGTGATTAAAACTTGGCCACTTCCAATGCTTTCTCCGATGCCTGATAAAAATCGTCTTCCGTGCAGGTGGTTGGATACAGTCGACATTGAAGCATATGTTTCATGGTCTGGTCTTCTCCACACTCGTACTTGATGGTATCTTCTTCAGCGTAGCCCCAACGTGCTAGATTCACTCTGGACCAGCCAACTCTGGATCTCAACCTGTTCAAGGACGTCCATGTCAGCCATCCCTTTACATGACCAGGTGGTCATATACGCTTTTCCACCCGGATGGTAAAGTGGCCTTAGCTTTCCACAACTGCACTTCAGATATCAGAGAATATAGATTTCTCATGGAGCTACATCGGGAATGAATGGAGGGTGCTTCCAAACGGTTCATAGAAAAAGTTGAAGCAAACACTGTGTTACGCACGTGAGGATATATTACACTGTCATGAAGGCAGAGAATTTATTTGCATACAATTCCACAGTTTGGCTTTTCGCAGCGATGGGAATAAAATTTACCATTATTAATCGGCATTAATGGTTGTAACCTTTGCCATAAACAATCTTTCCTGCTGGGGCTGCAACGTCGCAATTCATTCACGATAGGGCGCACTGAGGACGTTAACACAGTGGTTGGCGGATGGCAATTATACCGAGGGGACCATTTTAACTATCGTATAACCGAGTGTCTCATACAACGCTGTTTACAGAGGACTGGTGATTAACAAGCCACACAGGTACTCAATTTCTTGCGGGTGTCAAATTATGTTAAAATATGGTCAAATGTTTGTAATTCTATCGGACCAAACTGCGTGGTCATCAGTCCGTAGCTTACAATCTACTTACACTAAGGTAAACTAACCTAACGATAACACACACACACCCATGCCCCAGGGAGGACTCGAACCTCCACGGCAAGCATCCGCGCGCCCCGCAGCGAGCGAGACGCTTTAGACCGCTCGGCTACTCCACCGCGGCGTCAAATTATGGATCCATGTCTCAACGTCAGCAAGGGTAAGGCGTGGGAAATGATCGCCTTCCGCGAGGTAACGCTCAAGGAAGTCCAGAGACGTCTTGAGCTTTGCGTCTTCGTGCGAAGATGATAGACATCGCAGGAACCCAGTGTTCCAACAATTTCCAATACTGCAAACGGTCTTCGGCGACGAATTGCGCACTGCCTATTTAGATGCGTAAAAGCTGAGCAGTACGTCAATATGTCACTCATCAAATTACAGTGGAGCATTTGGTTGAGACTAGACGTTACGTCTCGTCTATACACCGCTAGAATTGCACGGCGAAACTGTGTACAGGTTATAAGTTTTGACAAAAATGTCCATACTAAAGCAAAGCAGTCAACAATCCGAAGATTGATTTGAACACCACAGTGCTTTACTAGGTATGATCCTGTTTGACGTGGTATGCCGTTGCCTTCTGACGACCTGCGAACTGACTGACCCAGCCAGTTATAGGGGAACCTACAGTTTAACGTGGGTTCCGAACCACGGCCATACTCGGTATTTTTTACATGAACAATAATACCAGAGGTGAAAGAAGTGGAAAGTAACAGAGATAAACTCTAGGACCTGGCGGGGATCGAACCCGTGGCCTTTGGATTTGTAGTCTGGCACTCTACAACTGTGCAACCGAGGCGCATTATATTCATACTTTCAGCCTAATTTTGGATTACGTTTCCAGTTCCTGTGCTATTCAGCTCGAACATTGGTGAGGTACAGGCTATCCCTACCGGAGCAGAAGTGTGTTTTCAAGGAATCCGGAAGACGTACTCTTTTCTGAATTAGTCTCAGCGTAATACGACATATGTAACTTATGTTTTCTGTAATCATTACGCATCTTACAACGTTTTGCCACAACAGTACTTCACTTCTCGTACAAATTTTACACGATTAAATTTACTGAGACGGTGGTTTACTATAGTATAATAAATCGGTAGTAATGATAACGCTTCTTTAGCAAATGTAGCAATACGTTAGTGGAGCAGCACAACGTTTCCGCGCTGCATTCAGAGACACGGAGAGTGGACGGCCGGAAGGGCTTCCGGTATTGGTTTCCAATAGTTCCGTTCTGCGAGGAAACGTGGAGGTTCGCAAGGTATCCGAGATAGATATACCCTCAGACTCTACTTAAAGCACTATCGGTTCGTTGTACTCCCAGCACTTATATACTGAGTTCATAGTGTCCCACGACTTCATTTCTCATTCCAGTCCCTAAAATTATTTTATGATGTGGCTGGAAGAATAGTGTGCAGCGGCTCATTCTTTTCGTACCAAGGATCACGACGGTTTTAGTCACTCATATTTTCTAGCGTTCTGTGTTGGAATATTGAAGTAATAGTTATTGATTTTCATTATTAAGCTATAAAAATAAAAATATGTTGCCTCAAGTATGGTAGATCATCACTTGAAAACGGCTGGATACGTTTTCAGTAGAAACGAAATCAGAGACACTTACAAATGAATATCCGAAAATTCGGACAGCTTTAAATACATTCTGGATCGTAATTGACAGTAGGAATAACCTATTTGACAGGTCAGCCTGGTGTTTGGCACATATATGTATTTTATTAAGTAGAAGATTTTTATATTGTGGATGGATGGATGGATGGATACGAGGGGAGGGGGGTTGGGCACACGACACTACGATCTTTAGCGCCCGAAAAAATCTAGGAAGAGGGGACTGTGTAAAGGAGAACAAAATGAGCATGGAAATGAAAAGATGTGACAGACAGCCAAAAAAAAAAAAAAAAAAAAAAAAAATGTGCTGCAAAAGACAACACCAAAGACTTCAGTGACAAGTCATAATGAAGGATGCTGAGGTAGCTAAAACAACCTAGCAGATGTTTATGGCTGGATAATCACAGAATCAAAACGTAGGAGCCATACAGTCTGCCTCACATTAAAACCTCCAGCCTAAAAGTTTAGTCCAGGGTCCACAAAATCTTAAGATTATATGGTGGAATGTACCTTACAACATACTTGGATACCGTCTGACAGATCACCGTGATTTTTGACACCTGTTCACTTGCTTCAGGTGACTCGTTCTAGGAGCAAAACAGAGAAACAAGTACTCTTTACTTTCATTCCACTTTACTATTTTCCGTATACTGTTGCTATCCTGAGAAATTCTTGTTCCTTTAAACCACCTACCTCCTCCAAAGTAAAACAGAGAAACCTATTCGCTTCGTTCATTGAAATAAAAAGTGTCCCACTTATAATTTGTGAGGAGTGTACTACAAAGGGAAACTACAGTTGTCGTTCCCGAAAGCAGAGTAGAAACGCACAGGAAGTCAGAGTTGTTGCGCAAGCTGAACTTCAGGCCTTAGCATCTCAGCGACAATGAAGTAATCAGAGACATACACTCCTGGCCATTAAAATTGCTACACCACGAAGATGACGTGCTAAAGACGAGAAAATTAACCGACAGGAAGAAGATGCTGTGATATGCAAATGATTTGCTTTTCAGAGCATTCATACAAGGTTGGCGACGGTGGCGTCACCTACAACGTGCTGACATGAGAAAAGTTTCCAACCGATTTCTCATACACAAACAGCAGTTGACCGGCGTTCCCTGGTGAAACGTTGTTGTGATGCCCCGTGTAAGGAGCTGAAATGCGTACCTTCACGTTTCCGACTTTGATAAAGGTCGGATTGTAGCCTATAGCGATTGCGGTTTATCGTATCGCGACATTGCTGCTCGCATTGGTTGAGATCCAATGACAGTTAGCAGAATATGGAATCGGGGGGTTCAGGAAGGCAATACAAAACGCCGTGCTGGATCCCAACGGTCTCGTATCACTAGCAGTCGAGATGACAGGCATCTTATCCGCATGGCTGTAACGGATCGTGCAGCCACGTCTCGATCCCTGAGTCAACAGATGGGAACATTTTCAAGACAACAATCATCTGCACGAACAGTTCTACGACGTTTGCAGCAGCATGGTCTATCAGCTTGGAGACCATAACTGCGGCTGAAAGGTGTACTCAACGACGAACCTGGGTGCACGAATGGCAAAACGTCATTTTTTTCGGATGATTCCAGGTTCTGTTTACAGCATCATGATGGTCACATCTATGTTTGGCGACATCGCGGTGAATGCACATTGGAAGCCTGTATTCGTAATCGCCACACTGCCGAATTACCCGGCGTGATGGTATGGGGTGCCATTGGTTACACGTCTCTGTCACCTCTTGTTCGCATCGACGGCACTTTGAACAGTGGTCGTTACATTTCAGACGTGTTACGACCCGTGGCTCTACCCTTCATTCGATCCCTGCGAAACCCTACATTTCAGCAGGATAATGCACGACCGCATGTTGCATGTCCTGTACGGTCCTTTATGGATACGGAAAATGTCCGACTGCTGCCGTGGCCAGCACATTATCCATATCTCTCACTAATTGGAAACGTCTGGTCAATGGTGGCCGAGAAAGTTGCTCGTCACAGTACGCCAGTCACTACTCTTGATGAACTGTGGTATCGTGTTGAAGCTGCATGGGCATCTGTACCTGTACCCGCAATCCAAGCTCTGTCTGACTCAATGCCCACGAGTATCAAGGCCGTCCTTACGGCCAGAGGTGATGTAGCAGTAGCGCGGATGCGCCCTTATATCGTCGTCATAGTAAAGATTAAATATGTTACGCTCACTGTGGATAGTTTTGAAATACGTACCATTATATTTCACATTTATCACAAAGGTGTTAAACCAAAGTGAGATGCAGGTTCGTATAGAAGATTGATTATTCTAACAAGAAAAGACTTTGGTATTTCAAATGGACACCACATTTCAATGAAATGTTTAGATCACGATTAGTTAAATAAAAATTTACGGAGACAAATCACTTGTCTTTTTAAAATGTCGTTTACTTTATACGAAATACGATGAATACAAACAGATATATATATGTGTGTATGCGTGCGGGAATGTGTTCCACATCTCCTCAAATACTGGACCAATGTCAAGCATTGTTGGGGGGGGGGGGGCTGTGGTAAAGGACTGGACTCGCATTCGGAAGGACGGTGGTTCAAATCCACCTCCAACCATCCAGATTTAGGTTTTCCGTGATTTCCCTAAGTCACCCCAGGCGAATGCTCGGATGGTTCCTTACAAAGGGCACGGCCAATTTCCTTCACCATTCTCACCCGAAACTCCGAACGTTAGCTCCGTCTCTTATGACCAAGCTTTCGACCGGACGTTAAACCCTAAGCTTTCTTCTTCTTACCAATGTCAACCAAATTTGATACACAACTTCCTAACGCCAGAAAAAATTCGCTATTCAGAAGATATGACGTGATGAACAATGGAAATCACGCAAAAATACCTCATCATGTGAAGCGTGAATAAGGTGAAATTATTCGTCCCTATTAAAGAATAAGAGCATTTAGCGACTTCCAACTTTACATATAATTGTAAGCCTTTACGAAACTTTTTCTCGCTGACAACCCAAATAAAATGATGAAAGAAAAAAAGTTTATGGCTCAACTAATTTTCCGCTGTTCATGCAGTAAGACTACAGCATTCGGTATGACGTTATAATTTATTACATCTACACTATTAATTTTATTCGAGAGACTTGATACAGAGAGGTAACACACGTACTATCATATAACTTCGAAGGTACATTCTGTGGTACGTGTGTTCACTGTCTGTATAATGTCTCTCGAATAAAATTAAGAGATATAATAATAATAATAATAATGAGTATGAGGTCATATACCGCTCCAGGTTTTGATTATTTATTATTACTATTAGTTATATTCACGACATATTTTGTAGGCGGTATGCACAAGTGCCACTGAATGTACCTCCGAAATTATATTGTATTACAACACTTTCGTGGGAGGCCATGACGTTAAAATCAATGAAATGCATGAAAATCGACCTCATAGGCGATGAGATAGTAATTTATTACACCTTTACTACCAATTCTGTTCGTATCACATTTCGCAGACAGTTTCTTAATATTCCACTCTACGTACCTGGAAAATTATATAATTGTAGGACAGACACCTCAGGAAATATAACGACATAAGGATTGAGGTGCATGAAAATGAAACAAATGCATAGAGGGTGGGTAAAGGTGATGGACAGAGAGAGAAGATGAAGTTGTACCAGCAAAAGAAAGGGATAAAAAAAATCTGGGCAACGCCTGGAACTAACGCGAGAGTTTGTATGAACATGAAGTTTATCTCGGCAGATTATGTAAATGATCTCGGTAACCTTCTTGCTTGTCACTGATATACAATGACATTCTTTGTACCGAAAACTAATCTCAACTAAGTACTCCAAAGTATAAATTAAGCTGTTTAATTTGGTTTGGCTATTCTTGCGGTGTTTCGTTACTGCGGTGCAGTTACAGTAAAGTTCCAAAATGTTCAAATGGTTGTTAACCCATTGGACGAAACTGCTAAGGTCATCAACCCCTAGACTTACACTAGGGACACACACATACACACACACACACACACAACAAAATGAAATATATGAAAACAGTTTATTCGTCCTTGTTGACTGCTCTTTACTACAGTTGTATCACATACATAACCGTAACGAAATACCGAATATCACCGGCCAGGGTACACATAATTAGCGGTTAACCAAGGTTCTAACAGCGGGGTAAATACTAGTTGGAACTAGTTGAACATCAATTACGAAATGTTACGCTACACGCAAAAGACACGACATGGGTCATTTTAATGAATGCATTACAAATGAAATTTAGAATACGGTGAACATGAACGTATCATGGTACTTGCGAAATAAGCATTCATATTATCAGACATGCACTCCAGTATGCATTCAAATTTCTCGTAATAGATTACGCAAGAGGGAAACCATTGTGTACATATCAACGTTTGTGGCAGGAAATCCTATTATTACTTTCTACCCTGGTAATGATGAAATTTAGATTACATGCGTCAATAAAATCGCGCTTACGAGCAACGTGGTGATCACGTTTGAATCTCTGGATTAAAAACAGCGGCGTAGCTCTTTTATACCTGCGGGGCAGCGTGCTAGCGTGTAAAACAAAAATTGTACTGGCGTGGTAGCTCAGCGCGCTCGGTCAGAAGGATCGACGATCGTCGTAATAAAAAAGAAACTGATCCAATAAATCATTAAACAACTTAGAACTAACACAAACGAACGACCGCAACGAACCGATCTATAAAAGAAAAACAAGGAGAAAAAAAATGAGCAAGGTGGCGCAGTGGTAATACAAGTGGTGATACAACCGATGAGATTATTATAATTATTTATTTTTCGTCTTATAATTGCGGAAGAAATAATACGTTTGTCTATGTAAAGAAAACACAAGTTGGCATTTAAAGTAATATTTGCATACGTTATAAAATGTTCATAATATTTATTTTAATGAACCTCTGCCTTAAATTCACTCCTCTGACAGTCTTTTTACAATATCTACAGCAGTCTGAAGATGTTTTTGCTGAAATTTCTAAGTGGACCATCATGTGTATTAGTATTCACAGACTGGCATGTCTCTTTTTTTCTCTAATGGAGGAATCGTTTTTACCTGTCAGACATATAGCTTTCCATGGCGAATTGAGAAGATCAGTGTCCTTAATTCCCCTTCATTCCAATTGTTGTTCCTGGAGGACAACGAATTAAAAGTTTATTTATACCGTATTTTCTGCATCAATCCTAAAAGTAGCATTTTTGTTAATGAACAACATGCTTCTGATACGACATTTTTCCGCTTGGTACGGCGTGGATCCACTTATAAGGCACTAATCTGTCCATATTGGAGGTTGTGCTCCGTTGCCGTCTGTACGTTGCTGAGAGTGCATGCGTGAGTGTAGTTCCTTTTATTTTATTCCAGCAGTGAATTCTCTTGTGTTTGGTGCTGTGCCGAAGATTATGCTAGCATTATTGATCTGGCAGTGTTAACTATCAACAAAATAAGTCCAAGTAATAAAATACCCCGATACAAACGTCTGTGTTGTGCATGAAATGCATGACATAAAAAATCAATATTTCGACCAAACATTTTAAATGAAATATTTTGATGTTTACTGCACTGTACTAATACAGAAAACACTGAATTTTAATTTTCCCAAAGCTGATTTCATAATGTGATACTTAAAGGGTTAATGACGCTCTTAACATCGTATTTATATGTTATTTATCCGTACTACGTCTCTTGAATGTGCAACTAGATCTTTGTTGTAATCACGACAATTGTGTGCAAGATTTTATTTTACAACGATTACATCATTATAAGCATAATGTGCGAATGTGTGTGTGTCTGTTACACACAATTATTGTCGACAAAAATTTACTCACATAACTAATACCAACCATCAGCCACAACCGATTACGTATTTTGTATGTCTTCGAACTCTCAATACGCTGGCATATAGATAACCTGACATCTGCCTGATGAACTAAATAAATTATGAAGTCACTTGAGTATATGTTTCGTTGGGTGAACATCAGTCTAACTCCATAGTGAAATAAATGATTCAGGCACTCTATTCCATATTCTGTTCGAAAAAGCATATTTGACGGTCGGCGGACTTCAATAAGTGTTCATTTTCATCTTACAGACCTCGTACGGTAGATAACTTTGTTTGGTTCTAATAAAACCCCATGTAATCACAAGCATGTGTGGCAATTTTTACCTATCTACATTTTTCCGTGATTTATTAAGTTTTCAAATTTATACTGACTTTTTGATCACCCACTATGTATGAACAGAAAATAATAGTATTTACCATCAGAATAATGGTTCTCTGAGGAACAAACCATGGTATGACATACTGGAAAACCGAGCTGTCACTGTCACCTGATGTTGTTTTCTGCACTATTTGATGCATCGATTGAGTGTACGCTACATGGAAGCGGGAAAGAGTACGCGAGCCACCCTCTGTGTTCCTAACATGAGAAGCTATGTTCCAGTGCGCAAGGCCGTTCCCCGTCGGAGGCTCGAATCTCCCCTCGGGAATGGATATTTGTGTCGTCTTTAGTATAAGGTAGTTAATAACTAGCTTGTAAGTTTAGTGACTGATGTCCCCGCCGTTAAGTTCCTTAAGCTTAACAAACATTTCAACATTTTGAACCGAATGTCCGAAAACTAAAGTAGACAAGTCAGCTCAACAAGATACAAATTGGTAATGTTGCTGATGTGCACGTGCAGTAATCAGAAAAACACCAGGAACGTGAAACAAATGAAAAGAGTTCTGATGTATAGGCACATTTAGGGTTGGGACTATCCGAAAGATATCCATCTCCAAAATATGATCGACCCAGAACAAAGAATAACATGATAAAGAAACCCAAGATATTGTGTGCATCTCAGTACAAAAATGCGTTATTAGAAAAACTGTCCAAATCAGACAGAACCAAAATGAGACAAACTGCGACTAAGTGGAAGAACAGAATCTCTAAGCATAATGTGGATTTATCCATCGCACCAACTTCAGGAACTCTAAATCCAAGGTGAGTCTCATGTTATGAGCCATCCATGATGTGGTGAATTCTACAAGGAGCCTATCGTAGGAGACTGGATAAAGTGTGACAATTGCACGAAATGATGGCAAGGAGAATGCACGGGTTACGAAGGACATGTCAGGAGTTCTTTCGATTTATGTTGGTGCGTACACTTTGACCACACCTTGCGTACGCATTCCCGACGTTGCGAATTAAGAGTACGAAAGAGCGGACATTTATATTAATATTTAAAGTTTATGATATATAGTTGTCAGCTTTAGCTGATATACACATATAAATAAACCAGCAATAATTTGGTATAAAACGTTATTTTTAACCCTCTCATCAAATAGATATAAGGGCTTAAATGCTAAGTGCGTACTGTTTCCCAACTTTCCCCTACGTATTTAGAATTAAGCTGGAATATTGTCAAAGAAGAGCGCAAAAGAGCATCTGGAAAGCAGAAATCCTGCCGTATAAGCCCTGTGACTAGAGTACATTAATAAATCTAAATAATGTACTATTAGGCACGTGCTGAAGAGTACCTTGCTGAAAAAGGATGTAGACGACGAAAGCAGCGCTGTCTGGGTGTCGGACTTCAGTAAGCCGCTTTCCTATCACTAGCTGTCGCTCACAGTGAGTATGGGATTAATTTAGCCCGCAGTGGGCGGCATTATTGTTGCGACTGGACGTCCTATCGTAAGCGGATTACGCCCGTAAGTACTTGCCTTCACTGTAGTCTCCAACACGTGGCAGATTACGTCGCTCGAGAGCCGTCTGCTGAGACGGATAGACGCCGCAACAATCATCTTCGCCAGTTTCAACTTACCTGCGGCCGTCCACTAGACTCAGTTACGAGCAGTCCTAATTAGCGAAGCGAAACGTGACCGAACAAGGGGATTGCACGGTTCACCACTAATTAAGTTTTACTCCGCCTCTTTAGACCTGCACCAAGCAAAGTGCAACAGCGGTAAGGCATTGCAATTGACTTCAGGAGGAGCGAGGTTCAAAGGTAATCCAGATTAGGTTTCTCGTTATTTCCCTAATACGATTAAATATTAATAGCGGTATAGTTCCAACGGTAACGATACAATAAGCTTTGCTTGTGCTTCTTGTTCTAAGAGAACTTGTTTTCTGACCGGTTGCTCAAACAAAATCTTTATTTTCATCTTTACATCAGTATTATACCTTACGGACCTCTTAAGTCCTTTAAACGCTGCTTAAAAGAAATAGTGAAACGATGATGTGATACGGTATATTGGCTGTACTTCAAGAGGCTAATGAAACAGTATGGAAGAAAGAAAGGTAAGGGTTTAACATTCTGTCGGCAGCGTGGTTATTAGAAACGAAGCTCATGTTCCGGACCGTTTTGGTAAGGATGGGGAAGTAAACCGGCAGTGCAAAGGAACCATCCCGGAATTTGTGACGAGGGATTTAGTGAATCACAGAAAACGTAAATCAGGTTGGCCGGAGGTGGATTTGAACCGCCGTCCTCACGAATGTGATCCAGTGTGTTAACGGCTGTGTCGTCTCGTTCGATAAATATTACACTAAGTATGGGAACGTATATGCATACTGTGTTTTCGGGAAACCATGGTATTCATAAAGAGGTGGTGAGAAAGAGAAACCAGCATACAGAGAGCGAAACAGCTAATAAAGTCCACCCTAAATAAATTCATAATGAGTGATATATCGCTGAGATTTGTAATAAAACTATTTAGATCACATTCAACTTACTGGCTGCTTAAAGGATGTTGAGGTAATATATCATTGTGTATATACAGGGTGAGTCACCTAACATTACCGCTGGATATATTTCGTAAACCACATCAAATTCTGATGAACCAATTCAACAGACCGAACGTGAGGAGAGAGGCTAGTGTAATTGGTTAATACAAACCATAAAAAATGCACGGAAATACATTTTAACACAAACCTACGTTTTTTTAATGGAACCCCGTTAGTTTTGTTAGCACATCTGAACATATAAACAAATACGTAATCAGTGCCGTTTGTTGCATTGTAAAATGTTAATTACGTCCGGAGATATTGTAGCCTAAAGTTGACGCTTGAGTACCACTCTTCCGCTGTTCGATCGTGTGTATCGGAGAGTACCGAATTAAGTAGGGATCCAAAGGGAAAGGTGATGTACCTTAGGTACAGAAGAGACTACAACAGCACATTACGTCCACATGCTAACACCTTTATTGGTCTTTTTCACTGACGCACATGTACATTACCATGAGGGGTGAGGTACACGTACACACTTGGTTTCCGTTTTCAATTACGGAGTGGAATAGAGTGTCGCGCGGTTGCTCGCCGTGGAGGTTCGAGTTCTCCCTGGGGCATGGGTGTGTGTGTGTTTGTCCGTAGGTTAGTTTACCTAGGTTTAAGTAGTTTGTAAGCTACGGACCGATGACCACGCAGTTTGGTCCGATAGATTTACAGACATTTGAACATTTGGAATAGATTGTGTCCCGACATGTCAGGCCAATAGATGTTCAAAGTGGTGGCCAGCGTTTGCTGCACACAGTTGCAATCTATGGCGTAATGAATGTTGTACACGCCGCAGTACATCTGGTGTAATGTCGCCGCAGGCTGCCACAATACATTGTTTCATGCCCTCTGGGGTTGTAAACATCACGGTACACATTCTCCTTTAACGTACCCCACAGAAAGAAGTCCAGAGTTATACTATCAGGAGAACGGGCCTGGCCAATTTATGCGTCCTCCACGTCCTATGAAACGCCTGTCGAACATCCTGTCAAGGGTCAGCCTAGTGTTAATTGCGGAATGTGCAGGTGCACCATCATGCTGCATAGGTCGTTTCCAGTGGGACACTTTCGAGCAACGTTGGCAGATCATTCTGTAGAAACGCGATGTATGTCGCAGTTGTTTGGGCCCCTGCAATGAAGTGAGGACCAATGAGGTGGTCGCCAATGATTCCGCCTCATACATTTATAGTCCACGGTCGCTGTCGCTCTACGTGTCAGAGCCAGCGAGGATTGTCCACGGACCAGTAATGCATGTTCCGTAGATTCACTGCCCCGTGGTGTGTGAAACCCGCTTCATCGGTAAACAGGAAGAACTGCAACGCATTCTCTGTTAATGTCCATTGACAGAATTGCACTCAATGATTAAAGTCATCACCATGTAATTGCTGATGTAGCGACACATGAAACGGGTGAAAGCGGTAACGATGCAGTATGCGCATGACACTACTTTGACTCAGTCCACTGGCTCTCGCAATGTCCCGTGTACTCTTGTGTGGGTTTATGGCAACAGGAGCTAACACACCAACTGCACCAGCTTCTTCTGTGACAGGCCTGTTACAGACCTGTTTGCGTGCTACGACCATACCTATTGCATACAGTTGGCGGTAGATATTTTGAAATGTGCGGCACGTTGGATGATCTCTGTCTGGGTACCGTCCTGCATACACCCTGCAGGCTTCAGCTGCATTTTGTCGACACTCGCCATAGATGAGTATTATCTCCGCCTTTTCAGAGTTCGAAGACACCATGGGCACAGTTCCTACAACAGTACACTATCACAGACATCTGGTAACACAGTGTACTACAGTTAGTCTGCGTGCAAAGACGAATGCAGAATAACAATAGCAGCAAGCACTACATGCGGACACTGCGACAGGTAGACCAAACCACAACAGTGCACTACAGCCGCACTCGTAAACACGGTCGTCATCGTAAACATGTCCCTGCAGATGCTGCTCACCGACCGTGGCCCGTGTTTGTTACAACACGCAACTGAACATCGGACGTTTCAAGTGTCAACTTTAGGTTACAATATCTCCGCATGTAATTAACATTTTACAATGCAACAAACGGCACTGATTACGTATTTGTTTATATGTTCAAATGTGCTAACAAAACTAAGGGGGTTCCATTTAAAAAAAACGTAGGTTTGTTAAAAAACATACTTCCGTGCATTTTTCATGGTTTGTATTAACCAATTACACTATCCCCTCTCCTCACGTTCGGTCTGTGGAATCGGTTCGTCAGTATTTGATGTGGTTTACGAAATATATCCAGCGGTAATGTTAGGTGACTCACCCAGTATACGATCTCTGATCGATGATACAGATACGTGTGATGAAAAACGCCCTTGGCCGAGTCATAATGATGAAACTCATTAACATCTGACGGAACGATCAATATTCGCCGACCGCGGTGGCCGAGGGGACTGAGGCGCTTCAGTCACGGTCGGGGGTTCGAATCCCCCCTCGGGCATGGATATTTGTGCCATCTTTAGTCTTAGCTAGTTGATAAGTAGTTTGTAAGTTTAGGGACTGATAACCCCGTAGTTAAGTCCCATAAGCTTAACAAACATTTGAACATTTTTTGATCAATATTCAAATCAACGACGGTGTGTGAAGGTGGAATCATTGGCGCTCTCTGTATTCTTGTAAGCCCTTACTCTTACGGGAACAGGTTGCAAACTCCAGGAGTTTGAGTAATAGTGGGCAGGGAAGAAATGAAAGTGTTTCAAATGTTTGTATATTCTATGGGACTTAACTACGGGGTCATCAGTCCCTAAACTTACAAACTACTTATGAACTACTTAAGAACTAGGACGGCACAAATATCCATGCCCAAGGGGGGATTCGAACCCCCGACCGTAGCGGCCATGCAGACCGTAACTGGAGCGCCTCAGTCCCCTCGGCCACCGCGGCTGGCGGAAGAAATGAGAACCTGTATCTGTCGGAAGGCGTGCTTGAGTAGTCTTTGCGGTTTCAATGATCGCTGGTACCCCAGTGGTGTAGGGGTCAGAGTAACTGCCTTGGACGCAGGAAAGATGGGTTGGAATCCCGGCTGGGTACACAATTTCACCTTTACCCATTCGCTGTTACCGTCGTAAATTCCGAGAACATGAAATATGTTTCTATTTCCACGGACACATTTTTAGAAGAAAAGAGGCAAATTTAGGAAAGAGCATCTTTCAATGCAAAATGGGAGGCAGAAGAGCACGACAGAGAGCAGCAAGTAGATGTTCTGATCAAGCGAAGAAGATTACCTGCCTACTTCTACACATTATGTCCAGAATAGCTGAAGATCGCTATGGATAGCGACACTGTAGATAGACATTCAGTTACTTCAGAAAAGAATTAATAACTGAGGTCATTACACTCAGCAATCAGTAAACCGACTATTGATGACATTACAAAATGACGAAATTTTTCTGATGTACAACACGGTATTGGATGTTAGTAGATGCCGAATTATGAGAACAATTTAGTATATTTGTGAAATCTTTTCATACATTTTTCGCTGCAACTGCACCTAGTTTCAAAGTGTATTTTAACATCACATACAATGCCAAAAATAAAAATTAGTACACTCACTTAGAATTTTCCAATTCACTTAAGATTTATTGCTGAAACAGTGCAGTGGAGTACATAAAATGATTACATATACAGATCAATGGTTCAAGCAGTACTGTGTTACCAGGTGTCAATCCATGCTGAGAGTTCCACACTAATGTGTGGTGTATCTTCCATGGGCAGCAATGCAGGTGTTGATTCTGGTACCTATTAGATCATACAGATGCAGAATACCATTTTGCAATACTTTGGTCCAAGCCTTCTAGAACTGTTCATGTAGTTCTGGAACAATTGTGTGTTGGCGAGTCGCACATGTCAGTTGACGTACCATCATATCCCACACATGCTAGATTGGAAACAACTCTGGAAATTGTGCTAACCAGGGAAGTTACTGCTCGCTACGTTTAGTTTGCGCGCAATGTGTGAGCCAGCATTATTCTGTTGGAACAACACATCACCTTCCTGTTGCAAGAATAGCACAAGAACAAGTTATATAACATTCTGTTCATACTGTCTGCTATATTCTGCATCACATAGGAAGGCGGCCCAGTTTTCAGCCAATGTGTGCATCCCTCTCCATTTGCGCACTGGAAGCCAATAATATTCATTCTCTAGGCGCATGGCTGGCCGCTAGTTACGCCATGTTTCTCCCGCAGGCTCCACTGTTGGCGCTTGGCCGTAGCTCCTCCCCTTCACGCTTCCCCTACCGCTCCGCCTCTATTCGCGGAAGCGCCTTCCTACATGAAGCCAACTATAGTCAGCAATTCCTTCGTAAGCACCAAAGGTGAACGAGAGTTGTATCTTATGGCACCCCAGTCCATAACCTGTAGGGTGGGGCCTGTGTGTCTTGGGAGAATGCCCTCTACGAGAGAGTGCTCTGTAGGTTGATGTCACACGCAAAAATCCACCATAACTTCACGCAGGCAGAGTGTGGGCCAGCCGCGGTGGCCGAGAGGACTGAGGCGCTCCAGTCACGGTCTGCACGGCCACTACGGTCGGGGTTCGAATCCCCCCTCGGGCATGGATATTTGTGCCGTCCTTAGTATAAGGTAGCTCGTAAGTAGTTTGTAAGTTTAGGGACTGATGACCCTGCAGTTAAGTCCCATAAGCTACACAAACATTTGAACATTTGAGCAGAGTGTGGTATCATCACTAAAGACCGCCGCCCACCAATTCATCTTCCAATTCATTCTGTGATTTCACTAGTCGAGCAGTGCACCTTGAAGCTGTAGCGAGAGCGGAAGACTGAAGGAGGGCTAGTAAACCATTCGCAACAGTTCATGTTGACCCTTCTGGCCTTATAAACCCTCTTACTTGTGCCGTGGTAGCTGCATGATATGCCGCAGCTGTGCTTACAGTATGACGATATTAGCAGAGGTTTGTGCTACGTGGACCTGCGTAACCTCAGCTATGGGTGGTAGACTCTTGCTGTGACCACTGTCACCAGCATCTTTACACCAATGATGCTGCACGTCCAACTTATGTACCAGTTCTTTGAAAGGACCATCCGGTAGCTCAGAAGACCCCAGTTTGACCCCTTTCATACTCACGCAGCTGACTGTAGGAAGCACGAGTTCGTCTTCGCGACATGGCGCCTGTTTGCTTTATACGTTGATATCACACTGAGGCGCATGGTTGTAAACAAACCCTATTAAAGGGTACACACAGATGACGCCATGGCAACTACATTAGTACCTGTCTATTTGAGAACGACATTGAAACCATAATGAGTACATGTGCTATCGCCCACGTGACATCTGCATTCATCGCATCAAAATCGACCTCGTCTTTTCAGGTGTACCAACTTTTCTTCTGGCAGTGTATGTCAGGGAATTGTCGATTCTCGAAAACCTTCTAATGAATTGGCATCTACGACCATGATGTTTCCGTAGAACATCTGAAATATGGTTGCGTATCTGTCAGTTCACTCGATTAATGATTTTACATTCCGCCGTGTAGCTAACTTGAGGTTTATCTGTAATTACAAACTCATTTGGCCAGTAGGTGCATCGGCAGCAGGTTGCCCATCTAAGATATTTTATCACCTTGCATTAATAATAGAACGGTGTTGTATTCACTAACTTTACTAATTGACAGTACTTTGATGTAGTAAAGATTAGTGTTCATTGTGAAATATTTGTCTGACGCAGCTGGAAACTTAGATGAATTGAACTTGCACATTATAGTTTCAGTCTTTTCGGGCTAAAGTTCAAAGTCTATGTACAAAAAATGTTTGTATAGCTTATTGGACTTAACTACGGGATCATCAGTCCCTAAACTTACAAACTACTTATGAACTAACTAATATTAAGGACGGTACAAATATCCATGCCCGAGGGGGGATTCGAACCCCCGACCGTAGTAGCCGTGCAGACCGTGACTGGAGCGCCTCAGTCCCCTCGGCTACCGCGGCCGGCAAAGTCTATGTAACTAAGAGACCAAAATACTACGGTCATTGGTTTCTAGACTTGCGCACTAATTAAAATAACATAAACTAATGGTAATACGCACACTAATTATCGAAGGAGGACTCGAACCTCCGGCGGAAGGGGCCTCGCACTGTGTGACCTCGGATCTGTAGGTTTTCTCTCTCTCTCTCTCTCTCTCCCTCTTTTTAATTTCGTTACATAAAGTGCATAGGCACAATTTTAAATACTCCGATGGGCGAGGACGCTCCCCATCGAGGATTTAAATCCTCCCTCAGACATTGATGTTCGCGCTGTCTTTAGTATAAGTTAGTTTATAAGTTGTTTGTAAGTTTAGGGACTGATAACACCGCAGTTAAGCCCCATAAGCTTAACAAACATTTTAACATTTTAATCTCCAACATTTCATGAACCAAGATGTTGCCAAATGATGGTACTTAAAGGAATGCCTACTCAAGTGTGTGTGTTTGTGTGTGTGTGTGTGTGGAGGAAGCAGTATTCAAATGTATGTATAGCTTATGGGACTTAACTACGGGGTCAAAGGTCCCTAAACGTACAAACTACTTATGAACTAGCTAATACTAAGGACTGCACAAATATCCATGCCTGAGGGAGGGATTCGAACCCCCGACCGTAGTGGCCGTGCAGACCGTGACAGGAGCGCCTCAGTCCCCTCGGCCACCGCGGCCGGCGAGGAAACAGTATCAAGTATTGATATTACTGCAATAGTAGCCACTCCTTTAAGCACCATCATGTGGTAACATCTTGTTTTCACGTTAATGAAATGTTGGAGATTTTGCCATTCATGTGACTCATTTAGTAATGACGGTATCACAGTTGCATAGACCAATTGTAGAACTATTATAAATGATTCTTTATGCAGAATGAAACGTCAAATTCCGTCCGCCAGTCATTAATTCCCCTAAACACGTGTCCATCAACTTAAAATGACCGTTTATTCGTGTAATTGAGGCCCCTGCTTAAAATGATACCTCACCCAACTATCTACGCCACTTGATAACGTTAACGTACTGTACATTTAAACGTTTAGATGCGACACGAAGCACGTTCTCTGTGAAGGCAAGTACCGTTCGGCGTTCAAATGATTACGAGAAGTGGCGCCTGCTGGCGGGCGTTAGCGCATCGGGCGAAATTGCACGTTGGCTTCCACAGAGGCCAGGGACGTCAAACACGCGGCGGAACAATGAGGCCTTTTTCCACCGCCAAGAGCTGTCGCCTCACATTTCCAGTGAGCTTCAGCGGGAAAAGAAGCCACAGGTGATGCCGCCCGTGTCAAAGCGAGTAACTAAAGGCGCAGCGCAACCAATTCGCGGCCGCTGAATGCCGTGCCTTCGCAATTACCCGGGCCCTCCGACCCAGTGCCCTTATATCTCAAACGCGGCTCTTATAATCGGCCAAATTAACGGGTAATTCTGCTTGCCGTTCTCGTCTCTTTGCTGGTACGGGCATTCACAGCCCCGAAGCAGTGCTGCTCAGAAAAAGAAAATCCGGTACGTGTTTACCTAGCCATTCGTAAATTAACAAAGTGGAAGCAGTGCAATAGCTTTCAAATGATAATTTTTTTGTCTTTCTTGTTGTAAGTACAGAGTGCTTTATGCTGTTAGACATCGAAATATGCACTTTAGAGACCACAACAGTTCGTGTAAGAGAATGAGCATGGTTTATCAAGATAGTTTTTCAGAATATTAAATGTTGCTGGCCGTGAATCTCTTTCAGTTATCTTTATTTTACCCTTCGCTTCATTTTGTACTTGAATTCTAGAAGAGAAAGGGAATCGCTATATTTATTGTAAAGGCGAATGAACGTAATAATATTATGAATAGGAACCTACGTTCGAGAGCGTCATTCAGCGACGCTATGTGCAACTCTTGACAGTTACAAACAAGAAATCAGCAACCACCTATGTTTAATTACACTACAATATAATGAAGGTACTGGTTTAAAACCTTACATTTCACCATCAAACGGCTGTTCATGTCTACATACATTTCTGGTCGTCTACATGGTAAAGGTTTCATACATGTAGGCATAATTTCTTCATACTTCATTACGATATACCTTATCTTAAAATACGTGTTTTTCAAATGTCTTTCAAGCGCCGTTACATTTAAGTTGCCAGCTTTCGTAATATACATATAAGAACATGTCAACCATATAACAGGTATAGCATGTTTTATTTGCCCTATGATCTGTACGAAACAGTCGCCAACTAATTCTAAAACTTTATTTACGAGGCCAATAACTGTTGCTAACCGGACAAGGGTACATACAAGATCTTGTCAACCATAGACCAGGTATAGCATGTTCAAATGTTTGTTAATCTTATAGGACTTAACTACGGGGTCATCAGTCCCTAAACTTACAAACTACTTATCAACTACCTTATACTAAAGACGGCACAAATATCCATGCCCGAGGGGGGATTCGAACCCCCGACCGTAGTGGCCGTGTAGACCGTGACTGGAGCGCCTCAGTCTCCTCGGCCACGGTATAGCATGTTTTATTTATTTTATCGTCTGTGTAATCAAGTGATTTCGAAAAGAAAATAATTGAAACTTAATGTTAACACGTTAATTTTGCACATCTCGTAAACATTGTGCGATTTCGTGTATAAAAACATTACCGCATATTTAATTTCCAACGTCAAAAATTCTTATTTGCATGTTGCGCGGCGGTGCTGTTTGGTTACCATTGGCTGACGACGATGCTCTTCTTTGTGCTGTGATTCGCTAGCCACATAATCACGTGGTCTGCAACAAGTGAACATCGCGTTTGCAGCCTCCAGTTCAGGCGATCGGAAGCAAATGTGCCGTATTTGGTGGATTTTGTATTTATACTTCAATATTACGAAAGCTGGCAACTTAAACGTAACGGCGCTTGAAAGACATTTGAAAAACACGTATTTTAAGGTAAAGTATGTCGTAATTAAGTATGGAGAAATTATGCCTACACGTATGAAACCTTTACCGTCTACATTTTGCTAATGCTCATAGTTTTGCCTTGTGTTGCAAAGTTCTTGGCTAGGTGGTTCCCCACAATACAAAAATGTTATTCAAATGACTTAGTTGAACGTAAGTGACTAACGATGATCAGATATAATGTAAACAAACTGTTACGATGGAATCTTTGTTGTTATTCCTTTACTAAAATCGAAAAATCAGCTCCATTAAGTCGCGACGTAATCACCTTTTTGTTTTGTAGGACACCATCTTATAAAACTTTTCTCCATAAGGCAAAATTATGAACACAACCAAAATGTTGTGAATGCAGACGTGAACAACTGTCTGATGATGAACCGTAAGGTTAGAAACAGGTAACGCTGCTATTTTGTAAATAAATAGCATAATTAAATGTGGTTAGTTGCTGTTTTCTTGATTGTAAGAATCATCCTGTATTTTATACACAGCCATGGACTCAAAATGTCTGTTTTCGACAAAATAGCATTAAATAAATCTTTTCTACTGCACGGACCAAAGCAAGGGAAAAGAGTCAAATAAATATGGCCTCTAAGATGCATACGTTACAGCTGTGACCACGTGACCAAAGAACTTCAAAAAATGTTCAAATGTTTGCAGAACTTATGGGACTTAACTACGGGGTCATCAGTCCCTAAGCTTACAAACTACTTACGAACTAGCTAAGACTAAGGACGGCACAAATATCATGCCCGAGGAGGGATTCGAACCCCCGACCGTAGTGGCCGTGCAGACCGTGACTGGAGCGCCTCAGTCCCCTCGGCCACAGCGGCACCAAAGAAGTGATTACATTGAGCAATTGAAGAGCTTGCACTAAAAGATATTTGTTTCACAGTATCGAAGATCAAGAACTGCTCATACCGTTGCTGTATATATCCGCACACGTCCTCGTAGTTTGTAAGCGTTTTTTTGTGGCACCCCTTATATATGAAGGGGGTGGACAAACTAATATGAACACGATGCTGTATACTGCCTCTTGTTGCATACTGGCACAACTGTGTACGTACGAGGAGTATTCAAATGAAAAGGTACGAAACGCCACTGTGGGTATGATTGAAGTCTTTATTCAAAAGTAATTATCACAGGCCTGAGCTCAACTATCCAACTCATGTAACGAGCAGGAGGATTCACTGTTCACAGAATTCCTGTGGCTGTGGCTACAGCCAGTCCTATAGCGTTTCCTTCAGTTGAGATTTTTTTTTCTTTTGAGGTGGATACTCAACCTGCTTTCACTTAGACTTTGCCAATACACTTTGTGTGACCCTGGAGACGTGTGGACGCGCGTTTTGGTGGAGCAGAATCACACCAACTGCCATAAGCATGCGGGAATTACATCACCTGAGCCTAGTCATCGAGTGCCACAGACCGGAAATTTTATGAGAATGCAGGCTTCATCTGCCAAACTCAGCGATGAAATCTTCTCGGGTTGAGAGCCTAGTCAGTGTTTCGTTCTCCGGCAACGTTTCGGCAAGTTTCTTTCTTACCATCTTCAGGCGAATACTGACGACTTCGCCCGATTATGGGAAGAAAGATACTTACCGAAACGTTGACGGAGAACGAAACAGTGACTCGGCTGTCAACAAGAGAAGATTTTATTTCCCGAAACTTGTTGAATCCATGCCACGGACAGTTTCTGCCCGTCTGCGTTCCACAGGTGGACCATTAAGTGATTGATCGTAATATGTTAACCTCTTTGCTGTATGTACACTGTGCATTGTTTTTCAGATAGTAAAACAAGAACATTGTTTACTCCCCAAGACACATTATAGGCTTTCTGTATTATTGAAGACATAACATATTCTATTATTTATATGGTATCTTTCAGACATGTCCGAAAGAACAGACACCATTTGGTAACATTTAGACCGTTTTAGGGCACTGAAATAAATCCAATCACAAAGATGAATATTTGTGCTGGACCGGGATTCGAACCAGGATTTCCCGCTTTGAGCCAGCGGTCGCAATCACATGGGCAGAGGGCACTACAATCGTAGCGTGCTACAAGATGAGGATTTGGGGCGGAAGGGAAGCGTGCCTAGATAGCGTAATTGGTTAAGGCGACCGCTGGCCCAAAGCGGGAACTCCGGGCTCGAATTCCGGTTCAGCACCAATTTTCATCTTTCCCATTGTATTCATTTCATTGCCCTGAAACGGTCAAAATGTTTAAATATTTCGAATTCATAACATATTCTGTACCTCCAAAAGCTTTTTCTCAGGTGAGCCTACAGCATACATTAAGTCATCAAGTGACGTTGTAAATGTTTATTCCCTTTTAATGCTGCATGATTAGTATTTTATTTATTAAACCGTTTAGGCTTACTAGCAAATTTCAAGTGAAGTGTGACTGAAGTGAACTGTGCTGCGAAAATAATACAAATGTAATTATAACTTGCTCGAAAAATCTTCTAAAAATATCAGCACCAAAAATACAAGAACAAGGACTCCAGGAATTATGTTGTAAGGGAAAAACTTGACCTGAGAATGGCAAAAAGCCGAAACGGTCGTTGGTTTTAAACAAAACCTAATAAAAAACAATAACAGTGCAGCATTAAAAAGGAATGAACATTTCAAATATTATGTACCGGTCTAATCATAACTTCTTTTTATACCCTCCCCATAAACAGTTCGGCTTAAAGTTCCGCCCGCCTGATTAAAAAGGGGTCGATATGCTGGCCTGGCTGGATGTGGTTTTTAGGCGATTTCCCACTAGGTGAATACCCGGCTGGCTTCTCAAGTCCCGCCTCAGTTACATGATTAGAAAAACTTGAATTGAACGAGAGACATTGAATTAGAATTTGCGCCGCAGCTGGATTGAAACCCGGGACCTTCTGCTTACTAGGCAAGCACATGCGGTAGAAGTGAATATTGTGTTGTGGAGAGAGACGTGCTTTAAGACAGTCCTCGTACTATCCATATTTATCACGTCCTGGTGGGTATAGTGTTTGTCTAGTAAACAGGAGGTCCCGTGTTCGAATCCTGGCCGTGGCACAAATTTTAATTCAGTGCCTCTCCTTTAATTTAATATCTTTGATATGTTGCGAGACAAAATATGACTGTTGGCATTCATTTATTATTTGATATGTAGAAAAGCGTTCGCACACTTCAACTTCTATCATTCCATACCCAGAGAGTCAGGGTATACAAATTTCGTCCTGGGTAGAAATTGGGTTAAAGTATTAAGGAAATCAGACCACCAATTACAATTAAACGCGTCGAATCCGGAATTAACCAAGTTGACCTTGCGAATGGGGGGAAGAACATTGTGGTGCAGAAAAGAAAGATGTAATTAGTTAGTAATCACATACTTATATCCACTTTATTCTTATATGCAGCTGTCCTGTATCAACTCTCTCTCTCTCTCTCTCTCTCTCTCTCTCTATGGTGTTTCAGGGGGAATGGTAAATACTTGATGCGGTGGTTGTATAGAGGATTTGCAATAAAAGTACCATATAACATGAGTCCAATTTTTGCCGGCGAGGGGATTGCTGCGCGCCAGTCACGGTCTGCACGGCAACCAAGGTCGGGGGTTCGAATCCCCACTCGGGCATGGATATCTGTGCCGTCCTTAGTATTAGCTAGTTCAAAAATGTCTGTAAATCTATCGGACCAAACTGCGTGGTCATCAGTCCGTAGCTTACAAACTACTTAAACCTAGGTAAACTAACCTACGGACAAACACACACACCCATGCCCCAGGGAGGACTCGAACCTCCGCGGAGAGAAACCGCGCGCTCCGCAGCGAGATGCTTTAGACCGCTCGGCTACTCCACCGCGGCAGTATTAGCTAGTTCAACAGTAGTTTGTAAGTTTAGGGACTGATGACCCTGTAGTTAAGTCCCATAAAGTCTACAAACATTTGAATTTTTTAGTCCAATTTTTGTACAGAGATACAGTTGTTAAACGTAAAGCAAAAACAAATGACGACGTAGCCACTACTTCTTCTGTAGGTTCTCTGTAGAACATCTCCACATCTCCATACTGAACTGAAAGCATAAATTTGTGCATGCTTTACAAGTTTACTTTTTTATTATTATTTAAACGTTTCTCGGCTTACAATGCGTTCTTCAGACTTTAAAGTTCCACCCTCAGTATTGATCCTTAAACAATATTGGAAGAGGGAAAAATTGTCGTGCCTCTCTACAATCAGTGAATTGCATCATGTAATGACGAAGCCACCCGTCAAAATGTCGATTTTGGTTAGATTTTTTAAGCACATATGGCGTGTGTTGGCATAGTTCTATTACTACGACTAATGGCGAATTCACTGTGAGCTCGTATTCAAATGAGCTATTCCTCCATGCCTAATCATCTTAATTTCAACGAAACGTTAAATTCCATCTTTTACACTCCCTTTCAATACAGATTTACCGAGCTGGGATAACATAGTTGCCTCGCAAATGGAAAGATGGTGGTTCAAACCTCATTCCAGCTATGCCAGGGTGGTTCCTTCGAATTAGCCATGGCTGTTTTCCATGAATGTCCTTCCGCAATACGAGTAGGTGCCACTCTCCAGTGACCCCATCGTCGACGGATGGTTAAATCCTAATCCTCCTTATGGGATCAGCATTCTGAAACTACTGCGTAATACAGGCGAATTCTGGTAATTAAATATTTTAACGAAATGAACTAGAGCTGAAGTTATCTTCGTTACTTTTTGTTTCATTTTCCACTCCTCGGTTTGAGAAGAGCGCATCTTCAGTGCCATATACCCATAATGCATTAGTTATCAGTGACATTGTTAATGTGCAAACTAATATATCTCGTTGGTCATAAACACCGTTGAAGACGCAGTAAAAGCATAAAATAATGTCTATAGCACTCCAAATATTTGGGAGTCTGTAAAAAAGTATTTACATTTTATATAAGCCGAAATTGTCCACTAGACGTATTAGCATTGGTTTCTTACTATAGCTTGTTGAAAGCAATAATTAATTATATAAAAATATGTTAAACGGCTTGTACGTCGACATGTGGATACCAACCAAGAACTAAGAATTGAATTCTTTGTTATTGATTTATATTTATCATGTTCCTCAAGACCAAATTAAGGAACGAGTCCCTATGGCCATGGAACGAGTCAGTACATCAAATTGTAACAAAAGAGTAGTAATACATGAAATGAAACACCACAGGCCTAAGCATAAGTAAAGGATACCTAATAGAGGAAATATCTTAACTTTTTTTTTTTTTTAATTTACCAGGAATTTTTCTACAGAATAGAATAACGGAGTCATCAGGAAACTCTTTGGACTCGGCCCGCAAGTAGGTGGATCTCTACCCAGCGTTTTAAATTTTTGTAACAACTTATTGACAATTGATGAAGTAGAACATCGCACGCTTTTGCGCACAACGTTGAAGGAGCTGTGACCCAAATGTGGACTCGATTTCTGTCTAATATTGACTGAGTGACACTTGCTAACTCTTGGGAATCAGCAGATATTTTTTAACAAAAAATGACATTAAAAACATATGTATTGAGTGGCCAATGTAAGAATTCCCAGGCTCTGAAGAGCAGTCAACAAGTGGTTACTGAGTTTACTCCACTTATTACTCAAGCAAAATCAAACGTTCAAACGTTAGTAAACCTATGGGACAAAATTACTCTGGTCATCGTCCCTAGTCTTACAAGCTACTTAAACTAACTACGTTGAGGAAACACACAGACCCATTCCCGAGGGAGAGCTCGAACGCGAGCAGCCTCGCACTTCCTGACATTGGCTTCTAGGATCGCACCGTCATTCGCGCGCGGCTTGCACGAACCTCTTGTTCAAATGTTCAAACGTTTGTTAAGCTTATAGGACTTAACTACGAGGTCATCAGTCCCTAATCTTACAAACTACTTATCAACTACCTTGTACTAAAGACGGCACAAATATCCATGCCCGAGGGGGGATTCGAACCCCCGACCGTAGTGGCCGTGCAGACCGTGACTGGAGCGCCTCAGTCTCCTCGGTCACCGCGGCCGGCGAACCTCCTGTTTCTGTGCAGTATATACCCTTTTAGTAACAGTGGTGTGACTCAAGACAATAACACCATACGTCACAAGCGAATGAAAAGAAACTGAATAGTTTTTACAAAGCGTGTTTCTCTAACACCATACTAAAATGTACCACCAAAGAAAAGAAATATCTGAAAGACCGGTTTTACGAGAAATAGTGTGTATTTACCCAGTCCTCCAACAAAGTCATTTATGAGACTATCAGAATACAAAATGCGCTTCATTTCACGGTGCATATTGCTTCTCCAGAAGCATCGAACTGTTAACATAGTCACAAAAAATGATGCTGAAAAGTGATTATTCCGCGCAACAAGAAATACTGCACGGTACGGGTATAATTACATAGTCAAGGGATTAAATGTTATTTTAGAATAGGTTTATTTTAGATGTCTATCGAATCAATATAAGCCATGGATGGAACAAAAATAATAATATAACATAAACAGAAAAAGGTAGCACAAATGCATTTCATCCAATTTACTGAAGCTGTCGAACAGTACATATTAAACAAAATTCAAACTAGGATTATATTAGGCACAGAAAAGACAAAATATCAATAAAGATAATTGACGCAATCTACGTTTATTAGTTTGTTATACAGCTTCACACTGAGACTCATTATATTACGTTTCTCTTTCCAGCCTCCGTTAGATACTTCAAAATAGGATGGTGTGGTAATTTCTCTTTAGATGAGCCGGAGAACATATGAAAGTGTAGTTAACTAGAGTTATTAAATACCTTTGCGATTTGTAAAGGGAAGACGGAAGAAAAGCGGACGGGAGCGGAAATGCCGGAGCGGTAATCTCCTTAGCACCGGTGATGCTCCTGAAGCGTCACGTGTAGTGCTGTTGAGTAATTACGAATCCATCCCTGTTAAAGCACCCAGACTGCTTCGTTTGAGTTACCGGTAAGTCAATAAACAACCATGTGCAGTGGCAACACGTTCCAAATGCGATTCGTGTCAGGAGGTGTACAACAGCGAAAATCTATGCCACTAATAGCAGCCTCGGGTACTATCCGCGCAAACTAAGTTGGCACCCCACGCGGTGGGCGATGCGAGCTACCGTAAAGACATTTCCTAATAATGGTTGCCCCCAAAAGCCACCGCGCAGAGTGTCGACCTAGTCTGTGCGCACAGTAGCTGAGCGTGGTATTGTCGTTGTGTTCAGTTAGTTTTGTGTCAACTCCCGCTTTGAAGAGTTACATTAATCGGAGTAGATAGGTGAGACAGAAGCACTTTTGTGCTTCATTTTCAATAGTCATGTTAATTTGATTGGTTCACCGTGTTATATATGTTTGAACATATATTGAGGAAAGAAAGTGATTACGGAATTTAAAAATGAATGTAGTGTCTGTTAAAATATGACACACCGCTGTTCGTATCTTCGTAGCAAAAACTTTCAAGAAAGGGAATCATACCGGTTAATGTACCCGTAATGATTAAGCAATATTAATTTCATTAATTCTAGACTGAATTTTGGAAAGTAGGAGGCGAGGTACTGGCGGAAGTACAGTTGTGAGGCGGCTTCGTGAGTGGTGTCGGGATAGCTCAGTCGGTAGAGCGCTTGCCAGCGAAAGGCAAAGGTCCCAGGTTCGAGTCCCGGTTCCGTCACACAATTTCAATCTGCCAGGAAGTTCCATTTCATAAATTGTTTATTTTGCTGTCGTACAAAAATTTACTTGGCATAGTCAAATGAAATTGAACACCATGGACAGAGTTATTGGTGCGTGGAGGAAGGACAACACGTACAGTCTTATCCGAGGGAGAACACGAATTGCCGCGGCGGAGCGGCCGAGCACATTGATGCGCTATGCCACGATGCGTGAGGTCGTTCCCCGGCGGGGGTTCAAATCCCCCCCTCTGGCATGGATGTTTGTGCTGTCTTAGTATAAGTTAGTTCATAAGTAGTTTGTAAGTTTAGGGACTGATGACTATGCAGTTAAGTCCCATAAGCTTGACACACATGTTTAGAAGAGGAATTCCGGCGGGGAGCAGGCACGCACTCCGGAGGAGGGCGCCTTAGAGCGCACGGCCATTCCCTCAATTCCATTAATGAACAATAATACTGATTTTGTCTCAACTGCTTGCTGTATTGCAAAGAACTATACTTCTTCACAGATATTTTTCGGCTTAACATGACAGTCAGATATTTGGTCTGACGAAAGACACTAGTCGACTCGTACATCTGAACTACAATACAGTTGTTACTGAAGTGTTGTGAGCGGTACTGCTCTCTAACGTAATAAGTAAAATTCCTACAGCGGTGGGAATACTGCACATTTTGCTTTTGACGACGTTTCTTAATTGCAGCTGCAACAGGCAGCAAATGTGTTTAGTCTGTGTTACCGTCGTGAAGTGTTGTGAGCGGTACTGCTCTCTGACGTAATAAGTAAAATTCCAACGGCGGTGGGAATACTGCACATTTTGCGTTAGCCGAAGTTTCTTAATTGTAGCTGCAACAGGCAGCAAATGTGTTTAGTCTGTGTTACCCTCGTGAAGTACAATTCTTATCATGTGGCTTTTTCGTATAACACTAAACTATTTTTATAACCATTAGTGTTAATTCACTTTGGAGACAACGTCTATGGGTTATTTCTTAGCTACTAGATTTAGTAGGAAGAAATCATATACAGATAACGTTTGAAAATTCACTAATATCTTCAGTCAATTTATTGGCATCTGCCAGTCGACCATATCTAAACCAGAATGATATGGAAATGGCAGACATATGATTACACTCTACAGTTGTATATTATACTGCACACCGCATTATAGTGCCATATACATTTGGCGCAAACATGGACAGTACATTTGATACAGAATACTGAGACAAACTTTCATTCCAGCAATACATCAATATTATAGGTTAATTAACTTCATAATAAAATCATAGCGATAAATATTTGTTGACACTTTTGGAGAAACGTATTTTTCCTCCTGCGACTCCGAGAGTTCCAACAGACAGGTCATAGCCTGTTCTTGTAGTTCAGCTGTCTAATTAAGTTTAACAGTAATTAAGGCTTCCTAGTCGCCCATCTGCGCTAGTTGGATAGGTTTAAGCCGATTACTTGACTCGTTTAGGAAGATAAGACGGTCGACGAACGGGAGATACATGTAAACGCTATAAGTATATTAGAGCATCGCCAACGGTGTATATGGAAACAACAATTACTCTGTTAACAGCCTCATTACAAGCCATAATACATTCAAATCCATTAGGAAATTTCGCTAAGAAGATATACGAGATCTGTTAAAATGAAAAGGTACGAAATGACACTGTGGGTATAATTGTAGTCTTCATTAAAAAATAATCACCAGAGGCCTGAGCAGAAGTATCCCACTGTTTAAAGAGCCGAAGGATCCCCTGTTCTCAGAATTCCTATAACTGTGACAAGAGCAAAGCCTCTACTGTGTTCCTACAGATGTAAATTACAGGGCGTCTAGTCCAAGATGGATAATTCCACCACGACAATGCGTCAACCCACACATCAAGAGTTGCTGGTCCCAGGAACACTCGTCTGAGTTTAGACATTTCGGCTCACCACCAGACTCCCTAGACATGAACATTATTGAGCATATCTGGGATACCTTTCTGCGTGCTGTTCAGAGATCTCCACCCTCTCGTACTCTCGCGGATATATGGACAGTCCTGCAGGATGCACGGTATCATTTCCCAAAAATAATGTTCCAATGTTTGTAAATCTATCAGACCAAACTGCGTGGTCATCAGTCCGTAGCTTACAAACTACTTATACCTAGGTAAACTAACCTAGGCACAACACACACACCCATGCCCCAGGGAGGACTCGAACCTCCACGGCGAGACGCTTTAGACCGCTCGGCTACTCCACCGCGGCTATCGTTTCCCAGCAGCACTACTGCAGACATCTATGAAACGTTGTGTTGCGACACTTGATCGTGCTGTCAGGCGCCCTATGCTTTATTAGGCAGTTGTACCTCTTTCTTTGGCTCTTCGGTGTAAAATTTGAACTGGAAAGGACAGATTTTTTTTATGAAACAAAGATGTATAGTATCATAAAAAGTAGATTTTATTGTTAAGATGGCTTATTTTGAAGTATATATACTTGGAGCTTAGCTTCATACAATGGTCGTAACACAACGATGGGTATAACACAGTGAATACCTGTCGGAGGCTTCTTCTAAACAGTGGTACTATTCAACATAGCCTCTATTACAAGCGATACCTCTGCACCATCGCTGAACCCAACACTCGAATCCTCTTTGGAATGACTGAGGTTTGCAGTATCGAGTCCATGGCTTCACTGCTACTTCCCCTCATCTGTGTCCCGAAAGAGTCGTCCCTGAAGACTGGCGATAAATATGGACTGCACGGCGAATGAGGAACCAGTGACCAGCCCAGTTTGCTGGTATCCTGACTTGGGGCAAGAAACCTGGGGAGTTTCCCAATTTCATCATCAATTTCATCTATTTCAAATTGTTGTTTGGTCTGAACATTTTTATGGCATGTCGACTTTTCCTGAGTGTTGTAATGTGGTTGTTAATGTTCACGGTACAACCATGTTCTAAAGAAATCAACTATAATTACTCCCTTGATATCCAAAAAACTGTCGCCATAAGTTTCTTCGCTGATCGCTGGCTTTGAGCTTTTTAGGTCTGGGAGTAGAGGTGTGATGGCACTCTTTTGACCGATTCTTTATTTCTGGATCGTAAGCTTATACCCGTGTTTCATCCCCTGTGACAAGATCAGAGCTAAAACGTGTCTTCGCTATCTCCAAATGCTTGCAGCAGCTCAGAACAGACTTCTACCCTTTTGCCCTTCCAGTCATGTGTCAACTTTGTCGGCAGCCACCTCGCTCACACTCTCATTAATCACCATCTCATTAATGACATTGTGGCCACAGTTTAGTTCTGCAGAAAGCTAGCGAACTGTGATTCACCTGTCCGCACGAATCAGTTCATGCAGTGGAGTGGTGGTGCAAAGTCCTTAATCACCATTCTTTGCAACAATGTCCTGGAATAAATTCCAAACCGCTCCGCCGTGTGTCGTAGTGTGAGGCCATGAGGCTGTTGTTGGTGATCCGTCCGTCGGAAGGGGGCGTTAAACTCGGCGGCCCCCTTGGTGCACTTTCGAGGAATAGGCTATGTGTCGGCACCGGATTTCACCCCCTCCCTTCTACCATCATATCCAACACGAACACGACTCTACACTACACACGCACCCATTACCTACACTTAACACAGTTACTTCAGAACACAGTTCTCACACTTCGCGAAGGAAAGGTGCCTGCGAGTGCGTAGGATTGGGAAATCCTTTCCAATTAGGCTACTGAACCTGTCGTTCAGGGTCTCCCAACCATTAACGGCTTACGACTTTACTAGTTCATCCAGGATTCACGTCAGTGACCACAGTTATGGGCCTCCTGCTGCGTGGTTTGTCTTAAATACGGGCTTCTCCCTCTTTAACCTTCTTCACCCATTTCTGCTCATATCTGTGGTCAAGCTTGCTGTCTCCGCAGTTATCTTTCAGCTTCCTGTGGATGTCAGTAAGACTGCACCCTTATTTTAAAAGACGTTAATCACTGCACGATATTCCAGTTTCAAATCGATGTCCATTTACAGCGAAAAAATTAATTGCGGAACATGACGGTCCAGGAATAATTACTCTACTTATATGTGAAATCTGAGCTACAAACATCAGAACATAAACAGTTGCGCCCACCGTTGCATTAATCGTGTCGGAGTGAAATATGTACGATAATCCGTATAGACTAAAAGATTCTGATTTGTGATGTTACAGGATTACGCTAAAAATTTCATGGCTTAGCAGGATAAATAATAAAGATTTACCGACGGGTACGGTGGGAGGGAAACACAGGTTGTCTATGCAAGCAGAGAACACACAAATGGTGTGTTGATAAGACACGGCATGTGATAACAGGTAATACTTAATGTGGTGAAGGAGGAGTAGGAGTCTCTCTCTGGTGCCAGGGAGAGAAAATTTTTGTAGTAGATCAAACCTTTCACGTAATACACAGGTTTAAACGGATGTGGGATGCACTAACAGAAATACAGATATGGAAACTGAAGAGTTACATGGAAAATGAAACCTGCTTAGCAATATAAAATCTCATTTCCTTCGGAACGATTGAGTTACAATATTCCATCTATATCACTGCTACCTACGTTTCATTACAATATAGGGAAGAGTTGCCAAAGATGGACCGTTGCCTAAATTGGACCACCTATGTATTTCACTATGTGTTGGTAACTTAAAGTTCTAAGTTCGCTCAACTGGTGAGAAACGTTGTCGAAGTCACGTGGCTCAGTCGCCAGTCGACAATAGTCATTGGAGTGAGAACAGTTTCAGCTATTGCGTTTTCTTCGATGTCGCTGTAAGTTTCCTGCTACATATCATAAGCTTTCCTCTGCTCTAAAAGTAAGTAAAAGTATCATCAGCACTATAGTTTAAAGTGCCATTCAGTAGCTAATAATTTAATATCGTAAAGTTACAGTTTAGCATTTTTTGTTCCTTCAACGTTATCTTTACTTATATGGCGTCGAGTTGCCGAGGTTGGACCAAAGGCTGTTTTCTAATTTGGACCGGTCCAATTTAGGAATCACTCCTAACAACTAATACTTAATGTCATTTAGCAATAGGTAATAGGCAGATGTTACGATTTAGGTTTATTTTTCTACACTGCAAAACAATTTAAAAAATAAGGAGCAAGTATGTTAACCTTTTTAGATTTGGAAGATGCAATAAGGGGAATGCATGGGAAATGGACAGAAGATGAACTGAAAGTAGCTGTGGAAGCATAAAGAAACGTAACCATGAACTTAACGAGTGTGCTCGTATATACCGAGTACCTACAATTAAAGAGATATGCTGATGGTAAAAGCATGTTCTCAAATGAAGTTCAGTTATTCGGAAGACAATCAACCTTTACAACTGAGATGGAATAAATTGTCACAGATCACCTTCTTTTATTTGAAAAAAGATTTTTTTTTGTATTTACAATCAAAGATGTGCGTAAACTAGCATTCGACATAGCACAGAAATAAGAACCGCCTCATTCTTTCAACATAGAAAAGAAAATGGCTGGTAACAGGTGGTTTTCTTCATTTATGAGACGAAATACACAGCTTTCCCTCCGTCAGCCAGAAGGAATGTCAATGGCGAGATGCTGAAATGAAGCTTTTCTTAATATCATGGATCTTATTTCCTTTCTAGTCATTGTTTTACCATGCGGTTCAATTTAAGCAACTGAAGGTCCAAATTAGGCAACCGGTTTCCTAACTTGGTCCGTTTATACATTTTTAAATTGTAAGTAATATCCATTTATGCTTTGTTTTTATTCACAGTATAAAACTATCAGATGAAAGTGTACAACATATAGCTTCTTTTTAAGTATATTTTGTTTCGATTAGATAGATAATGTAGACTTTGGATGCCAAAATAAAAAAAGTTGTCCAATATCGGCAACCTTTCCCTATACTGACCTCTCTCACTTATTTAATGTTCATGAATAGCTGTACAGATATGACAAATATATAAGAAATAAATAACAAAAGACAGTTGGTTTTATGTCTAGTTTGTGCAGTAATTCACAGGGAACTACCGTCAGGGCCTCGTTTACATATGTGCAGCTAATCCATTCCCGACGGTGTGCAGGAAGGGACATGTAATTTTACTGGCTGCACTTCGCATTCAATCCGTTTCATTTACTGCGCCTCCTTTTCGTTTCATTCGTTACTCATTACGAATACGTACCGGGGCAGGCGCTGAAGGGATCGTAGTCGATGCGATTAAATGTGACGCAGATGTGAAGCGCAGAGCTGTGTTCTGTGCCGTGAGAGCTCTCCATGTGTTCGCAAAATCTGCAGACCACAGCAGCCACGGAGCAACAAAAAATGGAACCGTACTGCAGCACAATTATTTACGTTTCAACTCGATGTGACGTGCACAGCAAACGAATGTTTGCCCTATTTAATGCCGCTGCGTTTCGTGAAATAACTGCAGGAATGTGATTACGGAATACGATTTCCGTTTCGGAAATTGGTAATGTTATGTAGACCGAAGGTAGATATTTAGTTTCTTTGACACCTGTCATATCATATAATTTTCATGGTCGATTTTTACAGCGATCCTAATTAAATAGGTTTCACGTTAATGCTATCGAGCTTGATAAAAACTGAAAATTGAAATATTTTCTCTGTCCCAAAACAAAAGAAAGCTGTCCATTTATATTCTTCGAAGCATACTGCCGGTTCTGCTAGACTAAAACTGCTCAAAATCGGATGAGAAATACGCTTTGTTGTTCCGTTCATGTGCTATCCAATACTTCGTCTTTATCATAACAAGGCAACTTTCTTGCAAAAATTGCTATAGAAAGGCTGGAAGGATGATCCGAGTTTAACATCCCGTCGACAGTGTCGCCATTACAGACGAAGTATAAGCTCGGACTGTTTTGATAAGGATGTGGAAGGAAATCGACAGAGCCCTTTCAAAGAACCATCACGGAATTTGCTTGGACAGATTTAAGGGAATCGCGGAACACCTAAGTTTGGATTGCCGGACTCAGATTTGAGTTACCATCCTCCCAAAATCGAGTCAGTGTACCAACCACTCTGCCACCTCGCTCGGTACCTATTATTATAAATCAAACATACCAAAGCCACTAATACAAGTTATGGCGAATAAATAAAAATCACACTTCATTGAGGGTCATGAACAGCAGCACCTTTATGAAGCAATGAAATGACACCTTTAGCAGTGGCGGCTGGTGCTTCAGATGACTGGGGGTTCACTTCTTTGAGTGCCGGATCTTGATAGTGACGCAGCTCCCCCCTCTCGACGTCCAAAGAGACAATTTGGCGCACCTCTGCGAATGGCGTCGGGGGAAAGCACCCCCGTTTGCTCCCCCCCCCCACCACCACCCTTTACATATATTTCCGTTATAAGATCTGAAGAATGTTTTCCTCGGCTTGTTTAGGCTTGCTTAAACTCGAGATGAGACGTCGGCGTAACAAGGTTTCTTTATTTAATTTATACATGCGGCGTCTGTTCCGAAAGAACAGACGAGCAGTTCTCATCCTGCAGCTGTTATTCTTTCATATTCACAGATTATATGACATCAACTGCGAAGCTAAAAATGTGTACCCAGCCAGGTCTCCAGCTTTCTAGGCAGTTTCGCTGACCTCTACACCACTGGGGCACAGTGATCACCGCACCTGCAAGGACTACCTAAGCACGTCTCCCGTCAGATACAAATTCCCAGCTTTCTTTATTTCAAACTTCTCTTCTAAGCTTAAAGCTCAGTAATTTGTTTCCAAAAGATACTGAACGTTATTCATTTTTATTTGATAATAAACACCAAGAACATATGAATATGCACAAGAACACTAATACACAGTAATTAATTGATTACATTGTTAAGTGACTGTAACAATGAATGTATTACGATGAAGAGACAAGCCACCTTCGAGTCATATGACACTATAAGCAACACCCACTCCGAACCTTCCGCATGCTCAAAGGCTGCTCTCCCCCACATCTTTCAAAAGTTAAATATTTGTTACAACGAAGAGTATAAATATCATTTCCACACAAAATCGCGGCACATTTGCTAAAACGTTGAAAGGTATGTGGCAAGTAACAATACAAAAGTAATTATTGTTCCCGATCAGTTAAAAGTAAGACTGGGTTTTAAAAAACTGTTTGAAGTTCTTCTCGAACGCATTACCTTCGACGGCGTAACGTGATGCCACTAACCAAAATGTTCAAATGTTTGTAGAGCTTATGGGACTTAACTATGGGGCATCAGTCCCTAAACTTACAAACTACTTATGAACTAGCTAATACTAAGGACGGCACAAATATCCATGCTCGAGGGAGGATTCGAACCCCCGACCGTAGTGGCCGTGCAGACCGTGACTGGCGCGCCGCAGACCGCGGGCTCATTGCGGCCGGCGCCACCAACCTTACGGCTATTCTTGCTAGGTGGAGAGTAGTGAGTTTATTATTATTATCCATGATCGAATCTTCTGAAGTCATTTACAGTTGATGCGTCTTTAATTTATAGGTATAAGATATTTTATCAAATATGACGTGTTTTTGATGAATCTTCAGTGCGCCAAAAATGAATATGAAGGGAGGATGTTGTCTTCGTGGAGGATTTGCGCATACTCAAGGCGAGGCAACCAGTAGCTCCATTGCCATTGCTTCGAGACCATTCGTGTGTAACCGCCAGAGCTCGAGTAACCAGGAGCTGGCGTCTCTACCAGCTCCAACGCCAATGTTAATAGCGGCGTTTCCGCTCTCCCCTCCCAACCTCCATACGCCCATATGCTGCCTACGCCCATATGCTGCCTCCAGGGGATTCAGAAGAGAAGTTGAACCTGAGCCGCGCATGCGCATTGCAACGCTGTGGCCCCTGCCTCCTATTTTAAGCGGCCGCGCTACGACTCGTATACGAGCTGTCTCGGCGATGTAAAACGTTTCTCATGCGATAAAAATACTTTGAATGTGCATATAAAATGTTCTGATAGAAGTACTTAATGAAGAATAATAGTTTAAAAATCCTTTTTATTTTATTATTTACTTTTTTCATGACTTGCTTTTTTTCTGGGGTCCCTTAACCAGTGAACTCATAGGACGCGCCGCCACTGCACCTTCAGATTGCAAACCCAATTCACTTCGATTTCATTCCATACCAAAAGTAAATTCTATATCTATATACGATTGCTTCTTCTGGCAATGTGATGTTGCAAAAAATTATAAAATAAAGAAATGCTTAAAACATGAGACACTGGCATAAATTTCTGATCGTTCCCAGTGTTTATGTTTGTTAGTACAGGACTAAGATTTCCTCACCAGTAATGGGTATGCGATGTAATCCACCACTTAATGGTACAAAGTTGAAACGGTCATATTAAAAGTGTCTTAGCGGTGCTAACACGTTGTGCCATTACAGCAGATTGTGGAGTATACGTTTCAATGAACCATTAATTCTGTCTGGCTACATTCGCCGGTATTACATCACTCCGTGTTAACGTCTTCAATGTATTTTGGAATCACACTTCAAAATGTGATCGACGAAATGTCTCACTAAGGTCACACTGTTCTTATACTGCCAGCCCCATCTGCTTCGGCGCTCGTGTCGTCTAGGGTCTAACCGATTTGTTTACGTGCCTAGGAGATGTGCTGTAAGTGATATGCCGTAAGCAAAGATACTCCAGTCGGTCGTCTACTGCCAGTGGCCATTAACGCCAAATTGCGTCGCACTAACCGAACATTAGCACTGAAAATCTACTAGAACGTCGTTAAGAATGGCACACTCGACTCCGTGTATTTTGGAATACTGAATTTCCTAACCATTTCTGAATTAGAATATCCTAGTCATCTAGTTTCTACTAGCAATCCACGTCAAAGTCCGATAATTCCGTCGTTAGATCATTATTACGTCGGAAACCCTTTTACATGAATTACCGGAGTACAGCTGATAGCTCTCATCGCTGCTGAAAATGACGGAAGAGTTTGGTCTCCGACTGTCAGCGGACTCAGACTGAAATAGAATATCTGCGCAGCATCGCGAAACCTAGCGTAAATTGGAGGGTCTATAAGAGACCTCACAACCGTCAGCCATAGGGAGATCTCATGGTACCGGCCGCGGTGGCCGAGGGGACTGAGGCGCTGCAGTCACGGTCTGCACGGCCACTACGGTCGGAGGTTCGAATCCCCCCTCGGGCATGGATATTTGTGCCGTCCTTAGTATTAGTTAGTTCATAAGTAGTTTGTAAGTTTAGGGACTGATGACCCCGTAGTTAAGTCCCATAAGCTATACAAACATTTTAAATTTTTGTAAACAGTATTCAAGCAGTGGGCGAACAAGTGTACTGTAACCTACTTCCTTTGTTTTCGGACTGCATTTTCTTAGGATTCTTCCAATGAATCTCAGTCTGGTATCTGTTTTACCGGCGATTAATTTTATATCGTTCCATTTTAAATCACTCCTAATGCCTACTCCCAGATAATTTATGGAATTAACTGCTTCCAGTGTAGCTAAATTATTAAGAGACTTCTTTTCTATGTACTCGTAGCACATTACACTTGTCTACATTGAGATTCATTTGCCATTCCCTGCACCATGCGTCAATTCGATGTAGATCCTATTGCATTTCAATACCATTTTTCTATTGTTACAACATCTCTATATACTACAGCATCATCCGTAAAAAGGTTCAGTGAACTTCCAATGCTATCCAAGAGGTCATTTATACACCGGGTGATCAAAATGTTAGTATAAATTTGAAAACTTAATAAATCACGGAATAATGTAGATATAGAGGTAAAAGTTAACACACATGCTTCGAATGACATGGGGTTTTATTAGAAAAAAAAATAGGTCAAAAAATGTCCGACAGATGGAGCTTCATCTGACCAGAAAAGCAATAATTAGCATAACAAATTAAGACAAAGCAAAGATGATGTTCTTTACATGAAGTGCTCAATATGATCACCATAATTCCTCAACAATAGCTGTAGTAGAGTAATAATGTTGTGAACAGCACTGTAAAGCATGTCCGGAGATATGGTAAGGCATTGGCGTCGGATGTTGTCTTTCAGCATCCCTAGAGATGTCGGTCGATCACCATATACTTGCGAATTCCGGTAACCCCAAAGCCAATAATCGCACGGACTGAGGTCTGGGGACCTGGGAGGCCAGGCATGACAAAAGTTGCTGCTGAACACACGATCATCACCAATCGACGCGCACAAGTGATCTTTCACGTGTCCAGCAACAATTTGTTTCTCGTTTCTTTTTTCCTAATAAAACCTCATATCATTCCAAGAATGTGTGTAAAATTTTACCTCTCTATCTATATTATTCCGTTATTTATTAAGTTTTCAAATTTATACTGACTTTTTGATCACCCGGTATATTGCGAACAGCAACGGTCGCACGACACTCCCCTGGGGCACACCTGACATCACTCTTAATTCGGAAGAGTTCTCTCCATCGAAAATGACGTGCTGTGTTCTGTTATCTAGGAACTGTTCAGACCATTCACACAACTGTTCTGATAGTCCATACTTTGTTCATTAAACGGCTGTGGGGAATTATATCAAACGCATTGTGGAAGTCAAGAAACACGGCATCTACCCGGGAAGCCGTGTGTATAGCCCTCTGAGGCTCGTGAACGAACAGCGTGAGTTATTCACACGATCGCCTTTTTAGAAACGCTTGCTGGTTCCTACAGAGTAGATTTCTAGTCTCCAGAAAAGTAATTATACTCGAACATAATACGTGTTCCAAAATTCTACAACTGACCGACGTTAGAGATATAGGCCTATAATTCTGCAAATCTCTTCGACGTCCCACTACGGTCGGGGGTTCGAATCCCCCTCGGGCATGGATATTTGTGCCGTCCTAGTTCCTAAGTAGTTCATAAATAGTTTGTAAGTTTAGGGACTGATGACCCCGTAGTTAAGTCCCATAGACTGTACAAACATTTGAACATTTTTTTCTTTGACGTCCCTTCTTGAAAACGGGGATGACCTGCGCCATTTTACAATCTTTTGGAACGCTATGCTCTTCTAGAAACCTACGGTACACTGCTGCAAGAAGGGGGCCAAGTTTCTTCGCGCACTCTGTGTAAAACCGAACTGGTATCCCATCTGGTCCCACGGCTTTTCCTCTTTTGAGCGATTTTAATCGTTTTTCTATCCGTCTGTTATTTATTTCGATATCTGCCACTTTGTCCTCTGTGCGACCACCTAGAGAAGGAACTTCGGTGCAGTCTTCCTCGGTGAAACAGCTTTGGAAAAAGACATTTAGTAATTCAGCCTTTGGTGTGTCATCCTCTGTTTCAGTACCATTTTTATCACAGAGCGTCTGGAGGTTTTGTTTTGATCCACTTACCACTTTCACATAAGCCCAAATTTCTTAGGAGTTTCCGCCAAATCAATACATACAACTTTACTTTCGAATTCGTCGAACATCTCTCGCATAGCCCTCCTCAAGCTACACTTAGCTTCGTGTAATTTTTATTTGTCTACAAGGCTTTGGTTATGTTTATGTTTGGAGTCAAGTTCCCTTTGCTTCCGTAGCAGTTTTGTAAAAAAAAATAATAATAATAAAAAAAAATAAAACAAAAAAAAAAAAAAATGTTCAAATGTTTGTAAATCTATCGGACCAAACTGCGTGGTGATCAGTCCGTAGCTTACAAACTACTTAAACCTATGTAAACTAACCTATGGACAAACACACACTCACCCATGCCCCAGGGAGGACTCGAACCTCCACGGCGAGCAACCGCGCGCTCCGCAGCGAGACGCTTTAGACCGCTCGGCTACTCCACCGCGGCGCAGTTTTGTAACTCGGTTGTCGTACAACGGTGGAACCTTTCCATTAGTTACAATCTTGCTTGGCACGTACTCATCTAATGGATATTGTACGTTGGTTTTGAACTTTGTCCATTGTTCCTCTACATTATCTGTACTTGAGAAAAAACTCGTGTGTTGAACCGTCAAGTACTCTGAAATTTGCTTTTTGTCACTTTTGTTAAACAGAAAAATCATCCTAAATTTTTTAATATTTTATTTACGGCTGAAATCATCGATGCTGTATTCCCTTTATGATCACCGCGTTTCTCCTGTTGGTAGTCGTATTCGTGACGGCGTTCGGTTTTTGGCAGTTATGGCATCCTAGAGCTCTGACGTTAGCATCATGGATCGATCGTAAGGATCAGTTCTGGGTGGTAGACTAGACTGTCTCGCCGCTTGACTGTCACTGTCAGTAATGTTGGCCACACATTCGTCTATTCAGATATCACTGACTGCGGGAACTTATAATGGGTGATGCTCCAGTTGCGCCTAATGTCGGTCCTACTTGGTGTAGCCCTCGCTTCTTCACAGGTTGTCCGTCAACGTCGATGTCGACTATAACAGGTAAACGATCTGACGATACGTAAGTGCGAGTGATGGCTGAGTGGACTCGTGGCGCTCCTTTAACGAGAGCGACGTCTATTACGTCTGCTTTTCCAGTACTGTCAGGAACGTTAGTCGGCCGATGGGGTCGTGCCTTTCCAACCAGTGTTTGTGACGCGAGAGTTCCAGGCGGCATGCTGGGCGTTAAAGGCACCTCCTGCTAAGATATTGCCAGAAGGCATCAGCAGCGCTTCGAGTTCACTTAGGATAAATATTCGGTTTGGTTGTGTATAGTCTGTCATAAACGCGATGCCCGGTGGGAACTCTAGATGGCGACAGAAGTGGACAGTCGTATCAATAACAGTACGGCGGCCGCAGAGAAAGCTACTCAATATGTTTCACCTATCGTTAATTTTGGGGCAGTATGTAACACAAAGGTATTGCCTGCCGTAGCTGATCTGTGACCGTGGCCGAGGGGACTGAGGCGCTCCAGTCACGGTCTGCACGGCCACTACGGTCGGGGGTTCGAATCCCCCCTCTGGCATGGATATTTGTGCCGTCCTTAGTATAAGGTAGTCGATAAGTAGTTTGTAAGTTTAGGGACTGATGACCCCGTAGTTAAGTCACATAAGCTTAACAAACATTTGAACATTTGAACTGATGTGTGATGGAATGAAATGTGGTCTGCTGGGTTGTTATTTATCTTCGAGGATGTCCTATTCAAATATAAACAATAGTTTTTCCGCATGGGCCTACCACCTGTCCATTAGGCTACGGCCATCTTGAAGCGGTCTGCTTCTTCATTGCGCCGTCCTAGACTCCCGGTTAGGGCGTTCTGTGACGATCGTGTTTTCTGGTACAACTTCCCTGCGTGTTCCGCCGCTGATCCATGGCGAAATTACACGATACGTGGAAAGGCATCGAAGCTGCTGGAGACCTTATACTTTATCGGTGTTAGCAATAGCAGCAGTACTCCACACAAGGTAGGCTTAACCAAATGTTCCTGACTGACGTTCGATAGATTCGAAGGTCGCAGTCTACCGAGTGAGTAGACTTTTCATTCAGAAGAGGGGAGAATGTTCCTTGCACAGCTGATGCCTCACTCCACATTTCATCGACATGGTATTTCCAAGTCAGCTGCCGATCAAGTGTCACCCCTAAATATTTGGCATTCGGTGTCCAAGGGATTAGGGATGATATTTAGCGTGATGTTGTACGCTACCACGCCGCGTCTTCTTGTAAGCGGGAGAGTTTGGCTTTTGGCAGTGTTAAAATGAATCCTTCAGTTGGATTCCCATTCTTCAATACAACAACAGGAAGCTTCATATGGAGATGAAACACTTTCGGGTTTCGATGCCGACACATCATGACAGTGTCATATTTTTCAGCTCGAGGGTTTGTAGGGAGATATTCAGTATAAACACTGTACAACATATGACCCAACATCGAGCCCTGTGGGACACCAACAAGGACTCGACAACTCGAAGATATAGCATCCCCAACATAAACCACGAAGGTAGCTACCAAGGAGGTGAACCAAAGCGCTTGGCATACCGCGTGTGTAAAGATTTGTTGGACCAGTCCTCGGTGCCACAAACTGACAAAGGCATATGAGACATCGAGGAGGATAATGCCACAGTGCTCCCTATTGATCTAGGCCTAGATGACAGTATCCATTACCCGTAACAGCTGGAGAGGCGTAGAATGAAACGGCAGCTTTAATATCGCACAGCCATGTTCTCTCTTTTGTACGGGACATTAACGCCATCTCTATCGCTGTTCCATTACCTTTGTAGCGTCAGTGTCCACGACGTCAGGTTTAAAACCGCACTCCGCACTCTCTCTATAATGCACCGGATGGATCGCTTCAAAGTTATATGAGGCTAGGGAATCAAACGAAATTCAATTAGTCTGTAACGCATCATATGCACAAGTTCGCCACTCACTTTAAAAGTGCCGAAATTAACGTGCGAGGCTAATCAATTTTGCTCTGTACCTTCTCTATGCATTACCTGTGTCCTAATTTTCTGCGGGAGACTACCGAATGACCTACTTTTCCGTTCGCTTTACGACCCGCGTAAAAAAACTGCTGTGGCGTTCAGTCAATAAAAAAAAGCCTTCCTTTCATCTAGATAGCGTGGCTCAGATTCCAGCAGTGTTGAAAAAAAAAGGAGAGTGAATTAATCTTCCATTCTTACCGGTCGATGGGGTGCCGAGCTAAGCTGTAAATTCCTTTTCCGACCTGGCGGGCCAGTTTATGTTCACTGCCCCTTCCCTGCTGCATTCCTGACGGGAAAGGCCTTTATTTCACGTACAGCTTTGCCGATCGCATATTCTTTCATCGCAGGCAGCTAGTATTATTGGTATATCTCAAAACAGAAAATGAAATGTCTGCATTCTAGACAATGTGCATTCGACAGTTCCCATCCTAAGCAGCCAGCTGTAGTTTATTGCAAGCGGTGAGGTACTGGTGCCTTACTTTTTATGCCTCTGAAACACCAAATAAATATTACGATGTACAATACATAAAAAAGATGTGATTTTAAAGGGAGAATCACAATGTTGTATAACACTAATTATTCTGCAGGCTTGTATGTGGCAGAATCCATAATAGAATGTACAATGTCAGACAGCACAGATAGGCTTCAGCATTCCATGAAATAATATGGTTTGAAAAGATCTGTAGATGGCATGCAAGTAATCCTGGGCACATTTGTTAGATATTTTTGCGTCCTTGGCCAGTAAGTATTGTGCAAAATGTTGTTTTACTTAAAACTAAAACATAAAGCAAATCTCCAATATTCATGTATCAGGAAGTAATGGTTTTTTCCTGTTGTGTTATCTGGAGGACGTTGTCTAAGAAATACCTGTTACACCACTGTTTTTGCCAAGCTGTGAGTATATATAATTAAGGCGAAGACGGCCAAAGGTCCTCTCTTCATTGTGGAAGTACAATACTTCAGAACTCTTACGGGAATGGGAGGAATTTCGCGAGAGCGAGGACATGGCACTACGTCATCTAGGCCTTGAACAATGTGTTACTTATATAACGTCAGTAGTGTGCTGATAAATTGAAAGTTCGCGTTTTACGGGAGATGTGCTTGGGTAGGTCAAGCGCCACGCCGGCCGCGGTGGCCGAGGGGACTAAGGCGCTCCAGTCACGGTCTGCACGGCCACTACGGTCGGGGGTTCCAATCCCCGCTCGGGCATGGATATTTGTGCCGTCCTAGTTCGTAAGTAGTTCATAAGTAGTTTTTAAGTTTAGGGACTGATGACCCCCATAGACTATACAAACATTTGAACATTTTTTTGAACAAGCGCCGCGCGGGAGTAGCCGAGCGGTCTGGAGCGCCACGTTACGGATCGCGCGACCTCGCGCGTTGGAGGTTCGAATCCTCCCTCGGGCGTGGATGTGAATGTTGTTCCTTGGTCAGTTTAACTTGGTTTAAGTAGTTTGTAAGACTAGGGACTGATGACCAACGTAGTGGGAATGGCCGCGCGCTCTAAGTCGCCTTGCTGCGGAGAGTGCGTCTTTCCCCGCGAAGGTTCGAGTCCTCCCTCGGTCATGGGTGTGTGTGTTGTTCTTAGCATAAGTTTGTATAAGTAGTTTATATGTCTAGGAACCGATGAGCACTGCGTTTATGTCCCATAGTTGTACAAATATTTCATCTTTTTTTATGTGGGACAAATTGGCCGAATGTTTGAAGTCAGGCACCAGGAATGCATGAGAGCCTGGAAGTATTCAGCAAACAACTCCACATTTGCTGAATGGCTGTTACTACATAATCACTAACTAGTTTCCAGAAAAGAGGACCTGAAAGTAATTAGAAAAACAATAATAAACATCTTTTAGCCCACCAATAAAATTATCACATGTAAAATATTCAAAGCAGAAAAGAAAACCCAGTTGAATTATCTGTTATACATGTCAAACAACTCTCTGTTTATTAAAATAGATAAAATAGTTACAAAGCCCTTTCAACTCACTATCTCATTAAGCCCTCCACAAACCCCTGAAACCAAAACTCAAATAATGTAAACACCAACACTATAAAACACTCTGACAGATATTACACATACATACTCGCACGCACGCACAATCTTTCTCTCACATTTCCAGAAATAATCTCAAGATATCATCTTTGAAGGAACTAATACAAAGAATATCTATGACAGGGAAAGAGATCACTTTAGAAATTGTGTGAGGATAAATAATGGTATATTGTGTAAATTTTATGGACAGGATGTGCCCGTTTGTGGTATGGGTCGTGAGATCTCCACGTAATGATGATTTCGATTCCTACGCGGTGAGGGTCTGTCAGAAATTACTGTCGCTGTGCCGTGCTCGCGCTTGAAAACTGCTCTGGCATTCTTCCAAGTCGTTTAGTTCCGCTTTATTGCGGTGGAAATAATGAACCGGTTGTCACAGTTCTGAAGACGGGAAGTATTAAAGCTTCCCGCCAGATGTTGCTGCGAGAATGCTTCCTCCGGCATTCAGAGAGATGCTGCTTCCTCTGGCTCGAGAAAAGCATTGTATGTCTTCCTGCATCATCCTTTCTGTGAAGTTTGTCCAGAAACAAACAAACGTTTAAGTATTTCTGTTTATTTCGGTGCTTGACGGAATGGAAATAACTAACTGCCTGAGGTCGATATCTTTATTTAGACAGGAAGAGTTTTACAAGCTGGTTTAAATATCAAACAAAATTAATAGTTTTGGCACTTAGAAGGAAACGAAGAGAAGCACGCTGGAATGAGATGGAAGAACAGATGTTGGTGATGATTCAAAGTTATTGACAAATTCACGATGTATAAATTATGTAGTTCGTACAAAATATATCCTGTACATATTATAACTGCTATTAATTGACACTGTGATAACTTACACTTTTGAAAGCGTGTAGTACAATATATTTCTTGATATGAAGGAAATCACGTGAAATACGGAATAACCTTATCGAGCTACTAATACGTAGTTGCGCGGCTAGACTTACTATAAATAACTACACCGCTCATTGGCACTAGTGTAGAAGTCTCATACTGAAGCCCATCTGGGTGGAACTGTGTCTTTGCGTTCACTAGTGATGTCAAATATTTGATAAGCTGTTGCATAGACCTTGAATTAACAGATGCAAATAACGTTCGTAAGGAATATGTATCCCCGCTGTTTGGAAAGTTAAACCATTAGCTGAAGTTATACTAGAGATTACAAGTATTCAAATCAATTTTGACTGGTTATTCCGTCGGTTCTTGGAGGAACATCATCATACTGAATTCAAATCACAATTTTGTGTATGTTGCACAAGTTTATGTTAATTCGTTGACCGGTTTTCGGCTTACAAGGCCATCTTCAGACTTTACAGCAAAGTAAATCGAAAACAGGTTAACGGATTAAAATAAAATTGTAGAACTTCCACAAAATTTTGATTTTCGTTTAGTATTCAAATAAAAAATGGATGAAGCCAAAAGTACGTTAAAATTATGGTATAGAAACGAAGGCAGTAAAATTATCTGCTATAAAGTTTGCATCGGCGCACACTATCCCGGAGAGTGAAAATTTCATTCTAGAAGAGCGTTGTTTGCTCCCTATATTTTACTTCTGCCACCTTCAGAATTTTAAAGAGTATTATACCAGTCAACATTGTGAAAAGCTTTCTCCAGATCCACAAATGCTGAAAACGTAGGTGTCCCTTTCCTTAACCTATCTTCTAAGATAAGTCGTAATGTGAGTATTGCCTCGCGTGTTCCTACATTTCTCCTAAGTCCAAACTGATCTTCCCCAAGCTCGGATTCCACCAATTTCTCCATTCGTTTGTAAATAATTCGTGTATTTTGCATCCATGACTTATTAAAGTGATAGTTCTATAATTTTCACATTTGTCTGCACTTGCTTTCTTAGGAATTGGAATCACTATCTTCTTATTGATCTCCGAGGGTATTTCCCCTGTCTCATACATCTTGCATACCAGGTGGAACAATTTCTTGATGACTAGCTCTCCTAACGATAACAGCAGTTCAAACGGAACGTCATCTACTCCAGGGGCCTTGTTCCTACTCAAATATTTTAGTCCTCTGTCAAATTCTCATAGTAGTATCGTATTTCCTGTTTCATCTTCCTCTACTTCGTCTTCCATTTCAAGAATACTGCCTTCAAGTTTATTTCCTTTATACAGGCCTCCTATATAATCCTTCCATCTCTCAGCTTTTCCTTCTTTGCTTAGTACTGGTTTTCCATCTGAGTTCTTGCTATTTATACCGTTGCTTTTCTTGTCTCCAAATGTCTATTTTATTTTCCTGTAGGTGGTATCTATGTTTCCACTAATTATACATTCTTATACAGTCTTGCATTTCTCCTCAAGCCACTGCTGCTTATCAAGTCTGCACTTCATGCCAATCTCATTTTTCAGACGTTTGTACTCTCTTTTGCCTGCTTCACTTGATGCATTTTTATATTTTCTCCTCTCATCAATTAAGTTCAGCATCTCCTGTGTTATCCGAGGATTTGTATTAGGCCTTGTCCTTCTTCCTATATCATCCTTTGCGCCCATCACTACTCTATCTCTCAGAGATACCCATTATTGTTCTACCGTATTACTTTCCCCCGTTTCAGACAATCCTTGCCTAATGCTCCTTCTAAAACTCTCAGTCACCTCTGGTTCCTTCAATTTGTCTAGATTCCATCTCCTTAATTTTCTACCTATTTTCAGTCTCGTAAGTTTTAATCTACCGTTTATAACCTGGTTTATAAACCTATGCCTTACCATTATAAACTCATCTGGTACTTCCCAGTGTCTACTTGTCTCTCCCACGTATATAACCTCATTTCATGATGATTAATTTATGTGATTGTGATTATTAAATTGTGCTCTGCACAAAATTCTACCAGGCTATCACCTCTTCCATTCATTTTCCCTAGTCCATATTCACCTACTACATTTCCTTCTCTTCCCTTTCCTACTACCGAGTGCCAGTCCCCCATCACAATCAAGTTTTCTTCTCCTTTACCTGACTGAATAATTTCTCTTATCTCCTCATACATTTCTTCGATCTAATCATCATCGGCAGAGCTAGCAGGCATATAAACTTGTACTACTGTGATCGTTGTTGGCTTCGTATCTATCTTTGCTATGATACTGCGTTCAGTATGCTGTTCATAGCAACTTACCCGCATTCCTATTTTCTTATTCATTATCAGACCTACTCCTCCATAACCACCAACTGATTTTGTATTCGTAACCTTGTACTCACCTAACCAAACATCCTGTTCATACTGCCACCGAACTTCACTAATCCCCACAATATCTAACTGTAACCTACCCATTTCTCTTTTCAAATTTTCTAACTTTCTATTCGATTATGGGATAAAACATTCCACCCTCCGACCCTGTTTTGTTTTTCTTGATGGCGACATCCTCCTTAGTAGTCCCCTCCCGGAGATCCGAAGGGGGACTGTTTTACCTCCGGAATATTTTACCCGAGAGGATGACATCATCATATATTCATACAGTAGAGATGCATGTCCTGGGGATTGCGACTATAGTTTCCCCATAGTTTTAGCTGTTCGCAGTAACTTCATGGCAGAGTCATGTTAGCTGATGTTACAAGTCTAGCTCAGTCAATCCTCCAGACTATTACTCCTGAAACTGCTGAAAAAGCTGCTGCCCCTCTTCAGGAACCACATGTTTGTCTAGTCTCTCCACAGATACCTCTTCGCTGTGGTTGCACCTACAGTACGGCTATCTGTATCGTTGAAGCACGCAAGCCACCCCATCGAAGCAACGTCTGTGGTTCATGAGGATGGAAACTATAAGAATTTCGATTAAATGTTTCATTGGTGCCCAGTACCTTTTCTTGTATCTACCACACGCCCGATTATTAATTGAACTAACTCCCGCAGAACGTCAGTACGAAATCTTTCAGTAATACACAAGTCATCTTTCATAGCATCTAACATCAACCCAACTCATTGAAGTAACTCTTTCGGAACTTCAGAACTAAATTACCCTATAATGCACACCTCACGTCTAGTACGTATGGCAATCCAGCTCTTCACTGAATTAACTGTCTCAGAACTTTAATTCTAAATCTCTCAGTGATGCACAACACCTTACTTGTCGTATGTACCACAGATCCATAATTTCATTGAACGAACTCTCTACTAAATATTTCGCTGATGCACAACACTTCACTTTTAGCATCTAAGACAGCCTCTACCGTTCATTGTACGAACTGCCTCCAAACTTCATTACAACATGAACAGCACACCTATTGCCACATTTACCACAAACCAGATTCCTCATAAATCAAGCTCTCTCAGAACTTCAATAGTAATTCTTTTAGTGATGAAAAACTTCTGTGTAGCAGCATCTACAACAAGACCAACTCTTTACTTAAGAAACTCTTTCGTAACTTTAATACTAAATTTTCAGTGATTCACACCAGGTCTCTCGCAGCATCTGACATAAACCCAACTCATTGAACTAAGTCTTCCAAAGCTTCAAATCTAAGACCTATTAGTCTCTTTACGTCACTAATTATAAGCAGCTCTATTCCATTCATGATTTTGAGCATTATTCATAGGGGCAACAAAAGATTTCTCTAATCTATTTTATTTTACCGATATTTTTATTTTAACTTTTTTGTTCATGCTAATTTCTAGAACTAAAGTGGCTAAAGTTTAGATTTTACCGGGTGTGAAACCCCTCTTGACAGTACTTACTATTGCGAATCTGTCCTTGGGCCATCGATGGTCAATGGTTGGAAAAAGCTATATCTTGCCGTATCTACGTTTTTAGCATGTTTATAACGCATTCCTGGTAAAAATAGCGAGAACGTCTTTTATTGCTTTCCCGATGTCAACCGTTACTTAATAAAGTTGATGCTGACAGTGTTTGCATGCATAAGCCTTTTAGGTGTCTGGGGACGCGTTAGACCTGTCACAGTTAATGCACCAGCTTTATACCCAAGTAAACAGCGACTGTAGATCGTATCCATAAGTAAGACAGATCGCAATCTGAACTATATAGTCGGGAACTTAATTTATATCGTTAGTAAAAACATACCTGATTCAAACATTTTGTTGGAGAAACACAACTATCAGTTATTTGATCTCTTCGATTCAAGACTGGAAATATAATACCGTATGTCTTTTTCAAACGTCGATCTGAATATAATTTCTACAATTATTATATTTCCAAAGTGTTTTGACATTTATATCTGACACGTCTAATCCGCTTTATATTCGAGTTGAACGTCTATAGGTGTCAATTAGCCTTATAAATTTTAAGATTTGTTTTTCGATTACAGATAACACGCAACTGTTGTAAGTCTAATCAGTGTGTTTTGATGAATTAGAAGCTTCTGTATGGTTTTGTAAAAGGAATGTCATACAGTCTTATATGTACGCAACATTCAATTTGACATCGGTGGAACACCATCTAAGAATACAATAACAACTCCACCATACCGAACGTAATATCGATTATTATTCGGACAATCTTTCAGTGTGAAGAGTTACTTCTTAATGACGAATCTGCTCTCGCAATCGCAAAGTTTCTCCGGATTTTAAGTGTCAATGTCATGTATAATCCTGTGAATAATAAGAATCATGACACAAAGCGGGACTAACATATCACTGGATAGTCTAATCAGTTTTACAATTATTTATTGTACTTTGAGGACGTATCTTTAACAAAGAGAATTTCCTTTGAAATACTTCTAGGACTTATGCTGCAACATTACTCAACTGTGTGTAATACTGGTATCTCGTTAAACTTATAGGAATCTGGATGGTCCCATTTGGTTGCCTCGAAAAAGAGTGAGGAAATATATGTTGCAATATATAAAGTAGCAAATGTTGGAAGGGGTGAGTCCTCTACACTGCTTTGTGCGCCACAAAATTTTAAACGTTTACGATCATCCTCTTACTACTAATAAAATTTTTCTTAATATTTTTAATATTTATCTACGGGGTGGGCATAAAAAACTTAACTGGACAATAATTCATTCGCCGTAATAAAATTTACATCAAATTCTTCTGGTGTGAATGATGTACGTCGAGTTGTCTATATTAATGTCCAATATACTGATAGTTAATGGCCTTTAATTCGAATGTGTCCCAATTCTATATAGCCCAACCTGCTATGAGGGAATGTGCAGCTCCAAAACTCTTTTAATTATTATTGACAAAGTGTCAGCCATACCCCTGCTACTGACGCGTCACAGCTGTTTATGGCGCGACGCTCTGGGTCAAATAAGACCAGCACCAAAAGGCTGTCTAGTTGCACAGTGTGTGGGTGTGTTTTTCTGATAAGTTACTAAACTGTAATTCCACATTCTCTCCTATTTATCCATAATCGGGCTTCCACTGGCCGTGATTCCCAATTCGATAGTTGTGTTACATATACTGACTGACATGTGTTTGTATAGATTTGTAATTTTAATTGTATGTAAGGTATGTAAGGTGTAAGTTAATATAAGATAGTTTAGACAGCCCAAGGAATGGCTCGACTGAAGAACTACATAAATTGTGACTGGTAAGTAGTATAATTCTGCAAGTCAACTACATTCTAAGGTAAGTGACTTATTCGTTGTGCCCTCGCCCTCTGACTAGAAAGCATCCACATAGGCACGTGCAATCGCATGAAATGTCCCTTACCCATTTCTGTAATGTTTGTGTTTAGCATTACAACTACGACAGCCAGTGGTACATCAGAATCGCTCGTCAGTGAAATGTGAAGGTAAGCTACTCCCCGTTTCCTTCCATAGGAACCGTACTTCTAGTAGTGACAGGTAACAACATTCGTTATGAATATCCCTGAGATATTTCGCGGAAAAGAATAGAAAGGAAATTAAATGGCAACCAAATTTTAGTATGTGGGTGGTAGAGTGTATTTCTTTTGCCCGTCGTATTATAGGCCTGAAAACTCTTCTAGACTTCCTCATCATAGAAATCAGCTTTCCAGCCAAATTGTGGAACTGTAACTTACCTAGCCTCGTCCACTCCCGGCGCGCCTTATAGACTACGGGAACAGTTGTTACGTAACAAGTGCAGAAACGCCTGTTGCGTAAGACATCGATATGCAGTCCCCTTTCGCATAAAGTAGGAAGAACATGCTAGAAGCAAGTACTTTAATTCCCTGTAACTCCACATGGCATCGCTCACGAAGTTTAGTCCGTTCTTAAACTAATCACATCAATACGTACTTTTTATTGAGGATATACTGCATTACAAGAGATGTATGCAGTGTTTTTACACTTAATTTCTGTAGTTACGTGTTTCCAATGCCCTGGCCAAATACTGTGCTGTTTGACCTAAGTATGAAATGGAAGACCTTTCATGTCTTTCAATTAAAGGTACCAGACCTTTAAACATTAGTTTTTATTTCTGTAGCACAGTAAAAGTAATTACGGAAGAAAACGGGTATCAAGTAGTTCAAATCTGTTCCTAGATTACTTATTGATAACGTCTTGCCGGCCGCAGTGGCCGAGCGGTCTGCGGGGCGCAAGTCACATTCTGCACGGTCACTAAAGTCGGGGGTTCGAATCCCCCTCGGGCATAGATGTTTGTGTCGTCTTTAGTATAAAGGTAGTTCATAAGTAGTTTGCAAGTTTAGGGACTGATGACTCCGCAGTTAAGCTTAACAAACATTTGAACATTTTTTTGATAACGTCTTAGCCAGCAAACAGGCTTACTTGACTGAAAAAGCACCTAGGTCGCTTCTGACGTGATTCTTAGTTTAACCAAGAGCAAATCATAAGCTCAAACATTATTACATTACTGGAGGGAAATAATATACTTTTCAATAATTGGAACGGAGCAGGAATAGCCACTCTGGTGAAACACAGCGTAATTTTATTCACGCCTGATATCTTGTGCAAAATATGTGCAGGTGAATAGATGTCTTCCGAGACAATACTGTAGGAAATGGCTGAGTACTAATTACAACACGTTCTCTTGAAGAATCTCAGGCAATACGTGACTGTCTCGATGGAGATTTGAGTAATAGTGTTCACTGCGTAGTAATCGACAGTGAATTCTTAACAGAAACGTAGGTAACAGCGAGTGTGTCCTAACAAGTGAAACGATATTCTACCGTTCTCAATATACACAAACGGCTAGCTTTTACCAACAATACATATCCGTAAATCTATTATGACGAGTGATGAGTAAGTTAACCTTCTTCACGTTATCAGGCCACATTAACTTGTCCTTTAGAAAAACACTGTTTTAAGGAAGGACGATTAGGGTTTTACGACGTGCCGATAGCCTGGTCATTAGAGACGAAGCGCACGCTTGGATTGGCTTTTGCTAAAGATAGGAAAAAATCTTTTGAAAGGAAGCATCCAGCCATTTACCTAGAGTGATTTAGGGAAATTTACTGAAAACATGATCCAGGATGGCCGAGGACGGGCTTGAAGCGCCGTCCTCCCGAATGCGAGTCCAGTGTGCTGCCACATCGCTCGGTAATATCGTTTTTCTACACGCATTACTAAACCGGCAGACGTTGTTTGCAGTGTAGTGTTGGTGGAGGGTCGTGCGACATGAAGCTCATTTTTACGATCTTCGTGCACGCTCCCTGTCGGAGGTTCCATCCTCCGTCGGCCATGGGCGTGTTTGTGTTTTTCTTACCATAAGTTAGATTAAGTAGTTTGTAAGTTCAGAGACCGATGATCTCAGCAGTTCTGTACCTTAGGTTTACAAAAGTTGTTTGTTGAGGGAAAAGGGCAGGACCGCACATCTATCTCACGTAATATTGAAGTAGTGGTACGTGTAATTCTGTCTTAACGTGGTTTATGTTCAGTCAAGACAGAAGAAGGCGTTCGATTCTCTATCAAGCCTCTCAAGGAGAGATCCAGTATGCGTACAGACGTCAGTAACACTATGAAAGCTTGTAAGGGTGATGCAGCGTAAACTTTGCTGAGTAATAATGTAATCAGAATGGGTCGATAATATATTGAACCGTTTCCGATTTAATTTGGGATTGAAGTTAGTCATTCAGGTAGTTGCACACGCAAATTCCAACAACCTGGCAGAAGTATTGCTGCTAAACAGGTTAATCGTTTGTCCAGCTGAAACTGAAAGAATAATAATAAATAAGTAAATAAAGGTAAATAAGAAATTGGTAGCGCATGAGATTTCAGAGTTATTGGTTCGAGTTCAAAATTTCTACCTTCCAATAATCTGTTCTTTTATCGTTCATTTATTTGCTTTGAGGAAATCAAATGAAGAACACGTTTGTATAACACCGTTGCCTTGGAGTTTCGTGCATAACGAACTGATTGGATGACTTTAGTGCCAATAAAATCAGAAACTGCACAACGTTTCAGCGTCTCTCTAACAGTTGTTTCTCAGCACAATCTGCACCTACAAGTTTTACAGACGATTACTGACCGCACTAATACAGGTCGCTTCTTTTAACTTCAAACAACTGATTAATCCGACAAATACATATAAGAAAAAAATGATTCAGATGAAAAGTAATGTTTTCATTGGGGACATTCAGCGTTTTATCTTCCAAATGGAAGTCCAATTTTTTATTGAAGGTTAGATTACACGACAACAACCACCTAGGCTTTACCCAAAACGTGTTTTTTTCCTTTTGTAGGAGAAGAGCTTCAAACTATGGGTGAATTACGGATGTTAGACGAAAGCAAACATCAAAATAAGTCACATTGACGGTGAGATTCGAGTGGACTCGTAATCAAACGTATGTATGGTGGGAGGATACACTGAAATCAACCCCAAGGGAAACAAAAAAATAGGTTAAAAGTAACTTATTTGTCAGGCTTTTAAATGTTCAAACGTAAACGATTTACTGCGTAAACAAAGAAAAAAAATTAACGGAAATATCAAATGTTTATAATAATAGGTGTAAATTTATATGTACAATGTAGTGCAAAATCGAATTGAGGGCTCTAAACTGTAAAAACTAAAACAATTTTAATTTTGTTGATTACAGCGTCATCTGCCAGGACTAAAATAATGTGACTGATAAACCCTATGTAGTTTTTGTCGCATAATCTGAATCTGTAATTAAAGTGAGGGGTTTCTGTTTGAATATATAGGGTGGCCAGTTGTGACAGGCATATGTCCCTCCTGAAAAGTAAAATTTTCATCCCGAAGGTTTTTTTTTGTTTTTCTTTTTTTTTTTTTTTTTTTTTTTTTTTTGCTTTTTTTAGTTTAACGCGTATTTTTCGAAATATTTAGTTGTTCCAGGGTGTGACTAACTGTCTCTCTCTCGGCCAATCTGTCTCTCTCTCTCTCTCTCTCTCTCTCTACTCAAAAATACCGAGTAATGAACCTATGCCATTGGCTGACACAATGAGCAATGTTGCATGATCCATAAAGTTCAACAAATACCATTTTCGACATGAAGATGCATTTATTTGAATGACACATGTAAATTTCTCCTACAGAAATGAATAGTGGAGGTACAATTGTGGGATGTACTGTGGTTCTGGTACACAGACACAATAATTAATCATATCACTTACAAAAACTTCATACTTATGCATGACATCCAGAGCAACGACATGCAGATGTTCGAAGGTTCCACCGTTTACGTGATTAGACTAGCTGAGCCAGTGAATAACGGAGCGTCGTGCAAATTGTAATGTTTCCACAGATTTATCTCAGATGCAGCGGTAATACGTTTTTGCATATCCTCTTGTGTCGTTGGATGTTCTTCGTATACAGACTGTTCCATAGCACCCCAAGGGCGGCAGACTAACGACGTCAAGTCAGTAAATCTTGATAGCCAGCTCACAGGACCTCCTGATCACCTCTTTGCATCTACAACTTCCCTGTCAACACGTGCATAAACATATGACATATAGGACAACGTTTCCAATCACTCGACCTCCGCGACGAATTTTGGACTCTCTTGCAGAAATGATTCATTTTGCCGTCCGGTTTAATGTTTTGATACCGAAGATGCTGCACAAAAAATTGACACTCCACTGTCGATGATGAACATTCGCGCCAAGCCAGTGCGGGTTTTGCACGGGACAGTAGTGCATGATCCGCAGATTCTTACAAGAGTAATTTTTAAGCGATGCTTCACCCATTAAAAACGTACTAGGCAAGAAGTCAAGATGACGTTGCAAACGTTGAAGTGCAAAGCGACATACGTGGGCTACCTTTCGGAAACCACCGCATAGTGTGTGGTGGACGGTTAATATATTAATATGTTTGCTACTTTTTCATGCTGAGAGGGATGGACAGATTTGAATGAAACTTGGAATGGAGATACCTTATACACTGTATTAACACACGAGCTACCGTTCGTAAGCCACCATACGGTACGTGGCGGAGGGTACCTTACAGTGAGTTAACACGTTTGTTTGTCTTCACACTGAAACGGCTGGACGGAATTGTATGTAATGTGGAATGAAGGTATCTTATACCTCTAATTATTACATGGGCTACCTTTCCTAAGCCTTCGTAGCTACATGGCGGAGGGTTACAACAAACATCAAAATTGTCTGAGTGTTCACCACGAAAGTCAGCACATGTACATCTAAATAGATACTCTGCAAATCACATTTAAGTGCCTGGCAGAGGATTCATTAACCAGTTTCATTACTTTTCTCTACCGTTCCATTCTCTAATAGCGCGCGGGAAGAGAGAACACCTAAATCGTTCCGTTTTCGATCTGATTTGTCTTATTTTATTGGAATGATCATGTCTCCCTAAGTATGTGGGTGCTAGCAAAATATTTTCACATTCAGAAGTAAAAGACGATGATTGACACTTGGCAAAAAGATTACGCCGCAATGAATAACGCCTTTCTTTTAATGATTTCCACCCCAATTCATGCACCATTCCCCCCGGTAACGTGATAAAACAAAACGAGCTGCCCTTCTTTGACCCTTCTCAATATATTACGCCAGTCCCACCTGGTGAGGGTCCCACATTGGGCAACAGTACTCCAGGAGAGGACGCACAAGTGTGATGGTAGCAGTCTCTTTGGTGGAGCTGGTGCATCTTCGAAGCGTTCTGCCAATGAAACGTAATCTTTGGTTCACCTTCCCCACAATATTTTGTGTTCTCTCCAGTCTAAGTTGTTCGTAATTGTAACTCCTAGGTATTTGGTAGAATTTACGACCTTAAGGTTTGACTGATTTATCGCGTAATTGAAGTTCAGCGGATTTCTTTTAGTGGTCATGAGTATTACTTCTCACTTTTCTTTATTTCGTGTCAATTTCCAATTTTCGCACCATGTAGAAATTTTGTCTAAATCGCTTTGCAGTTGCTTTTGATCCTCTGTTGTCTTCACTAACCGATAAACGACAGCATCATCCGCTGTGTTTTCCTGAAGAGGATGTTTATAATCTGTAAGCCAGTTAATTTAACATAGTGGAGCCTAACTTGCGACTTTGACACCGTTTGGCCATTCACCATGAAACTTGGCGCATATATGTATGTGTTCATATATAGGGGAGAGAGGAGTAGGTGGTGGAGGAGACGGACAGAAAGGGGAGGGGGAGACGGACAGAGAGAGGGGAGAGGAGGAGAATGGGAGAGGGGAAATGGTGACAGACAGGTGGAACGAGATGAACAGGGGGAGGGCGAGGAGGAAATGTATAGAAAAGTGGACAGGAGGAGACGGGGAGGAGCAGGGTACAGAAAGAAGGGAAAGGAGTAGATGGACAGAGAAGGTGGACTCTGAGAGAAAAAGGGAAGGAGAGATGGGCGACGCCGGATTTTCAGATACTCATTATTAAAAGAATGTAACTACCATTACAAACTCGTTTAGGAATTCAGAATACATTACCCTGGTGAATGATTGTGCTGAATGAAGTCTACTTCTTGTGGAAAGCTGTTTCTCATGCAACATGATAGAAACATTGTTCTGAGGAACGTCGTCGTTGGACTAGAAACACACAAACTGACAATTACTTTCTGAGGGTCTTTGTCTTTGTACGAGAATTTGTAAAAGAGTAGGCCTACACTAGTCCCATTTTAATATAGGTTTCAACGGAAATCCACAAAGCGGCCTACATATACTGGCACAAAAATCTCGAAAAAAAAAACAAATGTATCACGTAGATGTTCGAAATCAAATTCCATCTTAATAAAAGTTGTGTGATCTACAATTGTCATGAAAACATAAGTCATCTTCAATGCGTACGTAATTTTTAAATTGTTTCTTAACGAAGTCTTTTTAAAATATTCACTGTTTGATATCCGTACTCCGTCGAATAGTTGTAATTGCTGCGTCAAACATCCTTACTTGCTGCCTCCACGTGTAAAGACTTAAGGTGTAACAACAAGTTCTTCTTGTGTGTAATGACCCATCTTACTGTGAATATGAGATTATAACAGGTAATAAGTCAAGCATCATTTGTCTGAATCAATGATATTAAAATGGTCATAGATGCTAACTTTGCTGCTGGCGTTGTAGAGCGAAACATTTCCTATGAACGGTGCCTGTAGGAAATTACAACACATGCGCTCGCCTTGAAGGCCCCACGAGGCGCTTAAAAAACGAGTACTTATTTGAAACCGCAGAATGCGCAGAATCAGAAAACGCGTGCGATACCGGAGATGCTGTTAGCAGCTCGCGGCTATGTCACCGATTAGACCCACAGGCCAGCAAAATTTTTCCATCTCCATTTTGGAAGTGACTGAAGAATAATTCGGCACAGCATCGACGGTTAAACTTATATTGAATTCAGAGACAAATTTCTTCATCATAATAGATAAAGATATTTCCAGTAACTTGCTTCTAATACCAGAAAGTGATTAAAAGACCAACAAAATCATAGGTGTTTATGAAATAACTGTGAATATTCTCCTTAAAACTGCTGATTCAAAAATATAAAACAAATATGTCGTCATAAGAAAACTAAACGAAGACGCCTCTACATATTCAAAAGCCAAATAAAAGTTTATATATTACATAAACAACACTGAATAATAAAGAACTTTTTGCTTAACTAAGAACAAAAAAAACTGTGAAATAGCACAGAACATGAAAAGGGCAAGTAATAGGATACTGATATTTTTGGATTTTTTAATATAATGTACGAAAATAGCATTATAAAGTGAATTTCTTGTGCTGTCTTAGAAAGGATTCAACAACAAACGGAATACGAGATGTGCTAAAATCGGAAGGATTCCAAGGTAGGAACAAAAGTCCAGTAAGCTGAAGAAATACACATTAACGGAAAAAAATATTGAGAGAACGAAGAAACAGAATAGAGAAAGAGAACAACATTTTAGGAAGTATTTGAATGAGACTACATGATTTAAAGGTCTGTTATAAAGTATTCAAAGTTGCATGACTCTTTTTATTATGATAATATGTGTTTCTGTTTTCGACACTATAAATTGATACGCTTCCGTTATTTTCAACACAGTAGTAATCACAGTCGTTAGAAATACAAGGCCGGCCGCGGTGGCCGAGGTGACTGAGGCGCTCCAGTCACGGTCAGCACGGCCACTACGGTCGGGGGTTCGAATCCCCCCTCGGGCATGGATATTTGTGCCGTCCTAGTTTGTAATTAGTTCATAAGTAGTTTGTAAATTTAGGGACTGATGACCCCGTAGTTAAGTCCCATAAGCTTAACAAACATTTGAACATTTTTTTAGAAATACAAATCAATCGCCCATGCGGAAATTGGGACGCATAGGTAAGACTAACGGCAAAATTATTTGAACAGTGGAATATTGTTGACGATAGCGCCATTAAAGAAATCCATAATTCTCTATCAAAAGAGGGAACTGTACAATATAATGAAATGGAGATGGAAGGAAGCAAGTGTGGGTAAACTAATGTACCGAAAAGCTCACTTTATGACGAAAGAGGAAGATTAGGTTCAAATGTTTGTAGAGCTTATGGGACTTAAATACGGGGTCATCAGTCCCTAAACTACTTATGAACTAGCCAATACTAAGGACGGCACAAATATCAACCCCAGACCGTAGTGGCCGTGCAGACCATGACTGGAGCGCCGCAGTCCACTCTTTTTATTTTTTTCCCCTCTTTTTCCCTGGGTAATTCCGTTCATTGCGGTCGCTGATCTTGATCGTTCGTTGTTCTATTTGTTCTTGGCTCAGCTTTTTTTTATTACAGAGGGCATTCAGCCCTCTGACCGGGCGCACTGAGCCACGGCGCCCGGCAACTACTTATTAACTAGCTAATACTAAGGACGGCACAAATATCAATACCCGAGGGGGGATTCGAACCCCCGACCGTAGTGGCCGAGCAGTCCATGACTGGCGCGCCGCAGTCCACTCGGACACCACGGCCGGCGAGTAAGATTAGGGTTTAACGTCCCGTCGACACCGTGGTCATTAGAAATGGAAGTAACAGGTGTATCGCTCAGTATTTAAATACGAGCGATTCCATATTTTTAGATTTCCGGAAGGATTTTGACATTGTACCTCACAAGCGGCTTCTAATCAAATTGATTGTTTATGGAATATTGACGACAGTTGTGCGATATCCTCTCATAAAAGACCCCGAACATATTAATTGACAGAGACTCACTGAATAAAAGAGAAGTGATAACTGGCGTTCCCTATGGAACGCAACTGCGAAACGAATTAGATTATTTATCTGCATGGTGCAAAAATTTTACTGTAAATAATTGAAAGTGTGAAGTTTTCCGTATGAGCACTAAAAGAAACTTGTTACACTTCATTTACATCATAAATCAGTAAAATATACATGCTGTAAAGTCAATTTAAAACCTAGGAACTACCATAATGAACAACCGTAACTGGAGAAAACACTAAGAAAATATCGCTGGGAAGGTCAACCAAAGGCTACTTTCATTGTCAGAACACTTTGAAGATGGAACAATTGTACTAAATAAACTGTCAGCACAACACTTGGGAGTCCTAATTTGCATTGTGGGATCCCACAAAGTGAGACTGATTGGGGATATAGAGAAAGTTCAGAGAAGGGCAGCTCGTTTTGTATTATTGCGATATAGGAGAGAGAATGTCACCGAAATGATACACGAGTTTGGGTGGAAAACATATATCCTTAGCACCATACTACACGGGGAGAGAGAAAAAGAGTTCGAAAACGGAAATATTCAAGTGTTCCTTTTACTCGTACACTATTAGAGAATGGAGCGCTAGAGAAATATATAAGCGATTCCATTATGCCATTGCCATGCAGTTAAATTTGATTTCGGATTAGTTGTGTATATGTAGATGTAGATGTAATTATGTAGATGGTCTGCCGTACCATTTCATGTAATGGCAGGATCTCTATGCGTGGTAGCTTCGACACCCCTTCATCACATCCGTACGTTGACAATATTCAAAGACCAGCCAGATAGTGTGCCCCGCACACGACGAGAGTTTCTACTGCTTGTATTCGCGCTTGCTGATGCCTAAGTTCGGCTGCTCTTTATAAATGAGAACTCTTGCAGTATTTTGGGTAGTACATACCAACCAGCTTGGGTGGCGCAGATTTAATCGTGAGGAAGGAGATGCTGTGATATGCAAATGATTAGCTTTGCAGAGCATTCACACAATGTTGGCGCCGGTTGCGACACCTACAACGTGCTGACACGAGGAAAGTTTCCAACCAATTTCTCATACACAACACAGCAGTTGACCGGCGTTGCCCGGTGAAACGTTGTTGTCATGCCTCGTGTAAGGAGGAGAAATGCGTACCATCACGTTTCCGGCTTTGATAAAGGTCCGATTGTAGCCTATCGCGATTTAGGTTTATAGTATCAAGACATTGCAGTTCGCGTTGGTCGCGATCCAGTGACTGTTAGCAGAATATGGAATCGGTGGGTTCAGGAGGGCAATATGGAACGACGTGCTGGATCCCAACGGCCTCGTATCACTAGCAGTCGAGATGACAGGAATCTTATCCGCATGGCTGTAACCATCTGCACGAGCAGTTCTACGACATTTGCAGCAGCATGGCCTATCAGCTCGGAGACCATGGCTGCGGTTACCCTTGACGCTGCATCACGGACAGGAACGCCTGCGATGGTGTACGCAACGACGAACCTGGGTTAACGAATGGCAAACCATCATGTACAACATATTTGTCCGACGAATACCGGTTTATCTTCTACATTTCCTCTTGGAGTAGTAATTTTAATGGCCAGTTGTGTAATTCATTTTTTAAAAGCTGTTAATATTTTACGTCTGTAGTCTGACGCCAAATCTACCGATTTCCATTCCATTCGGGTAACGCCTTGATGCTGCATCGTGTTTCATTCTAGTGTATTTCATGAGGTAAAATGGTACTGCGTACGGAATCTAAAACCGGAGAGTAAATTTCACTGGCAGTAGCAGGTTTATTTAAAAATCTCTGCTGTTTTTAGAAATGAATATGAACATACAATACTACACGGTTGTGACGGAAAGTACACAATTTGATAGCACAACAGCTGGAAGGCGCTAGTCCCTGTGCTCACTTCGGAAATCGGAAACTAACACATAATATCTGTAAACTGGACGTGGATCCACAATGAAATTGTTCTAGATAACAGGTTTCGGATGATTTCACTAAAATTAGAGTTAAAAGCGCAGCGTCGAAATGAAGTCCATATGCTGGCCAGGGTAGGAGTTCCAGCGCAGCAGGGCCAAGTTCTGATTTTATTTGATGTGATGCGCTTTGGTTCCTCAATATAGCACCTAACTTCGATTCGCCCGTAATAGCCAGTCGGCACTACCTGAGAGTGAGTCTCGAACAGCGACGCCGTCGCGAATATCTGGACGGAAATGATATTGGGATTTATGGGTGTGTTCTTACGCGTCAAAAACATCGCTGAGGTATTGGCCACTGAAGCAGTTAGGTCTGAGCCAGGACGGGACGCCTCGTCCTTTGGAACTGGGGCTTTCCTGTAAAGCCCAATCATGCTCAGCGGGTGTGCATTTTCGTTATCGACAGATGTATTGTTAGGCAGGTGAACTAGCCTTCAAGGAAAACGGACAGTAGGTTGCAAGGTAAGGCAAGTGTCTCCTCTTTGTGCGTGTCACGTACTCACCTCATTATGTGGAGCAGGCCCTGACCCCAGCGATCTAACTAACTGCTTTTGCAGCCACTAATGACGCCTGTAGGATAGGTTCTGCATCTACATCTGCAGCTTCATAATCCGGAGGCTTGCTTGTACTACGACTAGTCATTTCTTTTTCTGTTCCACTCTCAAACAGAGAGAGAGAGAGAAGCAGAGATAGAGAAACGACTGCCCATATGTGTCCGTGCAAGTCCTAGTTTTTCTTACTTTATCTTTAAAGACCATACACGAATACTAAATTTGTGGCAATAATATCGTTTTGCAATTATCATCGAATGCCGGGTCTCTATATATTGCCAATATTATTTAATAAAAACTTCATCATCTCACTTCCAGGGATTCCTCTTTGCGTTTACCAACCACCCCTGTTACAAATCTAGCAGTATGCAACTGAACTGAGTAAACATCTCCCATAAATCTGATATGTTAAGGATCCAAAACACTCGAACAGTAAATGGTTGTAAAGCTAAGGGACTTAACATCTGGGGTTATCAGTCACAAGGCTTACAAATTACTTAAAATAACATAAATTGACTTCCACCAAGGACAACACACACATCCATGTCCGAGGGAGGACTTGAAAATCCGACGGCATGCTACCGCGCGCTCCCCAGGAAGATGCTTTAAGCGTTCCCTCTCTCTACCGTGGCACTCTAAAGAAAACATTGTATAAGAGCAATTACGATCCACTGGGCCCCAAATGGCTACTGGTCATTCCAGCTCATCTCCTGCCAGCTATTCTCAAATATTTCCACGATGCTCCGATATCCGGTCATCTGGGATTCGTGAAGAACGTAGACAGAATCAGACGCAGGTATTACTGGAAAGGGCTCTACCGATCTGTCAAGCACTATGTGAGTCACTGCAAAGAGTGCCAGCGACGGAAGCATGTGCCGCAATTACCTTCAGGGATATCTCGTACCGATTCCGCCGGCAGCAGCTCCATTCCACCGAGTTGGGAACGATCTTTTAGGGAGATCCCGGAAGTCGACAACCGGTAACCCATGGTAGTCTGCACTGACTACCTCACACGCTACGCTGTCTCCAAATCTGTGCCGACTGCAGAAGCTCCAGAGATCGCAAAATTACTTGTAGAAGACACTATTTTGAAGCATGGAGCACCACTTGTCGTTATATCTGTTCGTGGAAAAGTATTCCAGTCAAAACTATTATCAGAGGTAATGTCACGGTGCGACATTGTCCACAGAATGACAACTGCATACCATCCTCAGACAAATTGTGTTACTGAACGTTTTAACAAGACGTTAGCCGATATGCTATCGATGTACGTCGATGTTGAGCAGAAGGATTGGGATACAATTCTGCCAGTCGTGACTTTTGCTTACAATACCGCAAGACAAGACTCCACAGGCTTCACGCCGTTTTTCCTACTCCATGGTCGTGAAGCTGAGACGACAATGGATACGCTGTTCCCGTTCCAACCGGACGACACTCAGGATGATTATGTTAAACAGCTTATCATCAGGGTCGAAGAAGCAAGACAGCTAGCTCGCATACGGACACTGGACGCCCAGGAGAAGGACCGTCAGCGGTATAACCACAAGCACCGACCTGTTGAGTACAGCCCAGGAAATCTGGTATGGATTTTTACCCCTGTACGGAAGGTTGGACTGTCAGAAAAGTTATTGAAGCGATACTTTGTTCCGTATCGTGTCATATGCCGCCTTTCAGACGTCACATACGAAGTTGAGGATTATGAGCCGTCGTCGAAAGGTCAAAAACGAAGAGACATTGTTCACGTCCTGCGCATGAAGCCTTACTACGATCCTGAAGAGCAGGTAGGCAACAATGGCTTCTTATTCAAGGACTATAAGGACGTCATGATAAAGATGAAGCCACGATAGGAACGTCTGTCGTCGATAATCGTGGAGATGGGAATGATTCTCCAGAAATGCCATACAGAGGACCCATGACAAGGTCAAGATCCAGGACATTGCGATTGGCTCCACAGGGAACATAACAGCGGGTCGCTGTTTTTCCAGGAGAGGGTACAATGCCGCGAGACATCACATACACCGACTGCCGGCGTGGCGCAGGGGATAGCGTCAGAGACTGCTGAAGGTCGTCGGTTCAATCCCGACTACCGGAAAAAATTTATTTCATTGTAATTAACAATTCCAGAATATTCTATATCTTTCTTATGATCACTTTAAATTCTACTTGTTTCCGATGTTAACTATTCGTCTAATTTCTGGTACGTTCTTTCTGTGTATAAATAGCAGAGCACTCTGCCCGAGAGGTAGTCAGTGCTGCGTGTATGTTAAGTTCGTAATAAACGTGCTTTCAGTATAAGTGCTGTGTTCAGTTGCCTTCGAAGTCAAGCCGGCTTTCATTTCAACGCGTCAATATTGAGTAGCACATTAAACAGCAGGTTCCCCTATAACTGGCAGGGTAAGTCAGTTTGTAGATCGGAGCAAGGCAACGGCATACCACCTCCAAACGGGACCATGCCAAGTAAAGCCCTGTGGTGTTCAAAGCAATCTTCGGATTGTTGACTGCTTTGCCTTTTACCCTTAAAAGCTAAGGCGTGCTAATAGCTCCACAGTCCTATATATCAAATGAAGTTAGTACAGATCGTGAATGATTAATGAAAAATAATTAGCGGACGATGTTATGGATCCCCTGATTCAGGACCAGTAATGGCAGTACATTCGCGTAAAGCTAAGAGAAGATTTCTCTTCCATTTCCTGCATATATTATAATATTAAGTGAAGATGTCAACTTACCAGGTTTTGACTGGGATACTGCCACAATGGTCACACCACGTTTTGTGAAGTTTATGCCTCTGGCAGTTCGGCTGCTACGGCATGAAAACGTGGCTGCTACAGGAGATCTGGTTGAAAACAACCTGGAATATCTGAACGAAACTTTCACTCTACAGCGGAGTGTGTGCTGGTATGAAACTTCCTGGCAGATTAAAACTGTGTGCCGTAACCGGGACCCGAACCTGTGACCTCTGCCTTTCAAAGGCAAGCGCTCTACCAACGAGCTATCCCGACACGACTCACGGTCCCGCCCCACAATATTCATATTAGCGCACTCGGCTTCAGAGTGAAAGTTTCATTCCCTTAGGCTGTGGCTAAGCCATGTCTCCACCATATCCTTTCTTCCAGGAGTGCTAGTCTTGCAAGTTTCGCAGGAGATTTTCTGTGAAGTTTGGAAAGTAGGAGGCGAGGTACTGCTAGCATTGAAGTTGTGGGGCGGGACCGTGAGTCGTGTCGGGATAGCTCAGTGGTACAGAGCTTGCCCGCAAAAAGCAAAGGTCCCAGGTTCGACTCCCGGTTCCGGCACACAATTTTCATCTATGTACTAAGATGTATCACCCTGTTAACTCATCACATAGCATGGCTGTCCATAAGTTGATGTTGATGCCCTCTTCTACAACTTCATGAACATTATCATACGCCTACACGATCTGCGTATGAAAGTTCACAACGCCATCTCTGCAAGAGCCACAGACAGAACTGTAATCTAATAAAGTGGTCTTCGGGCCATGTGCCTAGATGCGCTGAACATGATACGGATTGAGTAACTGTTCGTGTAGTACCCCCCAGACAAGAGAATGGCTCACGCCTCCTGCTGCAACTAATTGCCGCACACTGGTTGTCGGTCTTTACTCCATCTGTGCGCCTTGTTTGGTTCTGCAGAACCTCTGTGCAGAAGATGATAAAAGAGCCGGATAAACAGCCTATATGATGGCACTGTGCGATTTGGAAATTTTTACGCGTAGAGGAAACAGACTCGCTAACTACGTCAGTTTGCTAACCCGTAACAGAAAATAATATCCGCCATCTCACGTGTGGAGTAGTTCGCTTCCATTGCTATAATGTGGACGAGGAAGGTTCTTTGACTAGAGGATAGTACAAAACTCACAATAACAGTATACACAGCAATTAAGCGATTTATTCCCAGCGTTACAGTGAATATACTGCACAATAATACCCACATCAAATCTTCAAATGTTTGTTAAGCTTATGGGACTTAACTGCGGGGTCATCAGTCCCTAAACTTACAAACTACTCGTAAACTAACTTATACCAAAGACAGCACAAACATCCATGCCCGAGGGGGATTGAACCTCCGACGGGGTACTGCGTCGCGCATCGAAGCATAGCGCCTCAATGCGCTCGGCCAAACCGCCGCGGCTGATACACACTAAGATGACTTAAAATAAAGTACAGTAAGCCAATACAAAATAGCGTGTACAAAACCCGATACTCCAACTGATGTTTACATTAAAGTATTTCAATGCAGAGAGACATGATGGCGTCAGTGGTGAACCCTGTTGACGAATCACAGAGGCAACGACATGTTCATGCAATAATGTACGGTATTTGGTTCCTAAATGTAAACCTTGCCTATCACAGAGTCGGACATTCACAACCAAACGTCTTAAGTTACTATGAACAAGAGTGCATAACTCAGAAAGTATACATTTCCGGACGAAGATTTATTGGACTTCTTTCTCTCGTTTTGTTCCTTACTGCCACCTTTCAAGGTACTGTACACTTTTTCGAATACCGTGTATAATGGATAGGTAATACGGCATGCCCCCCTTCCTAGAGTCAAGCAAGGGTCAGATTCCGTTATTGTACTGGTATACATCTGTTTCTGTCATTACCATCACTGACCGGAATTTCTTTTTAATCCTATGTGTCCAAACTACTTTGGTCATAAGTCTCTAGCCTTACAAACTACTTAAATTAAGTTAAATACACACATCCATGTCCGACGTGGGAGGCCCTGCGATCCGTAAGTGGCGCTCCTGACCGCACGATTACTCCCCGCGGTACTGACCGGATAACCTGGAAAGAATGTGTCACCGTCCCTGATAACAAACTGATTACTATTACTAAGATATTGCTAATAAGGAAGGAATCTTAGTGTTTAATGTCCGGTCGACAGCACGGTCATAAGAGACGGATTGCTAATAAACACTGCCATATTCAAAATGACGATGCACTCATACACTTAGTCAAAATGTTTAGGCATGGCTTGTGGAGCACCAGAAAATTATCAAAACGTCTCCCATGGACAGCACAATCGTTATGTCGCAATATAAGTGAACATGTTGGGAGCTTTAAAAGAGAGAGTCAGGACGAAATTTAAAGATCCAACATTGTTGAAGTAACTGGCAGGTGCTTAGATACAAGAATGCATAAAATTCAAATGTTTGTAAATCTAAGGACTTAACTGATGCAGTTATAAGTCCCTAGGCTTACAAACTACTTTAACTAATGACGAGGACACCACATAGACCCATGACCGAGGGAGGACTCAAACCTCAGACGACGAGCAACCGCGCGCTCTGCAGAAAGACGCTCTTAAATAAGGAAATACAACATGACTAATTTTAAAGGCCATTGAAACAGAACTATTTAACCTCTAGAGTACTGAAGTCATATTAATAAATAAAAGTCAAAGCAAATAACTATTGCTGTTGTGGTTGGCACCACTGATGGTCAAATATTGAACATTTTTTAAAAACATTTTCACACATTCTTGCAGGTGATGTATAATATGCAATACATAATTTTGTTAACGAGATATAATGATCACGGGGAAAATCAGTGTTACCCACGTTTTCCTTATTAACATGACATAAATTCCTTATCGTGGCATAAGATTCTGAAAATATTGTTTTTGAAAAATGTGAAAAATATTTAAAATTCTTTTCCAAAATTTAAACATTGTTACGGGGTATTCTTATGAACCATGAAACTTTTTGAAATAACTTATTTCTGAAGTAGGGCGGAAAATTGCCGCGCGGGAGTAGCTGAGCGGTCTGGAGCGCCACGTTGTGGATCGCGAGGCCTCCCGCATCGAAGGTTCGAATCCTCCCTCGGGCATGGTTGTGTGTGTTGTTCTTGGGTTAGTTTAACTTAGTTCAAGTAGTTTGTAAGCTAGGGACAAATAACCAAGCAGTTAAGTGCCATAGAATTACAAACATTTGAAGGCAGAAAATTACATTCCGAACATCTCAGATTTGTTAGCTTAGAAGAAACCATTGTCTACACCATCACCTGTTCTTTCCTTCCGTAGTTACTTCTGGCACTTATATATCTATTTGCGATTGCTGGTATTCGCTGAACTGATATTCTTCGCTTCCCTTTCTTCAGGTACCTCCTCGTAGGCGTAATAAATTTAGTCACAAAGAGCCGAGGTAATGGAAACGTCTTTTACGTAAACTTTTTATATAAAATTATAGTCGGGGAACTTTTAAGAACATGTTAGTATAGGTTAACGCACTCCAATAGAACTTGTCACTGATGGCTCCTAATGCTTACCAGTCAAAAATTTTCAAATCTTTCGAAACCTATTGGACCAAACTGCTATGGTCATCACTCTCTAGACTTACAAACTACTTAAACGAACGTACACTACGGACAAAGTACATACCCATGTCCAACGGAGGACACGAAGCTCCGGCGGGAGCGGCCGCCCAGTCCGTAGAATGATAGCTTAGACCTCGCGGCTACTCCGGCGCGGCGCCTAACAGTCATTTTGAGTGCTAAGAACAGGTGAAGTTGTTTTGTCAAGTGTATAGAATACGCTACAATCGGTGTTATTACAATATATGTACACAATGTGGAGAAGTGTAAGTTAAACTGATGTGTCATATATGGCACATAAAAGGGGACGCGAGAGATTAAGTTACGTCAGTTACGTTACTGTATTGAATCTACCAACTCAACTAAAGGAAAATTTCACTGTGCCACCACAATATGTTTGCCTGCTAACAAAGTTTCTTCTTCTTCTTGTATTTCCTACTTTATGAGGAAAGAAACGGGGACCAGGATCTAACAGTTCGCTGGCGCTTTGTTGTCAGACATGGATCGACTCCATTTACACTAATCCTTTATTTGGCACACACAGAATTCGCGTGAAGAAAATACATTGAGCTACTTAAATTTAGAAGGGTATGCTCATATGAACAACTTTACATAAATTGCTTCCAAGTATAATTTATTCCTTGTCAGTAAGGTTGTTAAGAAAAACAATGGGCGCATGTGTATTACAGTATAAATACTACAGTATTGTACCTTAGGCTGTAAAAGTTGTTATATTTTACACCATTTCCCTTGAAAATCCTGCAATTTCTACGTTTTACAGTCGGGTACCCCCAAAGATTTTGGCCTACATTTTTCTTATTGGCCACAATCTAAGGATTGACGAAATATGTCATACCGTACATCATTCTTTGGTAAAGGAAATTCTGTTTTTCCTTCTTATTTTGGACTGGTTGTCCATTCCATAGTGGCCTGCCAGTATTCCTCCCCCCAGTAAACATCAGTCCATTTGGAAGTCGACATAAGAATTTGCTAGCACTTCCGTTTAATAACTTCCAGGCTTCATTCCAGTTTTCATTCTATAAGGAAAACGTAACGCTACAAAAGCAAAGGAAACTACTACACCGCTAACGTATGCTTGCAGTGTCTGCTAAAGATTCAGGCTGTTCCTAAAATTGTCGCAAAAGACCGTGGAACTTCGCTGTGTTTGAGAGCTTAAATATTGGTTGTCAGCACCATTGCCCATTCAAGGACGAAACTTGAAACATGTTGAAGAAAAGAGAGTGCAATTTTGATGGTGCTTGAGAGCCAAGTAAAGAATTGAAATTTGTGTCCTTCACAGTTTCTTAGGAAAAGTTCTAAATAGCGTTCCTAGGGCATTAGTCGCTGTTATTAGATGTTCAGTTCTTTTACAGGTGGAAAAAAAATTCTTGATTGTCGAGACAGGAAACCAAGTTTAGTTTGCTATCCCCATTGCACATGACAGAGCGAGTTGGACGTGAATGTGGAAGGGTCGGCGGTTTAGATACACTTCCTTTCATCCAGATTTGGATTTTTCCTTGACCTATTTAAATCTTTGCAGGTAAATTCTCAGATAGTTCCTTTCAAAGGAAATGGTCGATTTCCTCTTCCATCCTCAAAGAAAAATAAACAAGTAAATAAAATAAAAGTAAAAAAAAAATAAAAGTAGGACCCCTGAGACTCCGTCCATAACAAGCCGTTTCTTGACCTGATCTTAAACCCTGATCTTCAAAAAATGACCAATATTTGTAAATCTATCGGACGAAACTACGCGGTCATCAGTCCGTAGCTTACAAACTACTTAAACTAAGGTAAACTAACCTAAGGACAAACACACACACACACACACACACACACACACACACACACACACACACACACTCATGCCCTAGGGACGACTCGAACCTCCGACGGCGAGCAACCGCGCGCTCCGCGGCGAAGTGCCTTAGACCGCTCGGCTACTCCACCGCGGCACCCTTATCTTCCTCTTATTTACTGCACATTACTTTTCCTAGTCCGTAGAATATGTTTACCTATAATCACAGATACGCAAGGCTGCTATTTGTCCAAACTTGAGTCTCTCACTTCGCAAAATCTTTTTAAAGTTTTCATACAGGAATACAAGAGTGTAAGCATGCAGTCCCTATAAATTGCGAAGCGATTGCAGAACGTATTGATCTTTGGAGCGGTTTAGTTGAGCGCCGTCTCGAAAGCTTTCTGGAGCCTCAGGGCTGGAGACGATTTCAAACTTTCGGCAGCTGCGATCAAGTTCCGACTTCGCGGCGCGTCTTCGTAAGGAAGTTCGCTGAGGTCCTAGTTGCTCCTGTGATGATGTTGTCTCTCACGACGCGCATCCAGCAGCCAAATGCGCCCTGGATGCCATACGGTATGCTTCTTTTTCTTCGGAAATATGTATATGATTACAATAACGAATCATTCAAAGTTTTTTATTCCAAACGTCTCTATTTCTAACATTTCAGCCTGTGTCTGGCAACTTCAAACTTGTCACATCATTAAACTGTGAAGACAAATAAATCTGTTTTAAGCCAATACATACGTACTCCGCAATCCATCCTAAGATATGTGACAACAGAATCTCTCCACAGAAATTCATCACATATTACATGGCTTCGTCTCTTACCGAAGAATCAGAAAGGGTCTCCAAATCCTTCGATAATAATACTGCTTAAAACTTTGCTGATTACCAAGAAAAGCTAGAATACTGTTTAAATATCATTTCGGTTTACTCTCCAGAAGACGTTCTGTGTTCAACATGAATTTCTACAAGTATACAACCTGTTGCATTCATGTTGAATTTGAATGAAATCCTGACTGAAGCAGAGGGTAAGAAAGAAGTACTCTTTGCTTAAACCAAGCTGGAAGGCGTCGCTTTTAGGCTGCTGGAATCGTCATATCAACCTCACAACATTCGAAATTAGGTTTCTGTAGTTAATGATGGAATGGTTGCATCAAATATATTGTCTTAGAATTTGTTATTTTGGCACACGTGTTCGTTGCCAAACGATGCTGCCGACGATACAACACTGAATACTAATTTTTGTAGCTCACATCTTTCATATTGTACACCAAAAGACTTGCACAGTGGTAATATTCTCCACTGGTCTGAGTAATACAAAATCATCAAATACAAATGCTTTTTACTGACGAAACTTCGTATATCCTTCAGGGGCACTAACACGGTCAACTTGTAAGCTTAAACTGGTAGCATGTTACTTCACCTGCAACGTCTTTATCGTCTGGCACACCTAACACGTTTTCATTTTAGGTTTCCGTGTAAACAAGAAAAAAGAATAGATTTTGAGAACTCCCTTGCTTGCAACCATCTGCTGGATAAGATAGAAATTTTCGCCTGTATCTGAATAAGGATCTTTTCGCGTCAAGAATAATAAACACGGAGCTAGAAAAAAAAAACTTACTACCGTTGGCTTAAGGACGTTTCTGTTGTGGGTATGGAATACAGACAACTGATACAGACTGAACGGAAGTAGAAATGGTTTTGATGTGTGGTTTAGTTACTAGAGGTTTCCAGTACAATGAATAAACAAGTCTAGTTATTAAGGGTCACTAAAATATGGTGTGTTACGCTTGTGAAAACCTATTAAAACAAAATGCTACTCCGGGCTGCGACATAATCTTCAGTGTAAAATTCTGTTATAAAAAGTTACACTCAGTTCAGTAGCTGCAAGATTACAAGAGGAGAAGCGGAATTTAATGGAGATCAACGTTTTCAGTCCTACACTTAACCGAAAATAATTATACTGGGAGGCGAAAACTGATGAAAATTAGTGTTCGCGTTGAAGGGTGCCTGAGGTTTATAAATATAAACGTCTGAACAATTGTGATAAAGCCTCATGACGTGTTCTAGTACTGAAGCATTGGACTCGCATTCGGGAAGAGCGGGGTTTCATTCCCCACCAGACCATCCTGATTCACGCATAAGGAAATAACTAAAGGTTTCTTTGCGAAGGACGGGATAAATTGCTTTATCCATCGTTCCTCAATCTGAGCTTGCCCTCCGTCCTTAAATACTGGGGGACTGTTGACCAAGTAGTTTAGTCCCCTCTAAAGAACAACAACAACAACAACCTTAAAGACTCCGTAGAACTCTTATTTCGTCTCGTGGTGTGCAATACTTTTGTGTTCATGGATACGGGCAATGTTGTCTGCGGGATAAATCAACGTTGGCGTCATAAACTACACTGTGCTGATTTACTCGTGTCAAATTTCAAACTCTATTTGCTACGAAACGTGTTTTGCAACAAGAAATGTCTTTAAAGATGTGTGTAGAAACCGTGACCTAACAAAATTATGAAAAATTAAAATTTGAAACTTAATCTTCTCTCTACGTCCAGTGCTCTTGACCATTTGCAGAAATGAAATAAATTGCAATTTGCGATCAGTTATGGCTTCACTGTACTACGTTTAGATGGAATACCAAAGTGCGGCGAATGAAAATTTGTGGCCGGCCGGGATTCGAACCCGCGATCTCCTAAGTAGTAGGCAGACGCACCGACCACTCCGCCACCGAGGGCACAGTGACCAGCCCGACTGCAGAGGACTCTTCCCAAATCTCCATTCACCACGCTGTCTCTTTCCTATTACCACAGTCTATTTCTTCGGTAATGCTCGCAGCCTGAATTTGTAGAAATGTCCACCGGGAAAAAGAAACAAAACTCAGAACCTGCTGCAAATATGCGTACGTAACAAATTACACTCCGGGCCTTTAAAATTGCTACACCACGAAGATTACGTGCTACAGACACGAAATTTAACTGACAGGAAGGAGATGCTGTGATATGCAAATGATTAGCTTTTCAGAGCACTCACACAAGGTTGGCGCCGGTGGCGACACCTAAACGTGCTGACATGAGGAAAGATTCCAACCGATTTCTCATACACAAACAGCAGTTGACGGCGTTGCCTGGTGAAAAGTTGTTGTTGTGATGCCTCGTGTAAGGAGCAGAAATGCGTATCATCACGTTTCCGACTTTGATAAACGTCGGATTGTAGCCCATCGCGATTGCGGTTTATCGTATCGCGACATTGCTGCTCGTGTTGGTCGCGATCCAATGACTGTTAGCAGAATATGGAATCGATGGGTTCAGGAGGGAAATACGGTACGCCATGCTGGATCCCAAAGGCCGCGTTTCACTAGCAGTCGACACGACAGGCATCGTATCCGCATGGCTGTAACGTAACGTGCAGCCACGTCTCGATCCCTGAGTCAACATCTGGGGACTTTTGAAAGACAACAACCATCTGCACGAACAGTTCGACGACGTTCGCAGTAGCATGGCCTATCAGCTCGGAGACCATGGCTGCGGTTACCCTTGACGCTGCATCACAGACAAGAGTGCCTGCAATGGTGTACGCAACGACGAACCTGGGTGCACGAATGGCAAAACATCCTTTTTTTCGGACGAATCCAGTTTCTGTTACAGCATCATGATGGTCGCATCCGTGTTTGGCGACACGTATCGGTCATCTCTTGTTTGCTTCAACGGCACTTTGAACAGTGGCCGTTACGTTTCAGATGTGTTACGACCCGTGGCTTTACCCTTCATTCGATCCCTGCAAACAATACATTTCAGCATGATAATGCACGACACGCCATCCAAGCTCTGTTTGACTCAATGCCCAGGCGTATCGAAGTCGTTATTACTGCCAGAGGTGGTTGTTCTCGGTAACGATTTCTCAGGATCTATGCATCCAAAATGGCGTGAAAATGTAATCACATGTCAGTTCTAGTATCATATATTTGTCCCATGAATACCCGTTTATCATCTGCATTTCTTTTTGGTGTAGCAATTTTAATGGCCAGTAGTGTATATACACGGTGATTCAAATTAGGTGTTAACCTAAAATATTTCTCGAAGCTTTCAAGATATCAAGCAAGTAAGATTAGGGTTTACGATACCGTAATCGCTTTTATTACACTCAGTTGAATTGTGAGAACCTCTTCACTAAACAATGTTTATTATATTTTAATAACTATATTAATTATAATTCTGCTTTTTCAAACGGAAGTACACTAATATCTGCTGCTAATATCGTTGTTCTAAATAGTACCAATTCATCTGAGTTTTGCTCTTCGAAGTCCGATAACTAGTTTCGGTGTAATTAAAAGTTCCAGGTCAACATTTTTAAGATGAAATCGGTTGCTGTCGTTTGCAAAAGTTCGTGATTTCAGATGCAAATGAGGAAACATGTCACATACAGCACAGCAGAAAAGTGCAGCAACGCCGCGAACTTGAATAAAAGGCGTGTACAGAAAATTCAGCTTTCATTCTGCCTGAGCCGTTCACACGTGTCGAATGCAATATAGGTCGCAAAAGAATGACAACCCACGTACGTGTAGAAAAATGTTTAATGTAAACAATAGAAATATTGGAAAAGTACGCAAGCTGAATGAAGCGAACGATAAATACTGCAAAAAAAAAAAAAAAATAGAAGGATAACCTTTCAGAAACCAAGTAATTGTCTCCTATTGAGGCACAGAAAATTGAAAACTGGCTCACTGGTAGTTACAAGGTTCCTCTGTAGCAGTGCTGTAGCAGTGTCGATTTGCTACTGCCCTTTCTCGCCTCAAACAACAAGGTGTAGTCTCTTGCGGATAAACGCCAAAGCTGAAAATTTTATATGAGTTTTAGGGTATGTTAATGATGCCACTGGTACCAGATTTCCCCAAAATTCTGCTCAATGACTCAGTGGACGCGTCACAAGATTCGGAGGTCGTCACACAACCTGCTACACGCAGTGCACCCATTCCTTTGACGCGTCGTCGATGCCGGACAGCTGCGTGGAATGACAACTGCGTTGTCTGTGTCATGCTGCGGACTGGGCGGCCGTTCCCTCAGGAGGTTAGAGTTAGTTCAAGTAACTTCCTGGCAGATTAAATTTGGCCGGCCGCGGTGGCCGAGGGGACTAAGGCGCTCCAGTCACGGTCTGCACGGCCACTACGGTCGGGGGTTCGAATCCCCCCTCGGGCATGGATATTTGTGCCGTCTTAGTTCGTAAGTAGTTCATAAGTAGTTTGTAAGTTTAGGGACTGATGACCCCGTAGTTAAGTCCCATAGACTATACAAACATTTGAAACATTTTGATTAAATTTGTGTGCCGGAACCGGGACTCGAACCTGGGACCTTTGCCTTTCGCGGGTAAGCACTCTACCGACTGAGCTATCCCGACACGGCTCACGATGCCGCCTCACAACTTTACTTCCACCAGTACCTCGCCTCATACTTTCCAAACTTCACAGAAGCTCTCCTGCGAACCATGCAAGTCTAGCACTTCTGGAAGAAGGATATGGTGGAGACATGACTTAGCCACAGCCTAAGGGATGTTTCCAGAATGAAACTTTCACTCTGCAGCGGAGTGTGCGCACTGATATGAAACTTCCTGGCAGATTAAAAGTATGTGCCGGTACCGGGACTCGAACATGGAACTTTTGCCTTTCGCGGGCAAGCGCTCTACCGCTTGAGCTATCCCGACACGACTCACGATGCCACCTCACAACTTTACTTCCGCCAGTACCTCGCCCCCTCTTAGTTCAAGTAGTTTGTAAGTCTAGGGACAGATGGCTATAGCAGTTCGGCCCAATAGGTTGATTTGAACATTTTGAAGGTGGTAACAACAGTGTTTCCCATCGTTGAAAACAGGCAGTCTTTTATTGGTGGCTGAGAAAAAACGTTTCAGACACCTTGCCAGTCAGATTGCACACGAAACGGCCTCAGAGGTGGCATAAAGGTTGTCAATGAAACAACCCCCTCTTTTGGGTGTGTTGGTTTCCACACATTTCGTACTTGAAAACGACAGTCTGCTGTCTAGTGACCAATAAGACGAGGATATTGAGAACGTTATATTCAGCTCTTCTCTAAGGAGTACATGCCCTGCAACCGCTATGAACTTTTTTGTTAGGCACAACCACGATGTCTGCTTTAATAAACAGGGTGCAATCACTAGAGACCGTCAGAAAACATTCGAAGTATCTCGGAATGCGTAGAGGGTGTTCAAAATGTTTCACCATTCGTGCTTCGCACCACCCTGATCGCGAGGGAAGGAATGCGACATCGACACATGCGTTTATAAAACGCCAAAGTATCTATCTAAGAGCACCCCCCTCCACCTAGACAACATCCTCGCAGTTTCATCACGTAACTGTCGAATCAATTTGCGAATCAATCGCTTGATTCGATTCCCGGTCTACTATCAGCTTGTGGGACGTCCAGACTAACGTATATTAAGGGAGTTGCCAGCCCCTCATGCCAAGGCTGCTCCTGAAATACATGTTAAAAATGAAACGGCAGGTAGAGGGGACGGAAATAAGCGTTTCTATAGGAATGTGTGGTCTGTTGTTCCATGACCATGGAGTCTCACTCCTCTATTAGGTCCTGTGCAACAGAAAACCATATTATCATTATTATTATTATGACATATTACAACGCAAACGTGTACAGAAGTGTAAAAGAAAGGAAACTAAAGAGAGACGTAAAGACAATAAAAATTGTTTATTGATAGTTTATAAGAGGTGCTCGAAAGAGCAGCAACAGCGACACGAGATTCACAGCAACGGTGGCTGGATCGGCATACGTTACAATTGACCTGAGTCATGTCGACCACATGACCAGCAGCAAGAGACACGCGGGCAACTAGGTCTTCTTCAGACGTGACCGGACTCTCATACACCAGGATTTTAATATGACACCAAAGTAAGGTTAAATAAGATGAACGGGGTGGCCAGGGAACAATCAGTAAATATTTTTTTGTCTTCACTTACCTTTTCAGTTTCCTCTTTTTCATACTGTACACACTAGCGCTGTAATATGAGTATGTCATTACCGACCACACATTTCTGCGCGAGATCTGCTTATTTCGGTCCCCTCTACCTGCCGTTTCATTTTCCATATATATAAAATTACTACGCGATTACTGTGTACGCTTAATTGCTTCACCAGAGATGCGGTTATATCGTTCGACCTCGTGCGGGAATCCACAGATGGCGATCAAGATGGGACATGGGCTTTGTGTCGCTTTTGCCGTGGTAGCCACTTGGGGAATTTGGGGTAAAAGGAAGGCGTGCTTCAGGCAGCCAGGTGCTTAAACAACCCAGGTTCGAATCCCGGCCTTGTACAAATGTTCACTTGTCGCCATTGACTTACTTCAGTGTCCTCATACAGCCAGAGTCATTCCGTTTCTCCTCTTTCTTCTTCACTCTGCTGAAAAAATGTTTAAATATTTGTATATCTATGGTACTTAACTACTGAGATTATCAGTCCCTACGCTGAGAAACTACTTACACTAACCTAAGGACAACACACGCACACACATGTCCGAGGTAGGATTCGAACCTACGACGGGGAACAACCGCGCGCTCCGCAGCGATTCGCCTTAGAGCGCTCGGCCATTCCACCGCGGCGCACTCTGGTCAATTGTTGTCTGGTTAAAGAGACATACTAAAACTTCTCGACAAACGTGTAGCAGCGGTACTGAAGGTTTTGCGGCCAAACTTGCAGGCACCGTTTTCCTTTTTTTTATGCATGTGTCAATGTTGCACCCTCTCTCCCCAAATCCCTTTGATCACGGCAGAATAGGGTTCAAGGAAGAGCTGAAAAAGCATGAAGACCTTTTTATAGTTCTGACAGATGTCGTTGATACTTCGCATATTGAACCCAAAGGAATTGTAATTTCCTCTGGAATAATTAAGCCAAGTGTTATTTTCATAACTAACAGATTAAGTAGTGGCACTTCTAAGACGCTTGGAATTATGTCACTCGGTTATCAAGTTTTTATAATTCTATGGGGCCAAACAACTTAGGTCATCAGACCCTATACTAACAAACTATTTAAACTAAGTTGAACTAACCTAAGGACAACACACACACCCATGACTGAGGGAGGACTCGAACTTTGGACGGGGAACGACAGCGCACTCCGCAGCAAAGCGCCTTAGAGCGCAAGGTTATTCCCGCGAGACCCACTCGCTTCTGATGCGTTATGAGTACAGTACGTTCTTTTGTGAAAGTATTCTCTTTTACGATAAAGTTACATTTTAGCTTAAATAATTGATAGGTACTTACTGTGGTGTCGCACAAGTACAAAGTGCGCGCCACCTACTTTCGCCGCGCGCCGCCATGCACGCACGGCGCGGCGTTCTCACGACGACAGCCACGAGCGCCCTCTTCTGCAACCCCGCTCGTGGCCACCACGGAAAGACACCGGTCACTTGGGACTGAGTTAGCAACCAGTTAGGACCTTCGTAATCAGATAGGCACCAGTGAAGACTTTGCTATCGTACAGGCACTAGGCAGGCCTCTAACAACTATGTATCAACATTCTGCAGTACTATGTAAAAGTTAAGTATTGTTACATTCTGTGCAATATATATCTCTTTCTAATTTACTCGAGTGTTTATAGTTTCTGGCTGCTCCCCTCCGTACCTGCACCAGCGTGCTATTTTTGTTCCTGTGTCGGGCTCATTCCACTCGGCCACCGACACCTACGACGAGGCTGGGACACAAAAGCGGCGACGAAGTTGGGACACAAAACTTACAACTATAAAACTCTGATTCAGGATTAATTTTATGACGTCGTTCGTTTCAAAACCACTCCGTATACATGCATTCAGATTTTTAGGGCAGTACCTGCTTCCAGTTCTGCATCCGTGTAACCATGCTCTAAAGGATCTTTCTTTCTATTACTCTCAATACGTAACATTTGTGTATGTTCGGTGCTAACTGACACATCTAGCACCAAAGATAATTGTCCTGCAGACCCCCTCCACTTCGCTACAATTTTCCAGCTTTGAACTTGTTGTATAGTACATCATTGATCCCTACTAAGTCATATATAGTAAAAGATAATCGTGCTGTAACAGTCCCTTGGAATTCCAGAAGTTACTTTTACGAGGGAAGACATCTTTGGCCTTAGAAACAATGTGCTGTATTCCGTTTGCCATAAATGTTTGAATACAACCACACATGCGGTCTTCTGCTCCGTACGCTCGTACGATATTTCGTTCTTTGGACCACAGTACGGTACTGTATCGAACGCATTATGGAAGTGAAGGAACACGACATTCACATGGGGGCCTATCAAATTGTTAAATGTTTGCAGATCTATTGGGTTAAATTCGTATGGTCATCAGCCCCTAGGTTTAAAAGTTACTTGAACTAAATTACACTAAGGACAATACACGCGTCCATACCGAGGGAGGACTCGAACCTCCGACTGGAACGGCCGCCCAGTCCGCAGCATGACGCCTTAGACCACTCGGCCATTCCGCGCGGCTCATGGGAGTCTACATCTATTTTCTGGGTCTTGTGGATGAAGAGAGCTAGGTGGAATTCATGCGCTCATTAATTTATAACTCATTTTGATATTTACATTATTTGTTCCCAAAGTACCGCAAAGTAACACACTACAGTCGCGCCCGGAGGACTGTTGTTCTAATCCACCTCCGGGTATTCAGTTGTAGGTTTTCTGTGCTTTTCCAAATCACACCTGGTAAATGCAGGGATGTTTCCTTTAAAAAGGCATGTCCGATATCCTTCCCCATCCTTATAAAAGAATTCGAGTGTGTGCTCCGTCTCTAATAACTACGCAGTCGGGACGTTAAACCTAAGCTTCCTTTTTCTTTTCTTAATTAGCTTACATAGTTATCAGTTTATTCCAAAAAGAAAAAAATCAGGAAGTTTTTCCGATATCCTTATAATTAATATAGCTGTGGCGAATCAGTGAAAATAGACATACGATACTTTAAACTATAGAGAAAATACCTGAATTAACTCCTTAACTGTCTCACCATCTATATGAAGATACTTAACTATCTAATAACGTCACCGAGCGAGGTAGCGAAGTGGTAACACATTGGACTCGTATTTGGTTGGATGGTGGCTAAAATCCACCTGCGGTCATCCAGACTTACGTTTTCCGTGATTTCCCTACATCACTCCAGGTAAATGCCGGGATTGTTCCTTTGAAAGGGCACGGCTGATTTACTTGCACATTCTTGCAGCAGGCCGTGGTGGCCGAGGAGACTGAGGCGCTCCAGTCACGGTCTGCACGGCCACTACGGTCGGGGGTTCGAATCCCCCCTCGGGCATGGATATTTGTGCCGTCCTTAGTATAAGGTAGTTGATAAGTAGTTTGTAAGTTTAAGGACTGATGACCCCGTAGTTAAGTCCCATAAAAAAAATAAAAATAAAAATAAAAATAAAAAAAATATTCTTGCACACTCAGAGCGTGAGCTCCGTCTCTAATGACTACGCTGTCGACGGGATGTTAAACTTCAAGCTTCCTTCCTCCTCCCTTCTAATAACGTGAGCATACGTCATTCAAGATTAATATACACTGAAGTGGATTAGCATTACATCTACATCTACACTCCTGCCCATTAAAATTGCTACACCAGGAAGATGACGTGCTACAGACGCGAAATTTAACCGACAGGAAGAAGATGATCTGATATGCAAATGATTAGATTTTCAGAGCATTCACACTAGGTTGGCGCCGGTGGCGACACTTACACGTGCTGACATGAGGAAAGATTCCAACCGATTTCTCATACACAAACAGCAGTTGACCGGCGTTGCCTGGTGAAAAGCTATTGTTGTGATGCCTCGTGTAAGGAGGAGAAATGCGTACCATCACGTTTCCGACTTTAATAAAGGGAGGATTGCGGTTTATCGTATCGCGACATTGCTGCTCGCGTTGGTCGCGATCCAATGACTGTTAGCAGAATATGTTCAAAAAATGTTCAAATGTTTGTAGAGTCTATGGGACTTAACTACGGGGTCATCAGTCCCTAAGCTTACAAACTACTTATGAACTAGCTACTACTAAGGACGGCACAAATATCCATGCCCGAGGGGGGATTCGAACCCCCGACCGCAGTGGCCGTGCAGACCGTGACTGGAGCGCCACAGTCCCCTCGGCCACCGCGGCCGGCGAGAATATGGAATCAGTGGATTCAGAAGGGCAATACGGAACGCTGTGCAGGATCCCAATGGCCTTGTATCACCAACAGTCGAGATGACTGGCATCTTATCCTTTTGGCTGTAACAGATCGTGCAGCCACGTCTCCGTCCCTGAGTCAACAGGTGGGGACGTTTGCAAGACAACAACCATCTGAAAACGTCTGGGCAATGGTGGCCGATCAACTGGTTAGTCACAAAACACCATTCACTACTCTTGATGAACTGTGGTATTGTGTTGAAGCTGCATGGGCAATTATACCTGTACACGCCATCCCAGCTCTGACTCAATGCCCAGGCGTGTCAAGGCCGTTATTACGGCCTGAGATGGTTGTTCTGGGGACTGATTTCTCATGATCTATGCACCCAAATTGCGTGAAAATGTAATCACATGTCGTTTCTAGTATAATACATTTGTCCAGTGAACACCCGTTTATCATCTGCATTTTTTCTTGGTGTAGCACTTTTAATGGCCAGTAGAGGTGTGGATCCCACAAGGCGCAGCAATACTTCAAAATAGAACGCACAAGTGTAGTGTTGGCAGCGTCTTTAGTAGAACTGTTGCATCTTCTAAGTGTCCTTCCAATGAAACTTAATCTTTGGTTCGCCTTCCCTACAAGATTTTCTATGTGTTCTTTTTAATTTAAGTTGTTCGTAATTGTTATTCCTAGGTATTTATCGTGTAACTAAAGTTTAACGGATTTCATTTAGTGGTCATATGGATGACGTCACACTTCTCATTATTTAGAGTCAATGGCCAATTTTTGCGCCATGCAGATATCTTATTTAAATGGAGAGAAACAGATGATGGTAGTATCGCTTACAAAAAGTATGAAATGAATGTGCGTTGGCAGAACTGTCATTTTTAGCCTACCCCGTTTATCCGTGTGAAAATATTTCCGGGGTATCACAGCACGAAAAGAATTAATGGCGTATGGAGCTAGATACACGGGCATTGCATTCCAGAAATCGTTCGGCAATTAAATATTTCTAGGTAAACATGTCTAGAGTGTGCCTAGAATACCAAATTCCAGGCATTACCACGGTAAACGGCCACGGCCTAATCTTCGTGAGCGACGGCTACGGCGTTTACGTACAGGCAAGCAAATCTGAGCGAAATAAGCGCAGAAATCAATACGGAACGTGCCACGAACGTTTCCGTTAAGACAGTGCATATGGGCTATGCCAGCAGACGAGCGACTCGAGTCCCTTTGCCAACAGCACGTCTTCGGCTGCCGTACGCCTCCTGGAAAATGTTCAAATGTTTGTAGAGCTGATGGAACTTAACTACGGGGTCATCAGTCTCTAAACTTACAAACTACTTATGAACTAGCTACTACTAAGGGCGGCACAAATATCCATGTCTGAGGGGGGATTCGAACCCCCGACCGTAGTGGCAGTGCAGACCGTGACTGGAGCGCCTCAGTCCCCTTGGCCACCGCGGCCGGTACGCCTCCTGGACTTGTGACCATATCGGTTAGGCTCAATGCGACTGAAAACCGTGGTTTGGTGAGATCATTCTCGAATTTAATTGATAAGAGCTCGTGGCAGGGTTTGAATGTCACGCAGAAAGAGCTCGTGGCAGGGTTTGAATGTCACACAGAGCCCTCGAAGCCATGCGACCAAATTGGAGGCGGCTCCATAGTTGTATGGGATGTTTTTACATGTAGTTAACTGGATCACTTAGTCCCAATGAACAAAATGACCAGAAATGATTATTTTTGCTACTCGGAGACCATTGTCAGACATTCATGGATTTAATGTCCCAAAACAATGAAGGCGTTTTCATGGTTAACAATGCGTTATGTCTTCGGCCACGCCGCGGCGAAATAGCCGTGCGCACTGGGGCGCCGTGCTGTGGTGCGCGTGGCCGTCGCCGTCGGAGGTTCGAGTCCTCCCTCGGGCACTGATGTGTGTTATCCTTCGGTTAGTTTAACTTAGTTTAAGTAGTTTGTAAGCTGTGGACTAATTACTAAGCAGTTAAGTCCCATAGATTTACAAATATTTGAACATTTCACCGCGTCACAATTGTTTGCTGTTGGTTTTAATAACATTCTGGACAATTACAGCGAATAATTTAGCCATCCTGATCGCCCTAAATTAATCCCATCTAATATTTATACAATACAGAGACTAGTTCATGCACAAAATTCTGCACTGGCAGCACTTTCGCACTTCAATACAGCTCAGTATTCCTGCAGGGGGCTTACACGACTTGTTGAAACCAATTACCGTCGAGTTGATGCACTTCGCCGCGCATTATGAGTTCTGACTCGTTATTAAGCTGTATCCCAGGACTTTAGTCACTTCAGTGAAGATATGCGCTTTTTAAAAGGTAATTCGAGACGTTACGATTAGATGTTGTGCCTCCAAATAATATAGCCTCTGTATCAGAAAAAAAAAATCAAAATTAATACAGAAATTTCAGTTTGTCTCAACTCGAGTGATCAGTTACTTGATTTTAATCAGCAAGCAGTCTAAGTTGTCAGTGACTGCGACATCAGCCACGAAAATTTCGTCTGTCGTAGTATGGGTAGGCTTAGTCATAATAAGCTTACACCTGTGGTGATAAGGTACTCGATTCGTCATGTTACACAGATATCACTGTTACTGTTATAAAGAATACGAATGTGCACTTCCAACGCAACCACACCCCTACTGTTCCTTATCTTTATAAACTATTCAGGAGACAATGTCACTAGCTCCTTAGACTCTTCGCGGATGACGATGTCATTTATCGTTTTGTAAAGTGACTAGGAGATCAATTGGAATTGCGAAATCATTTAGATATAAACTCAAATGTTCAAGTGTTTGTAAAGCTGTTGGACCAAACAGCAATGGTCTCAGTCCCTAGTGCTAGAAACTACTTAATCTAACCTACACTAACGACAACACACCCACCCACCCACACTCACGCACACACAAACACACACGCACACACACACACACACACACACACACACACACACACACACGCGCGCGCGCGCGCGCCCGAGGGAGGACTCTAACCTCCGACGGGAACGGCCGCCCAGCAATTAGCATCACGTCTTCGATCACTCGGCCAATCCGTGCGGTATTTACATTTCTGCATGGAGCAAAAATTGCCAAATGAACCTGAAAATGGAAAGTGTAATGTCATCCGTATGAGCTCTAAAAGAAATCGATTAAACGTCATTTACACGATAAATCGGTCAGATCTACAGGCCATAAATTTAACTAAATACCTAGGAATAACAATTAAGAGCGCCTTGAATTGGAAAAAAATACATAGAAGATATTGAAGGGAAGGTGAACCAAAGACCATGTTTCATTTGCAGACAGCTACTAAACAAGTGCCTACACTACACTTGTGCGACCTATTTTGGTGTATTACTGCGTAGTTTGGAATCCCAACAAAGTGGAGCTGACGAAGGATCCAGAGAAAGTTCAGTTGTAATGTCGCGATATAGGAGAGACAGTATAACGGATATCATGCACCATTTTGGGATGGAAGTCATCAAAAGAAAAGCGGTATTCGTTGCTAGATTTGGTTGCTAAATTTCTTTCACCGACCGTCTCTTCCGAATGAGAAATTATTCTTTTAGCACCCATCTAAATGAGGAGACATGGTCATCGTAATGAAATGAGAGAAATCAGATCTTAAACGGAAAGATGTAGGCATTCCCTTTCCTGCGCGCTATTAGAGAATGGAACGGTAGAGAAATATTATAAAAGCTGTTCGATCAACCCTCTACCATGTGCGTCAGTGTGATTTGACTAGTATTTATGTAGATGTAGACATCTGGGTAAACAAACTTCTCGCTTTGTCCTAGACACTCTCGAATATTCGAGTCTTTTTCGTAGTTGGGGGTAACGGGATTAAGGTACGCCGCGGCGAATTAGCCGCGCGTACTGGAGCGCCGTGTTGCGGCGCGCGTGGCCGTCCGCCGTCCGGGGTTCGAAACCTCCTTCCGCCATGGATGTTTGTGTCGTCTTTAGTATAAGGTAGTTCATAAGTAGTTTGTAAGTTTAGGGACTGATGATCCCGTAGTTAAGTCCCTTAAGCTTTATAAACATTTGAACATTTTGATTAAGGTACTTTAAATTACCAAATGTAATAGGTAATTTTTCACTCACTGCATACACTACGATTTGTTAATATTAGCTTCAAATATGCTCCGCCACATACTGTTTTGTTACGAAACTTAGTACAGCTAGGTGTGCTATGGGACTGCAAGAATGCTACCACCAAGAGTTCTAGTAAACCTTCAGATTCCGTGTCTAATCCAGATGGGTGTTCCGGTAGTTAGTTGGACTGTTGAGATTTGTCTTATGTATCTGTTTCTCTACATTATCAGCACTAACACCTCAGCCATTTACTTTTGTTATGTTACAGCCGTAGTCTCGGGTAAGAGAATTTCTAACCAACGTTATATTTATTGTTTTCTGTGTCTACGATTCTGTACATGCATATCGCAAACAATTCGTTCTATGACAGTGTCTTATCATACACCATTAATATTTTCAGCACCAGTCAATTATTCATGTCTAGTGCACAGCTCCTGTCACCAGCCGAAATGAACAATAATTTTGAGTAGGCAATTTGTCTGCAGTCCTTGAGTGGGACGCCAATTCGCCAGGGATAATCCGTCCGTGGGCGTTGCAGTGCTGATATCGATGGTTCGAACTGACATGCCGGCCTCTGTCAGGGCAACTCGATTTATCTCGGGTCCCGGCGGATCTTGACGCGAAACAGAAGAATCCCCATGACAGAAAAACAAAATATTGTTGTCGATGCCGTGATCGACCGATACACTGGTGATCATCTAAAATGAAACAGGAAGAAGGACAGTTCTGTGGGAAATACCAGACTGAATAAAGACTAAGTGATTAAATATACTCCGTTCTCTCGATCTTTCGCTTACCGAAAACCTGTAGTCAATGTTTGAAGAACTACTGACTTGGGCTACGCTGTTACCAAATCACTTTGGCAATATTTGGTGGCAGCATGGACTGCTGTTTGCACACAATAGTACAGATTCTCTTTGATTCCATACGGAGTATTACAGTTGCGCCAAAGTGGCGACAACACTCAATACTGAATTAATCATCTTCCACAATTCACACGGGGCTGTCCTTTCAGTCAAGTAATCTGTATACAACGTGTTATCTACCAAACAAATTTGGCTGTTATATCTTGTGCAGCATTTTTGATCGCCAGCAGAGTTTAAATGTTCGTAAAACTATGCCATGATCATCGGTCCCTATACGTACAAACTAAGGACAATACACACACACATGCAGCCGCGCATTCCTCAGCAAGGCGCTTTAGAGTGAACAGCAATTCCCACGCGGCGCCAGCAGAGTATTTCTGAGTGACGATACATCAGTTTCCATTACGTTCCCCGAAATCATTTAAACATATCTTGAAATTCATTTATGAGCTACTAACATCAGTAGAAAGTGACGAAATTCTCATGGATATATACGAAATCCAGTAATTCGATTTTGCCGCGGTAGTTGATGAACACATTTGGATTGTGGTACTGTTAGCCTCAAATGTTTTTAAGCTAAGGGACTATAATGCTAAGCTTACACAGTACTTAATCTAACTTAAACCTTACCCAAGACAACACACACACCTCCAGTGAGAGCAGCCTCGCAGTTTCTGGCATGGCGCCTAGAACCTCACGGCCATTCCCTCGCGGCAAGTTTCAATCAAAATGAATATTGTTACGCGAAGATGACAGGAATTAGTGAAACATAAATTGCAGTATGACGAGGGGCAAAGAGACAGCTAGTTTAGGATTTGGTTGTGGGAATATCTGTTTTTACTTAGTTTAGTTTTTGTCTAGTTAAAAATTTATTAAAATTTTTGTGTTTCGTATTCAATAACTAGCCTACACATAAACGTCACACATATTGATGTAAATGCGTCATTTCAAAACGCAACAGCGACAAACAAAGCAACACTGATATATCAATTATCCAAAGCAGATTTCACATTTACCTTTCAAAGGAAAAGAAAACTAGAAACTTTCGAAACTAAATTTGCTCTCTTGAAATTATTTCTCAAAAATAAAAACGAATTTCTATTTGTATGTATTCTGTGCGTTAGTCTCGATTTCTGAACGATTTTTATTTTGTGTTGCTGTTTTAATACGTAAGTGGCTTAGAACAAAATTGTAAAACCCAATGGAACAGTTTGGTATGATGTTCACCAGACTGCGTTAATATTTTTTACACATGTCCGATACACGAGGAACGGCACAGTCTATGTTACAATTCGCATGTTGCGTGGGGGAGGGGACTTCTACACCAATCTTCAGTTCCATTCTCATCTACATAACACTTTGCATAGCTGACCATCAAAACAAAGGAAACCTAAGATTTCATAGAGTGCACGGAGTATGAATAAAAACAGATAATTATGTAATTATTGATACAAACAAGATAAACAATGACAGGAAGGTAAGGTGATACTGGGAGCAGATACTTTCATAGACAGGGTTGATAAACGTTTTGTGTGAACTTGGCAATAGCATCAAAAATTTTGATTTTGGGAACATTTCTAACGTTAATTCTTCAGGGAAATGTCAAACTGTTCACTGGACATAACAATCGCTGATTACTTCTCTCATACTTGTTGAAAATCTTCTAAATGTTGACACTTGAGGCAAAAAAAGTTAATCAGGGTTACCGGTATATTCTTAATAAAACATAACGGCTTGCAAAATTTCTTTCTTTCCCGTATAGAAAAGATTAAATTTCTCGAACAGAAGGACGTTTTATTGTCAGTGATGGCTATTCCCAGATATGATGACCTACGTATCGTATATTTCACAGCGTAGATACGCCACGGACGCTTTTACACACGTCAGAGATAGCCAACAAATAACTGGATCCTCTGAAAGGTTAGCCCCTTATTTTACAAATTTGCGATACAATCGCGCTGTGAATCAGAAAACTCACTGATTCTCGTTAAAACACTGTGGTGCTTAAATTACAAGGAGCGCGATTTATCAGATGTTATACACTCCACGGCGGTAGTTCACATGCTAAACATGAGCAGGAATAAAGAAAATGAAGCAGAAGGTCTGAGGAATGCTCAACACGCGCTGGCGTCTTGCTGATAGCGTCGCTTCGGTGGGGGCAGCAGCACAACGCACGGCGGCGCGTCACGCGAGCTAGCCTGTTGCTGCTGTCTGCATACCAAGTGTCTGCACAGGTCTTTCTCATCTACCACTTCCAAGATTTCTCTCTTCTTTTTCACTCTTCGCTTGCTCGGCATTGTGCTGTTACTTTCCACAGTTATGTTAGTTTCACTGATATATTTTATATTAAATGTTTAAATTTTGGCCCACTTTAGGTTACAGTAGTAACACTAAAAGTGGGCCTTTGCGATCATCTTTTGACAGCTCGAAATTTAAATGAAAATAACAGTTTAACCATTCATCTGACACAAAAACTGAATAACCGAATTTGTAGAGGAGAAAATTCTCTACAACTTTGCTCTCTTATGTTTTTTTCATATCTCGTATCGTGTCAGAGATAACGGCGATTTTGGGATGGCTGTCTGTCTGTCCGTAAAGTGTTCCCTGTTTTTAAGACGAATCGTTCAACCGATCAGCACAAAATTTTACAGACATAATTGTAGGCCGCCAGAGGCCAGAACCTCCCTTTTTCAAATTTTTGGACAAAAAATACGGTAATAATACCAATTATATACTTGTAATTGCAATCGAACCGTTGATCCGACACGAAAATTGAATAGCCTGGTTGGTAGAGGGGAAAATTCTCTACAACTTCGCTCTATTATGTTTTTTTTTCATATCTTGCATCGTTGCAGAGACATTTAGAAAAATAACTGCGATTTGGTGATGTCTGTCTGGCTGTAACGTGTTCCCACGTTTTAGGTCGTACCGTTCAACCGATCGGCACCAAATTTTACAGACATAATTGTTGGCTACCAGAGACCAGAACCACGCTTTTTGAAATATTTAGGATAAGAAATATGTTAGTAATACAAAAAAAGTCGTTTGTAATGTAATTTTAATTGAAAATAAACTGCTCATCTGACGCAAAAATCGAATAAACGAATTTGTAGAGGAGAAAATTCTCTACTACTTTGTTCCATTGTGGTTTTTTTTCATATCTCGTGTCGTTTGAGAGATATTCACAAAAATAACGGAGTTTTGACACCCTCCATTGAATTAACGAAAACCAGCCGTTCGCAGATGGCACGTGACATTCCTCGCCCAGAACTCTCTGTGGCATACGTCACCTTGCGTTGGTTATTTGATGATTTTTTTATTTTAACTTACACGTTGTCATTTCAAAGCAACGGCGCACTGAAGAATTAATAGAAACACGTCGTTCTTCGTACGATAAATGATAATCTAGTGTCTACAAATGCCATATTGGCATCAGTTAAACACGGCCATCAATAGTATGAGATTAAAGAACACAACTCCTAACGGATAGCTGTAGCGTCGTGGAAAATGCGTTGGACTGTGTCGCTGAAGGTCAGTGGTTCGAAACTCGCCACTACCTAATTTTTTTTTCCTGAAAGGGTTTCAGACACTCTTATTAATTAATATTTTACTATTTATATTATTATTTCGGTCCAAAATATTTGCAAAAACTTATAAAACTACAAATCTAAAGTGTGCCGTAAAACACGACAGTGCGATTTTTTATACTGAATTTCTCGTCAAGCAACTAATGTTTACAGTAGATACAGTAGTAGACTGCGTTTTGCAGTCTGTGCTGTTTCCAGTCGATTAATCAGAGAAATAGAGTTCGTGTGTCAGCTCATGATCATTGTGAATATTTGGTGAATAACCAATCTGGATTGCTTAATATATTTATTTATTACCACGTTCCAGTCGCTACAGACATCAGATCAAAGCATAATCTTGCGAAAAGAGTGCTCAGATTATGTATAGGATTTTTACTCTGACAATGCAGTATGTTTTACAAGTTGTAAACTGATAACAGTAGTAGCAACAACACAAAGTAGAACTGTTTCGTCATGACTGATCCTCTCAACGATATCAGCAATTCAGAAGGAATATGATCTACTCTATTAGCCTTGTTTCGACTAAGATCCGTCAGTGCTTTTAGAGTATTACCTGTATACTATCCATATACTAAGTGACACGCTAAGGAAATTGAAGCACTGTTCTCGTAATAAGCGACTGAGGTGGCGCAGTGGCAGCATAATGAACTCGTATTCGGGAGTACGGTGATTCAAATCCGCCTCTGGCCATACAGGATTAGGTTTACTGCGATTTCCCTAAATCGTTCTAGGCGAATTCCAGGATCGGTCCTTAAATGAGGCACGGCCGATTTACTTCGCCACCCTTAAAGAAAAACAATCCAAGCTTGTGCTCCGTCTTCAATGGCCAGGTCTACGGCTCCATATACATATTTATTCTGAAAATCATATTTCAGTGACTGGCAGAGGGTTTATCTAACAGCTTTCATGATATTTCTCTGCCGTTCTATTCTTTAATAGCGCACGGGCAAAGGGAACACCTGAATCTTTCAGTTTCCGACAGGAGATCTCATATTTCATTGCGATTATCATTTCTTCTTATGTAGGTTGGTGCTAACAAAATATGTTCGTATTCGGAGGCGAAAGTTGGTGACATAAATTTCGCACAAATAACCCGGCGTAACGAATAACGCTTTTATTTTAATGATTTCCGCACCAACTCGTGCATCATTTCCGCGAGAGTTTCTACACTATATCGTGATATTACAAAAGGATTCTTTGAATTTTCTCTATATTCTCCGTCAGTCACACTAGATGAGAATCCCACAATGCGCAGTAATACTCCAAGATAAGACGGACGAGTGTAGAACTATTGATTTTCTAAGTGTTCTGACAATGAAAGGTAGCCTTTAGATCACCTTCCATACGATATTTTGTACGTGTTCTTTCCAGTTGATGTTCGTAACTGTAAATCCTAGGTATTTAGGTGAATTTACGATATACAGATTTGATTGATTTATAGTTTACATAAAGTTTAACGGATCTCTTTTATGCTCATATGGATGACTTCAGACTTATCAATATTTAGGATCAACTTCCAGGTTTCGCGTGATGCAGATATCTTAACTAAATCGTTCTGCAGTTAATTTCGATTTCTTGTTGAATCTACTAACTGATGAACGACAGCATCATCCGCAAACAGTCTACGAGAGGTGACATCATTCATAAAGACAAGAAGCAATATAGGTCTTATAAAACTATCCAGAGGATCGCCAGATATTTTTTCTGTCTTTCTCGATTACTTTCAAATACTACGTACTGTGTCCTTTATGACAGGAAATGGCGAAATATATAAATACAAAAGTTAAAACATCACAGCTAGTAAGATGCTGGTCAGTATGTTACAAGCTATAATGTTTTAACTTTTGTATTTTATATTTAGACTAAGTGCTATGTTGCACATAAAATTTAATCTCCAGTTTTAAATATGATGACCAAATTGTATAATTTGATATGACCAGATGATGGTGGCATAGCCCACTGAAACCGGTCATTATTAAATAAAAATGAATTTTGCGATCTTGGCGTTTCACTCTTGAAGCATTTGTTTGTATTGTTGCCTTGCACGGGAGTGAAACATGGACGATAAACAGTTCAGAGAGGAAGATGACAGAAGCTTTTGAAATGCTGTGCTACAGAAGAATGCTGAAGATTAAGTGGGTATATCGCGTAACAAATGATAAGGTACTGTACAGAATTAGGAAGAAAAGGAATTTTTGCATACCTTGACTAAAAGATGGGCTCGATCGGTAGGACACATTCATGGATATCAAGCAATCAGGATTTAACAAAGGAATGAATTGTGTGGGTATAAAGATGAAGACTAAGGAGACGAATAAAGTAAGCAGATTCAAACAGATTTGGGTCGCCGTTCTTACGAGGAGATGTTCAAATGTTTGTATAGCTTATGGGACTTAACTACGGGGTCATCAGTCCCTAAACTTACAAACTACTTATGAACTACTTACGAACTAGGACGGCACAAATATCCATGCCCGAGGGGGGATTCGAACCCCCGACCGTAGTGGCCGTGCAGACTGTGACTGGAGCGCCTAAGTCCCCTCGGCTACCGCGGCCGGCACGAGGAGATGGAAAGACTTGCTCAGGATAGAGTAGGATGGAGAGCTGCATCAGCCCAGTCTCCGGACTGAAGACTGCATCAATGACAGCTCTATCTGTTTTATTAAATATACCGTAGATATTTTTTGTTCAATTTTGGTGGATTTCGGAATTTCTATATTTAGTCTTGCTATGACACGTCTGTGTTCACTAATCTCCGTATCTATTTTGATGCTGGGTGCTTTACATGATACGAACATTACGTGGACAAAATCGTAGTCTCGGTGGTGTGGCCGAGCGATCTAGAGCGCCTTGCAGCGGAGTGCTTTGTTGCTCTCCGTCGGAGGTTCGAATCCTCGGACACGGGAGTTTGTGTTGTCTTTAGCATAAGTTACTTTAAGTTAGTTTAAGTCCTCTGTAAGTCTAGAGACTGATGACCAACAAGGTTCAGTCTACATCTACATAGATGTAGACGGCATACTCTGCAAATCACATTTAAGTGCCTGGCAGAGGGTTCATTAACCACTTTCATAACTTTTCTCAACCGTTCCATTCTCTTCGTCCCGTTTTCGATCTGAGTTATCTTATTTTATTGGGATGGTCATGTCTCCCTAATTAGGTGCGTGCTAGCAAAATATTTTCACATTGATAAGTAAAAGTCGGTGATTGAAATTTCGCAAACAGATCACGCCGCAAAGAATAACGTCTTTCTTTTAATGATTTCCACCCCAATTCGTGCAACATTTCCGTGACGCCCCCCCCCCTCCCCCGTAACGTGATAAAACAAAACGAGCTGCCCTTCTCTGAACCTTCTCAATGTCTTCCGTCAGTCCCACCTGGTGAGGGTCCCACAAGGGGCAACAGTACTCCAGGAGAAGACGCACAAGTGTGAAGTAGGCAGTCTCTTTGGTGGAGCTGGTGCATCTTCGAAGCGTTCTGCCAATGAAACGTAATCTTTGGTTCACGTTCCCCACAATATTTTCTGTGTTCTCTCCAGTCTAAGTTGTTGGTAATTGTAACTCCTAGGTATTTGGCAGAATTTACGACCTTAAGGTTTGACTGATTTATCGCGTAATTGAAGTTCAGCGGATTTCTTTTCTTTATTTAGTGTCAATTGCCAATTTTCGCACCATGTAGAAATTTGGTCTAAATCGCTTCGCAGTTACTTTTGATCCTCTGTTGACTGCACTAACCGATAAACGACAGCATCATCCGCTAACAGTCTAAGGCAGCTATTCAGATTGTCTCCTAAATCGTTTATAAATACGAAGAAGAGTAGGGGACCTATAACGCTTCCCTGTGGAACTCCAGATATCACTTCTGTTTTACTCGATGACTAACCGTCAATTACAACGAACTGTGTCCTTTCTGATAGGAAATCGTGAATCAAAATTCAAATGTTTGTATAGCTTATGGGACTTAATTACGGGGTTATCAGTCCCTAAACTTACAAACTACTTATGAACTAACTAAGACTAAGGGTGGCACAAATATCCATGCCCGAGGGGGGATTCGAACCCCCGACCATCGTGGCTGTTCAGACCGTGACTGGAGCGCCTCAGTCCCCTCGGCCACCGCGGCCGGCAAAATCTTGAATCCCATCGCACAATTGAGGAGATATTCGATAAGCACGCAATTTTATTAGGAGCCGCTTGTGGGGTACAGTGTCCGGAAATCCAGAAATATGGAATCGATTTGAGATACCTTGTCGATGGCACTTAACACTTCTTGTGAATAAAAGGCAAGATTAGATTTACAAACATTTGAACACAAGCGTGGATATAAGAAACTGAAGTGAAGTACATTCGGGACTTAGTGCCGATTTCTCGAGGAAGACACTTCATTCGGTGTTACGATCGAGGACAGCCGACTTGTGTTACAGTGCGGTGACCGCCGTAGGCTGTGTGCCTGGGAAAGTAGAGCGCTTATGGAATGAAATGGGTCGTCGGCGGGTGTCAGTGGTTCCGGGGCGTTGCGTGCCGGGCTGACAGACAGCTGTCTGGCCGGAGCGGTGCAGAGCGGGAGAAGGCCGCGCCGCCGCCGCTGCCGCCCCCGCTATCGATTCAGCGGCGCAGCGCTGCCCGCGCACTTGGTTTCGCCTCGTTACGCCTGCTGCGGCGCCTTACCGCGATTCCCACCCCTACTTTGCCTCATTACCCGTAATGCCGCGACGTCAGCTCTGTCCCGCGGTGACAGGAGGCGCCTCGCAGCCCACTTCCGCTTAACTCTCCCTCACTGCGACTCCTAGGTTAAGTAGTATGTTAATATGTGCCGTGTCGTTGTACTCCGTATAGTAGTTTAGCCAAGTGACCTACATCTCAGTGAGAGTAATTAACTTCCTCTTCTACAGAGTGAGGCATGTAAAACTGTTTTCCGGAAAACTTAGAAAAATACAAAATAATAGAATTAAAAGTTTCCATAAAAATTCCAGTACTCTGAGATTTTCAGCTATCAGTCGATCTTTTTGGCCCACTTTAGGTTACGGTAATGGGCTTTTGCGATCGTCTTTTGACAGCTCGAAATTTAAATGAAAATAACGGCTTAACTGTTCATCTGACACGAAAATTGAATTACCTAATTTGTAGAGGAGAAAATTCTCTACAACTATGCTCTCTTATGTTTTTTCATATCTCCTAGCGTTTCAAAGATATTTGCAAAAATAACGGCGATTTTGGGATGTATGTCTGTCTGTCTGTCCGTCTGTCTGTCTGTCCGTAACGTGTTCCCTGTTTTTAAGATGGACCGTTCAACTGATCGGCACCAAATTTTACAGACATGATTGTAGGCCTCCAGAGACCAGAACTTCCCTTTTTCAAATTTTTCGGACAAAAAATACGGTAGTAATAAAAAAAGCCGTTTGTAATATAATTGTAATTGCAAACGAACCGTTCATCTGACACGAAAATTGAATAACCTAATGGGTAGAGGAGAAAATTCTCTACAACTTTGCTCCCTTATGTTTTTTCCATATCTCGTATCGTCTGAGGCATATTTGCAAAAAAATAACGGAGTTTTGACACCCTCCATTGAATTAACCAAAACCAGCCGTTGGGAGATGTCACGTGACATTCCTCGCCCATCTTGCGTTACGTATTTGATGATTTTTTTTTGTAACTTACACGTTGTCATTTCAAAGCAATGGCGCACTGAATAATTAACAAAACCACATCGTTCTTCGTACGATAAATGATAATCTAGTGTCTACAAATGCCATATCAGCATTAGTTAACAACGGCCAGCAATTAGTATGACATTAAACGACTCATCTTTTGATTGATAGCCATAGCGTAGTTGGCAAGACTTTGGACTATGATGCTACAGGTTGTTGGTTCGGAACCCCACACCATCTAATTTTTTTTCCTAAAAAGGTTTCAGACACTCTTATTAATTATTTTTTTTATTATTTAGATTATTCTTTGGGTCCAAAATGTTTGAAAAAACTTATAAAACTACAAATCTAAAGTGGGCCGTAAAACACGTCAGTGCGATTTTTAAAAAAAATCTTTATTAGCAAATCATGATTTCGGCCAGTAACTGGACATTATCAGTGCATGTGTTTAACTGACGATGTTATTAATATGTATAATCCACACCACGCCTACAACCCGAAATTATTATTTGCTAATAAAGATTAAAAAAGAAAAAAAAAAAAAAGATCGACTGTTAGTTGAAAATCTCAGAGTATTGGAAACATATCACAGTGGTGGAGCGCAAACAATGGAAAGTAAAGTGAGCAATAAAAATTGTTTACCTGGAAGAGGGTCATCATTAACATAAACCTGCCGCACGGGAGTGGCCGTGCGCTCTAAAGCGCCTTGCTGCAGAGTACGCGTCTGCTTCCCGTCGGAGGTTCGAGTCCTCTCTCGGACATGGGTATGTTTGTTGTCCGTAGCAGAAGTTAAAGTAGTTTGTAAGTCTAGGGACTGATTGCCAAGCGGTTTTGTCCCATAGCTTTACAAACATTTGAACATTTCAAAAGTTGAAACTTCCTGGCAGATTAAAATTGTGTGCCGGTACCGGGACCCGAACCTGGGACCTTTGCCTTTCGCGGATAAGCGCTCTGCCGACTGAGCTATCCCGGCACGTTTCAAGGTCCGTCATCACAACTTTACTGCTGCCGGAACCTCGCATCCTACTTTCTTCCAGGAGTGCTAGTTCTTCAAGTTTCACAGGAGAACTTCTGTCAAGATTGGAAAGTAGGAGCCGAGATACTGGCAGAAGTGAAGTTGTAATGACGGACGCACCGTGAAGCGTCCCGGGATAGCTCAGTCGGTACAGCGCTTGCCCGCGAAAGGCAAAAGCCCCAGGTTCGATTCCCGATTCCGGCACACAATTTTAATCTGCTTGGAAGTTTCATATCAAATCACAATCCGCTCCAGAGTGAAAGTTTCATTATTTGAAAAGTTGGTTCAAGGGGCGACGTCAGCTCAGTCTTTTTTTGTAGTATGAGTCGCCTATGAATCGTCGTTTTCGTCAATTCAGCGCCAGTTACATGGCATCGTATGGCTGTGCGTTAGTCTCGTGAATGTTCAAATGTTCGTAAATCTAAAAGTCTCAACTGCTGCTGTTACCAGTACCTAATCTTACACATTACTGACACTTATGCTAAGGACAAAACACACCCATTCCCGAATAAGGACTCGACCCTTCAACGACAAGCAACAGCGCACTCCGCAGCAAGGCGCTTTAGACCACTCTGCCACTCCAATGCGACTGAACACTACAGCTTGGTCCCGAACTTTCCAACTTTTTTTAACATACCGCCTTGCATCACCTTGGTAGGTGGGCGGGGAGTGTGGCTTTGAAATCTTAAACAGGAACACCTAATTTTTTATTGCAGATTTCCATTCTCCGTAAAACATGTGAAACTTTGATGTGAATCACTATTTTCGTTTCCTTACAGATGTCGCTGTAATCTGTAAAAACAAAAATGAGTTGAAAATAGTTGAAAGACGGTATATTTCGAACAAATAAAAATCGGACTCTTTCTCTAGGGTTAACACATCCGGTTTTAGCAAATATTTCGACAGTTCTACGGAAAGTCGTAGACCTATTAGGGAAGAGATAGCATATCTTTGACGAGCTTCTTCACCATTTCTAGGAGCCTCGAAATACGAAGAAATAACATTAGCCCTCTCTGCAACCGTTAACGTCGTGGAACAATTGCGTAGAAATGTGTACATTCCGAATCATTGAAGTACAACATGTTCAAATGTTTGTAAAGCTTATGGGACTTAAATGCTGGGTCACCAGCCCCTAAACTTACAAACTACTTATAAACCACCTTATACTAAAGACAATACAACATCCATGTCCGAGGGGGGATTCGAACCCCCGACTGGAAACGGCCTCGCGCATCATTGAAGTACAATGAAAAGTCTGTCCATAGACTGAAGGCATAATGAGAGTCAGTGCTCATTCGATAGTTGGAGATGTCACATGATAACATTATCAAAAATATCGTTCTTGTGAAACACGACTAGTTCTGTACTCAAATGACGTGATGAGTGCTATCGACAAGGGATGTCAAATAGATTCCGTATTTCTAGATTTCCGGAAGGCTTTTGACACTGTACCTCACAAGAATCTTCTAATCAAATTGCGTGCTTATGGAATATCGCCACAGTTGTGAGATTGGGTTCGTGATATCCTGTCTGAAAGGACACAGTACGTTGTAATAGATAGTAAGGTATCGAGTAGAAGTGAATAACGGCGTCCCCCAGGGAAGTGTTAAAGGGTCCCTACTGTTTCTTATTTTTATAAACGATTTAGGAGACAATCGCGGATGATGCTGTCATTTAACGGTTAGTAAAGTCACCAGAAGATCAAAAGCAATTGAAGAATGACTTATATAAGATTTCTGCATGGTGCAAAATTGGCAATTGACCCTTAATAATGATAAGTATGAGGTTATCAATAAGACTACTAAAACTAAGTCCGTTAAACTTCAGTTACACGATAAATCAGTCAAATCTATTGGCCATCAATTCAACTAAATACCTAGAAATAACAATTTCGAACAGCCTAAATTGGAAAGGACACATGGAAAATCTTGTAGGGAAGGCGAACCAAAGGCTACGTTTCATTGGCAGAACACTCAGAAGATGCGACAATTCTAATAAAGAAAATACCTGCACTACACTTGTGCGTCCTATTTTGGAGTATATCTGTGCACTGTCGGATTCACACCAGGTGGGACTGACGGAGGATTTGGAGAAGGTTCAGAGAGGGGCAGCTCGTTTTGTATTATCGCGTTATAGGGGAGCGAGTGTCACGGAAATGATGCATGAGTTCGGGTGGAAATCATTAAAAGAAAGGCGTCATCCGTATATTTAGGTGTAACTTTCTCCTGCGAGCTATTAGAGAATGGAACTACAGAAAAATATAAAAAGTGGTTCGGTGAACCCTTTGCCATTGCACTTTACTGTGATTAGGAGGTACTTATGTAGATATTCCCATTGGAAATAATTAAGGGGACTCATGTCAGGTGTCCTGGCAGGCCGTGGAATGGTTCCTCCGCTTGCACTCCAGCGACCAGGAAATACATAGAGGTGGTTGCGGACATCCACACAACGCGGACAAACAAGGGCGCGTTCTCCAACAGTTGAGGTAGAACCTCATGTACAGGTGATCATTCAAACGGCCTGACCTGCATCATGAGGTCCTAGTAATCAGGCTCGTCCTTCTTGTTTCCTTGCAGGACAGATGGAAGTTACACGCAAATAAACAGCATAGTGCTTGTGAACTTAGTAAGCAGATGTTAGTTTGAAATAAGCTGGTGAACAGCAATGCGGGGCAAAGAGGTAGAGAAGTCTACTTCCGTAACTCCTTAAGCCGGCTTCTCCGCCCGTTTCACTACATCATATTGTTTACCTGATAAATATTTGGACGCTCTTAGGGAAACACCCGGTAGGTATGTGGACCACCCTCGAACTCTTACGGGCATCTGTAAAATGGCGTGGGTAATGAGGTTTGTGTGCTGGAGAACTACGTTAGTTGCCTGTGAATGAGTTGAAAGTTTGCTTCTAGCGGGAGGTGTGAATGGTGTAGTGACTACTGTGTCTGGACGGCATGGTGGAGACTGTAACTGCTAGTACAGAGGAGACGTGAGTTCGAATCCTGGTCCGCCAAAATTTTCAGCTTTGCCCATTCATCTGTTTTTATGTCCACTGAAAGATTTGGTCTGACATTTTGTGTATTGACTTCGCATTTCGTACTGATCTTGTTCCGGTACACTGATTAGTTGTCGTTGGTTTACTAAAATTTCTGTAGGTGTAGGTAAGAACGATTCCCTCAACCAGAACAACACCACTTCCGATGATGATAAATGTTTCATATGAGCCCGTTATACAAACGCTCTATCATCATTGACCAAAGGTTTGGTAGGACTCAGTTTGTGTTTGGTGATTTTCATAATTTTCCAAATTGACAATATACGTTATGATCACTATAGATTAAACGTTTTACAGAAAGTCTTACATATAAGCCAGTAAACCTATTGTTGTACAAAAATGTTTGTAGAGCTTATGGGACTCAACTACGGGGTTATCAGTCCCTAAACTTACAAACTACTTATGAACTAGCTACAACTAAGGACGGCACAAATATACATGCCCGAGGGGGGATTCGAACCCCCGACCGTAGTGGCCGTGCAGACCGTGACTGAAGCGCCTCTGTCCCCTCGGCCACCGCGGCCGGCTATTGTTGTAGATTAGCTATTTTTACTATATCCCCTACAGAAGTCGAATGCCCAAACAACAACAAATCATTTACTTCCGGTGGTCTTATTTTGAGTAACTTAAAAATTGAAGATTATAGATCTGCATCCATATTTTGCAGCAACCATGCGGTGTGTGGCGGTGGATACCTCTTTCAGTATTAGCCATTTCCTTTTCTATTCCACTCTTAAAGAATATGAGGGAATAACGACTGTCTATATGTTTCCGTACAGTTTCTTTTATTTTACCTTTGACGTCCATACGTCAAAGGTAGGTTGAAAAGTACTCTGACGCTTACCATTAAACAGTTCAGCAAATAGATTTTTCCTCTGTAAATAACTCAAATGTTAGCAGTGAACGGAAAATCAAATGTTTATAAATATATGGGACTTAACTACTCTGGTTATCAGTCCCTAGGACTACAAACTATTTAAACTAACTTAAACTGAGCAAAGGAAAAACACCCACACTCATGCCCGAGGAAGGACTCGAAACTCTAACGGAGAGCAACAGCGCACTCCGCAGAAAAGCGCCTAAGACCAATCGGCCACTCCAACGCGGTAGTGAACAGAGGTTGGACGCTGATGCAGTTTACGACTAAAATAACTAGTATTTAAATATGTAACTAGAAAGGTAGGCGAGATTTTCCCACTGAAATTGACGCACTGAATTTCCTTCCCCAACCCTGTCTAATTAGATTTTGGAATTCGTCTATAAAGACATACTCATCGGCAAGATGTCGGATCCTTGTTTCTCAATTTTCACAACCGGTATTACTAATGGAGTTATAAAATTCATTGTATTAAGAGTTTAAATACAAACAGGAGAATTTGCCTTCCAAAACATGGTAACTTCGTTTGTTCGTTAACAGATGTACTGAATAGTTCTACGTATTTAGATTTTTTAAAGTTATGCAGCCCTAATAGGACTAAATTTATGACTGTATACGTCAAAATTGTGGCAAGACTGCCCAGGAAATAAAAAATATATTCGGTGATGCGATTTTGATTAATCGTACGCTGAATAATTTATCCCTGACCATGAAAATTTATTGCCGTAGCAGGACTCGAACCCGCTATTTCTCACCTTTAGAGAGCAGTTGTATTAACCATGATGCTATCCTTCGCCATAACCACACTGATGTTTATTATCGCAAGCGTTTCTTCAGCTTGAATGACAGTGTGCAATGACCGTGTTCTTACGGTTTAATCAATGCATTGTCTTTCAATTGTACAAACTTGTCTGAAAGACATTTCATTGGTTACATATTGAACATACAGACACTGAAAATTGTAGCCCGAACTTTTCTATCGGTCTCTATACGAATGAGATAGTCGTTTATTTCATAGATTATTTTTGCAATGCTCTTGAGTAAGCTGAAATTATAAGTTCAGAGTATTAACACGTGCCGTCCGTAATTTAAATACGAAATCGTGAAGCAAAATGAATTCGTAGAACGGGAACATTTCAATACAAATATTTAATTAAGGAAGTGTTTACTAAATTTTCCAGAATTCGTCTCTCTGCGAGGCAACTAAAGGCACCCGCGAAATATTAGACAGCACAATCTAAAACAGAAAGCAGTGCAAATATTAATATCCGTGGCACGTGTATCGGAAAAAGAAGACGTATAGCGTTCTTTGCAGTATTAACTAAGGTATGATAGAAATGTATAGCAATTGCAAATGTCCGTGGGCGGAACTGCCGAGTCAGAATATACTCAAATAAAAAGATAACGTTTTACCGGTTACTAGGATCGTTTATAAAACATTCTCAGTAGAAGTTAAATACATGAATAATTTACGTCACGGATGCCACTCTGTCTTCTGATAATCACTACAAACTAATAAAAATATGAATGCGACTTCTTTCAAAAATACCCATTAAGAGCTACTTTTTTCCTTTATTTATTCATGTTTTCTCCTTACTGCATTCGCGTTTTTCTAATCTTTGTCTTTTATTTAGCTTGGACAGGCTGTTCTTCATCTGTGTCTACTAATTTTTCTCGCTCGACCAATCCCACGCGGCCTAATTTTATTGTCAGTGAACAAGTTAACATACAGTACGAAGAACACACTAAGCCTTGAAGAAGCATTAGACAGCCTGTTCATCGAATGAATGCATTGACCGAGCTCACATCTTTAGACTGCATGATACGGATGGTCATGTCGTGCAGTTGCCAGGCATGTTCACCATTCAGACGTCGCAGTGGCCAGTTGGTCCAATCAGTGGGTAAATGAGAGTAACCAGTCTCGTCGTGCACGTGCGGTTCGACCAAGAAGCACGACTTCGAGGGAGGACAGTCGTACGGGCGCCAAGCTATGTGGGATCCCATGACCATCAGCTACCGTGTGCTGGAGACCGTATGTAACCATGTGAGATCCCGCGCACTGTCTCGATGACTCACATCTGACGAACTGGGGTCCTACCGCTCCTTGAAATTGACATCAGGACACCAACGTCGACATTTGTAGTGGTGCCACGCTCGGAAGTCATGGAAAGAGGACGAATGGCGTCGCATCACGTTCAGTGACGAGTCTCGCTTCTCCATAACCTCCGATGACCATAGTGTCTTAGTTTGGCGGTGTCAGGGCCAGAGGAGTCATCCTGCCAAAGTTGTGTGGAGACACAAGTGGCATCATGGTGTGTGTGGGCAAAGCGAATGCGATCAGGTCACCTTTAGTTGTGCTTCGGTAGACGCTGACGACTCAGCTGTACTTAGACGTTCTGCGTGCACGTATCCGACCCGTGAGGGCACGGCACTATACGACCGTGTTCCAACAAGATAACGCACGTCCATAATTTAGCACTTGTACCTGTGGACTGACTGCAGCATATTGAGGTCCTCCATTGGCCTGCAACATCCCCGGAATTTTCCATTATTGAGCACGTGTGGGATGATATTGGATGGGGCCTTCGTGCCAGTACCAACCTGCTGAATCAGGGGGAACAGCTCCAACAAATGTGGATAAACTTGCTTGAGAGGAAGATCTAAAGGCTACTTGACACCATTTCGAAATGGGTAAGGGCATTCTTTGCAACGAAATGAGGTGGGGCACCCTACTGAGCTGGCGCCAACGTTACACATTTAACTGCCGACGATTTCGTATCTTCCATCCCATTTTTTAATCAGTTCTGTAAAGCCACATCGACCTTTATTCCCTCGCAAGCATTTCTTTTGGTAGCATCATTCTTTGTCAGGTAATGACTTTGTGTCTTCCTGAGTTTATTATTATAAGTCATCAAACACTGAGACTACACATTTCAAACGGGTAAAGGCATGTTTACCAACACCGTCTGAAGAGAAGGCCTGCGCGCTGCGGTGCCACGTCACGCAGAGTTGGTCGCGAGCGCGTAGCTCACTGGAAGGTCGATGGGGCACAGCCCACCGCATCGCATCGGCCAGCCAGTGAGATAGGCGCACGCGACCTACTCTGCGTGACGTGGCACTGCAGCGCGGAGGCCTTCTCTTCAGAAGGCGTTGTGTTTACCCGAATCAGCAGCCATACGTTGGCCTATCTTTGGTTATTTCCAATTACTCCAGGATCGTGTCAGCCACAACGCCACCGGCGATATAGTCTCCATTTCTTTTCGCATTTAATGTTTTTAAAATGGAATCAACATTTATGCTTTGTAAGTATTATCAGTATTATTGTTACTGTACCACTGATAACACTCGTAGTATACTAGGGACGTTCAAACGAAAATGCAAGAAACGCCTCTGTGGGTATAGTTGAAGCCTTTATTCAAATGTAATCACCAGAGGCCTGAGCACATCTATGCCACTGTTTAACTAGCCGAAGGGTTCCCTGTACTCAGAATTCCTACGGCTCTGACAAGAGCCAGACTTCTACTGTGGCTTTCACTTCGCCGTACTAGCTGAATTGCTACCCTTTGAGACTTTTTTTTAGCGTACCAAACAGATTGAAATCACAGGGTTACATGTCCGGGCTTTAGAGTGGATGTTCAAGCTGTTCCCACTTGAACTTGGCCAGTACACTTTGTGTGACCCTGGAGTTTTTTTTTTTTTTTTTTTTTTTTTTTTTTTTTTTTTTTTTTTTTTTTTTTTTTTTTTAGGGTCTTCTCAGAAGTGCTGCCTTCTTTGAAAGCTGGACTTCATGTGTGCCAAGTCAACTGATCACTTTAACAGCAGTTCTACGTTAGCAGGACTTTTGAGCAGTCGCTCTTTTGCCCTACTCAGATGGTGGTCACCTTTATTATCGGAGGTCCCGCACCTGCTATTATGGTGGATCTTCAATAATTGCACGTGGAACTCTCACACGATGCCATCTCGCGGGGTGTACTGTGCCCGTATATTCTAGGTGCCTAGTGGTCGGTCGCAGGATTTCTACTTTGCTTAGTAAGTTCCTTGTGTGCTTGATTATAAAGTCTTGCACAGTGTCCATATGGAGCTCGTCATGCAACTCTCTCGTTCTGGCCCATCTAGGGGCTCGTAGAATGAGTCGGAGGCACTTGTTTTGCAGTACTTGTAACATTTTTATATTGGTGGGACATGCCGTTCCCCAAGACGAGCATCCGTGTGTCATGGCAGGGAGGATCGTGGATTTGTATAAACGAACTTTGGTCTGTGTGGCCATCTGGGTACTATACAATAACGGAAACAGTTTATGGATTAATTTAACCATTTTTTCTTTCTTAAGTAAAATGTGGTGTTTAAATGTTAACTTATTATCGAGCTGCACTCCGAGATATCGAACTTGCTGAGACCAAGGAATATTTGTATTGTTTATGTGGAGAGTATCGCGTAGATCAGGTCGTCGCCTGGTGAACATTACTGCCTTGGTTTTGTCGGCATTTATCGTGATCATGTTTTGATGTGCCCAACTATCAATAAGCGTAAGCTGACGCTTGAGTCTGATGATGGCGGCGGTCAGACGCCGACTGCTAGCCAAGAATGCAGTGTCATCTGCGAACTGAGCAATTGTAACTTGGCGGACGGTCGGTAGGTCGTTAACATATAGGATAAACAGTGTCGGCGATAAAACAGAACCTTGTGGTATGCCTTCCTGGAGCGTTCGAATACCAGACCGTTGATTTTCCAGCCGTACAAAGAATCGTCTGTCTGTTAGGAAATTGTCCACTAGTTTGATCAGGTGTAGTGGGATTAATCCAATATTATGCAGTTTAACTATTAAGTTAGCACTCCAGACTTTGTCATACGCAGTCTCAATGTCTAAAAACGCTGCAGCTGTGTAATACGCCCGGTTCATATTATACGACAGAAACTCCGTAACTCGCAACAGTTGGAGTTCGGCTGAAAGGTGGGGTTGGAAAGCGTATTGATCTGGTCTTATTACATCGTGTTCTCGTAAAGGAATTCTGAGTCGGTGAAGGATGATCCTTTCAAAGATCTTGGACATAGTCGGTAACAAGCTTATGGGTCTATGATTGCCAGGTTGTCGTGGGTCCTTTTCAGGTTTTGGTATAGGCGCAATTCGTGACGTCTTCCAGTCAGTGGGGAAATAAGACAGTAACAGACAGCTATTTAGGATTCTTGTTAAAAGAACAAGTGGCTTCCTAGGAAGGTGTTTCAAGTGGACGTTGGATATGCCGTCTGGTTCTGCAGCTGAATGCGTTCCCAAGTTTCTGATAATTTTACGGATTTCTGTCGGTGTTGTCAACTGTGGTTGCGTGTCATCTCTTGCTCGTCGTATGACCTGAAGTTGCCGTTCTACGTCCCGAATGTGTCGACGTGGTATATCGAAGTCATCAGCCCGTAATGTATTTTGGTGCTCATAGGTTTCTGCAAACAGTTCTGCCTTCAGAAAGGGATCGAAGACTAATCCTGCTGGTCCAAGTAAAGCTGTTTTTGGCGCTTTAGGGGTTTTCATCGCTTTAAGGAGGTTCCAGTCCTTACGTTCATGGAGCAGAAAAGACTCCATTCGATCTTCCCACATTTCTTGTCGCCACTCTACGGCCCTCCTATGTAGTTCCCGGGTAAGTCTACGCAGTTCGCGTTTGTCTGCCGGATTTCTGAATCTTGTCCACCTCTTTCTAACCCTATTTTTCAGCGATTTTAGATCTTGGATGAGAGGAGAAAATTCATCCGTGGGCCTCCTTTAAAACTGGACCGAGACTGTAGCATGTTTATATGCGTCTTTTATGTGTCTGGACAATTCATTGATAGAGTTATCAATAAAAGCGGTGGATGAGATATCGGCTGTGGGGCGTATATGTCTCTGTAAATAATGTGCATATTGGTCCCAGTTCGTGATATACTTCAAGGGAGGTCTCGGAGGTTCAATAGCCCTGTTTAAGTGACCAATCACAGGGTTATGATCTGAGGTGAGATCATTTATCGTGACTAAGTTCGGATTAAACCTCAAGTTCTTAAGTATAGTGATGTCCAGCACATCCGGTCTGTGGTTCCGGTTCCTTGGAATGTGTGTAACATCGACGGGTCCGTAGGTTATTGCTTGCAAGCGCTCTTCTAAATTGTAGAGTTGTTGGCCCTTAGGATTATTTGCGCGAGAATTCCACGCAAAATACTTTGCATTGAGATCCCCGCATAAAATAATTTTGTCAAAACTATCGAAAATGGTGAGAAGATCCTCTTCGTCCATAGGATCAGCTGGACGAATGTAACCAGCCACCAGCGTGACATTTCCATACTGCGTGTTTATGGTGACTGCAGTGGCTTCGAGTGTGTTAAGCGGCGGTAAAGTTTCGACTGAATGTGGAATGAAGTCACGTAAATATATAGCGGTGCCTCCCCCTCGCCTTCCCTGTCGGTCTGTCCGATACCCCACCATGTTCGGAATTTTGAAGGTCTGTGTTCGTCGTAAATGTGTTTCTGTCAGAAATAAGATGTCCACTTTGTGGCGGGTTAGAAAGTCACAGAGTTCTGTTTTCTTATTTTTGACTCCTTCGGCGTTAAAATTACAAAATGTTAAGTCGCAGGTCCTGTGGATCCTCGCAGCCATTACGGAGCAAAGATTTGCATTACGCCGTCCACCAGGACCATTATTTTGGATAAGATGTCAGGTGCTGTGTTGAATTGACAGAAAGTATTTGTTATGACTGCAAAGATGTTTCGTTGACGAAGATTTGAAAAGAATGAGTGAATGCCTCTCACAGTCTCAAGTATTTCAGCAAAATCAGATGTTGGTTGGCCTTGAGTGGCATCTGATGTGTTCGCGGCGGTATGTTGTGCGCCAGGGATCTTCCAAGGATTCTTTTTTCGCAAGACCGGGAACTCTTGTGGATTCTGGATGTTAACCGGTGTTTGGGGTTGAGTCGTTTGTCGTCTCGATTGAAAAGACTGGGCTTGTGCTGTGTATATGCGCAATGCTTCTTGAAATTTTTCACACCCTCTCCAAGAAGCAGCGTGATCCTTGTTACAATTAATACACGTCGGTTTATGGCCGCGAGGTTTATCGCAGTCTTTCGATAGGTGGTGTCCTGGACATCTTACGCAACGAGCTGGCAGGGTGCAATAATTGGCCGTGTGGAAAAACCTCTGGCACCTTTTACACTGCGGAGGTCCATCTTTATTCCTGTACGTTTCCACAGTGACTCTCGTATCGAGGATGTGTTTAATGTCATATATAGACTCACTTTCTGGTCCTGGCGGTAAGGAGACGCAGTAGACAGGTTGTGGGATCAATTTCTGTGTGGCGTCATCCCGTGATTTGAACTGAAACACAGTCGCATTGTGAAATCCCAGTTGTCGTAATTCACTTTCTACATCTGTGTCCGGCACTTCCGCCGGCAGGTATTTTATGACGACTTTTAACACTTTGTCTTTTGGATTCTGATGGGTATAGAACGGTATATGATGCGCATGGAAAAATTGTAAAGCGGCTCTGTGGTCTTCTATTGAGGCAAAATGATATTTAATGGAATCACCTTTATAGATTGCTTGTACTGGGCCCGTAATGTGTTTCTTAAGTTCTGTATTGAGCATCAGGTATTTTCCAGTGTATTGAATGGTTACGGGTGGGACTTTCAACGGCTTCTCCTTTGGCTGAGCCGCAGCAGATGTGGATGCGCCCTGATTTGTCGTGGTAGTCGGTGTAGGTGCAGCCTCCTGATTGTCTGTATCTGCGCTCAAAGGAGCAAATTTGTTTGATGTAGTTACTACAGACTGTTTCTTAAGTGTTGCTGTTGGTAGCTGTGCATGTTTGCGCTTAGTCCCGGACTTCACTTGTTGAAAACCTTGATTTGTGTCGTGTTCGTCAAGGTCCATGTCCTCAGGGCGGTTTTTCCCGTCCTGGGGGTCCTCTTCAGATGAGTCATCTGTGAGCCAGGGAAGCCCACATTGGGCTGCAAGTTCCATTGCTCTTAGGTCGCGGGCTCTGCGGTCCTTATTGGTAATGACCGAGTCCGTCTCTTGAACATGGTTGGTACTCGTTGCGGCTGGGTAGGGTATGTTGTCTAGCTGTGAGGAATGTCGTCTGTGAGACGATTGTGACGATTGTCTATCCATGGAAGCGTCCCTGGTCGCAGATGCTGTTCTTGGCCGTGAACCAGTCTTTTGCCTGGACACACAGCGGCTGTCCGTCCGTGGACGGGCACCTGATACGTCACCATCGGCTAAGCTCAGCCTACTGCTGCCGAGTCCAGCAGCGGGGTTGTTCATGCCGAGACGGCCATCAAAAGTAACATCCGCGCTCGTTTGTGAACGCTCACCCCCAGAACCGGGGGTGGCGGAAACCGAAAACGAGTTCTGATCTATCGCTGGAACTGCGTACTACACAAGAATCAGCAATAACAAGTAACGTTGTTCCGATCGGGTAATAACTACTAAACTACAAACTACGAACTATCGATACAGACGGGATGTTTTTTTTTTTTTTTTTTTTTTTTTTTTTTTTTTTTTTTTTTTTTGACCCTGGAGACGTGTGGACGCGCCTTATCACGGAGCAGAATCACTCCCTCCCTGAGTAGTTCATGCCGTTTGGTCTTGCTTAGGCTATGGAAATTCTCACAGTACACGTCACTGTCAGTGGTTTTTCCGTGCTCGACCAATTCGATGAGTATCGAACCTCGGACGTCGAAAAAAGACGGTGATCACAACCTTGCCTGCTTGAATTTTTATGGAAAGGTGACGACGCACGCTTCGCGTCGCTAGATGTCGCACTACGTTATCCCAAAGCGGCATATTCAAATTTACACTGGCTTGGTTGTAAGGCGTTTTGTATCTTTCTATTTTAATACACCTCGTATAACTACATCTAAACACATATTCGGCAAGCTACCATATGCTGAGTAGCGAAAGATACCTCGCATCACGATTCCTTATTTCGTTTTCCTGTTTTACTCCTTTATAGTATAAGGAAAAAACGACTGCTTATATGCGTCCTTACGGTCCTAAATTTTCTTACATTATCTTGTGGTTCTTACAGGAATTACAGTAGAATCGCACTGCAGTAAACTTCAAATGCCGATCCTCTAAACATGTTTCCTTCAGCGAACACTCGCGTATTGATCACATCAACAGTTAGAAACGTAGCAACTCACCTCGGAACTCCTTCAGTGTCTGAATTTAAACCGATATGTTGGGGATCCCGAACACTTGAGCACTACTCAAGAATGGGTCGCATTTATCTTCTGTGCGCGGCCTTCCGAAAATTCTCGAAAATAACCCAAGTTAACTATCAGCCTTTTCCACAACTGTCATTACTTGCTCGTCCCATTTCATAACGCTCTGACTTATTAAAACTAATAGTTAGTATCACACAAACCTATTAGCACCTGCCTTCGTTGGTAATGGGACGATTATGTTTTTCTTGAAGTCAAAGACTATTTAGCCCATCTTGCATATCCTATATACCGGATAGAACAGTTCTGTTTCAAAAGCTCAAATGTTTGTAATTCTATCGGACCAAACTGCGTGGTCATCAGTCCGTAGCTTACAAATTACTTAAACTAAACTAACCTAAGGACAACACACACACCCATGCCCAGGGAGGACTCGAACCTCCACGGCGAGCAACCGCGCGCTCCGCGGCGAGAAGCTTTTGACCGCTCGGATACTCCACCGCTGCAACATTTTTGTCATTGGAGGCTCTCCAAAAGGGAATAATAATTCTAAGTGAATTTAATGTATAACATGTGTCTTGTTTGTAAGATGATATTACTTTAAGTGTGATAAATACAAGTTCGTACGCGTCTGAGGGCAAAAAGTTTGCACTATTTGATTACAGAATTAGTTATATGTGCCCGTGTTCAGCACTTTTTCTCGTCGGAATATTACTAAGGAAACTAAAGAAAAAAGAGTACGTGAAATCATTAGCTCTTGAAGATTAAGTCAAATCTTCTGTTGGATGAATGGATTCGGGAAAATATTTCATTCGTTGTGTTGCTATATCTTCACATTTTTCTCCATAGGTGAGGGCGTATTCGTCAAATTGTTTTCACTTTGCGTAACTCTTTTTGAATGGAGAAGGTAATGCCCTCAATAAAGCTTTACATAACGAGCAGTGTGGCCTTGTGAAAGTTGCCTGACGTTGACCACGAAAGTGGTACTCTACTCAAATTTTTAATTAGTTTCTATTTTGTCCCTTTATCAGGTTACCGAGAGGTTTTGCACAAAGCTACGTTTACTGTTCCATTATTCAATGACGTTTTATTTCTGAATGACACTTTACGATGACGCCGTCCATTCAGAAGAGTATTTACTGTCGAATTCATGACTCTACGTGGACATCATGAATACTCTTGGTTTGAAAAGGAGAAAAAGTAATTTCGCGTGATATATTTTGATTGATTTTACTCGGAATTTTCTGGATACAGTATTTGTGTCAGGTGGAAAGGTCTGGGATGGTGGTACTAATATTTCACGTACAAATTCAAGTAATCGCTTATTTTCCGTAGGCTTAGATGATGAAAACGAACTAGTTCAAAATACATGACAGAATTTTAGTTGGAAGCCTTGAGAAGAAATACGGCGTTCCCTTCCTTAACTTCATTGCGTAAGTTCAGAGGATAAACATTTTTAACAAGTTGTAAAAACATCATAACGTCTATAGCGTACCTACTGACACCCGTAGCGGTTTCTCCATCAAGAAGGATTTTTGTTACAGAAATAACCAATAAACACCAAATTATCACATTTCCAAACACACAGAGTTACTAACGAAGGAAATTTGGGGTCAAACGAGTGTCGACGACGAGGTCTCTAGTGACAACACGTAACATCAGACTGGGTAGGAATGTAAAAGGAGATCACCAACGTCTTTTTCAGTTGAAGCAATCAGTATTTCTATTAAGTGATTTTTCTCATAGACGAACAGAGTGAGTAAACTTCAATAATATCGCTCTTTATGGTACCCAAGTTGATCTCTGGTAGGAACATTTTCATTCAGCCATGAACGGACTTCCTATTCCCAACAAATATACTTGGCATGTACAAGTTGCGATAAGTTTTGTACAATTATCTTGAAAGTCATCAACTAATACACATTTATATGTCCTGATGGATGTCGCCTTGATAATGGGTAGCCAGACGTTTAGCAATCTCTTTCATTTAGCACTTGCACTAATAGCTATTTTACCTCTTTATTTTATCGTTTAAATATTACTAGTCCTTGATTTTACAGGAGAGTGATTGCCATTGTTTCGCTTTTCTACGTTAGCTAAATTGAAAAAGTATGGGCTCCTACTTAGTAAACAAAAAAAATGTTTGTAAAGCTTATGGGACTTAACTCCGGGGCCATCAGTCCCTAAACTTACAAACTACTTAAGAACTAGCTTATACTAATGACGGCACAAACATCCATACCCGAGGAGGGTATTAGAACCCCCGACGGAGAACGGCCTCGTGCATCGTAGCATAGCGCCTCAATGTGCTCGGCCACTCCGCCGCGGCAGTTAGTAAACCCCATGAGGCAGTTCTCTAATCAATGCTGCAGATAATTTTCCGAAACAAAGTTGCCAGCAGTCGTCAAACTTACCTCTCTCTGTAGGATCTGTTTTAAACACACAAGTCTTGAAGCCTATTTCAGGCGCGCTAAAATTTGGCATCACACACAGGAGGCCTATAATAACATCCAGCTGCTATGTTTGACATAATTTCAGCGCTTACCTTCATTCAATTACGAATCTACACTACCCAACACGCTGAACAATTAATAAATCACTTTTATTTTACAACACCGTAATTCACTGTTTTTGAGACGTAGAATGGTTGACATTTTGCTAAAAGTCGCCTACATGCTTGTTCTGTCATGATGAAAACCCGTGTCGTCCTATCACGTCAAGTCTCGGTCTGCCCTAGGCTGGAAACCGCTAGGTGGTCAAAACAATTACGTGAACAGTTTAGCTATCTAGGTTATGATGTATTGTTATCGGCAGAATGACCTAAAATGGTTCGACGTCTCTCTGTCGGTTCTATGGAGTGGAGCCAACAACATTACGGAAACAGAGATAGTGGTAATAACACGAAGTTGCTATAGATGGGGTTTTATTGACTTGTGATTACCAAAAGAATTTTAGACAACAGGAATCGTTAAAAAAGGTTACTCTAAGGTCGTCCACGAATAACATCAGCAAGAGATTACAGTTATCTCCGGTTAACAGCCCGTCGAAACTGGAGCCTAAATGCAAATTAGCTGCAAGGCACCTTCCAGGCAGCAACAAAACGTGCAATATCAACACAAACAGTCTGAAAGCGCTCAAAACGTTCAAATGTTTATAGAACTTATGGGACTTAACTACGGGGTCATCAGTCCCTAAGCTTACAAACTACTTATGAACTTGCTAAGACTAAGGACGGCACAAATATCCATGCCCGAGGGGGGATTCGAACCCCCGACCGTAGTGGCCGTGCAGACCGTGACTGGAGCGCCTCAGTCACCTCGGCCACCGCGGCCGGCTCTGAAAGCACCTTCGAGAATGTGGCCTCTATGCACGGAGGCCTAAGGTGTATGACCCATTAAAATCAGGAGACCGTATATCATGCAGAAACTGGGCAAAGGAATTTCAGTATTGAAGTCGTAACGAATGACACTGTGTTCTGTTCACAGATAGGTCAAGATTTTGAATTCAGCAAGACAATCGTCGTTCCCTTATCTAGAGAGAACGTGGAACTCGGAAAACCCTTCTTTTGTCCAGGAAACATCTGCATATGATTGCGGTGGCGGAATGGTGTGGGCTGGAGTCATTATTGGTGGAGACACAGACCTCTACTTCGTTTAGAGTCGCACTTTGACTGCTCAGAGGTATAGAGACGAGATCCTTCGACCTTCTGTAGTGCCCTACGCTGGTGCCATAGGAGATGGGTTCCTTCTGGTGGACAATGACGCTCGTCCGCATAGAGTTGCAGTGGTGGACAACATGCTTGAAGCTGAGGGATTTGAACGATTGGAGTGGCCAGCATGTTGACCAGACTTAAAGCCGTTTCAGCATGTCTGGGATGCACTTGGCTTACCCACTGCAGCCAGTCCAGTTCGTTCAACAAAGGTTGCAGAACTGGCTACTGCACTCGTGGAAGGATGGCCAAATATCCCTCAAGAGCTGATTGATAACTGCATACTGTCCATGCCGCGCTGGTGTGAAACTGTACTGGCCGACCGAGGTGACCACACTCCGTACTAGAAAGCAACGGTAATGAATTTTTCACTATTATGGTAGCCCCATGGTTCCTCGCTCTAAGTAAATGCCATGTAAACCTCAAGTAAATCGTACTGTATCACACACAAATTACAGTTGTAACCAATATCCGAGTAAAATATGTTACCATATGTATATTATGTATGATATCTCACTTGATCCACTAATTGTTTTGAGCAGTTAATGAAAGGATCAGAGCTCGTGCATCTGAGGTGTCACGTATTATCACAATGTTATATTTGTACCGAAGTTCACCAAAATTGTACCCAACCTCATCGTGAACATATTACACGATGTGAACGTTGTTACATCATTTCTTGCCGATATTTCACACCTCTTCTATGGGGTTAATATTAGGAATACCTTGCGTCGGAATTAGGCGATTTGTTTTAGTGAGTTGTTGCGGAATACGTCCCACACGCACCACAACTTCTAATTCATAACAAAAGGTCTCATGGGTTGGTACAGATTGTAACAATTAAGTCACCGATCCACTTGGGCTGTTTGTTCCCACATATTTTTCTATCGAAATCGGCCGTTGTTGCGATAAAGGGTACATAAGTGGGGCTTCGGCCCCGAAAGCCTATATCGATGATGTTTCGTTGAATGGTTCGTACGCTGACACTCGTTGATGTTCCAGAATTGAAATACGCAGCAATTTGTACATCTACATCTACATAGATACTCTGTAAATCACATTTAAATGACTGGCAGAGGGTTCATTAATCACTTTCATAACTTTTCTCTACCGTTCCGTTCTCTAATAGCGCGCGGGAAGAAAGAACACCCAAATCGTTCCGTTTTCGATCTTATTTCTCCTATTTTATTGGGATGGTCATGTCTCCCTAACTAGGTGGGCGCAAGGAAATTATTTTCACATTCAGAAGTAAAAGACGGTGATTGACACTTGGCAACACATCAAGCCGCAATGAATAACGTCTTTCTTTTAATGATTTCCACTCCACTTCGTGCAACATGTCCGTGACGCTTTCCCCCCGGTAACGTGAAAAAAGAAAACGAGCTGCCCTTCTTTGACCCTTCTCAATATCTTACGCCAGTCCCACCTGGTGAGGGTCCCACATTGGGCAACAGTACTCCAGGAGAGGACGCACAAGTGTGAAGTAGGCAGTCTCTTTGGTGGAGCTGGTGCATCTTCGAAGCGTTCTGCCAATGAAACGTAATCTTTGGTTCACCTTCCCCACAATATTTTCTATGTGTTCTATCCAGTCAAAGTTGTTCGCAATTGTAACTCCTAGGTATTTGGCAGAATTTACGACCTTAAGGTTTGACTGATTAATCACGTAATTGAGTTCAGCGGATTTCTTTTAGTAGTCATGTGTATTACTTCACACTTTTTTTATTTAGTGTCAATTGCCAATTTTCGCACCATGTAGAAATTTTGTCTAAATCGCTTTGCAGTTGCTTTCGATCCTCTGTTGACTTGACTAACCGATAAACGACAGCATCATCCGCGAACAGTCTAAGGGAGCTACTCAGATTGTCTCCTAAATCGTTTATAAACACGAGGAAGACCTATAACGCTTCCCTGTGGAACACCAGATATCACTTCTGTTTTACTCAATGACTTACCCTCAATTATAACGAACTGTGTCCTTTCTGATAGGAAATTGTGAATACAATCGCACAATTGGGGAGATATTCCATAAGCACGCAATTTCATTAGAAGCCGCTTGTGGGGTACTGTGTCCGGAAATCCAGAAATATGGAATCGATTTGAGATCCCTTGTCAATGGCACTTATCACTTCATGTGAATAAACGGCAAGCTGTGTTTCGCAAAAGCGATACTTTCTGAATCCGTGTTGACGTTTGGTTAACAGGTCGATCTCTTCGAGGTAGTTGATAATGTTCAAACAAAGTATATGTTCCTAAAGGGAGGATTCCACTTATGTCACGCTGAATGATTCTCTTCGGTAGTCGTTGGTTCCGTTCTTGCAGGATCTTATTACGGCGGCAGCGATATTGGAGTTAAATGTTTTACAAGATTTCCGATATTCACGGTGTACTAAATGTTCAAATGTTTGTAGAGCTTATGGGACTTAACTACAGGGTTATCAGTCCCTAAACTTACAAACTACTTATGAACTAGCTACTACTAAGGACGGCACAAATATCCATGCCCGAGGGGGGATTCGAACCCCAGACCGTAGTGGCCGTGCAGACCGTGACTGGCGCGCCGCAGTCCCCTCGGTCCCCTCGGCTCACGGTTACTCGTGAAATAGTCGTACAGGACTGTCTCCGATCTCATCGCTACCTCGGAGTTATTGTGTCCCATCTATGGTATACCGATGTAGCAACGCGTCCAGTCATTTAAATCGTGATGTAGCAGTAATCTGTCGCCTGCATCGCCCGCTCGTGCAATGACGGAAACATATGAGTTTCCGATGGTTGGTGGAGTCCAAGCTGGTGAGCTACGGCTCCAAGATAACTGGGTGACGGTATACTGTGTCCTGGCTTGTTGATTGTCCTTGCGGTTTGCGTCGTCCGTCGGCTGCATCAGACACTTGTTGTCTTATATAGGCGCTGGCGACCGTAGCGCCGTCCACTGAGTGCCACATATCTCTGTGTTTGCATACATGGGCTCCATCAGTGCACCAGGGACAATTTCGAAACCACTGATTGAAATTGGAACGTGACTTATTCGTGCATTTTGAATCGCTCTCAGCTGGGTTGAGATAGGTTGCGGCTGAATGGGGCGTGTCAGCGCGATCAGTGGCTGGGTGTGGTCACTAAGCGTCGCTTTATGGCGGCGGCGGGCTGTTGTCTGACGCCTCTTTGTGCCACAAAACTCCCCCTCCCCCATGCCCCGGCTGCAGGCTGCATTGTTTCACCTCCGGAGCATGGGCAGACAAAAGGGCTCCAGCTTACTGCCCTAACCCCGTGGCACCACACTTTCGCAGTGCCTGTCGGATTCATGACACTTGAGTCGTGACTTACCGTACTTAATCATAATAATAAATCCGATATCAACAAACAGAGCGAAATGATTAGACTTCAGCTGTAGCACACGTGCTGTTATGCTATTGGAACAATGTCCCACTTACATCTACGTAAAGATTCTGTAACTCACATTGAAGTGCATGACGGAAGAATCATTCGAACCGCTTTTATGATATTTCTCTGCCGTTCCATTGTCTAATATCGCGCGGGAAAAACAAGCACTTAAACCTTTCCGTTTTCGATCTGATTTCTCTTATTATATTGCGATGAAAGTGTCTCCTCGTATAGGTGAGTGCTAAAAATGTTCGCATTCGGAAGAACAAGTCGGTGAAATAACTTTCTCAAATAAATCTCGCCGTAACGAATAACACTGTTCCTTTAATGATTTCCATCCCATCTTATGCATAATTTCCGTGACACTCTGACCGCCGGCCGCGGTGGCCGAGGGGACTGAGGCGCTCCAGTCACGGTGTGCACGGCCACTACGGTCGGGGGTTCGAATCCCCCCTCGGGCATGGATATTTGTGCCGTCCTTAGTCTTAGTTAGTTCATAAGTAGTTTGTAAGTTTAGGGACTGATGACCCCGTAGTTAAGTCCCATAAGCTATACAAGCATTTGAACTTTTTTTTTTTTTTTTTTTTTTTTTTTTTTTTTTTTTTTTTTTTTTTTTTTTTTTTGACACTCTGACCCCTATTTCGCGATAATACAATACGAGCTGCCCTTCTCTCAATTATCTCCAAATCGTCCGTCAGTCTATACTATGCCCCTTTCTCACCTTTTAATTTTCGTCGTATTTTAGGCTCTCTACCACCTGCGGACCGGATGGAAAAATGCAGGTTCGGATTACGGATGCTGGATAGGGAGCGGAAGGACAGTGATAGGAGGAAGTATAAAAGTGGATTTTGGACTTCGTTCCCGAGAAGGGAAAAGTAATAGGTTGGATTTTAAATGACTGAATGTATTACAAACGATATACATTCAAGTATGAATGTTCAAATGTTTGTAAATCTATCGGACCAAACTGCGTGGTTATTAGTCCGTAGCTTACAAACTACTTAAACCTAGGTAAACTAACCTAAGGACAACACACACACCCATGCCCCAGGGAGGACTCGAACCTTCACGGCGAGCAACCGCACGCTCCGCAGCGAGACACTTTTGACCGCTCGGCTACTCCACCGCGGTACATTCAAGTATAAAAGCAATGTGAATATAGGTATAATGAATACAGGCTACTACGTACAAACTTGACTGCCTATGCAATGAGAGGAGATGTGAACAGCTGTGAAGGAGACTGTGGAATGAGAGTCAGTATCGTTCCGTCGTTTGCCACGTGCGCACGTTGCATCAAACTGCCGCCAGAGAGCGTGCTCCAGCGATCTTCGCGTAACCCATGCGGAGTCGATACTCAGGGATGTTACAAGTCCGACAGGGTGGGAGCCGGCCGCAGTGGCCGAGCGGTCTGCGTCGCGTCAGTCACAGTTTTCACGGTCTCTACGGTCGGGGGTTCGAATCCCCCCTCGGGCATGGATACTTGTGTCGTCTTCAGTATACGGTAGTTCATAAGTAGTTTGCAAGTTTAGGGTTTGATGACCCCTTAAGCTTAACAAACAAACAATGTGGTGGGTACCTCACAATGGGCAGCAATACTGCAAAATTGGACGCACAATTGTTCTGTAGGCTATTTCTTTGGTAGCAGTTTTGCATCTTCTAACTGTTCTGCCAATGAAACGTAGCCTTTGGTTCGCCTTCATTACAATATTTTCCATGTGTTCTTTTCAATTTAAATTATGTGTCTCCTGTGCAGTAGCGAGTATGACACATATTTTTTGGTGGGAAAGGGGGGGGGAGATTAATTTGAAGATAATTTAAGTAGTTTTAAATATACATCCCTTGCTATCTTCTAACAGTTTTGTTGCTTATATTGAAAGTATAATTTACACTGAAGCCTCTTTTGCTTTACCGAGATCAAGCTTTTATATTATTGGCAATAATCATAGAAATATAGCTACTTTTAAAAAAGAAATTTCATCAGTCCTTACTACTTAAACTAACTTATGCTAAGGACGACACACACACACACACACACACATGACCAAGGTAGGATACGAACCTCCATTGGAGCGGCCGCGTAATGCGTGTCATGGCGCCTCACACCGTACGGCCCTAATATCGTGTCGGACTTCCTGTTTTCAGGCGATGTGCAGCAGCTCAACGTCGCATTCCATGTAAAAAACAGCCCACACCATTATGCTTCCACCATCATCTTACACAGCGCCTTGTTGACAAATTACACTGCTCGAAACAATTACGGGATCAGATGAGATATACACAATATACGCATGGTAACGTATTTTATTCAGGTATTGGCTACAATTGTAATTTGTATGTGACACAGTACGATATTTTGTTTCCTGCACATAAGCAGGATTGTTCCACGTTCTTTCCAGATGAGAGAAGAAGATTGTGCGCTTGAATACAAAATCTTGACTCATCTGTGAATAGAACCATGTGCCATTCTTTACGACTCCAATAATGATGTTCCTCCGCCCAGTCTCTAAGGGCCAAAGGGTGTCGTGGTTTTAATGCGACACAATGTTCAAATGCTTTTTAAGCTTAAGGGACATAACTGCGGGGTTATCAGTCCCTGAACGTACAAACTACTTATGAACTAGCTACTACTAAGGACGGCACAAATATCCATGCCCGAGGGGGGATTCGAACCCGAGACCGTAGTGGCCGTGCACCTTACAACCGTGGTGGAGTAGCCGAGCGGTCTAAAGCGTCTCGCTGCGGAGCGCGCGGTTGCTCGCCGTGGAGGTTCGAGTCCTCCCTGGGGCATGGGTGTGTGTGTTGTCCTTAGGTTAGTTTACCTAGGTTTAAGTAGTTTGTAAGCTACGGACTGATGACCACGCAGTTTGGTCCGATAGATTTACAGACATTTGAACATTTGATCCGCTAGTTGACCAGCGTATTTCCTTTCGTTCTTTCTTTAAATCATGCAGTTTAGTTTCCTCATATTCTTGGGAGCATTGGCACCGAAACTCAGACTACATCAACTTAAAAGACCATAAAATCGTACTTAAGTATTAGTATAGTTTAGAAAAATGTTCAAAAGAAGTTTATTAACGAATACTAATGATCTGTTAAGCTAAAACTCCATACACGTCTTCTAGTAAGTACGTACGTCTTTCCTCGGAAATAGCAGCAAGTATTTTTATTTATACCGAAATCAATGTCAACGGTCAGATATAGTCCCTGTCATCAGCCGAAAAATAGTTTAGAGGGGTCAAGTCTGTGGAGGTAACCTCGTATCGACGGCTTGCTGTCGCGCGGGCTCCTCTTACCACAGCTGCACGATCGTACCTTCACTAAACGACAGACTTACGAATACCACACTCAATAGCTGCTCATTGACCAGAATGAAATATGCGACCGTCACAGCACAACGGAAGGTGAATATGTTCTGACCGTAGTCAAAGGTGTTAAAATGTTTGTTCAAATGTTTGTATAGTCTATGGGACTTAACTACGGGGTCACCAGTCCCTAAACTCACAAACTACTTATGAAATACTTACGAACTAGGACGGCACAAATATCCATGCCCGAGGGGGGATTCGAACCCCCCGACTGTAGTGGTCGTGCAGACCGTAACTGAAGCGCCTTAGTCCCCTCGGCCACCGCGGCCGGCTCAAAGGTGTTAGAGAGGAGTACTATAGAACTATCTTTTCGACTTGTATAGCGATTTATTATTATTAGTTTTTCTTACTTTTATTTTTTTTACAAGTAAAACATAATTTCTTAGTGCAGTGAGCACTCAAAATGAAAATGGAAATAAGATTAGGATAAAGTTGCAATTGGAGACGGAGCACAACCGCTGATTGTATCTGTTAAGGATGGGAAGACAGCTGTGCTTTCTTGAAGGAACCATCCAGACATTTGTCTGAATCATTTTACGGAAATTTCAACATCTGCAAGGCCTGAGACGAGTTTGAACCACCATCCACCAGAATGAGACTGCAATGTGTTAACCATCTCACTCGGTTCTTAAGGAAAAGGGAGGGGATGGTTGCATCTGTAATAGTAATTACCTTTTTCAGTTCAAAAATGTTCAAATGTTTAAATGTTTGAAGAGCTTATGGGACTTAACTACGGGGTCATCAGTCCCTAAACTTACAAACTACTTATGAACTAGCTAATACTAAGAACGGCACAAATATCCATGCACGAGGGGGATTCGAACCCCCGACCGTAGTGGCCGTGCAGACCGTAACTGGTGCGTCGCAGACCGCTTGGCCACCGCGGCCGCTTCAAATGTTTGTTAAGCTTAAGGGACTTAAATGCAGGGTCATCAGTCCCTAAACTTACAAACTACTTATACTAAAACGACACAAACATCCATCCCCGAGGGGGGATTCGAACCCCTGACGGGGAATGGCCTCTCGCATCGGAGCATAGCGCCTCAATGCGCTCGGCCGCTCCACCGCGGTTACCTTTGAGTGAGGACGCTGTTTCGTAAAGTTCAGTGACATGAATTGTCGTAACATAATACGACATGACACGTGTCACATGATTTGAAATGTTGTTAAGGCAGATGAATCTTCTATATGCCGTAACAGGACATGTTGTGCCAAGACATCAAGTGTAACATTCAGTGTACCAAAACGTGACATCCAAAGCAACGTATCGGCGCGATGTGGTATGTTATAAGACTGGATGTGATGTGAGATGCCTCTAAAATTGAAACAGAGCACCATGACATCCCAAACCGGCATTTTGCGTGCTGCCTTTTCATACATATTCTTTACAGTACGTACGTGCTGTAACAATCTGAGTCTTTTGTTAAATTGATTATTCAATTTTCATATTGTAACTGCACTTCATAAAATACGAGCATCTAGATAATTATACCGTCATAAAAACACAAATGATTAATTCCTACGTATGTAAGTCCCAGTGTAGACGGAAGATATTGAAAAACGTTGCTATTATTTCTTTGAAACTTTATGAAACTCTGATGTTGGCGATATTTACAACAGCAGAAAGATACGCGTGGCTGAAAGGAAGATTATCGCACAGGCTAGAGAGATACGTTTTTCATTGCCGTGTAAGATGTTCAGCACAGTTTATACGTTTAGTGCCAGTCGAGTGGAAGGAATGATAAGCTTACAGATACACGGCAGCAGTAAAGAAGCAATAAGTTACGCTGAAGAGACTGTATGCTCCGGGACGGGCGAGGCATAGTTGATTCGAATCAGCATATCACATCGAGAAAACAAGACAGGAAAGACAGAGTTTCATAAAGCTGGGGTAAAGATTACCAAGAGACAGAAATATTGGTTGGACGTTGCACAGTAGGAAAACAACTCGGATACGACAAGAGAGTGGCTAAGCCAAGAATATCAGATACACATTTAATCTTCTCTTGTATGGTTTTTCCTTTGCTTTCTACGCAGACACGAGGACGCTAATACTGTTATTCATATCCTGGTTTGTGTATGTAAAAGTGATCACTTTATGTGTGAAATACAACGGTTTGTCATTTCAGGATGCTTATAAGGATCTCACTGTATTCCTACGCGAATTAGCATTTACTGTGATCATCGTAAAACACTGGCTGAGTGTTCCAACGTAATGTTATTCAAAAGAATTGTTGACCAGCTATTTCAGTTTTAAGTACATCCTCTTCTGCACTTGTGAATTACTGAACTCCTCTGACACGTCAAGGCTGCCGTAGATAAATGTGGTATCTTATGGCAGGAAATGGGCATTTTAGTAGTACTAACGTTAAAAAAAGGTGTTCAAATGTTTGAAAAGTCTGTGGCTGTTTGCTGATGATGATATGATGAACAACAAGGTGTACACATTGAATGACTGTAGTAGGATGCAGGATGACTTGACCAAATTTCTAGGCAGTGTCAGGAATGACAACCAACTCTTAATGTAGGAAAATGTAAGGTGATGCAGATGATTAGCAGAAACAATTCCATAATGTTCGAATAGAGCATTAGTAAGGTGCTGATTGACAAAGTCGCGTCGGTTAAATACCTAGCGATATGAAATGGAACGAACATTTAAGGACAGTCGTGGCGAAGGCAAATAGTCGACATCACGTTATTGCGAGAGTTTTGGGAAGGTGTAATTCATCTGTAAATGAGACAGCATGTAAAGCGCTTGTACGCCCCGTCTTGAGTATTGATCAAGTGTTTGGGATCCACACTAGATCGGTTTAAAGGAGCACATAGAGGCAGTTCAGAGGCGGGTGGCGAGGTATTTAACTGGTAGATTCGATCATTGCGCGAGTGTTACCGAAGTGCGTGGGGAACACAACTAGGAGTCGCTGGAGGAGAGGAGACGTTCTTTTCAAGAAGCACTGTTTAAGACATTTGGAGGATGGGAATTTGAGGCTGACTACAGAACGATTCAACTGCAGCCAACCTACATTTCGCGTAAAGTCCACTAGGATAAGATTAGGGAAATAAGGGGTCGTACGGATGCATACAAGTATTCGTTTTTCCCTCGTTCTATATGGGTGTGGAACAGGAAAGCAAGTAACTAGTAATGATACAGAGCACTCTCCGCCACGCACCTTTGGGTGGATTGTTGAGTATGTATATAGGTGTAGACGTTATGGGACCTCCCTACAGTGGTCATCAGTTCCTAAACGTATAAACTACTTAAACTGAAGCACAAAACACACACCCATGCCCAAGGGAGGAGTCGAACCTCTGACAGCGAACGGCTGCGAGCACCGCAGCAGGGCGCTTTTGTGCGCACGGCTATTTCGCCGCACTAAATTTCGGAAGTAACTGCGGTTACTTCAAGTACATCACACTATTTTGATTTCTTCCCCCTCCTCTGTGTTGCCACGAATTACGCGTAATTGATTCCACTTGTACTGGAAATGCAGGTTTGGGAGTCTAATCGTATTGTACTTCGTCAGGGTGGAACTTTAAAGCTCTGTTAATATCCAGTAGTTTGGGATCTTCTTTAAATGGCGTTGTCCCATTGCAGAAGGAGTATTCAGATAATAGACTTGTTGACCCAGATGTGAGGCTGTCCATTTTAGTGAATGATGCTCCGACTCAAAACTTGGTATGGCACACAGTTGTATTCTAATTGGATCATCACTCTAGTTGCTGCTGCAGATAAAACATCCAACTGCGTTTTATACGACAGTAGCAGAAAACCGGCGTTGCGCGTGTATTTATTTGTTCTGTACTCTTGTAACCAAACTTCCCTTCCCTCTGTTACCCTCCCATCTCTCTGTAAATATCGGCCTTCTTCCTCGGTCCATTACTACCACTACCTCTCCACCTTCCCGCCTCATTGGTTCATCTCTTCCCATCCCCTCTCTCCCCAAAAACAGAGAAAAAATGTGAAAAGAAAAATACCAGATATGTGCCGACATTCGAGGTGGTCAGTGAAGCAAAGTTCTCTTCAGGGTGCCATTTGTCATACACGGTACAAAATTTATGTAAACAGTGAATTACTCTTTGGATTAAAGGCGAAGTAAGGGTGATGTCAGGGGTGCCACAGGGGAGTGTCGTGGGTCCGTTGCTATTCACGATATATATAAATGACCTTTCGGATAACATCGGAAGTTCGAGGATTTTTGCGGATGATGCTGTAGTATACAGAGAGGTTGTAACAATGGAAAATTGTATTGAAATGGAGGAGGATCTGCTTCGAATTGACGCATGGTGCAGGAATTGGCAATTGAATCTCAATGTAGACAAGTGTAATGTGCTGCGAATACATAGAAAGAAAGATCCTGTATCATTTAGCTACACCATAGCAGGTCAGCAACTGGAAGCAGTTAATTCCATAAATTATCTGGGAGTAGGCATTAGGAGTGATTTAAAATGGAACGACCATATAAAATCAATCGTCGGTAAAGCAGAAGCCAGACTTAGATTCATTGGAAGAATCCTAAGCAAATGCAGTCCGATAACAAAGGAAGTAGGTTACATTACACTTGTTCACCCTCAGCTTGAATACTGCTCACCGGTGTGGGATCCGTACCAGATGGGGTTGATAGTGGAAGTAGATAAGATCCAAAGGAGAGCAGGATCATTTGGTAAACGAGAAAGCGTTACGGAGATGATCGATAAACTCCAGTGGAAGACTCTGCAGGAGAGACGCTCTGTCGCTCGGTACAGGCTTTTGCCTAAGTTTTGAGAACATACCTTTACCGAGGACTCTAACAGTATATTGCTTGCTCCTACGTATATCTCGTGAAGAGATCATGAAGATAAAATCAGAGAGATTAGAGCCTACACAGAGGCATACCGACAATCTTTCTTTCCGCGAACAATACGCGACTGGAATAGGAGGGAGAACCGATAGTGGTACTCAAGGTACCCTCCGCCACACACCGTCGGGTGGCTTGTGGAGTATGGATGCAGATGTAGATGTAGAACATTTGTCACGTCAAAACTCGAAAGTGAAATACCCTCCGCCATGCACCAAACAAACTTTATTGTAGCCACTGATCATTCTCTTGTTCTGAAGTCAAGTGCATAAAAATTTCATCAAGACCGGAGCCGAACTGGATTTTCGCGAAACCCATAAGTAAAGTGCTCTCCGCCGTGTAGCGAACAAATTTTTATGTAGACAGTGACCTTCCTCTTTTTTTTCTTGAACGTCAAATGCGAAAAATTTTATCAAGATTGGAACAAAACACGCGGACGCATTGAAAAATATGCTTTAACAGTAGACACTGCGTGGACCACCTGCGGGAGAAAACGTAACTGGTAATGTATGAATTCTTACCCCTTACACACATAAACACACACACACACACACACACACACACACACACACACACACATACACACACAGGAAAACCCGGCGTCGCCTTGGTGAAGTGGTAATTAAGATTATTGAAAGGTATCCACCCGTTGTTGTTGTGTTGTTTGTAGAGCTTAGGGACTTGTTTGTATCCACTCGTATTAAGATTTAGGTAGACGGTGACCTTCCTCTTGTTTTGAAGTTCAAGCGTGCCAAATTTCATGAATATCGGAATGAAACTGATCTTGTCAGTCTGTAGGAAAAGTATCCTCCGCCATGAACCTCAGTTGACACTTGCTGATGGCCCAACACCGAAATCGTGCTAATTTCCCACTGTAGCAGCAGTAACCGATCTGAAGCCTGCGCCAGACAGTTGTAGTCTCATACAGGGGTTGCCGACCACAGCGCCATCGTCTGACTGTTTATATATATCCGTATTTGCATATTCACGTGTTTTCTTTGGATCGTCAGCGTATTATCGTAGGAGGCTATTATCTAGGAGCTTAAATCGAGTGCGGTGGCACCCTTGTGCAAGCTGGACTATCATTCTGGAGGCCGACAGCTCAAATTCCAGTCTTGCCAGTCATGATTTGGTTTTCCGTGGTTATTTTAAAATGGCTCGTTTCCTTTGCGATCTATCAAATATTCTGAGCTTGTGCTTTGTCTTTAATGATACGACAACGGGACTTTAACCCTATCCTTTCTTACTTCTTTCGGAACGTCGAAATTCTGAGTCCTTTGGCTACGCATGTATACATATGTATCTATTAAATATTCGGAGGTTTTGCTCGGTCTCCAATCAATCGACGTCGACGAGATAGTAAAATCTATTCTTCCTTATTTCCTTCGGAGAAACTTTTGGCTGTGCATGTATATATACCTATGAAATATTCTGATATGTATCCAAGGGATTCAGAACTTCAACTCTCCGAAGGAAGTAAGGAGGGTCGGGTTTAACATCCCGTCGACGTTGCTTCATTAGAGACGGAGTACGACATTTCCCGCACTGAGTCGGGCGCGCATAGCCGTAACATCCTTTCCTCAAAGCTACTCACTGCGCGTTCTATGCTTCCTATCTTCGTTGTGGATACGGATACAAACCCGAACTTTTGGTGACCAAAAGTATCTTCTATGACTAGCAATATTACCAAATTATACTATTCTACACCTTATAGTTTACGAAATATTGATAGTCGAAATCGTTAATTGTCACTTACTCTTGATAATCAAAATTCTAAGGCACTTTTAGCACACAGAGAAACCTAAAAATTTGTATTAGTTAGCCTGTAATGAAAGGAAAAATTCAAACGTCCCTGAATATTTATCCCATTTTAGAACATTCAAAGCGCTTGGCGAAATAGTATCTACTAACTTTATTTTATTGTCATATGATGGCAATGATTTTGCGGTAAAGTGCTGAAGTCCCATGTGAGAGGTACTAGTTTCCAAACCTTGTGGGGTAAAGTATTTTTCTTTAACTTTTATTTTATTCTACCCTACACCTCACTACGATGCGAGAAGTTGTCATAAGTGATTAGAAAATGGAGAAAAAAGTAAATATTTGGATATTTATAACCGAACACGTGCCGATTTCCGAGTGTCTGGTTGCTGTACAATATATGTACAAGTTAATTATAAAATAGTGCTGTACAAGCAAACCGTGGTCTTTTCTCTAAACCAACTACATTGACAGAGATGAACACTTTTGTATCGGAGGAGTTTTTATACCACTTTTTATTGGTAATATATAGCTTAAATTGTTGCAGATGGTACCAGCACCAATGACATTTAAATCCCAGCTTGTCAAAAGTACTTTGTTGCTTTTTATTAAAGAATTTAGCGTTATTTTAAAGGATGTGATTAGACAGTAATATTTGTTTGTGAATAAGAAAATAGGAACGCGGGTAAACTACTACGATCAGCGCAGTGATCGCATTATTGTAGTCACGATAGATACGAAGCTATTTCCGGCCACAATAGCAGACGTCTCTATGCCAACTAGCTCTGCAGATGATGAGAAGATCAAAGACATGTACGAGAAGATAAATAACTTTATTCAAACGGTTAAGAAACAGGAAAATTTGTTTGTGATTGGGGACTATAATTCGGTAGTAGGAAGAGAAGGGAAACTTGTAGGTGGATATGAACTGGGGAATAGGAACGAAAGAGGAAGACATGGTAGAATTTTTCACCTAACATAATTTAATCACAACAAATTCTTGGTTGTAGAACGATGAAAGACGATTGTATATGTGGAAAAGACCACTTGATACCGGAAGGTACCAGATAGAGTTTATAATGGTAAAACATAGATTTCGGAACAAGGTTTCAAGCTTATATCCAGATGCAGATATAGACTCTGATCACATGTTGTTGGTTATTAACTGTAAAAAATTGCAGAAAGGTAGCAACATAAGGAGATGGGACCTGGTGCAATTGAAGAAACCTGACGTTCTTGAAAGTTTCAGAGGGAGCTTTAGGCAACAATTGACAGAAATGGGGTAAATAACACAGTACAAGATGAATGGATAGCTCTGAGGGATGAAATAGTGAAGGCAGCAGATGGCCAAATAGGTAGAAAGGCAAGACCGGCAAAATCCTTGGATATCACAGGAAATTCTGAATATCATTGATGAAAGAAGAAGAATACCGTAAATGATCGTGTAGAATTGAGTACAGACGACTAAGGAATGCGATTGCAAATTGGTTAAGCATGAGTCGTTAGAGGACAAATGCAAGTATGTAAAAGTATGTAGAACTACGGGAAAACAGATACCGCCTACAGGAAACTCCAAGGGACATCGGGAGACAAGAAATGCAACTGTTTGTTTCTCAAGAACTCAAATGGCAAACCAGTTCTGAGCAAACATGGGGAAGCTGAAAGGTGAAAAGAATATATAGAGGGCTCTACAAGGGAAATGAACTTCGAGACAATATTGTAGGAAGGGAAGAGGAAGCTGATGAACATGTAATGGGATATACTATACTGAAAGAAGAATTCGAAAGGGCACTAAAAGACCTTAGTCGAAACAACGTCCCTGGAGTAGAAGATATTCCATCAGACCTACAGTAGTCTCTGTGAAAGCCAGCCATTACATAACTAATTCACTTCGTGTGTATGATATATGAGACAGACGAAATAATCTCAGACTTTATGGAAAATGTAATAATCCCCATTCCAAAGAAATCAGGCGCAGGCAGGTGTGGAAATTAGAAAACCATCAGTTTCATAAGGCATGGTTTCAAAATTCTAACACGAATTATTTACAGAAGGATGGAAAAGCTTGTAGAAGCTGATATCGGAGAAGATCAGTGCGGATTTGGGATAAATGTAGGAACACGAGAATCAATACTCACTTTACGACTTATATTAGGAATTAAATTTAAAAAAAGGAAAACCTATATTTCTAACTTTTGTGGATTTCAAGAAAGCTTTTTACAGCGTTGATTGGAATACAATATTTCCAATTATGAAGTCAGCGGGGATAAAATACAGAGAACTGAAGGTTATTTACAACTTGTACAAAAACCAAACAGAGGTGGAGGGTATGAAAGGAAAGCATTGGTTCGGCAGGGACTAAGACAGCTTGTAGCCTTTCTCCAATGTTATTCAATTTGTACATTGAGCAAGCTGCTAGGGAAAGCAAGAATAAATTCGGAGAGAGAATTGTAGTTTAGGGCAAAGAAATAAAAACATTTCGTTTTGCTGATGACATTCTAATTCTGTCAGAGACAGCAAAGGATCTGGAAGAACAGTTAAGTGAAATGGACAGTGTGTTGTAATGAGCGTTTATGATGAACATTAACAAATCAAATCAAGGATAATGGAATGCAGTCTAAGAAAAACAGGCAGTGCTGAAGTAATTATATTAGGTAATGAAATAATAAAGGTGGTGGATGAGTTTTGTTACTTGGGCAGTAAAATAACATATGATGGTCGCAGTACTGAGGATATAAAACGCAGAATGGCAATGGGGAGAAAAGCTCTTTCGAAAAAGAGAAATTTGCTAACACAGAATATTAATTTAAGTGTAAAGAAGTCTTTTCTGAAGGCATTTGTGCGCATTGTTGCCTTGAACGGGACTGAAACATGGACGATAACTAGTTGAGACAGGAAGAAAATGGAACTTTTTGTTAAGGGATGGGACCTAACTACAGTGGTCATCGGTCCCTAAACTTACAAACTACCTAAACTGACTGATCCTTATAGAAACACGCACACACATGCCCTAGGGAGAACTGAATCCTCCGACGGCGAACGGTCCCATGCACCGCGGCAAGGCGCCTTAGCGTGCACGGCCATTCCGCCGCGGCAGACAGTAAGAGGATAGTGGCTTTTGAAATGTGGTGTTACAGAAGAATGCTTAAGATTTGATGACTACATCGCGTAACTAATGAAGAGGTTTTGAACATAATTGGGGATAAAAGGAATTTCTGGCGTAAATGACTAAAAGAAGGGATCGATTGGTAGGTCATATCCTTAGACATCAAAGAATTTAGCATTGGAGTGAAGTGTGGAGGTAAAAAATTGCAGATGGAGACGAAGAGAAAAGTAAGCCGATTCATATGGATGTGGGTTGCCGTTCTTATGAGGAAATGAAGAGGCTTCCTCAGGATAGAGTACGGTGGAAAGCTGCATCATATCAGTCTCCGGACTGGAGACCACAACAACACAATATGTTTGTGGACAGGAACGTAAGAGTACACCTCTCCGGGCGAAACCAACAGCAATATTATCTATAACTTATATCCCAGATCATGCAACTTGGGCCTATATTCTGGTTGTCAGAAGTAGTTTTCTTCACAGTTTTTATGAATATGTCATGATTTTAAACGGTGTGGTTAGGTATTAATGAACAAAATTGCTGCGATTGAAACGAGGAACAATAACAACTACATTATAGCTTGTCATAAGTACTTTCTGAATTTGATGTTTTAACCGTTCTGCCGTACGCCGTTCACTGAAGCCATGAGTCTTCGCTTAGTCAATGGCTCCATCGGTATCGTACAAGGAGTAAAGGTTGATCCTGAAAATACAAGAAAATAAAACAAATACATATTGCGTTTAAAAATGAATATATTTACGAGCTATGCCCTATCAAATCTAAATTTTAAGTTAGTAATGGAGGTTATGTTCATGGCGAACAGTTTCCAATATGTGTAGCCAATGCTATTACAATCTACAAAAGCACTGATGGACATAGTTCTACATTCTTCACATGCAGACAAGCGTACGTGACCATTTACTTTGTGATAAGTCTGGGCGGATTTCTTCTTATCAACGTTGCCATCAGTAATATCAAAGCTCAAAAGTTGGTAACCGCAGAATACAATCGACGTAGAAGCATTTACCGCCCAGACTTGTCAAAAACTGTCACATCAAAGCCTCAGACGAAAGTAAAAACGAGTATGGAGTGGGCTTTAAGAAAATCCGTAGGTCACTTACAACAATTGTTAAGTCTCATAAGCTCTACAAACATTTGAACATTTTTCGAACAATAATTTCTATTCTATTATGTAACCAAACGTAATCACGTAAGAATAGAGGACACTCAAATATTCAAACAGGATGTTTAGGTTGCCATGCGATGGACAAGTCATTGTATTTATTATAGAAATAAAAATGTACAATACTGTTATAGCCCCTATAAATGTTGGTAGAAAACTAATCAGATAAAAAATTATTATGTGTTGAATAGGTTGTTCCATGAACACTAACTGAAATATCCGACTTGGTTTTCCATGAGATTTCACAGTTTTTTACGTTACAAGGAATTCGTTGCGAGACTTGCATTTTTGCGCATTTTTATGGGATTTCATAGATCGGAAAGGAAACAGAGTATGTCCTTTCAAAGGAACTATTCCTGCAAGCAATTCAATTGAGTAATTTATAGAACGCGAAAAACCTAAATCTGACTGGCAAGACATGAATTTGGCCGGCTTACGGAATGTAAGTCCACTTTACCAAACAGTTTGAAAGAATAGACACCGTAGAATGTATACATATATTTCTACCCGATGACAGCGTTTGGTCTACATGCGGTAATATCGTTCTACCTGGAGCAGAAATACAGTATAGCGAGCATAAGAGGGCATGAACGATAGCGGTACGTCTTGTGGGGATTTGTGGCGGACGGCAGCGTACTCGGATGGCAAATGCATTGTGGTCCCTCACGTTAAGCGGGATATCCGGGATAAGTTCCAAGACTTGCAAACATTTTCACTCGTCGCCATTGGATTATTTCAATGCCCTCGTTATTCAACGCCAAAGCCAATCCTTTCGTCCTTTTTCCCCTTCCTTCCTCTTATTAAATGTTCTGGTAGCCTGCCGGGCGGCAGTTTTTTATGTTTATAGCCTGGGCATGACCGTTCTTCCAGATCTAGCTGACGTTCATTGATGCGCGCAGATAAAGTCGTGTCACATCGCTAAGACTACGCTGAACATCGCGTCAGGCCTAACAGTGATCCATCGTCATTTTATGAAACCTCACGTACTAGTAATGCTACGAAAATTTGTGTCCCAGCGTTCTGCAAAGTTTTCTTTCTGATCTTCGATTCATGTTGTTGATGTCACGGGTTGTTGGTCTCACCAATGTAATTATTTGTATCGTCAGTGTTTCCTGACATCGTCTTCTCTCCTACTGAAGGATGTGTTCTCGCCAAGGAAGTTCTTCTGCTGGAAAAAAATAAATAAAGAAAATAAACTATGCAGCCTTTGTTATAGTTACGTTTTATTTCTAGTATGTAAGCAAGTCCGACGTCTGGTCGGGTCGCAAGTTTTACAGGGTCTTCCACTGGTGCCTTTACTGAGCAAAATATCAGAACTTATGCCTAACATCTAAAATGGCATGACCTACTGTAGGCTTAACACAGCTTCGTTGTTCAGCGAGATACCTCGACATATTGTCAGGCGAGAAAGCTTTTTCTCCCAATGCTTAGAAAGCATGGGCACCCCATCTAGTTGATACGCCATAGTTTTCCCGACTTGAATTCTGCAATTCTGCGTGACACTAAAACTTGCTTGTATTTATGTCGCAATAGCCCACAAGAATATTTAAGTGCAAATATTTCTAGAGGCGATTAAGGATGGTGTCCCGATCAATATTTTATAAGGGTGTTTGTCATTTTGAGTCTTTTACACATAGCTATTAAAAGTCGCATGTTCTCAAGTTAGGTAGTACCCCCAAGTGTTCATAGCGCCAGGACGGCTATATTCTCTGCGATCAGGTGTAAACGTGACTGACTGACGCTCGACTAATAGGGCAGCGGGCTGTACTGTGCGCCCACACATTGGAGCCAACATTCAAATGAATTCGTCGAGAGACAACGTGAACATATGTGACGCATGGCCTTTGCATTAACGGTTTTGAGTGCGAATAATTACATTTTGTCATTGCTAATCAAACACTGAAACATGTAAAAGATGATGAGGTGTGTTGTAGCGCTTCCTACCGAACATTAATTATGAAATCAGTAAGTTTTAAAATATGTTACAAGTAATCGAAACACATTATTAAAACTTAGACCTACTACTTTAAATGGCTGGACTTGAAATGAAAAAGGAGGGATGCGGTACCTGTTAAAGTTCTTTTGGTACTGAGGATTCGATTTCTTGATACAGGAGTAGCCTACACATCCTTTTTAAAATAACCATGTAATTCATATCACTGGTAGTGTTTGAAGTTTGCAAAGTAATATGTGAGACTTGACAGGAAAAGTTAGGTAATGTTAATTTGAAAAATTTCATTCAGTAATTTAGTGTGTCAAAAGTCGAAAAGAGTCTTTAATTTCAATAATCGCACCTACGTTTTGACGTGGCATTTCGATTTTTGTGGTTGCTTTCACAAATAAATCACTCTCTGATACAGTTCTAATATATACAAAGAGATTCGAAAAATTTAAAATAAACGGCGATGAAGAACGAACGAAGAAATGAACAGTTTCGAGACGAGCAGACGACAAAGACAGAATGAAACGTTGGCACCAATGTGTGGGCGACGTATACATATTGGCCCAACGTCGTTTGATGTTTGGTCAAGATACCGACAAACAACGGAGCCATACCAACGTTGTAGCCAACGTTGGTTCCAATGTGTGGATCTGGCCTTAGAGGGGCGAACACGAGAAAACACTGCGGAAGTCTATGTGGCCATGTGGCGTTCACTTCCGGTTCAGGTACAGCAAAACAGAAAACATTGGGCAGCAATGTTTGTGTTTGTCATGTGGATCGCCTGTTTGACGCTGAGGAAAAAGAACAAACACACAGATATCTGAACATATTAAGGTACCACACATAAAAGTATTTTTACCTCTAGATGTTGTACCCTGTATAACAACATCGTTAATAATATAAAATTTGAATGTAAGGGCAAATTATTAAAATTATACAAACAATATAGGCAAGAAAACTTCGAGAAATATAATACGGTAACTTTTCGTATTGCTACCAAGTGTGACTGAGTCGCCCTACCTATTGAATTTTATGCACCCTGTTAAGCGCCTCGCTACACACCAGGGAGCGTGCTTGTACTACTATAGTCGGCGTCACGTATGAAGGCGCCCCAATTTTCAGCCGTTCTGCGCAGCATTCTCCATTACCGCACTGGCAGCCAATAATATTCCTTCTCTAGGCGCGTGACTGGCCGCGAGTTCCGCAATGTTTGTCCCGGAGGCATAACTGTCGATGGTCGGCCGTAGTTCCTCCCCTCAAGGCTTCGGCTATCGCTGCACCTCCATGCGCCTTACTACTTGACGCCAACTACAGCAGATGTGAGGACGTACTCCATCGAATCCCAGTTAAATACATTATTTACTTGCCTGCAATCTGCAAACATTCTGCTGTACTGTAGCACAGTTGCGTAGGGCTACCGAGCGAGGTGAACGGCAACTTAAACACGCCTCTAGCCACCCTGATTTAGGTTTTCCGTGATATCCCTAAATAACCCCTAGCAAATGTCGAGATGGGCGGATTTCTTTCCCACCCTTTGCATGAATCAGTCTGATTGTGGGCTCCGTCTCCAATGACCACGATGTTGCCGGGATGTTAAACCCTAGGTTGCCAGGGAGGCGAAAGGAAGAGTTGGACTGGGGGAGAGTTGCAAGGAGATGAACAGGAAGAAGTTGGTGAGGTGATGGTCAGAGAGAGGCAGGAGGTAAAACTGTACAGAAAGAGCGATGGAAAAGCAGAAGGATAAAGAGACGGGAAAAGGAAAGTAGCTTAGGGTTTAACGTACCGTCGACAGCGTGGTCACTACAGACGGAGCTCACTGCAGAATTTTAGGCTAAATATGAGGTAGGAAATCGGCCGTGCCCTTTGAGAGCAACCATCGCGATATTTGTCAGGGATTGTGCGGTAGCCGCCGAGCAGAGGTGCGAGTCCTCCTACGGGCAAGGGTGTTTGTGATATTCTTAGCGTCACTTAAAGTTAGTGTAGGTAGTTTCATAGTCTAGAGACCGATGAACATTGCAGTGTAGTCGGTAAGGTTTATGAACATTTGATTCCGATGTTCTCAGCGACAGTGGAACCACATTCGTCCCGAATGCGAATCCAGTACGTTATCACTGCGCCACTTCGCTGGGTACAAAGAGACGGGAAAGAGGAGATCGAAAGGGGGAGTGGATGAACGAGGAGAGGGGGAAGAGGAGATGAAGGAAGACGTGAAGGATCAGATGTAGAAGGAAAGGACGGAAGAGGAGGAGATGAAAGACAGAGAGAGCGAGAGAGGGGGATAAGAATAAGGAAATCAGGGAGGGTGGGATGTATATCCCGTTCTCATATACAAAGTATTATGAAGTGACACGTAAGCCGCGGTAGAGTGACCGAGCGTTCCAAGGCGCCTGGCTGAGGAGCGCACCGTAGCTCGCCGTCGGAGGTTCGAGTCCTCCCTAGGAGTATTTGTTATCCTTAGCATACGTTAATTCAAGTAGTTTGTAAGCCTAGGGACTAATGACGAGGGCACTTAAGATTACACACATTCGAACATTTGTTACACGTGTGATATGCAGACTATCAGTGTAAGAGTAGATTTATGCAAAAATTATACCCACAAAACAAAACTACGTAGTCCTGTACTTTCTCCTGAACCCCCGTTCGGATAATTTGACCTTTCGTGAAACACAGTGATGCTACTTTTAGCTCATAGATCCCGCGAGTCGGCAAACTAGTTTCCTAGATCACATTACAAGTTGTCCTGACGTCTAGTTTGCCCCCCTCCCCCCGCAATCATATTTGCGGAGGTCTCGGGGAACTGAGTGGCCCATTACGAAGAGGTCCGGCGGCGCGTTTCCGGCACGTGTGGCGGAAATTTGCGGAACCGATTTAGCCGCTCAACTGGCGGCATCGCAGCTAAATTGACTTTGTTTGGGCGGCGACGTCTGGGCACCACGTGCGCCGGCCGCCCCAGGAGAAATCACCTCCGCGGAAGCGCCGCCGCCACGCGCTATCGATTATGCCGGACACCGGACGTCGCCGCAGCCGCAGCCGCGGCCGGGCGCTCTGTCTGCTAAACGCGGCCTCCCCCTGGGTCGCAGGCTGCCCTGGCGTCCAAAAATAAACCAACAACCCGCTTATTTCCGCTCCAGTGCTGAATTTGCTTTATACACTACGTAATCAAAAGTAGCTCATAGCGAGCATCAAAGCGGATACAGGTATTAGTGAACACAGAGCTGTCGTAGCGAAATTGAATATCGAAAGTCCCAAAGTTACCAAAAATAAACGAAAAGTATATTCAGGAAAGCAGATAGAAACAAAATACATTGCTTCTTGAAAGACAGCTTCCACTCATTTCTTACAGTAAACGTAGGTGTAGACCAGATGTGGCTCAAATTCAAAGAAGTGGTATCGACAGCAATTGACAGTTTTATACCAAATAAATTAATAAGAGAAGGAGGCGATCACCCTTGGTACACAAAACAGGTCAGGACACTGATGCAAAAGCAAAGGGAAAGGCATACTACATTTAAACGAACACAAAATCCCCAGTTTTGTGTCCCAGCCTCGTCGCCGCTTTTGTGTCAATTGCCAATTTTGCACCATGCAGAAATCTTATATAAATCATTCTTCAATTGCTTGTGATCTTCTGGTGACTTTACTAACCGATAAATGACAGCCTCATCCGCGATTGCCTCCTAAATCGTTTATAAAAATAAGAAACAGTAGATACCCAATAACACTTCCCTGGGGAACGCCAGTATTCACTTCTACTCGATAACTAACCTTCTATTACAACGTACTGTGTCCTTTCAGACAGGATATCACGAACCCAATCTCACAACTTTGCCGATATTCCATAAGCACGCAATTTGATTAGAAGATTCTTGTGAGGTACAGTGTCAAAAGCCTTTTGGAAATCTAGAAATATGGAATCTATTTGACGTTCCTGATCGATAGCACTCATCACGTCATGTGAGTACAGAACTAGTCGTGTTTCACAAGAACGATAATTTCTGAATCCATGTTAACTATTGGTAAATAGGTCGTTCTCTTATAGGAAGTTCATAATATTTGAGGAAAGTATATGTACTAAAATCCTGCTGCAAATCGACGTCAATGATATAGGCCTTTTTGTGTCCCAGCCTCGTCGCCGCTTTTGTGTCTCTTTCCGTCGTAGGTGTCGGTGGCCGAGTAGAAAGACCGACACAGGAATAAAGGATGCACGCTTGTGCAGGTAGGAGGTGACCAGCCAGTGGGACAGCAGAAACTAGAATCACTAGAGTAAATTAGAACGAGATATATATTTCTTGGAGACTTAGTAATACTTAACTTTTACATAGCTCAGTACTGCAGAATGCTGATACATAGTTGAGCTAGAGGCCTGCCTAGTGCCTATCCGATAGCCAAGACTTCACTGGTGCCTATCTGATTCCGAAGTGTTAACTGGTTCCTATCTCAGTCCCAAGTGAACGATGTCGTTCAGTGGTGGCCACGAGCGGAATTCTAGCAAAGGGCGCTCGTGGCTGATGTAGTAAGAACGCCGCGCCGTGCGTTCATGGCGGCGCGCGGCGAAAGTAGGTGGCGCGCACATTAAACTTGTGCGACACCACACCCACGATTGGCGATCGTACTCAGAAGCTCGAAATTTAGCGAGGAATTCAATGAGAGATGCCTACAATACTTATCACAACGAAACTCTTTCTCGAAATTTGACTGAAAACCCAAAGAGATTTTGGTCATATGTTGAATATACTCGGGGCAAATCACAAACAATATCTTCACTACGTGATAGTAATGGCGATCCTGCCGATGACAACGCTACTAAAGCAGAGTTACTAAACATAGGTTTAAAAACTCATTCACCAAAGAAGACGAAACCAATATTCCAGATTTCGAATTACGAACAGATGCCGTTATGAGTAACGTAAAAGTAGATATCATCGGATTAGTGCAGCAACTAAAATCAGTTAACTAGAACAAGTCTTCTGGTCCGTATTGTATTCCCATTAGATTTCTGATTATGCTGAAGTGATAGCTCCTTACTTAACAGTCATATACAATCGCTCTCTCATAGAAGGATCTGTACCAAAAGATTGGAAAGTTGCACAGGTCACACCTATATTCAAGAAAGGCAGTAGGAGTAACCCACTAAACTACAGCCCTATTTCATTGACGTCAATTTGCAGCAGGGTTTTGGAACATATCCTGTATTCAAATATTATGAATTATCTCGAACACAACGATCTATTGACCCAAGGTCAACACTGATTTAGAAAATATCGTTCATGCGAAACACAACTAGTTCTTTATTCACAGGAAGTGATGGGTGCTATCGACAAGGGTTCGCAAATCGATTCCGTATTTCTTGATTTCCAGAAAGCTTTTGACACCGTACCTCACAAACGGCTTTTAATCAAATTGCGTGGTTATGGTATATCGCCCCAAATTTGCGATTGGATAGGGGATTTCTTGTCAGAGAGGACACAGTTCGTAGTAATCGATGGTAAGGCATCGCCTAAAACAGAGATGATATCGGGCGTTCCACAGGGTAGTGTTATTCGTCCTCTGCTGTTCCTTATTTACATAAACGATTTAGGGGAAAATCTAAGTAGCTCTCTTAGGTTGTTTGCAGAGGACGCCGTCATTTACCGTCTAGTAAAATCATCTGAAGATCAAAACCAACTGCAGAACGATCTGAATAAGATATCAGTATGGTGTAAAAATTGGTATTTGACTCTAAATAATGAGAAGTGTGAAGTCGTCCACATGAGTACGGAAAGAAATCCGTTAAACTTTGTAAACAAGGTAAATCAATCGAAAGTGAAGGCCGTAAACTCCACAAAATACCTAGGAATTACTATTACTTCAGACTTAAATTTGAAAGAACACGTAGATAATATCGTGGGAAAGGCGAACCAGAGACTGCGTTTTATTGGCATTTGACGCGGTGCCACATTACAGACTGCTAGCAGAGACACGAGCATATGGAATAGGTTCACAGATTTGTGACTGGCTGGAAGATTTCCTAAGTAATACAACGTATTACGTCATTTTCCACGGCTAGTGTTCATCACAGACGAGTGTATCGTCAGGCTTGCCCCAGGGGAGTATGATAGTATCGCTATTATTTTTTATCTATATAAATGATCTGATGGACAGAGAAACTTGTAATTTGAGGGCTATTTGCTGATGATACTGTGGTGTATGGGAGGGTGCCGTCTTTAATTGATTGTAATAGCATACAGGATCACTTAGACAAAATTTCTAGTCAGTGTAAAGAATGGCAGCTAGTTCTAAATGTAGATAAATGATGCACACGAGTAGGAAAAACATTCCCATAATGTTCGGATACAGCTTTAGTAGTAAGCTTCTTGCTTTAGTCGCGTCGTTCACATATCTAGCTGTAACATTGCAGAGCGATATGAAATGGAACGAACCTGTAAGGACAGTTATGAGTAAGGCGGATAGCCGACTTCGATTTATTCGAAGAATTTTGGGAAGATGTACTTCATCTGTAAAGGAGACCGCGTATAAAACGCTTGTATGACCACGTCTTGAGTATTGCTCAAGTATTTCGGACCCGCAGGAGATCAGTTTAAAGTTTAGAGTCGAGCAGCTAGGTTCGTTACTGGTAGCTTCGACCAAAGCGCGAGTGTCACAAAATGCTTCTGGAACTCCAGTGGGAATCACTGGAGGAAAGATGGCGTTCTTTTCGAAAAATTCTGTTGAGGAAATTTAGAGGGCCGGAATTTGAAGATGAGTGTGGAACTATCTTCCTGCCGCCTACTTACATTTCGCTTAATGATCACAAAGACATAAGAGAAATTATGGCTCGTAAGGAGGCTTATGGACATTCTTTTCCCATCGTTCTATTCAAATGTTCAAACGTTTGTATATCTATCGGACCAAACTGTGTGGTCATCAGTCCGTAGCTTAAAAACTACTTAAACCTAGGTCAACTAACCTACGGACAACACACACACCCATGCCCCAGGTAGGACTAGAACGAGCAACCGCGCGCTCCGCAACGAGACGCTTTAGACCGCTCGGCTACTCCACCGCGGCCCCCTCGTTCGATACGGGAGTGGAATAGGAAAGGAAAAGCATAGTAGTGGTACAGTGCACCCTCCGCCACGCACTTTGCGGGGGGTTGCGGAGTATATATTTAGATGTAGATCTGGACACCTGGCTGAAAATGACTCGAAACTTCGAAGCGCCTTCATCGGTAAAGCCCGAATTCAATATGGTGTCGGCCTAACTTTAACCTTGATGACAGCTTCCACTCCCGCAGATATAAGTTCAATCTCTTGCTGGAAGGTTTCTTTAGTCAGCACGGAGTGTTGAACATAGGTCAGATATTGAAGTGGATCGGTGAGGCCAACACGAAGTCGGGGTTCCAAAACATCCGAATGTGTTCTATAGGCTATAAGTCAGAACTCTGTGCAGGGCAGTCTAGTACAGGGATGTTATTGTCGTGTAACCACTCCTCCATAGGCCGTGCATTAAGAACTGGTGTTCGATAGTGTTCAAAGACGCGATCGCCATCACCGGATTGCTCTTCAACGGTGAGAGGCAAGAAGGTGCTTCAAAGATCAAAGTAGGCCTGTGCTATGACAGTGCCACGCAAAACAACATGTGGTTCAAGTCCCGTCCATGAAATCACGACCACAACATAACATCACCGCCTCCGACTTTTACTGTTGGCACTACACACGCTGGCAGATGTTCACCGGGCATTGGCCATACCCGTACACTGCCAGAGGATCGCCACATTATGTACCATGATTCTTCACTCCACACAACGCTCATCCACTGTTCAATCTTCCGATATTCACGCTCCTTTCACCAAGAGAGGCGTCGTTTGGCACTGACCTGCTAGATGTTTAGGGCAGCCGCTCGACCATTAAATCCAATTTTCTCACCGCCCGCCTAACTTTGATAGTACTTGGCGTGTATCCTGATGCCATTTGAAATTCATGTGTGATGCTTTGAGTAGATTCCTACCCATTACTCCATAGGACCCTCTTCAACTGTCGGCAGTCTCTGTCAGTCAACAGACGTGGCAGGCCTGTACACTATCGCCCTGTACTTATCCCTTCACGTTTCCACTTCACTATCACATCAGACGTAGGGATGTTTAGGAATGTGGAAATCTCGCGTACAGGCTTCAGATACAAATGACGTTCAAACACCTGACCACCTTCGAAGCCCTTGAGTTCCGCGGAGCGCCCCATTCAACCCTCTCACGATGTCTAATCACTACTGACGTCCCTGTTATGGAGTACCTGGCAGTATGTGGCAGCACTATGCACCTAATATGAAAATAGTATGTTTTTACGGGTGTCCGCATACTTTCTACCACATAGTGTAATTTTACAGACCCTTAAGAGATGTTCTGAAGTCGTGTTCAGCGCGGAGGACGGATTTCCGCCTGTGACGTTACCTCACATATCAGCTACTAGGGGAGAGTTGCCGAAGATGGAGCGTTGCCTAAATTGGACCACCTACGTATTTCACTGTGTGTTGGTAACTTAAAGTTCTAAGTTCGCTAAGCTGGTGAGAATCAGTGACGGTCACGTGGCTCAGTCGCCAGTCGACAATAGTCTTTGGAGTGAGAACAGTTTCCGTTATTGCGTTTTCTTCGATGTCGCTGTAAGTTTTCTGCCACATATAATAAGCTATCCTCTGCTCTAAAAGTAAGTAAAAATATCATCAACACTATAGTTCAAAGTGCCATTCAGTAGCTAATAATTTAATATGTAAAACTAGAGTTTAGCGTTTTTTTTGTTCCTACAACGTTCTCTTTACTTATATGGCGTCGAGTTGCCGAAGTTGGACCAAAGGCTGTTTCCTAATTTGGAACGGTCCTATTTAGGGATCAATCGTAATAAATAATACTTAAAGTCATAATGTCATATCGGGGGATCCCGACCGTAGTTGCCGTGCAGACCGTGACTGGCGCGCCGCAGTCCCCTCGACCACCGCGGCCGGCATCTAATTCCTGCATGCATCCGTATGAGCCCTAATCTCTCAGGTCTCAGCTTTTCATCTTTACGCGAAATGTAGGTTGGCGATAGAAGAATCGTTCAGCAGTTCGACTCGAATTCCGGCCCTCTAAATTTCATCAACAGTTTTTCTCGAAATGACTGTCGCCTTCCCTACATCTACATTTACATCTACATACATACTCCGCAATTCACCGTAAGGTGCGTGGCGGAGGGTACACTGTACCAGTACTAGGCATTTCCTTTCCTATTCCACTCCCAAATTGAACGAGGAAAAAAAGAATGCCTATATGCCTCCGTACGAGCCCTAATTTCTCTTATCTTGTCTTTGTGATCTTTACGTGGAATGTAAGTAGGCGGCAGCAAGATCGTACTACACTCAGCTTCAAATTCCAGCCCTCTAAATTTACTTAACAGAAATTTACGAAAAGAACGTCGTCTTTCTTCCAGCGATCCCCAATTGAGTTGCCGGAGCATTTCCGTGACACTCGCGCATTGGTCAAACCTACCGGTAACGAATCTAGCTGCTCGCCTCTGAACCTCCAGCGATCCACATTTGATTTCCCGAAGCATTTCAGTAACACTCGCAAATTGATCGAATCTACCAGTTTCAAACCTTGTCAACCGCATTTGACCTGCCTCTGTGTCCTTCTTTAAACCGATCTGGTGGTAATCCCAAACATTTGTGCAACACTCAAGACGAGGTCGTACAAGTGGCGGTCTCCTTTACAGACCAATCACACCTTCCAAATTTTACCAATAAACCGAAGTCGACCATTCACCTTCCTCACGACTGTCCTTATATGCTCGTTACATTTCATATCGCTGAGCAGCGTTACACCAAGATATTTAATTGACGCGACTGTCAAAAATGTTCAAATGTTTGTAGAGTTTATGGGACTTAATTACGGGGTCATCAGTCCCTAAACATACAAACTACTTATCAACTAGCTAATACTAAGGACGGCACAAATATCCATGCCCGATGGGGGATTCGAACCCCCGACCGTAGTGGTCGTGTAGACCGTGACTGGAGCGCCTCAGTCCCCTCGGCCACCGCGGCCGGTGACGCGGCTGTCAAGCAGCACACTTCTAATTCTGTACTCGAACATTACGGATTTGTTTCTCCTACTCATCTACGTCATCTTTCATTTTTCTACATTTAGCGCTAGTCACCATTCCTCACAATACCTATGAATTTGCTTCAAGCCATCCTGCATCCTACTACAGGTATTTTGTAGAAGAAATTGCTTCTACGGCTAGTTTACTACTCGTGTAATTATATAAAGGGTCGTTCAAGAAGCTCGCCGGTTTTGTCATATCAATTCTATATTTTGGAAACACACTAACAAAATTCATCACCCCCCCCCCCCCACTCCCCCTCCCCGATTTCAAGTATGGCAAGCGACGTCGGGTATATGAACTTCTCCTTTACTGCGCTAGCATGCAATAACTCTCTCTGTGAATTCTCTATGACACTCGGATTTCACCGACTCGTCAAAGTTCCTCCTATTAAGTCATGATTGGAATGGGGTTTATTGGCATAGATCAATGTTTTAATAATATCCCAAAGAAATATGTCATTAGCTGAATCAAACCACTGTTTGAACTGATGACAAAAAGGCAATTATAAGTGGTGCCCACTAATAAATAACCCATATAAATGTTCAGAAACGAATGTAGTATGTAATTATGCATAAAACTAAAAACTGATTTCTTTTAAACATTCAGCCTGCTTTCTACCTTAAAAACATGTCTTTCTCTCCTCCCCGCCGCTTCGTCGCTCTCCGCTCTCAAATGTGTAGTGCTCTTTGCACCCCATGAATTTGTATCTGTCTAAAACAATTACTAAGGCTCCTCATGGCCCTAAAGTTTTACGATCCCATAGATTTCACAGGACGGCCCCGCTTCGCCCGCTCAGCCCTTTTGTTGATGCCCTTCTACAGTTCAAGCCTCTATCACCCACAGCTCAGCTGCTGTGGGGTCAGGCTCTCCGTGTGGACTTTCAGAAAGTAACACATGTACACTTCGCTCTCCCTTAGTGCGTAATATCAGCAAGAGATTTCCACACTATGCTACTGTGATAGTGCGACCACTACACCCTTACGAGCATAATCTTTTAGGATCACATCAATGGAGTTACATTATTTCTCTCCTTACATGAAAAAGAAAAGATGTGTTCATGTGTGATGCTCCAAAAATAGACTGTGGCTTGTGCGTCCATATTTTCTATGTGATAATATTTTTTTTTACTATCATGCCCTGTAGGTAATATATCTAGAAGATATACGATAGTGAACTGGCTACTCTTCCCTTAGGCACGCTGGAAGTTATTGCATTGGAAGGAGACCTTATTCTCTTCAGGAAATCTTCCAACATTTTTTCAATAGAAACATTCTCGCTGTAACTCTGAAAACGGTTACATTCTCCTTTTGTATAGTTTTCTTGAGTCGTCTCTGTATATAATTTCTAAGCTATAGAAACGTCGACAACGTCTGTTTCCTCTGTTTACCTCTTTCAGGCATAGTATATCACTATTACCAAAAACCATTAAAACTGTCGATATGATGCTGGTGGTTTACTCTGTGATTACCTTTGATAGTTTACACCCTATACAGTCCTCTAAACTGAACAGTCACACCATTACACATAAAAATTGAGTCACAGATGTGGAATTTGCGAGGAAGGGGTCGTATCAGGTCAGAGTGCCACAAAATAATGGTGATAATAAATACATTTTAACTTAAGGGTGTAGTAAAGGTGGCATAGGTACACTTCAAAGGAAACCATGCTTGCACATTAGCACATATGACATTTACTGAACCAAAAAAGTTCCCATCTTTGAGAGTTGGAGAACTCACAGATATTCCAGACTAATAAAGTTTAAGTTACAGACATCGAGTGATATTTCAAATTGCTCTTCCGTTGACGGTATTTCTAAGTCCAGAATGATATTTTCACTCTGCAGCGGAGTATTCAAGCCGCGGTGGAGTAGCCGAGCGGTCTAAAGCGTCTCGCTGCGGAACGCGCGGTTGCTCGCTGTGGAGGTTCGAGTCCTCCCTGGGGCATGGGTGTGTGTGTTGTCCTTAGGTTAATTTACCTAGATTTAAGTAGTTTGTAAGCTACGGACTGATGACCACGCAGTTTGGTCCGATAGATTTACAAACATTTGAACATTTAAACATTTTCGGAGTATTGACTGATATGAATCTTCCTTGCTGATTAAAAGTGTATGCTGGAACCGGGCTACGAACCACGAACCTCTCCCTCTCTAGGGAAAGTGCCCTACAGACTGAACTATACCGACACTCTTCACAGTCCGTTCTCACAGCTTTACTTCCGCCAGTACCTCGCCTTCTATTTTTTTAACCTCTAAGAAGTTCTCCTATGAACCTTGCAGAAATATCCCTCTTGAACGAAAGCATATGGTGGAGACTTGGCTTAGTCACAGCCTAGGGGTTGTGTCAAGAATGATATTGTCACTCTGCAGCGGAGTGTGAGATGATGCGAAACTTCCTGGCGGATTAAAATTATGTACCAGAACCGGGGAGTGCTCTACGGCCTGAGCTATCCAGTTCTAGGAAAGAAATGAAATCGATATCATAATGATGGTAGTGACGTAGCTATAGTAGTATTCGTGACTCTCCATGGCTCAGTTAGTAAAGTACCTTCGAACATCCTGAAAATGTGTGACCATCAAATGATGCAGTATTAGAAATCGAAAAAGTGCAGCTAACGGTCTCTGAAAAACGATTTCTCCATACTCCGGCACTTCCACTACTGATGCAGAGATGAGTATGCATTTATGGAATCAGTGGACTGCTAGGCAGTACACAGTGGTAGATGGGCACATTTTCACTTCACGTCGCAAGAGCATGGGGTAACCGCCATTCTATTAAGAAATCGTGCTAGATTATATGCACCACAGACGCGATGTTGTATCACTACGGTATGGATGGCCGTCAACGATCTGGTGGCTTCTCCTTACGACTGAATCGTGACATGTATGCAACTTTCTCTCCTTCCAGTATATTGAAACAAACACCTGAAGGCCATAGATGGGAAGCTGTGTGGCAAACCGTAGCTACGCGCTCCACTTGTTACCGGAAGTGGGTGACCTGCATTTATGAGCAGCATAGGAGACTAACGCCAAGTTTGATGAGATTTGATGCAGTGGGTTTTCACAACCATTCTGGATTGCTATTGCTGGCAAACAGAACAACAACAATTATAGACCGCCCGAAACGTAACGGAACTGCAAATAAATTTGTCACTTTTATTCAGCAATTGCAGTAACACATTATTAAAATTCTTACCGAATAAGGTCGCAGGTCATTTTGACGAGTAAACTAAAGGTATTACACAGGGAAAAATCAGATGCAACCAAATGACAAACATTTTGAAACCTGTTTTCCATTAAAATTCTACTCAATGAAAGTGACAGTGCATTTGGCTTCCTGAGTCGTTTCTTTCTCCATGTGAAACGATGTGTGTTGCAGTTGGTCATTAATATAGTGTTGACAAACTCTTGCACCATCATCCAAAACATGATCACATGACATAGTCGGTAAGTCCATCTTTGGGTGGCATAACAACGGCGACGGTTGTTAGCATGGAAAAATGAGGCCTTGGTAGGGCGCTGGAAGAAGTTGACAAAACAGTTACACACACAAGTCACCCAATTCAAATGTTCAAATGTTTGTTAAGCTGAAGTGACTTAACTACGGGGTCACCAGTCCCTAAACTTACAAACTACTTATGAACTACTTACGAACTAGAACGGCACAAATATCCATGCCCGAGGGGGGATTCGAACCCCCGACTGTAGTGGCCGTGCAGACCGTGACTAGAGCGTCTCAGTCCCCTCGGCCACCGCGGCCGGCGGTCACCCAATTCCCGTAAATTTCGACGAGGGGAAATCAACTCGGACGCCACGTTCGATCACACCCAAGATCTATTCAATAGATTTCAACTTTAGCGAATGAGGGGCCAGCACGTCAATTGCAACTTGCCATTGATCTTGTTGCAAATGCCACTGACATTGGGAAACATGATCTTCATGAAGAAGTGTAGACGGTTTGTAGTATACAATCCTTCTTGGCGCTCATGGTGACTTGCACGATCTCCACTATAGCCATGGATGACGACGTCTTCATTTTCCAGAATATAACATAACCGCCACCGGTTTGTCTCTGTATAGCAGTTAAGGGTTCAAGCAGCTGAAAGTCAACGAATTCACATCCTCCCTTTGGCAAGATGAAGACGGTATCATCATACCATGCAATTCTCTGCCGCTAGGCCAACGCCCAGCGACGATGGTCTCATGCCCCTTACAGTCGTAGCTGCCGATGTTGTTGAGTCGTCCATTGCAGAGTCACATTGTTAAGAGCGTTCGATTGCTTTGTGTGTTGACACACCCTTGTACTCTGCCCAGAATTAAAATCTGCTCCTTGTTCCGCGACAGTTCGCCACCCGTCCTGATTCATCAGTTTTCCCAACCTACGAAGTCCTCCACCTATAATGAGAGGTGACCACCAAACTCTTCGACATCTGCATGTGATTTCACCTTAGTGTCCCCTAGTGTTGAAGACACTCTCCATAGCAGACCTCGGACACGCGACAAGTCATGCAAGTAGCGAAATTCTCTTGCCGATCTTTTGGCCCATCACAATCAGCCCTATGTCAAACTCTGATTGATCGCTCGCCTACCCAATTCTGCACACGGACTGTACGTTCTTTGATACCACATGCACCGTGCATATGTCTCATTAGAGGAAATTCCTCGTCAGGTTCACCTGGACGGGTTTATATCGATAGTAGGTAGGTGGATACTATGTTCTGGATGATCTACATCTAGTTACATACTGCGCATAGGTGCGTGGCGGAGGGTACCTAATACCATCAGTAGTCACTTGCTTGCCGGCCGCGGTGGCCGAGGAGACTGAGGCGCGCCAGTCACGGTCTGCACGGCCACTACGGTCGGGGATTCGAATCTCCCCCCCCCCATAGGGCATGGATATTTGTGTCGTCCTTAGTATTAGCTGGTTCATAAGTAGTTTGTAAGTTTAGGGACTGATGGCCCCGTAGTTAAGTCACATAAGCTTAACAAACATTTGAACATTTTTAGTCACTTGCTTTCCTGTTCCACTCCCACATAGATCGAATAAAAAACGATTACTTGTAAGCATCTGTACGAGTCTTAATCTCTCTCACCTTTGTGGTCTGTACGCGAAATGTAGGTTGGCGGCAGTGGACTCTCTGCAGTCCGTTCCAAATTCCGGTTCCCTAAATTTCTATAACAGTGTTTCTCGGAAGAAAACGTAGCCTTCCCTTCGGCGACTCCCATCTGAGTTCTCGAAGCATCTCAGTAACACTTGTGCATTGATCGAATGTACCAGTACCAAGCGTAGCCACCCGCCTCTGAATTGTTTCTATATGTTCCTTAAAACCGATCTGTTGGAGATCCCAAACACTTGAGCAATACTTAAGACGAGGTGGCACAAGCGTTTTACATGCGATCTCCCATTGCCTAACAAAAATGTGAAGCATTCATAAGGGGAGAAGTAAACAAAGTGGAACGTCAGGCGCTGAAATTGGATAAGATATTGTTGCTGTTATAACAAAAAGGAGTCAAATTTAGTTACATTTTTGCAGTATGAATGCACGTACATACGTCCCATCTGGCTTCGAGACATGCACTGAGACGATTGTTACAGGTGTCATAAAGCTAATGTAACCTCTCCTGAGACAAGCTTACAGTTATTGTACGTGGTCCATCATAGTATGGGTATTACCATTGGGGTCGAGTCAGTGACCAATATGGTACAGTACATGTTCTGTCATGGACAGTTCCTGCTGAACACTGGAGTACCTCAACATCACGAAGACAATTAGTAGACACAATTGTGGAAATGAAAATTTTGATGTTTAAAGTACCAACATAATGTGCTGTGAGAGGTTACGCGTGACGGCGTTGGAGGTAAGTGACGGACTGCCCTTGTGATTTCAGAGTTCCCTGAATCACGCTAGCATAAACGGCAAAGATGATCAAACAGGGTACTGCAGTATAATGATTCATCGCTGATCACAACACGATGCCATGGATCAGCATTGCATTCTTCTGTTAGAAAAGGCACTCGAATCGGTCGTCAGACATGGACGCATTAACGTCAAATTGCACCAGAATGACGTAAACAACACGTTCGCTATAAGTCCCTCATTGATTTCTGTTTTTATTTCTGAGAGGTAATGCGTGAAATTTGGTATTCTCCGCACACTCTTGACACCGTAGATTTCGGAATATTAAATTTCTCAACGGTTTCACAAATGGAGAATACCACGATTCTTGTTCCAACGACCATTTCACTTTCGAAGTCTGGTAATCACCGCTGTGCAGATGATAGCTTTGACAGTACATCATCCTATTATATATTGTGTGTGCAACAATACCGCCACCTGTACCTGTGCAACTCGCAATCCCGTGAAATTTGCACCTCAATTTACTTCATGCGCAATACGACTTTCTCGAATGAAACATTGCAAAAAAATATGATTTGGCTCATACTTCCACACATTCCAACACTGGGTCATTGTCACATCCGAATGCCACGCTAATGCGGGTGTAGCACAATTTACAAAGCTAGACAACTGAGATACTTAATGAAGCCCATTTCCAACTCACTAGGTTCTGTCTTACCTGAGTACGTCGTATTTCTGAGTCATTCTGCTTCATCACTACACAGCAGATGCGATTCACACACCTTGTATACCCTACCGCGCCTAGTCACAACATAACCACAGTCTCCTCTAATGCTCCAGCTTTTAAGTCACGCGCGCTATTCGAGAATGGTGTGGTGTCGCACAAGTACAAAGTGCGCGCCACCTACTTTCGCCGCGCGGCGCCATGCACGCACGGCGCGGCGTTCTTACGACGTCAGCCACGAGCGCCCTCTGCTACAACTCCGCTCGTGGCCACCACTGAACGACATCGTTCACTTGGGACTGAGATAGGAACCAGTTAACACTTCGGAATCAGATAGGCACCAGTGAAGACTTGGCTATCGGATTGGCACTAGGCAGGCCTCTACCTCAACTATGTATCAGCATTCTGCCGTACTGAACTATGTAAAAGTTAAGTATTGTATAAATTCTGTGCAATATATATCTCGTTCTAATTTACTGTAGTGTTTCTAGTTTCTGCTGTCCCACTGGCTGCTCCCCTCCGTACTTGCACAAGCGTGCTGCCTTTATTCCTGTGTCGGTCTTCCTACTCGGCCACCGACACCTACGACGGAAACGAGACACAAAAGCGGCGACGAGGCTGGGACACAAAAAATGGAATGGGAGATAAATAGTATAATGGTGGTTCAATGAACCCTCTGCCAGACACATAAATGTGATTTGGAGAGTATCCCATGTATAAGCAGATGTAGCATGATTTTTGACATCTAACACCCCCGAGCCGGCGTTTTTGGCTAGTCTCGATAGGCGCACACTCACGTGCTTCGAGGCGTGATCATAAAGACTGCTAGCAACGGTGTGGTATCGTAACTGACACACTTTCTACGTGATTCATGGCCTTTTAATGAAGAAAATGGATGACTCTGGCTGTATAATATCACGGAGAAAGGTGAAGAGTTGTCCTGAGCCGTTTGTGTGGATCAGTTGTTCGCAGAAGTGGTTCAGATCTGAAAAATCTGTGGTTCCAATTTCTTTTTCTTTCGTCAGAGGTACCGTTTCAGTGTTCAAATGTTTGTAAAGCTATGGCAGTGTTTTTCAACCTGTGGGTCGCGACCCCCAGTCTTGTTCGGCGGGTCGCCGTGAAAACAGGAAGTACATGTACCATAAAATAACTAGGGGTTTAGTAATACAAAACGTATGTCTAAGCGAAATTTATTTTATGTTATAACTATGGAGTTTTTTTGGATAACACTGATTATGAATTAAATACACTACTGGCCATTACAATTGCTACAACAAGAAGAAATGAAGATAATAAACGGGTATTCATTGGACAAATATATTATACTAGAACTGACATGTGATTACATTTTCACGCAATTTGGGTGCATAGGTCCTGAGAAATCAGTACCCAAAAGAACCACATCTCGTCGTAATGACAGCCTTCATACGCCTGGACATTGAGTCAACCAGAGCTTGGATGGTGTGTACAGGTACAGATGCCCATGCAGCTTCAACACGATTCCACAGTTCATCAAGAGTTGTGACTGGCGTAGTGTGACGAGCCAGTTGCTCGGCCACCATTGACCAGATGTTTTCAATTGGTGAGAGATCTGGAGAATAAGCTGGCAAGGGCAGCAGTCGAACGTTTTCCGTATCCAGAAAGGCCCATACAGAACCTACAACATGCGGTCGTGCGTTATCCTGCTAAAATGTAGGGTTTCGCAGGGATCGAATGAAGGGTAGAGCCACGGTTCGTAACACATCTGAAATGTACGGCAACTGTTCAAAGTGCCGTCGATGCGAAAAAAAGGTGACCGAGACGTATAACCAATGGCACCCCATACCATCACGCCGGATGATACGCCAGTATGGTGATGACGAATACACGCTTCCAATGTGCGTTCACCGCGATGTCGCCAAACACGGATGCGACCATTATGATGCTGTAAACAGAACCTGGATTCATCCGAAAAAAAGGACAATTTGCAATTCGTGCACCCAGGTTCGTCGTTGCGTACATCATCGGAGGCGCTCCTGTCTGTGATGCAGCGTCAAGGGTATCCGCAGCCATAGTCTATGCTGCTGCAAACGTCATCGAACTGTTCTTGCAGATGGTTTTTGTCTTTCAAACGTCCCCATCTGTTGACTCAGGGATCGAGACGTGGCCGCACGATCCGTTACAGCCATGCGGATAAGATGCATGGCTTGTAATCTCCACTGCTAGTAATACGAGGTCGTTGGGATCCAGCACGGCGTTTCGTATTTCCCTCCTGAACCCACCGATTCCATATTCTGCTAACAGTCCTTGGATCTCGACCACCGCGAGCAGCAATGTCGCGATACGATAAATCGCAATCGCGATAGGCTACAATCCGACCTTTATCAAAGTCGGGAACGTGATGGTACCCATTTCCTCTGCTTACACGAAGCACCGCAACAACGTATAACCAGGCAACAGCAACAGCTGTTTGTCTATCGGTTGGAAACTTTCCTCATGCCAGCACGTTGTAGGTGTCGCCATCGGCGCAAAGCTTGAGTGATTTACTCGGAAAAGGTAATCATTTGGCCGGCCGCGGTGGCCGAGGGGGCAGAGGCGCTCCAATCACGGTCTGCACGACCACTATGGTTGGTGGTCCGAATCCCCCTCGGGTATGGATATTTGTGCCGTCCTTAGTGTTAGCTAGTTCATAAGTAGTTTGTAAGTTTAGGGAGTGATGACTCCGTAATTATGTCCCATAAGCTATATAAACATTTGAACATTTTTGATTTTGCTAATCATTTGCATATCACAGCATCTTCTTCCTGTCGATTAAATTTTGCGTCTGTAGCACGTCATCTTCGTGGTGTAGCAATTTTAATGGTCAGGAGTGTACAAAAAGGTATGACGACGGGAAATTTATTTAATGTTATAACTATAGAGTTTCTTGCGTAACATTGATTAGGAATTAAATAGATCATAAATTATTTTATAATACAGTGACTTAATGATGAATTAGCGCAATGACTGAAATTGTTTTCAATAAGCACCGATAGGTAAAAGCACATGATGCAATAAGTAAGTCTGAGAAATTCGAAAAAGCTACTTCTTTACAAATTATTCATACAGTGGGATATTTCTTATTGAGAATAATTCCCGTCTCAGTCTTGCGTGAAATGTGAAACACCGGTTAAGCAAAATGAATTTTTTCTGTCGGATTTCTTGAAAAAATAGTATAATGTGCTTCATTCCGAAAAATACACAAAAAGAACTTTGTCCAACAATTTAAAAGAAGCTAAATCAAAAGAAAGAAAATGAAATGCGTTTCTTTTGAGATAACACGTTCAGTTAAGGTTCGTGAAGAGGGGGGTCGCGAGAATAATTTTACTTGTAAGGCGGTCGCGTATTCGAACAGGCTGAAAAACGCTGAGCTATGGAAAGAAATCTGCAGTGGTCACCGGTCCCTAGTCATGCAAACTACTTAGACTAACTTACGCTTCGAACAACACACACACACACACACACACACACACACACACTCACTCACACACACACACATGTCCGACGGAGGAGCAACTGCGCACTCCGCAGCAATGCGCCTTAGAGCGCGCGGCCATTCCACCGCGGCAAGGTACCAGTGCGGCGTTCCGGTGCCTTACCTTTACAAATCACAAATCAAGCATATGTCAAAAATGAAACGCCAGGTATAGGGGACCGAATAAACAGACTTCGTATAGGAATGTGTTGTCGGCAATGACTCTTGAGCCGATACACGGCGCGGAAGAGTGCGCTGTTTTCATTCGACCAGGTGGTTTAACTGACCGCTCCTACAAAATATTCAGAAGTAGTTTGTAAGAATGTTCAAATGTTCAAATGTCTGTAAATCTATCGGACCAAACTGCGTGGTCATCAGTCCGTAGCTTACAAACTACTTAAACCTAGGTAAACTAACCTACGGACAAGCACACACACCCATGCCTCAGGGAGGACTCGAACCTCCGCGGCGATCAACCGCGCGCTCCGCTGCGAGGTGCTTTAGACCGCTCGGCTACTCCACCGCGGCGTAGTTTCTAAGACTACGGACTGATGATCACTGCAGTTTTGTCCCATAATGTTACAAAAATTTGAACTTTTTGAGAACTATTATTTCTCTCTTGGACGACTATTGACAGAGGTACTCACAGTAACGGACCTTCCTTTTGATCTCCTTACTTATGACAGTATTTTTAATTTCGGCAATTATTACGTGATTTACCGAATACCTTTTGTTGCTAAAAAAAATGATTCAAATGTTTGTATAGCTTATGGGACTTAACTACGGGGTCATCAGTCCCTAAACTTTCAAACTACTTATAAACTAGCTAACACTAAGGACGGCACAAATATCCATGCCCGAGGGGGGATTCTAACCCCCGACCGTAGTGGCTGTGCAGATCGTGACTGGCGCGCCTCAGTCCCCTCGGCCACCGCGGCCGGCCTTTTTGTTGGTCCCAGAGTCATTTCACGGGAAAGCTAGAGTTCATACTCGGTTCTGCGTTCCTGAAAAGTCGTTTAGTAACATAAATTCCAGACGTCCGCCACTGCTCGACGTCGATATTTCGGAAACCTCACTGTGGTACTACAGTGTTTCGCCGCGCCGCTTTTATTGTCGTCGTATTTTCGTGTCAGCATCTCCCGAGCGGCTGCTACTCGTTATTCCGCAGCACGTCACCGATAGCAGCGAACTGCATTCCAGCGGTAAAATGCGCGAGTGTGGTCGCGACGTGGCCGCCACGGCAGCAGAGCCGGCGCTTTTATTAGCAGCTCTCCGCCGCCACTAATGAAGTGCTTGTGCCGCCCCCCTCCCCGCCTCCCCCCCACCACCCAGCATTCCCCCACCACCGCCGACACTGCCCTCCCCTCGCGGGTCTGCTAGTGCCTCACATGCGCGCAACGCCGCTTTGCCCCGCGGACCAAAACAAACAGCGAGTTTTTTGTTTACGTCGGCGTACGAGGCTCTAGATTGCGCGAGTACGTAATTTCTGTGTTAAATCTGATTTATCCAGTCGGAAGCAAGTTCACGTCTGCGTTCGCTACTGTGTCGCCACATTCCGGCGCCTGGAGGAAAGTGCATAAGCCGCGGTAGAGTAACCGTGTGCAGTAAGGCGCCCAGCTGCCATGGGCGCGGCCGTTCGCCGTCGGAGTTCGAGTCCTCCCTCGGGCACGGGTGTTTGTGTTGTCCTTAGCATAAGTTACTTTCAGTTAGGCTACGGCCACACGAGCGTTTTTTTCACGCGCATTTCTGCTTGACTACACGCCGACATTATGGACCGCTATCTGTAGAATGGGGCTGGCCACATGACGCGTTTCCGTACGCCGCTGGCCTGCAGACTTGGCCCTGCACGCCGCGCGAACGTGCTGGGCTCCATCCGAGCTGCGTGTTTTTCACGCTCGGCGCTGGCCACACGAGCGGGAGCACAGAGTAACATATACAGAGGAGCAGCCCCCCCTAAACCACTGTCCTACGCTCCCCTCGTAGTTCCGTAAGATGCTAGCAGGTGTCAGGCGGATCGCTGGCTTAGGGTGCCACCTGCCACGAGGCCACAGCTGTGTCCGGCTTGCTGGCGTTTGAGGGGAGGTGGTGGTGGGGACAGCCGCTACCTGCCGCCTGCTCTGGCCAGTTTAAAGAGCTGCTTCTGACCGCACCGCCATCATGGGACATCTTACAGAACTGCTGGAAACCCTCCTTCCCGCACCCCTGAGCGTAGGAGCGGGCCCTTACGGAGGTTTCCCGTCTGTATATATTTGTCTGTGGCGGGAGGCACGCTGCGGTTTTACGACCCTCCTGGGGGTTGCCACCTTCTAGGAACAAGGGCAGTACAGGGTGACTGGAGATTTGTTGCCTGTCTACTAGAGCGGAGTGCGTTTTTGCATTATCTATATCAGTATTATTTATATAAGTGTAGTATAATATAGCGTTATTTATATTAGTATAGTAGGTCTGATGAAAAATTATCAGTGTCGGGGCAATGTATCATCACTGATTTGGCAAGGGATATTGCACGTATGTTGGAGAAACGTGTGGGACAGCCTATATGCAGGTATTCTAGTGACGTAGCTGGGTTAATGGGTTGGGACTCGGCAGCTCGCTATTTCGACAGACTTTACCACCTTCGCTTCATTGTCATTGTGGCCGTCTTCTATAACGTGTCAGAATGGAGCCTCTGGACAGTGAAATCATCATTATGGAAGTGCAGAAACATCCGTGGCTGTACAACACAAGGGATCAGGAATACAAAAAGAAAGAAAACAAAGAAAGTCATGGCGAGCAGTCACAGCAGCCATTCTCGCAGAAAAGTGGGGTGGAATGAATGAGAAGCAAAAATCAGATCAAGGTAATTACAAACAGTACATATTTTATTATGTAGTTTATTCATGTATAAAATATGAACTAGCCAATTTCTAGACTACAAAAACTAGTCTTCATTCGATGTTGTTCACATAATGATCTTGCTATGGTACAGATCCTTGAGGGGAACAGAAATAATCAGCAAAATTATCTCTGATATTTTTACCACTGTTCGTTCCTTTTGTCCCATGTACAGGAATACTTTCCATTCTGCAAGTCAATTTGTCATCAAAATTGTAGCCGTCATTTTGCACTCCCACAGTAGTTGATACTAAACTGCGCACATTAAGTGTTGCCGCAGCTGGCACGGAGGCGTTGCTACTGGGATTTCGCTGGGCTTCACGCCGCGTGAGAGAGGCGGCCGTGTGGCCGCCACTTTCTGAGCTCCGCGTGTTGCCCCAATTCCGGCAGAAACGCGCGTGAAAAACACGCTCGTGTGGCCGTAGCCTTAAGGCTAGTTTACACGACGACACTACGTTTCATGAAACTGTGCTACTGGCCAATGCGCATGCGCGACAGGCGTTCGCGCAACTCGTTGACGAAACTAAACAGTTTCGGCTCCTTCAAACTTTGGCGAAACTGATTGCGCGTGTTTTTAGGTTAGGTTATAACCAATACAGAACAAAACACAACCTAAATGGGGGAACGGAAGAAATAATTAGGTTTTTGAACATGTATGCGATGCATAAGTGTTTGTGTGATTTTAACGATGAAAATTTCAGCAATAAGCAGCGGCGTGTTAGTGCTGTTGAAGCAATTATTCGTGAATTAAATATTGATGGCTTGACAATTAGTGAATAGCATAGTACAATACATTCAGTTCCAAATACCTGTAGAAACGGATTATGGCAATTATGGGTTTGGAAACACAGTACAGGTACTGTAGTGACGAATATCTACTTGACAAGAAACGTAATGCAATTTGTAATTTCAGTTCTGGAAACAATGTTTCACGCATAACAGTATCTTGTTTGTTTATTGCATTACTAACCCCCACTACCGTCCGGGGTTCGAATCCACCCTCGGCCATGGATATTCGTGCCGTCCTTAGTATAAAGTAGTTCGTAAGTAGTTTGTAAGTTTAGGGACTGATGACCCCGTAGTTAAGTCCCATAAGCTTAACAAACATTTGGACATTTTGTTTAAAAGGAACGTAAACTACTATGGTGACATTCTAAGTTGATTAAAATACCTTATAGGGTCTTCAGTCACAATTTATTTCAGCAAGGTCGCTAAGCAACCGAGCTGACGTCTCTTTTTAATCCAGTCACAAACCCAAACACGTTCTTTACTCTTTTTATGTTTAGTCTTATGCAGCGACTTCACACAGAGAAGCAATAGCTCCGGCACAACTCTTACAGCCACCGAAAATTTCATTCTACGGCGACTACGGCACTCACAAAATGACGAAATTGAAGTGTATGGTATTGGCACCGTGTCTGTAGACATACACGAAACCAGTTGCGCGCAAGTTTCATGAAACGAGTGTCGCAACCTAGTGTCGTCGTGTAGACTAGCTTTCAGTGTAAGTAGTTTGTAAGGTTAGGGACTAATGAGTAACGTAGTTAAGTCCCTTAGATTTACAAACATTTGAACCTTTTCTTTTTTCTTTGAATGTGCATACTGAATCGCTCCAACCAGTTGTTACGAATACTACGTATCAAGCTGAACTAGTAGACAGTTATGAGGTTTTGAAAAGGGCGTCAAAGAATAATAATTTTAAATGAAACTACCGCCATTTGCGTGTTGTTTTAAGCCTAATCTGCGCATCATCGACACATCAGTGTACGTTTGGTTTTAGGGAACCAGATGTCAATTAATAAATCATTAACAACAGAAAATAAATTGTATTGCTGCATCGATGTGCAGGGTCGAAACATCTCAGGAAAGTAATATGTTTCAATTAAAATGTATCTCTTTCGGGTATGTTCATACATAAACTAGTATTGCCATTCGTCATAATCTTTAATAGACTGCATTTCATGGATTGCGATTGGCAACACTATTTATGTGTGCAAATAAGCGCAGGAGATAAATTGTAATGGAAGCATTTTACTTTTCCAACTTGTTGTCTCCATGTGCATTGATGCAGCATCAGAATGTATTTTCTTTTTCTAATAATTTTTATAAATTGACAACTGGTTCTGTAAAATCAGATGTACATTGATTTGACGATGATATGCAGTTTAGGCATGGAAGACGATTTTAAACTTGAAGACACCTGAAAATGACTACACGGCCGAAATAATTATTGTGTTATGATAAACTAACCAAAGAGTGAAATGTGATAATATGAGTTAAACAATTATATATGACCGCGGTTTCCCACCAAGGAAAAGTCATTAAACAATAACAACTTGACAGAACTGAAGTTACCGTTACGAAAAGTACCTTCATTCAAAAGTGCAAGTAGCTGGTGGAGTTAACCGTGAGGATACTCGATTTAAAGCGTTCATTTGGGTGTAATGGCTTATTTTCTAATTTTCGAATACACTATAGTGCCGTAATAAGTCCATATTTTGAACGAGACGCTTTTGCTATCAAATGTTCAAATGTTCGTTAAGCTTAAGGGACTTAACTGCGGGGTCATCAGTCCCTAAACTTACTAATTACTTATGAAGTACCTTATACTAAAGACGACACAAGCATCCATGCCCGAGGGGGGATTCGAACCCCTGACCGTAGCGGCCGTGCAGACTGTGTCTGGCGCGCCGCAGACCGCTCGGCCACTTCGGCCGGGGCTTTTACTATCGTCTTCATTGTTCATGCCGTTTCACTACTATGTCAAGTATCAAAGCATTTCCACTGCACAAAGGCTGAAATAACTATGTAAATTTCACGAAATAACAAAAAAATATTTAAAACTATACCTAATGCATTAGCTATTTTAAAGTTAGAATACTGAAGACCACGAGTTAGATTCCAGTTCTAGGTGCATTTTTCTATTTTCTAACGTTGATTTGTAGCATACAGTTCTTCTTGTAAGGTAATTGTCCCACAACTACAGTTTTTGACCATAAACGTAATTATATCATTTGTCAGACATTAATAGCAATAGTTAGTTCAATATAAATTATTGTCAAAGCGCCGCGGCAGATTAGCCGTGCGTACTGGAGCGCCGTGTTGCGGTGCGCGTGGCTGTTCGCTGTCGGGGGTTCGAATCGCCCCCGCGGCATGGATGTTGGTGTTGTCCTTAGGTTAGTTTATCTTAGTTTAAGTAGTTTGTAAACCTCCGACTGATAACACGTAGTTCAGTCCGATAGATTTACAAACATTTGAACTTGTCAAAGCACCATCGTGGAGATGTTAAACATACTACTTTTAGTAAGAGCGAACGCTAGTAATGTTTTAAACATGGTGTAATACCGTGTATTTCACAGAACATTCTTAGTATGCACAGCAGCTTCTGAAAGTAACCCTCCTTGTATCTCCAAGCAATTAGTCACTTCCTCAATCTTTCTTATCTGAACTGTTCACAACATAGAGTTGCCAGAGCAGTCTAGAACGGTGCTGCCAAACCTATGCCTTCCTTGGATGTAAACATGTCATTAGCCTAAGTGGTCAGATTTCCCTAAAGCACATCAACGGTGATAGAGGTACTGTTTAGAGTCGGTTTCCCTTACGGAGGTGCACAGATCAACTTTAACAATTTTTTATAAACTTCGCATTAAAAAAATCAACGATTATTTGAACACTCTTGAAGTAGTTTTGTAGAAACAGAAATGTGATAAACAATTAATGGTTGAAAATAAGGTCGTGAAGCGTATGACAATCTTATGCGCTGAAAAGCTGTCATGTGTATATGTGTGATACATGAACTGCAGTAACAAATTTTGTTCTGCATTAATCAGTCCATTACATCCACTCGTGAAAGTTTTACGACAACAATAACGTCGATTTTCGATTTTTAATGGACCAGATTTTTCTAGGTATCTATAGACCTATCTAATAATTACGATAAAATAGACTAGAAGCTTAGAGACATAAATATGCTTTACATCAAGATCGTAATCCAAACAACAGTAACAGAGGTTGGTAATAACCTGTAAAACGATTTGCTTGCTGTAATTATGATCTATTGTCCTAAAGAAATATAACAGATGTTAAGCAGAAATTTTCACCCTTTCGGATGGCCGCCCGCCTTAAAGCGCCGTTTTCCGGGGCAGGGAGGTTTTCCGTGATTTTCCTAAATCGATCCTGACTGCTGCCTGGATAGTCTCTTTGAACGGTCACGGCCAAATTCCTCCGCCACTTTTTCCAAACACAATCCGAGCTTGTACTCCGTCTCTAATTACCATGATGCCAACGAGACGTTAGACCCTAATCTTCGTTCTTTGCTTCCTTTCCTACTGATAACAGTTGTTTTTGTTTCGAACTCCGGAACTCTTGCTTCATCTATCCTGCGGGATAACATTTTGTCACTCTATTTTTATTGATCATTCACCATAATGAGTAGGAACCTTTTACTTCCCCAGCAAGTTGCTTCCTACTAGGTCGAAATTTGGAATATTCGACCCTCTTGCTATGATATGACAGCTGTGTGTCAATGGAACTTAAACCTGTTGTTGTTGTTGTTATAGTCTCCTGTCCGCAGACTAGTCTGACGCAGCTCTCTACGCTACCCTGTCCTGTACAAGCCTCTTCATCTCCGAACAAGAAAGGCAACCGACATCCTTTTCAATCTGCTTACTGTAGTCGTCTCTCGTTCTCCCTCTACGGTCTCCCACATGCTTCCTTCAAATGCTAAGTTGACGATTTCTTGATGTCTCAGAATGTGTCCTACCAACCTAACCCTTCTCATATTCAGGATATGCCAGAAATACCTTTTCTACAAAAACTTTCAAATGTGTGTGAAGCTCATGGGACTTAACTGCGGAGTCATCAGTCCCTAAACTTACAAACCCCCTATGAGCTACCTTATACTAAAGACAGCACAAACATCCATGCCCGAGGGGGGATTCGAACCAATGACGGGGAACGGCCTCGCGCATCGCAACATAGCGCCTCAATGCGTTTCTCTCTCTCTCTTTTTTTTAAAATCAAATACGTAAGAAAAAAGGACTTCTTCTTCCTGAGGAGGAATACTAGCTGACGACTACAAAATGTAAAAGGAAAGTCCCTTCTCGTGGGATTAATATTAACGTTAATGACAAAAATTACAGAAAAACATCCTTTTTGAGACAAATTTGAAATCTGAAGCACTGATTTATCTTCTGCGAACAAACACAATTCTATTATCTGTACATCTCTCCTCGTCACGCAGTGCATGCCTTTTCAGGGTTCTGTTGAGGCCTTCACGGCTACCGTAGCGGCCACGGGGCCCACGAAGTCCCCACCGTACGTCACCCTCAACAGCAGTCCCCTACTTCAGCATTCGACTGCGATTCATTCTTCTTTTAATACATAATTATCCTTCTCCCTGTTTTTCAAACAGAATTTGTAACATATTCCCAAAATTCCTTTTATTATCCCTTTTTTGGCAAATCTTGTAATACTCGTGAAGTATATATTCTTTGTAATTCTGTACATTGCCACTACCTTTGTTGGCGATTACGTAGTAACAAAAATTGCCAATAATTCAGTGGATGGTGTTGTTTTTTTTGTCGTGAAAAAAACATTTCTTCTGGAAAAAGGATGTAATCCAAATTAATTTCTCTACCATCACTTCTCTTTAGGAAAGATGTCTATTTAATAAGTTCCTTCCATATTTCAGTATTTCCCATGCAAAGGAACCGATGGTCTAAAATGTCTGTTCTGTGACATTTTAAACATTGGTTTGTGTCACTGAGGCCAATGGCGTATAATTTTTCATTCGTACTTACTATGTTGTTAATCACTCTATACCAAGCCACTTGTGTGTCTGAGGAGAGTGCTTTGTTACTTATATTTTTCCAAATAATTTTCCAATTTCTGTTTGGAAACCTGGCCTCCATCTTATTTTTATGCTCCTGTGATCTTAGTCTGTGCATCATATATTGGTAGTTCCTCTTGGTCTTGTCTAGTAAAATGCAACTCATATAACTGAGCTCCACATAATAACTACTTATATGTTTCAATTTGTAATTAACTGCATTTATATTAATTGGTGGCTGCAGACTGTCAGGTTTAAATAGGTTGAATAATTGTGCTGTAATACCTTTAGGCTGGCGTACAATTAGCTGTAAGGATCTCTTAACAAAGGAAACTGTCGATTTTTTCTGAAGATCAGTAAGTTCTAGTCCTCCCTCTTCCGGTTTAACTACCCAAAGATATTGGCAAACTGTCGGCATAATAGCTTTTGCTATTTCCTTCGGTAAAGGTAAAATTTGCCCTACATATATAGCTTTCGAAAGGACAACGTAGTTGATGAGTCTAACTTTTTGCTTGATGTTCAGCTCCCTCATATGATTTAGTATTACTGTGCCCCGAATCCTATCTAAAATCTTCTTCCAGTTGGACGCTATAATTCGCAGAGGGCAGCTGCAGAGAGTAAGCCCCAGGGCTGTGTGCTGTTCTACTCGCTGCGCCCAATTAATATGGGGGTTCGTGAGACCACTTAGATTGAGGAATGCACTCTTGGCGCCGTTTGTTTCTGCTCCCGATGCGTTGCAATACAGCTGTACGATTTCTGTTAATTTCTCTAAGTCAGTCTGGCTCCTGACGATCACACCAATGTCATCAGCATAAGCGTTGGTTACAGATTTCACGCCTGGAAGTGAAATACCTTCGAGACTATCCGTCAACCTTCTTAATAGTGGTTCCAGTGCTGCTACGTACAGGATCATCGAAAGTGCACTTCAATGAGGGACGCCACTGTCAATTGATATTTCCTTAGTATAATGCCCATTTATCGTAATCTTTGTTTTTATACATTGTAACATGTTCCTTAAAATTCTGACATTGTAGTCGTTTAGCCCCATGTAAGTCAAGGTTCATAACAGGTATCGGAGATTTACTTTGTCAAAGGCTTTTACAAAATCGATAAAAGCAAGTCCTCCGTGTTCTACTGTATTGGCAAAAACTGAAACAATGTCCCTGTATTCACTGACGGTCTTTAAGATATTGCGCCCTGGAAAACACATCTGATGGCTGCCAATAATTTTTTCGAGAGCAGAACGTAACCTCTCTTTGATGACCCTCGCTACGATTTCGTAATCGGAATTCATCAGTGTAATTGGTCGCAATTTAAGTATATCTTTCCTTTCCGTATTTCTACCCTTCGGAAGGAGCACAGTAATACTCTGTTTAAAGTCTATGGGGACTGCTAACCCAAGTAGTGTTTCATTGACAATTTCAGTAAATTTACTTCCTATTATGTTCCAGTAAGTGGTATAAAATTCAATGGGCAAGCCGTCTGGGCCTGGTGATTTTTTATCTAAAACTTCCTCTTCTGTTATTGCTCTTTGCATATCACGGTTATCTTCATCTGTGATGCTGTCTTGTAATCCAGAATCTGATAAAAACTCCCTTATTACTATTTCCTCTCTGGGTCTGTTACCATAGAGTTTAGTATAATAACCGAAGGCCGCATGTAGAATGTCTTTTTGATTGGTTAGGACAGTGTTATCCTCGGCCCGAAGAGTCTCTATAAAACTTTTGTGTCGAAACTTTGCATGGCGTATAAAGTGAGCGAGGCAGTTTCTTCTTCCACAACAGTCTGAGAGTGTGATTTAATTTTTAAGCCGTCTAGTTGTGACTTCTTAATTTTTATGAGCTGAGCCTTTATCCTATTAATTTCCATTATGTTTTCTTGATTCATTGGTTGTTCGTAAAGATCCCGGAGACAAGAGTAATAGAATTGTACTCTGTGTCTCAACCATCTCGCTCTCTCCTTACAGTATGCTATCAATGTGGCTCTAAGTTTCTTCTTTGCTTCCGTGATCCACCACTCAATATTCGATCTGTACTTGTGGCGACGTCGTAAAGCAGCCTGCCAGGTCTCGTTGATTGTGTCAGCAAGGGCTGTATCTGACAACATGTTGATATTCAGTTTCCAAACCGGCCGACCCCAATATGTTTTCTGTTTCTCTAACTGAACACTGCATCTTACCGCGAGGTGGTCAGAGAAGGCGGTCGGTATGACTTCAATTGCTGATACTTTATTTTCCAGGTTCGAATAAATATAGATCCTATCAATTCTACTTTGTGACCTACTTGTGATATAAGTATATCTGACTAGGGTGGGATATTTAATTTCCCACGCACCCTTCCAGCGCAGGTGTGTAACAAGAGACTCTAGTTTCCTGGATGTATTGAAATTTGGTCTCTGGTCCTTTTCATGTAATACACAGTTCCAGTCGCCCCCTATTAAAATTGTTGCAGGATTGTCTTTAAGTAATGTTAAAATATCATTCTTAAAAAACTTAGCTCTGCCGGTCTAGCATTATTCCCAGATGGTGCATAAACGTTGATAAAAATGGTGTTATGAAGTTTACAGCGAATGCCCCTTCCCGAGTCTAAAAAACTGACATCTTTTACTTCAATTCCCTCCCTAACTAGGATAGCCGTCCCACGATGGTGTTCATGAGCTATGTTTAAAATTTCTCTAAAGCCAGACACATAGATATTCGGTATTTGCACTTTTTGCAATAAGGCGATATCAGTGTCTGATTGGTACAGAAATTCTTTAAGCGCAGCTACCTTAACATTACTTTGAATTTTATTTATGTTTAAAGTAGTGACGTTATACGTTTGCTCCATTAGGAGACGTGACTAATTCGAATGTCAAAATTATTGAAGGGATAATATAATTCTGTCTTTGCTATTCTTTCTATCATTTCTCTTCAAATTATAAAATCGTGACGTTATCTCCACTCTAATAATGAGAATAATAAGAATAATGAAAATAGGTACGTATGGATCAGTTCATTGACAGTATCATCTTTAGCAATTGCAACACGCTTAGTCTTCATCTTGCGGCAGTTCGTCTACCATATCGACATCCTTGCTATCCTCGTTGCCTTCAGACCAGTCCACCTCTGCCTGTGAAGTGCTCCGTCTAAGCAGTGAATTTTCTTCTGTTCGTACGACATCGTATTCCCTTTCGTTTGGTGATAGGGGCTGCGTACAGTCCGAAGGCAGTTGTCTGATAAGTTCTTGAGGGCGCACGGAAGCATTGCTTGTTTCAGAATTTTCTTTTTTCTTGTCACGTTCCTGAATGGCACATAATTTTTCCTTTAAAATGGGTACAACCTTCTCTGGAGACAAATTGGGCGATATCTCATTGGAATCAGCGGAAGATTTCTCAGAAGGTTTACAGTCTTGCTTCCTCTCCGTGTGTCTGTTCTGAACCTCCTTTTGAGTTACAATGTTCGTCCCTTCCCCTTGTAAAAGTCTAGTGTCTAGACTTTTCCTTTTGTCAGTTTTATGTCCACTAAGTTGTGTGTCCCCAGGAGAAACTTCATCCTCTGCTGTTTGCATTTTGTTCAAAGTTAGATAGTCATTGACATTGGTGGGACAGTCCGGGTGTACTTCAGTTTCCATAGGTATTTGGACGGAAATCTGATCCCCTTCCTGTTGTGAAACTTCGCTAACTGAACCATCGGAATGGTTAAGTTTAGCGACACCGCCACATTTATCAACAATTGAACAACATAATTCTGGGTTTATCATCTTCAAATGTACAGAATTTGTCACAAAGGATAAGTGAACACCCTCTACTTCGTTACCGGTCATCTGAAATTTCTCCATGACCACCGCCTAATTTCAAAAGCCTTTGGTATAACAAAATTTCTATCGAAAGTAAATTTTATCGTGTCTTTCCTCAGAACATTAATCGTACTCATTCTGTCTTACTATAGTTCGAAACCATAGCTACAAATGCAGAGAGTAGTTGAAAACGAACCTTACTCGCAGCGACACAGCCGTTGTTTACGCCCGGACGCCGAGCAGCCGCCACACATCCGTCCAGCACCGCAGCTGTCACTCGAATGCGCTCGGCCGCTCTGCCGCAGCTCCTTTTCTCCCCAATTCTGTTGAGCACCTCCTCATTAGCTTCCTGATCTACCATATAATCTTCATCATTCGTCTGTAGCAACACATTTCAAAAGCTTAATATTTTGTTTTGTCTGGATTTCTTATCGTTCACGTTTCACTCGGATATAATGCTACATTCTAAACAAAAGTTTTCATACAGGACATCATAACACTTAAATTAAAATTGGATGTCAACAAACTTCACGTATTGGGAAACGCTTTTCTTCCCATAGCTGTTCTCCATTTTCTATCTTCTTTAGTTTCGTCATCAGAGGTTATTTTGCTACCCAAATTATCAATTGCTTGTACTAATTTTATTGTCTCATTACCTAGTCTAATTCCTTCAGCATTGCCTAATTTTCTTACACTACTTTCCATTACCCTTTTTTTTTACTCTTGTTGTTGTTCATCTTATAGCCTGTTTTCAAGACGTTGTCTAAAGCGCCCACCGAGCGAGGTGGCGCAGTGGTGACGCACTGGACTCGTATTCGGAAGGATGGTGGTTCAAATCTACCTCCGGCCATCCAGATTTAGGTTTTCCGTGATTTCCCTAAATCACTCCAGGAAAATGCAGGGATGGTTCCTTTCAGAGGGCACGGCCAATTTCCTTCCCCCATCCTTACCCAAATATCCGATCGTGAGCTCCGTGTCTAATGACCACGCTGTCGATGGGACGTGGAACCCTATGATTCCTTCCTTCTAAAGCGCCTACCTAGTAAGATGTAGGTTCCAGGTACGAAACCCCCAGCCACAGCATAAATATTAATTCACTGTCTCTTCTTATAATTAATACCTTTGGTATAAAGAGGCAATGTTTGTCTCAAGGAACTGAATTATTGTTGATATTTATATCACCTCTGCCTGAGGAACAAGGCGGGATTGGCCCCATTCACGTTATTTGTTGGGGTGCTATTCCAATATTGTCCATTCCGTTCAATTCCTGTTACAGGTACTTTCCTGTCTCTGAAAAACTTATTATTTCTTTTCCATAACTTTAATTCCTTCTCAAAACGTCTCTTTGCATTCATTTAGAGCTTGCTCAGTTTACAGATGCCCAATACCATTAGGGCAAGGCTGCATTCCAGCCTTACTCCATTCCGAACCACTGTGTTCCTGTTATTCCCTTCGACTCTAATAACTGTTGTCTTGTTTATGTACAAGTTGAATATAACTCTTCGCTCACGATATATTACCCCTGCTACCTCTGGAACCTGAAAGAGTGCATTCCAGTCAACATTGTCAAAAGATTTATCCAGATCTACAAAAGCTAAAAACGTTGGTTTGCCTTTCCGTAACCTACCTTCTAAGATAAGTCGTAATGTGAGTATTGCCTCGCGTGTTCCTAGATTTCTTCCAAATCCAAACTGATCTTCCCCAAGGTCGGATTCCACTAGTTCTTCTATAACTCTGTAAATAATTCGCTCTAGTTTTTTGCAACCCATGACTCATTAAATGTTTCTAATTTTCACAATTACCTACACTTGCTTCTTTTGAAATCTGAATAATTACATTCTTCTTACAGTCTGAAGGAATTTCTTCTGTCTCATACAGCTTGCATACCAGGTGAATCAATTTCTTCTCTCCCAACGATATCAGCAGTTCAGGCGGAATATCATCTACTCTAGAAGACTTGTTTCGACTCAAATCCTTCAGTGCTCTGTCAAATTCTTCTCGCAGTATCGTATTTCCTATCTCATCTTCCTCTACTTCCTCTTCCGTTTCTACAATACTGTCTTTAGTTCCTTTGTATTGGCCCTATATATATATATATATATATATATATATATATATATATATATATATATATATATATATTCCTTCCACCTTTCAGTTTTCCCTTCTTTGCTTAGTACTGGTTTTCCATCTGAGCCCTTGATATTCATGCAGCTTCTTTTCATGTCTCCAAATGACTCTTTTGTTTCCATATAGGTGGTATTAATCTTTCATTTGTCCTCTAGCCACTTCTGCTTAGACAGTCTGTACTTCCTGTCAACTTCATTTTTCAGCCGTCTGTACTCCCTTTTTCCTGCTTCACTTCCAACATTTTTACATTTTCTACTTTAGTCAACTAAGATGTATATCTCCAGTGTTATCCAGGGATTTCTATTAGACCTTGTCTTTTTACTCCATTACTCTCAACGTTACAATTCTTCTTGTACTGTATTACATTCTCCATTTCGTCAATCCTTGGCGAACACTTCCTTTGAAACTCTCAAAAATCTCTGGTTCCTTCAATTTGTCGTGTTACCATCTCCTTAATTCCCAACATTTTTTCTGTCTCTTAATTTTTAATCTATACGTTATGGTCAGAGTCTATATCTTCTCCTGGTTATGTCTTACAGTTGAAAACCTTGTTTCTAAACCTATGTCCTACCATTAAAATGTCAATCCGGTACCTTCCAATGTCTCCTGGTCTCTTCGACGTATAAAATCTTCTTTCATGATGGCTAAATCAAGTGGTTGTAACGATGAAATTCTGCCAGGCGACCTCCTCAGCCGCGGCGGAGCGGCCGAGCGCATTGAGGCGCTATGTTCCGATGCGTGAGACTGCTCCACTTCGGGGCTTCAAATCCCCCCTCGGGCATGGATGTTTGTGCTGTCTTTAGTATAAGGTAGTTCATAAGTAGTTTTTAAGTTTAGGGACTGATGAACCCGCAGTCCCATAAGCTTAACAAACATTTAAATGACATCCTCTTTCATTCCTCTTCCGCAATCCATATTCTCCTCCAAATTTTCCTTGTCTTCCCTTTGCTATTAACGAATTTTATTTCTCCATCATAATCAATTTTTCCTCTACCTTAACTGCCTAAATAATTTCTTTTATCTCCTCATACATTTCTTCGGTCTAGTTTGCACATAAACTTGTACTACTGTGGTCAGTGTTGCTTTCGTGTCTTTCTTTGTTACGATAATGCTTTCACTATGCTGTTCATAGTAACTGCATTACTATTTTCATATTCGTTATCAGACCTACTCCAGCGTTATCACCAACTGATTTGGTATTTATATCACTGCACTCACCCGACCAGAAATCCTGTTCATCCTGCAACCGTACTTCACTTATCCCCATTTCTCTTTTCAAATTTTCTATCATACCTACATGATTATTGTGTTTGGTGTGCTGATATTAATTGCAGTTCTATGCTAATCATTGTGTTTTATCTACATGCGTTTTCTCTGTCACACTTAAGTGCCTGGCAGAATGTTCACCAAACGGCTTTCAGAGTATTTCCCTACCCTTACATTCTCAAATAGCGCACGGGAAAAACAAACATTTAATACTTCCGTATATCATCTGATGTCTATTGTTATGACGATCATGTATCCACATGTTTACATTCGGAGCAGGAAGTTGATGAAAGATATTTCGTAAATAGTTCTCTGTGCAACGGATTGCTCCTTTCTTTTTAAGTATTTCCATCCCAACTCGTGTATCATTTCCGTGATGCTTTCTCGCCTTTACAGTGATAACACTAAACAAGCTGCCCTTCTCCGAACTTGTGTATGTCCTCTATCAGTGCCACCGGATAATGATGGCACAATGCTTAGAAATTCTTCAAAAGAGGATTTGCAAGTGTTGTGTAAGCAGGCTCTTCAATAAAACTGTTGAATCTTCTTCCAGTAAAACGCAGCCTTTGTTTTATTTTCTCAATTACAGTTTTTTACCGTATCACGAGTCATACTCTTTGGTCTAAGTTGGCTATTCCTGCTACTTATGGTTTCCTTCGTGATTTTCTCATCCTTCATGTATTAGGAGGTTTTAAACCATATGTATTAAAAACCTCAACTGCCTTCCTATTTCGTAGCAACATGCCTTCATGATTTCGTTCCTCGCTTCCCAGTCTGTTACTATATTTAGGCAATTTTTTCATGGTAAAAACTGATTGATACATGTACAACACTCTTTGCCTTTTTACTTTGGATTCATTTTCTAACTTGTGTTTGTATTAGGGTTCAAATATTTTTAAACCCAAGGGCCCAAGCTGCTGACGTCATCGGTCCCTAGACTTACAAACTGCTTAAACAAACTTTGGCTAAGGACAACACACACACCCATACCCGAATAAGGACACTAACCTCTACCGTGAGTGTCCGCGCAATCCGTGACACTGCAATCCGTGACATTGCATTAGGGTCAAATGTGCCCATGTTATAATTACATTGCATTAGGGTAAAATGTGTCCATATTATATGTACATATGGCTCCTAGGTGTTTTACAATCCAGTGTTGTATGCCGACACCTTCTGAACTTCACAAAAATAGTTATCTTTTTATATCGGACATGTGTGTGAACGGGTTGGTTGAAGTGGTAAAAAATACTGGACTCTCTTAGCTTCTTCTGACTTCATGGGTGTCGCTACTCATCGTACCTCTATGTAGCTCTATGGTTTCCCACAGTCCCCAGTCACGTGACCTCTTCGTCCACAAATATCTTCCTCTTGTTTTACATCTATATGCAAGTTCCTTACAAAACACTTTTATCCTCTCACGCACAACAGTGCGTTTCCCTCCTTCAGTGCTTCTTCCACTAAGATAATTTGTGTTTCGCACCTTTACACAAATTTCTGAATTCAGTCACTTGCGAGCTCTGTTGGAAGCGAGTCTCTCATACAACAGATACTAGTTACAACACACCTTGCAGTTGTGATTCCCACGTCACTACATGTCTGAAATATTTTTGTAATTCATCTTTTCGATTTGGCATTGATGTCATTGCTTGCCCTGCATGTTTTTGACCTGAAGTGTCTTACAGTCATAATAGTCTATAGTCCAATTTTCTTGGGTAGCCCTCTTCGAAGATTATTTTCGTTTCATCCCAATTATTAGCTCTACCTAAGACCCATTATTTTAGATTTTTTACACTCGATGCACTGAAATATCAGTGTTTTGTCATTGGTTCATATTACTTCAAACGTCATATTCATGTTATCAATGAATTCCCTTACTTCGAAGTTAAGATTATTAAACGACTTCATTGTTAATACAATAGGAACCTTGGCACAATGGTGCCTGCAAAGTTTGAAATACAACTGAAGGCATCCTAAATGAACCCAAATCTACAAAACTATCGCTGTTGTCGCTTACCTTAACTCTGCCCTGTAATTCTGTAGATCTGCTGGCTTTCCTTTTAAATTCCCTCAGTAAATTCTTCTGCCTGTGGTGCTCCCTCTTGAAATTCATCTAGCCTCCACAAATTCAAAGAGGTTTAGGTAGTCACACCGGATGGTCGTACTTCTTTCGATCGTCGATGTTCTCCTTGTGAAAGGACCGAGGAACTGATGATTTTAGTCTTCATAATTCATTTCCGTACTAATTCCCTACTTCACAGTGGCTCTACACAACTCAATCCACACACATGGAACTAAAGGATTATTTGTCGCATCCTCGCACATGTTTTGCCACCAACATGGACGTGAGTGTTAAATGATTAGTGCAATCTGTAGGTTAACAACGATGTGAGCTGAGGCCTACAAAGACACTTTTAACAAAATTACAAGGGGAATATATCCTAGGTTCTAGAATTTATAAGGAATCTGAGAGTCTTATGACGTGAATAATGGTTGACGTTATAAGATTCCGTTTCAGATTACCCAATTGTTTTACCTAATTCATTCATATCATTCAAATCAAATTCAAATGTTTGTTAAGCTTATGGAACTTAACTACGGGGTCATCACTCCCTAAACTTACAAACTACTTATGAACTACCTTATACTAAGGACGGCACAAATATCCATGCCCGAGGGGGGATTCGAACCCCCAACCGTATTGACTGTGCAGACCGTGACTGGAGCGCCTCAGTCCCCGCGGCCACCGCGGCCGGCTTCATATCATTGCCACCAATGAGTATACAATACAACTAAGTGATTCCACAAACTACCGGTTCCTAAAAACTACAGTTTGCCTTTAGAGAGAGGCATTCTACTTGCAAAACAGACAATGAAATACCTTAATCCCAACTTGAGATAATTTAGAGACAGAACATTTCCCCCTTTTTTTCTGACAAACAGCAGATATTAACTTTCAAAGCACGTTGTATGCAGGCAATCAGTTCCAGTAGGAATATTGTAATAAGCCTCGAACAGGTTTCAGTATCACTGAGGATAATTTTTCAGAAGGAATAATAAACACGAGTAACATTTCGTTCAAAATAAATTATGAGCTAAAAACGCTCAAATCAAACCGCAGATTACATAAGTTGAATCCTTCATAAAAAAAATTAACTATTTCTTGCTGCCACTTACGCAGACACCTTATACACACTAGCAAAACGCTTGTTCCTCCATATGTTTCGACAAATGCAAAGTGAATTATCGGTCGTTGCAATATAACCAATCAGATACTTGATTCACAACAGGATATAAGTGAAAAACAATGCTTCTTTCTCTTTTTACTATTGTATACAGCAAATTTCTCGTTGTCGAGATGAACTCTAGAATATTTTTTCTTCTCTAAGAGAAAACACAAGATCATTAGTGTCGTTTCTGTGATGGTCATTCAGCTTCATTTGTGCCAGTTTCTCGTATTGACTAGCTTATCCATGATTTTTCCAAAGTTGTATTTAAGGCCAGAGAGACTTCCAGCATCTTTTAGAAAGTTCTGGAACGTTATGGGTGTATGGTAGTGTCTGCTAGTCGACTTGGAGTCTTTGCTTATCCATTGCAGCAGCACTATTTTCTCACCAGTCTGTTGATAAGTCTCACTTCATACAGTGCACTGGCTCACTTCCTGATACCCACCTGACACCATTCCCTTTGAATTCTCTTAATATTACTCGTCATTAAATTTATCTCCTTCTCTTACTGCCAGGTGATTCTTAGATTAATAAAATTTGATACACATGACAAAGTTTGTGATTAAAATGGAAACCTAACGTAAAGTTTTAACTGCCTATGAATGAGTTGGATGTTATTGCCTCTTCAAAACATGTCAGGTGAGCTTCCACCCATCCAAAAGACAGTATAAATTGCCATATCTAGATCAGAAGGGCATATACATTTTCTCTTGTGTTCTGGACGAGTTGGTCATTTCTACATATGTTAAAAAGAGTAGAGGGGGTGGGGGGGCACATACAGTTATAACGTATCGTTAAAATCTGATTATGTACAGTAGAAAGAAAATTTATAAATTTATATCAGGGAAGACTTTGCTTTTACATTAGAGAGAAGCTTGGTGGAAAGCCTCATACGGTGAAATTCTTTCTAGGGTCACAGCCGATGGCTGTGTTATTCACATTTGCGTTTGAACATTAATAACCTATTTTTCGATTAAACGTTAAACCATAATCTTCACGCTCATACTACTACGTTAAAGAAGCTCGGAAGTTAGAGAGGATATCTGCTGTAGCTTTGTATTTGGAAAACTTGTACCTTTCTTACCTGAACTTCCTTTAGACCAAACTATTCACTCGTAAACAAAATGCAATTGTAGATACATAATATCTGATTAGGAATTGGGTCTAACACAGCAAGAATCCTTAACATGTTGATAAAAATAGTGAGGACAATAAAATAATAACAGATATTCCCACAACTACTCATAAATGTTGATATTTGAGGTACATGTACTGGTATATTAATCAGACAACACGTAAACGAATTCTTCTACACTCTTCAGATTCAGAAGTGTACGTTTTGCAATGCGCCAATTGCCAAAAAGATGAGATCTTGTTTTCTTTATCGTTATTAAGTTAGCCTACTAGATCAGGTACCACTTAGTGACTGTTACCATTATAAATTCTCAATATTGGTGTGGAATAGAAGTTGTGTCTTTACATACAGTTGCCCATATTACAATTTTCTCTTGAGAGTAACTTATGGAAAAAAAGTTGTATGTATAACCAGTATGTATAAAAGTGTCCAGGGAATTTTGTGTTTTAAGGGTATGTACTATCTGTGAGTCTACTGTCTGTGCTTGTTGTTTATTTCATTTGGTGTTTTCTGTTTATTGAGATGTTGAGCTTATTCGTTTCTGTTCTTGTGTTGCATTTATTGTGTCAGTGTCCTACGTAGTACATTGTCTAAGTGTGTACACAAGGGAAAATCGGTGGCGACTGGCGGAACCGGCTGATGTGGTAAGCTTTGGGCAGTATCCAGTTTCACAGTTAGTTTGGGTGATACTACACCATGACTTAACTGGAGATTGTAGATAAAAAAAGTTATTATCCCAAACAGCCCAATGAACAGCATTTCAATCTCGCAATGTTTACATACAAAGGGTAACATTGCTTTCGAAGAATAGGTAAAATAAACCTTGTTAACTCTTATATAGCAGGTCTTACAAACTTCTTTCTTCATCCAGTCACACTAATAGTTGTACTGTATGATCCTGAAGTGAAAATCCGCTTATATAAATGTTCCCAGAACATAAACTGCTTCTGTAGTTGAAACACAATTTTATCATTGTATTCCTGCAACCATTCTGCACTCACACTGCATTAACAAAATTCCCCTCTGGCTTCTTCAAACTAAAAATGGAGAGAAACACTGATTTACACAGTAAGTCCGGTATAAATGAAAAAAATCTATTTCACTCGTCATTAACATTTTCTCTGTACAGTAGACCTATTTAGCTTACTGTTTCAGACATGGAGCTACACTCCATGGAATTTGCTGCAACTTTCACAATCTTTTCCACAATTCCGTTTTACACTTTAAAAGTAGTATACGTCAAATGCTTCAGAGAATAAACTTTATGACACACTGGCTAACATTTATCCCTTCTATGACTAGTTTTCAAAACCATAGTGAGACTTTGCAATCGGAAGAAAGAATGTTACGCTGTGATATTGTGTGTCGTTAATGCTCTCCTGGCAGATTAATCAGGATCCAGCCGTCAACATACGTCTAGGTAAACAATGTTTTTTTTCTCTATGTGTGTCCCCTATTTGATGTTACCCTGTAGCATGACATCCGACATCAGTCTTCGTAAGGTAAATTGTATACGTTTTACTTATATGATACCTGTTACAATTCGTGTAATTCCTGTATACTGGGTGTACTTTTTTTTAATTTTTTTTTAAATACTTGGGTGTCAGTAATTGCAAGCTGATATTTGCTTCTGTAGGCTTCGACCATAGCCAACTGAGATCTTTTCTGATTTCATTTTCGTATTGCATAAGTAAGTGCTCCCGGGTGAAACGCTACGGGAAGAAAGATTATTTTCAACACCCGAATAAATCTTCTCTATTGTATACCCAAATATATTACCGAATAATCTAATTTTTTAGCTTTAAAATAACACAAGACCTCTAGGTTATCCTACTGTGTTATTTTAATAATATTATTATCTAGTACTATAATAATAGTAATTCTCTTTACTTGTTCACAACAAAAAGATTACTACTACTGTCATTGAACTGTAATGTTCATGTTTGTGACATTGTCTCTATTGAATACTATTATGAATTACTAAACAACAACACATATGAAAATAATGAAGAGGCGATTAAGTAGTTTTAGCGTGACACATAACACTTTTATCATAATCTAATGCTCGTGAAATGTCGGTTACAACAGGCTTCACTATGTTGGTGCATGTAGCTGTTATCTGTTACCCGATAATGGACTGGATTCTGTTTCTTTAGTCTATCACTATGTTGTCTACCAGATTTTAAGTATAGCCTCGAACCGGCATATCACACACTTAAATTAAGTATCTTGTACTACTATGAATCATTAAGCTAGTAATCGAGAATCTTCCCTTAATACAGACTATCTGTTAGATAACTACATACGAGCAGGCTTTACTCCTTCAGCTATTCCTTCTCTGAAGTAAAATCTATTGCCATCACTTGGGGAACTTCCCTTTCATGCAGCAATAACTACTCCAGTACACATCCTTTTCTCACAAACTAAGAACTTCTAACCACCTTCATATTTGTAATGCTGAGCTGTAACACTGCGTTTACATGAGTATATCGATATGCTCACGACTGTTAGAAACACTTTCTCCACACACCTACTATAATTTCTCTGACTGGGCTGGGGTTTTCCACATTATGGTACTTCTTTCACTCTTTTACACACAAAACCTATTCGGCTAAACCATAAGTCTTTCACATTTTGTGAATAACATACGAAAGATATTTGTTTATCTCTTAAGAAATTTTCGTAAATAGTACTGCCGGCAACCAATTCGCGGCTTTCGTTTGCCATCCATAGCTGGTGTGGGCGTTTCCTACCCTGCTGCAGACATCAGCCCATAGAGCAGTCACCGCCCGATTCACCGGAACCGCTTCGAACCCTCCGAAGCAGTCCACACCATCTGACGGTGCCCGATTCTTCGCGGACTAGCGGAAACGACGCGGATGGCCCAAGTAACGTCACGCATCCCACCGTATCTCGAGGTTGCCAGACCGACAGAAATGACCCAAACCACGAAAGGCAGTGTGAAACTACATTTTCGTTCCCAAATAGAATGAGCAATGCAAATCGCCTGACATGGCCACAAACATCAGGACAGACAAGATTTATTAGAGGGATTCAGAACCGTCAAACAAATCCTGGAACTTCAGTAGGCTCACGAAACATTACCACTTGTCCCAAGGCACAGATGCCGCCCAATCCGCCACAACATACGCTAAATACAGCCAACATTAGAAAAGTCCGGGAGCAGAGTGTGATGTCACCTGTGCCTGGTCCCAGCAGAAGCGGGCAAACACGACGCGATACGTCGCTTGGCTCCACCAAAAGTGGCGAAGCGCCGCAAACACGAAGCGATACATCCCTTGGCTCCAGCAAAAGCGGCGAAGCGCCGCAAACACGACGCGATACGTCGCTTGGCTCCAGCAAAAGTGGTGAAGCGCCGAAAACACGAAGCGATACGTCGCTTGGCTCCAGCAAAAGCGGCGAAGCGCCACAAACACGACGCGATATGTCGCTTGGCTCCAGCAAAAGCGGCGAAGCGCCGAAAACACGAAGCGATACGTCGCTTGGCTCCATCAAAAGCGGCGAAGCGCCGCAAACACGACGCGATATGTCGCTTGGCTCCAGCAAAAGTGGTGTAGCATCACAAACAAGACGCGATACGTCGCTTGGCTCCAGCAAAAGTGGCGTAGCGCCGCATACACGACGCGATATGTCGCTTGACTCCAGCAAAAGTGGCGAAACGCCACAAACACGACGCGATACGTCGCTTGGCTCAAGCAAAAGTGGCGAAGCGCCACAATCACGAAGCGATACGTCGCTTGGCTCCAGCAAAAGCGGCGAAGCGCCGCCGCACACACGATGCGATATGTCGCTTGGCTCCAGCAAAAGTGGTGAAGCATCACAAACACGACGCGATACATCGCATGGCTCCAGCAACAGTGGCGAAGAGCCGCAAACACGAAGTGATACGTCGCATGGCTCCAGCAAAAGTGGCAAAGTGCCGCAAACACGAAGCGATACGTCGCTTAGCTCCAGCAAAAGCGACCAATCGCCGCACACACAACGCGATATGTTACTCCCCAGTCAAAGCGCCGCAATCGCCTGCAATCCAAAGCCACGACCGGTAATGATGCAACTGGCCAAACTACCGAAAATTATACCGAAAATACGCTTGCCCCATAAAATAGCCTTAACAAGTATAAAGAGGCCTTTTAGAAGTGCTCAGAATCAACAGATTCAGCCTAAAACATCGGCAGTGAGTAAGAATATCACACGCTTATTAAAACAGGAGGAAAAGAAAGAAACTACTGATCTTGTTCCGAAGATCGAAAGTGTCAAAGACCGCTTACTGCCTGATCCGAATGATCCTCTTGCCTATATTGTATATGGCGTGAACAATGAAACAGCTTCCATAACACAAAATGACAATACAAACCAGAATGGATCTTCAAACTCTGTTTCTGAGATCACAAGTGCCGAAGATCGCATTAAACCAGATCCAGAAGATCACCCTGCCTACATTACATATGGCCTGCAGAAGGACACGTCTCCAGCATCAATATCTGCACAAAATAACAATACAATTCAGCCAGTAACGTTTACTACTGTTGCACAGATCGAATATTGCCCTGTCAGCATAAAGCCTGAAAGACCTGATTCTCTTGCTAATACTACAAATGGCCAAGACAAGGAAACGCCTGCATCAGTATCCGCACAAAATAACAATACAATTCAGCCAGCAACTTTTACTACTGTTGTACAGATCGAAAGTTACCATAACAGCACGAAACCTGAAATATCTGATTCTCTTGCTAATACTACATATGACCAGAACAAGGAGACGCCTGCATCAGTATCCGCACAAAATAATAATACAATTCAGCCATCAACTTTTATTACTGTTGCACAGATCGAATATTGCCCTGACAGCATGAAGCCTGAAAGACGTGATTCTCTGGCTAATACTACAAATGGCCAGGTCAAGGAGACGCCTAAATCAGTATCCGCACAATATTACAATACAATTCAGCCAGCAACTGTTACTACTGTTGCACAGATCCAAAGTTGCCATGACAGCATGAAGCCTAAAAGACCTGATTCTCTTGCTAACACTACAAATGGCCTGGACAAGGAGACGCCGTCTGTAACATCAGATGCCCCACGAGATCCCCTTTCCTATATTATGTATGGTCTGGAAATTGAAACGCCTCCTTCAGAAGACGAACGTCCGATCCAAAGACCAAATACAAGATACCGCGCGAGGAAGCGTACAGACATGGCAGCTCCCACACGGAATATACGTCCAGAAGCTTCCAAACGAGACAAGAAAAATGTTTGGAAGAAGGAGATTGGTCCTAATGATCAATGGTAAATAAATATTACAAATTACTAAGTATTTTCCCATTGAGGGGCGTTCATAGCATAAGCGAATACCTTGGAAACTACTCACTTGTGATGGATATCAGTAGTTACTCTTTTGTTGTAATAAAGTAGAGTGTAAATTGGTATACGGTATGAAGGCATAACTTCAATTTCTTATCAAATCGCCTGAAGGAGAAGCACTACTTAGTTAACTAGTGTTCTGACGACATTTATAAGTCTCATAAAATATAGTACTTAAAGAAGTGAATCATGTCTGTCTCTTTTTCTCACATATAGATTGAGAAGTAACGTAATTTACAATAAGAAAGAAAATATCGTCAACGTTCGCTGACAACATATTGTGCCCTGGATTTTTCTTCCTTGACCGGTGCTCGTCATTGGTGATTGAGACATCTTGATATCAACTGAAATGCATTTAAGAGTGAAACAACGTATCTCAGCCTGATTTCCGACCATTTAGATTGCTCCAGGGAATATCAAAACAACGTGTAGGTATGGCACATATTGACGCATATATGTAGGATAAAATACATAGGCAGCCATACGTACCGAATGAATGCTACTGCACATACCAGTCTGCACAGTTCAAATGGCTGAAGTGACATCACCGTATTTTTCTGTTTTATGAATCAGTTTTTAGTGGCCTGTTTCTAGCTGAAATTAGGGCACCCGAGCATTTCAGAACGTTAGAAAAGTTTATCTTCGTTCAGGGAACTACAATATCAAGGACTAGAATCGTATATCGAAGGAAGTGGGCAAGAATGTGAACTCAAAAGGAACATAGCTGAGACACACATCAAAACTTCTTAACATATTATGGGATCTGTATTTCGTCTATTTATTCAAACCACAAAATTTTCTATTGCACGAACACTTTTCGTCACATTTTTGTCATCGTCATTGAGGTCAAATTTTATACTGAGCATGAAAACAATTTTATATAATTTAGTTACACGAAATTGTTCTGAATTAAGATATAATTTTGCTATCTTGACACTAATGTCGCGTTGTTGCACATCATAAGCCAACAGAGCATCTAATTAACACCTTACAAATTCAGATTTGCTACACAATCAGGCGAAAATTATAACAGATTATCATGTTTTATCCTACAGTTTCATTAAGAATTTGTTCTGTGCAACTTTTTATATTTTTAAACCTCATATCGAAGATACCGCAAATTGCGATCACAATTGCAAGAAAATGTTTGGTTTGCATGTCATGGCTCAAAATTTGCATTACAAATATGAGCACAATATTGTCACGTTGAAAACTGCAGGTGTTTCGGAATTCGAAGCCTAGTTTTTAATAGAGCACAACACTTAGAGCACGTTTATTAATAACACAAGCGTACACTGAGAACGACTGCCTTCTGATTGGAGTACTCTGCTATTTATACCTATAAAGAATTTTCTGGAACTTACACAAGCACATCAATCATGAGAAACACGTTGAACATTGTAGAAATAGTAAATACTAAGAAATATATATATATATATATATATATATATATATATATATATATATATATATATATATATATATATATGTGCTTGTGGTGGGATTTGAACTGGGGACCGCCAGCACAGAAATCTGTCGAACAGTCGCCGCATTGCTCCCTTTTCCGAATAAACAGTGACCCGCTGTTGGATTCCCTTTGGAGGCAGATGCAGTGTCCGGGATCTTGATCTTGTCATGGGTCTTCTATTATGGCAGTTCCGAAGAATCCTTTCATTCTGTCTTCAGGCCTCCATTGCAGTGACGTTGACCGGCGTCAGACCCTCCTGTCGTGGCTTCATCATTATCATAACAGTATTTAGAGTGATTGAACAAGAAGCCGTTTCTATCCATCTGGTCTTTGGGATCGTTGTAAGGTTTCATACGGAGACGTGAACAATGTCTCTTCGTTTTCGTCATTTTTAGGACGGCTCATAATCCTCGACTTCGTATGCAGTATTTGACAGACGCCGTATGACACGATACGGACCAAAGGATCGCTTCAGTAACTTTTCTGATAGCCCAACTTTTCGTACAGGGGTAAATATCCATACCATATCTCATGGGCTGTACACAACAGGTCGGTGCTTGTCGTTATACCGCAGACTGTCATTCTACTGGGTGTCCAGTGTCGGTATGCGAGCCAGCTATCTCGCTTATTCGACCCTGGAGATGAGCTGTTTCACATAGTCATCTTGAGTATCGTCCGGTTGGAACTGGAACAGCACATTCACTATCGCCTCAGCTTCACGACCATGGAACAGGTAAAACGGCGTAAAGCCTGTGGTGTCTTGTATTTCTGTATTACAAGCAAATACCTGGCTTAGTAGTTTTGTATCCCAATTCTTTTGCTCAACATTGATGTACACCAACAGCCTAAAGTCTTGTTCAAACTTTCTGAGGATGGTAGGCTGTTGTCATTCTGTGGACAATGCCGCGACGTGACATTACCTCTGATACTAGTTTTGACTGGAATACTTTTTCACGGTTAGATATCATCACACGTGGTGTGATGACTGGAATACTTTTTCACGATTAGATATCATCACACGTGGTGTACCATGCTTCAAAATAATATTTTATACTAGGAATTATGCGATCTCTGGAGCTTCTGCAGTCGCCATAGGTTTCATGACAACGTAGCGAGTGAGGTAGTCAGTGCAGACTATTATCCATCGGTTACCGATTGTCGAATTCGGGAACCTCCCTAAGATGTCGATTCCATTCCGGTGGAATGGAGCTGCTGCAGGAAGAATTGTTACCAGATACCCTGGAGGTAATAGCGGCACATGGTTCCGTCGCTGGCACTCCTTACAATGACCCACATAGTGTTTGACAGATCGGTAGAGATCTTGCCGTTAATACCAGCGTCTGATCCTGTCTAGGGTCTTCAAGAATTCCAGATGACCAGATATTGAAGCATCGTGGAAATACTTGAGAATAGCTGGCTGGAGATGAACTGGAACTATCAGTAGCCATTTGGGGCCCAGTGGATCGTAATTGCTCTTATACAATGCCTCGTTTAGAAGTTGAAGAGGGCCGCAATGGCCGAGCGGTCTACGGCGCGCCGGTCACAGTCTGCACGGCCGCTACGGTCGGGGGTTCGAATCCCCCCTCGGGCATGGATGTTTGTGTCGTCTTCAGTATAAGATAGTTCATAAGTCGTTTGTAAGTTTAGCGACTGATGACCCCGCAGTTGAGTCCCTTAAGCTTAACAAACCATTGAATATTTGAATATAAGTTGAATCTCTCCTTCGGTCGGTTGTCCTTTCTCCAATGCCCCTATGGTTTGTAATAAAGCTGGATCTTCTCTCTGTTATGTTGTGATTTCAGTTAAATGAGTGAGAGAGGAAATTTCACCCATGCTGTTGTGTTCCACTAATGGATTCCTCCAAAGGCAGTCGCGTCCTCGTTTTTGCGCCTAGTTTTTGAATACCACTTGTGACATCGTACTCTTGGGGTTTTCGTGCTCATCTTGCTAGTCGACCTGATGGAACATTCAAGCTAGTCACCCAACATAAAGAATGGTGGTCTGTCACGATAATGAATGGTTTTCCGAATAAAGACGGCCGGAACTTGGTGATACCCAGATAACTGTGAAACATTCTTTTGTGTCCCAAGTGAACGATGCAGTCCAGTGGTGGCCACAAGCGGAGTTGTAGCAGAGGGTGCTAGTGGCTGACGTCGTAAGAACGCCGCGCCGTGCGTGCATGGCGGCGCGCGGCGTAAGTACGTGGCGCGCACTTTAGACTGGTGCGACACAACACATTCATTATCGTTTTCTTAGATTATCCATATTACGGACATTTCAGAACCCGTGACTTAATTTCAGTATGATTTAAGAAAAATGCAACCAATCACTTTCCTTGAAATGATGCTGTTTATTCCATTGACCGGTTTTCGAACCTTCTCAGGTTCATCTTCAGATGAAGCTTGTTACAGGATCATTTTAAGCGTCATGTTGGGAGCTGGCTTGCGACTGTATGGCCGGCTTTTTATAGTTAATTTCCATTTATCGGGTCTCCTTGTGCTTATATAATAATACCATATTTAAACTTGCGAGGGGGAAAAGAAAAAAATTGCCCAAGGGGCCCAGATACCTCCATAGAGTGGGGTAACTGGACCATAGGTAATTGGGCCTGTTGAGTAACATGTAAACTCCATGAGAAAATTGAAACAAGTTATTTCAATGACGCAATGTAAGTGAAAGTCTACAGAGTGTCTGGGTGTGAAATTAATTAAAATTTTTGAATAACTCAACTTTTATTATGAAACAAGAGATACAGATACACAAGTAAAGTTAATAAGCCCAAATTCAGTTATTAACATTTATTTTTATTTTGCTAAAAAAGTTACAAAATGTTCGATAAGTCACTCATATCATCAGTGAAGCTGATCATGCCTTTGAATCTAGCAGAGCTGCTTTTAAGAGGCTTTGACAGTTTTCTTACTACATCATTTGCGGTAATTTTAGTAACTACTGTGAACAGTTGTTCATCACGCGATAGATTACTCTGTAACTTCACAGAATTGGTATGTTTTTCACAATTTGATGTTCCATTAACTTATTTGGATTGTATACGTTGTAAATAGTAGCTTACAATTAATTGTAACATTTGTTAACAGATCTGAAGATGGGCAGCTCTCCCAAACCCGGTCATGTTATACAAAATAAAGGCAATCTGCAGACCGGTATTCAAGCTTTCTATACTAGATAAAGTTAACATAATTTACAAAGAAAATATAAACAAACTGATTTTAGTAGTGAATAAAAAGAAGCAATAATGATAATGTACTTGAGGTAAATGGGTGTGCTTGAGGTAAATGGCTCCTAGGCGGTCCCCGATACCCCAAACGCCTGGCCCACTTACCCAAGTTTTGAAAATTTTTGGGGGTAACTGGGCCACGACCTCAAACTGATAAAATAAAGGACAATACATGATGCCAGTAATGTTTCAAGTGACTGTTGTGCTTCTACTTTGTGCTAAAGTACCAGGCACAGTGATAATTCTTACAGTAAACATGTAGGTGCTCCGTAAAGTGACGATGACATCACATTGCCACAAAATCAAGTACTACAAAATTGAAAAAAACTGCCACACGAAACCACAATACTTTGATAGGTGAGACTGCTTGTTCAAAGGAGAAGCCGTTGTTCTTTAGTGCTGGCAACCACAAATTATTTTCACAACTTTTATGAAAAAAGGACATGGCCTAGTTACTCCCTGGACCCAGATACCCCAAGTGACCTTACTGCACTATAAACACCACTTGCACGCAGGTGAAGTGTTGTTTACAGTGCAGCATAGAGCCCAATAATAAATAAGTGATGTGCTATTGTTATATACACACAAGGAGACCCGAGAAATGGAAATTAACTATAAAAAGCCGGCCGTACCGTCGCAAGCCAGCATCTAACGTGACGCCTCAAATGAGCCTGTAAATGTTCCATCTGAAGATGAACCTGAAAATGTTTGTTAAGCTTATGGGACTTAACTATGGGGTCATCAGTCCCTAAACTTACAAACTACTTATCAACTACCTTATACAAAAGACTGCACAAATATCCATGCCCGAGGGGGGATTCGAACCCCCGACCGTAGTGGCCGTGCAGACCGTGACTGGAGCGCCTCAGTCTCCTCGGCCACCGCGGCCGGCGAGCCTGAAAAGGTTCGAAAACCGGTTAATGGAATAAAGTGACTGGGTAATTTTTTCTTAAATCATATTTTCATTCATTATCAGTTGTAGAGTAGTTTATCTCGGTCTTTGAGAACTCTCTTGATGCATAGGCTATCACCTTTTCAGCACCTTCCTGAATTTGTACGAGCACTGCACAAATCCCATAACCACTAGCGTCAGTGTGAAGTTCGGTTTCCACATTCTCATCTTACAAGGTTAGACCTGGCGTGGAAGTTGAAGCCTGCTTAAGTGCCCGGAAAGCTCTTTCTTTCAACTCATCCCAGTAAAACTTTTCGTTTCCCAGCATAGGTTCTTCCAATGGATATGCCTTGTTACAAAAAACCTTTTATGAATCGCTGGTATTATCAGCATAGCCCGAGAAACTTTCTGACATCATGAATGTGCTGAGGAGTTGGAAATTCTGTAACCCTTACTTTGTCTGGATCAGTACGGACACCATCTCCGTTCACTAGGTGCCCAAGGATTATTATCTCTTTGGCGACGAAGAGGAACCTCTTTGGGTTGAGGCGGAATCCTGCAGTCTGAACACACTTCAACACCGTAGACAGGCGGCTTAGATGTTGCACAGATGACCTTGAGAAAACAACAACGTCATATAAATAACGAAGACATGTTGTTCATTTAAGGTTCAAAATCAAATGCTTGTATAGCTTATGGAACTTAACTACGGGGTCATCAGTCCTTAAACTTACAAACTACTTATGAACTAACTAATACTAAGGACGGCACAAATATCCATGCCCGAGGGGGGATTCGAACCCCCGACCGTAGTGGCCGTACAGACCGTGACTGGAGCGCATCGGTCCCCTCGGTCCCCACGGTGTCGAAGCAAGTTGTCCACCATGCGTTCGAATATGGCCGGAGCATTACATAGCACAAACAGCATGACTTTGAATTCATAGAGTCCCTCGATTGTAATGAAAGTAGTCTTCTCCCTGTCAACTTCGTCATCCTCGATTTGCGTGTAACCTGTCTGCATGTAGATGCTTGAGAAGTATGTAGCTCTCTTTAAGCAGTCTAAGGTGTCGTCAATGCGCGGCAAGGGGTAGACATATTTGTGATTACAGTCAGTCGCCGATAGTAGACACAGAAACGCTATGTGCCATCATTCTTCTTCACGAGGACCAAGGACTCTCTAAAAGTTGCATAATGCCTTCGTGCAACATCTCCACTTCCTCCCGAATACGTGTTTGAGCTGACGACACTCTATACGAAAGCTGGCTAATTGTAGGATGATCCCCGTTATTGATACGGTTTTTTAATCGTGGGCCGTTTCATCTGGCTCTTCTCCTGTCTGGCCCTAAATGCACCTGAAAATTGGTGCAGTATGGCTAACACCTGCTGACGTTGTTCCTGGGCCCTATATGCAATAAGATAGTAGTTTCTAATAGTGTGTTGTCAGCAGTAATAACAGAGTATGGCACTTCGTCAATAACATTGAGCTCACCGTCCTGGACTGTTTCAGCTGTCCCAATACATATTCCATTAGGAATGAGATGCGATTGCTCGTGAATAGTAGTCATCCAAAGCTCTCCTCGACCACCTGTAATGCTTATGATAACCGCTGGTATGTAGATTTCCTTCGTTATACTGATTAGCCTTTTGTGATCGACAAGCACTTTACAGTTAAACTGCTTATCTCGGCTGATGACTGGACCTCTTGTCGTTGTTAACGGCGGCATCTCAACATTCTCGACAGCGAACAACTTCCCAGGGGAGTATGTGTTACGTGTACACGTCGGAGTAGCTTCCCCAATTTGTACCTCAAATCTTCCACTGTCAATGACAACCTGTGATGCCTGAAGAAAGTCCCATCCGAGGACTTTTTTACAACGTCAAATTCAAATGGTTGCATTCCGTTGTTGGTAGTTATTCTAGAACATTGTCTTCTTTAGTTTACGGCGGTAATCATTTGACAATACAGGGAAGGAATCTCCTGAATCGACAATTGCTCGGACAGATTGGCCGACGATGAAGACGTCAGTGAAATTTCCCGGCATCTAAGCGACTGTAGTTCAGTCTTGTGGCATAATAATTATCAAATACTTGTCTTCTCTCCTTACATACCTTGCAACATGTCCACGAAGCCCACAGTGAAAACACAATGGCGTGTTGTTGTTTTCTGTCCTCCGATCTCTGTCATCCTGCGAGGCGTCATAGTTGCCGGGGCAGTTGGTTCTGGACGTGTCGGTCGGTTCCTAGCACCATTGGAATAACTCTTGTGTCATTGAAATGTCTTTTAACAGAAGAACTCGATACACATCTTCTGCAATTCCTGTCATCAGGTGTGAAATTTTATCGGCCTGAGTCATATCCGGGTTAACTGGGTGACATAGGGCCAAAACATTCTGTATATACGACTACGTTGACTCGCCATGTCGTTGGGCCCTGTTCTTCAATTGCTCTTCCGATATACGGACCTATCGCTGGTGGTTTCCAAACTTCTTATTAAGTCCCGTCTGAAATTTGTGCCAGCTATCAAGCTTGTCCTCTTTTTAAACCACTGCTGGGCTGTCCCACCTAGGTAGAAATATACTTTCACCAAGCACATCGTGTGATCCCACCTATTATACTTGGCGACTCGGTCGATTACTTTCAGCCATTTGTTGCGGTCCTGTACAGTGTCTCTCGAGAACACTGATGGGTGTCTGATGTGCAGCTGGAAGGATGTAGTAAGTATATCCTTTGTATTCCGGTTCTTGTCCATGTAGGTGACGGCTCTTACGTTGTCTAATCTTATCCACGATGATGCAGATGTTTTGCAGTCTACCCTGCGTCTCCGCGAAATAGTGTCACGTTGAAAACTGCAGATGGATAGGAATTCGTAGGATGGGTCGTTAATATAACACAACACGTTACACTTAGAACATGTTTATTGCTAACACAACCTTACTCTCAGAACAGACGGTCTCCTGATTGGAGTACTCCACTATAGATAGAAAGAATATTCCGGAACTTCAAGTAAATTAATCATAAGACACACGTAAATATTTTAAAAATAGTAAATACAAATAAATAATTGTTTATGCCAATGGCGGGATTTGAACCGTGGAGCGCGAGCACAGCATTCTCCGACGCTAACCACTTCACCACGCGTTCCATTGTAAGAGTTGTGGCAATATTTACCAATTACGCTACTGGTTACAATTATGCAAATGTTCTTGGTTAATGTAACGGGTTATACGTACCTTCTAGCAAAAGTGCCGAAAACACAGTTGATTATCAAAATAGAAGCACTTATTAAGTGCCTGTATTCTGCAGTCTTCGGGGTCACACCGGTTTTGAATATCACACTATCTGCCGGTGTCTGAAACCTTTATACCTGAAGTTATCATTCCCGCAACAGTCTACGAGTACCGAAGGAATTCTGCTATGACTGGAGAATATAACTCATTGTATGGAATAAACGTTGTTGTTGTTGTTGTTGTGTTCGTCAGTTCACAGACTGGTTTCATGCAGCTCTCCAGGCTACCCTGTTCTGTGCAAGACTATTCATCTGAGAGTAACAACGGCAATCTGCATCCCTTTGATTGTGCCTACCCTATTCGTCGCTTGGTCAGACTCTACGATTTTTACCCCACACAATTCCTTCTAATGCTAAGTTGACGATTCCTTGATATCACAGAAAGTGTCTCACCAACCTACCCCTTTTCTTAGTCAGGATATGCCAGAAACTTCCTTTCTCCCCAATTGTGTTGAAAACCTCATTAGCTACGTGATCTACCCATCCAATCTTCATCATTCGTCTGTAGCACCACATTTCAAAAGTTTCTTTCATCTATTTGTCTGAATTCCTTATCGTCCACGTTTCACCCCGCATACAATGCTACACTAAAAAAAATGCTTTCAGAAACGACTTTCTAACATTTGAACTAATATTGGATGTCAACAGATTTCACTTCTTCAGAAACGCTTTCCTTCCCACAGCCATTCTTCATTTTATATCTTCTTTACTTCGGCTATCAAAGTTATTTTGCTACCCAAATAACAAAATTCATCTACTACTTCTATAGTCTCATTATCTGATCTAATTCATTCACCATCGCCTGATTTTCAGACATTACATTCCATCACCCTCGTTTTACTCTTGTTAATGTTCACCTTATACCTTCCTTTCAAGACACTGTCCATACGGTTCAATTGCTTTTCCAGGTCCTTTGATATCTCTGACAGAATTACTCTGTCATCAGCAAAACGCAAACTTTGTATTTCTTCTCCCTGAATTTTAATTCCTACACCAAATTTCTCCTTGCACACTTTCACAGTTTGCTCAATGTTCAGATTGAACAATATTGGGGAAAGACTACATCCCTGTGTTACTCCCTTCCCAACCACTGCGTCCCTTTCATGCCATTTGACTCTAGTAACTGCTCTCTGGTTTTTGTACAGGTTGTAAATAATCTCCCGATCCCTGCCTCACTCCCTTCCGAAGCACTGTGTTTCTTTTATTCCCTTCAACTCTAATAACTGCTCTCTAGTTCTTGTACAGGTTGAGTATATCTCTTCGCTTCATGTATTTTACCCCTAATACCTTCAGAATTTGAAATAGTGTATTCAAATCAATATTTCAAAAGCTTTCTCCAGATCTACAAATGCAAAAAACATAGGTTTGCTTTTTCTTAGCCTATCTTCTAAGATACGTCGTAATGTATTGCCTCCCGTGATCCTACAGTTCTCCTCAATCCAAACTGATCATCCCCAAGGTGGATTCCACCAGTTTTTCACTCGTCTGTAAATAATTTGTGTTGGTATTTTGCAACCATGTCTTATTAAACCGATAGTTCTATAAGTTTCATATTTGAATGTACTTGCTTTCTTAGGAATTTGAATTACTATATTCATCTTGAAGTCGCGGGGTTTTCCCCTGGCTCTCAGAACGATATCAGCAGTTTAGATGGAATATAATCTACTGCAGGTGCCTTGTTTCTACTTAAATCATTTAGTGGGCACTCAATTTTTTTAAGCAGAATTGTATCTCCTATCTCATCTTCCTCTATTTCGTCTTACATTTCTAGAATACTGCCTTCAAGTTTATTTCCTTTCCACTTTTCATCAGCAGCAAAACTGATTACGTCGACATTTGTGTAAGCAAATAGTTGTTCAAGAAAGTGTGATTTTCAATCCATTTCAGCACAACCTCGAGAGTTCGGAAGAATAGTCTGTAAAGTAGTTTAATATAACGTTTGCACCCAAGGGGAATGATCTTTACTGTGCATTCGTTGTTCTGAGATCCGACAGTATCGATATGAGTAGTGCTACTATACAGGGTGAAGCACTTAACACTGTTTTACGGAATATTTGGAAAAATACAAATCGGATTGAAAAATTCGTAATAAAAGTTGTTCACGTGGAATAGGGCGGTCCATTAACTGAAAGTTGAACCCCCTGTGCCACTCCCGGTGTCGGGAAAGGGGTGAGTTTCAAATCTTCAATAGGAACCGCTGTTTTTTATATTATTAATCGTTCGGAATCACCGTGAAAAATATGTAACTGTTGTATGAGAGTTGAAAATTGTTCAAAAACGGTAATATCTCGAACAAATACACATCGGATTCCTTCTATCGGATTCCTTCTCTGGGTTTAACACTTCCAGTTTCAGCCAACAGTTTGGCAGTACCGCGAGACGTCATTGCAGAAGGAACAGTCCTATCAGCAAACAGATTGTCATACCTTTGACGAGTTTCTTCCACATTTCTATTGGATAACTGGGGTAGGCTAGGGACATGCAAGTCGCCGAAGTAGCGTCCAATTGTAAGACTTGCACCAGGCCAGTGAGCCACACGAAATTATTATTTCTATGAACCTCAAAGTACGAGGAACTGATATCTATTCTCTCTCTCTCTCTCTCTCTACAACCGTTAACATCGTGGAACAATTGTGTAGATATGTCTACAGTCCGAATCATTGAAGTACAATGACCAGTCTGAAAACTGAGAGCAGGATCACAGCCTGTGTTTCATTCGATTATGGAAGGTGCCACATAGCAGCATTATCAAAAATATCAAAACCTGTACATTAATTTTTCCTAATCTCGTATGTAATTGTTTGAGATATTACCGTGTTTCAACGAATTTCAACGATTTTTTTTTCTTTTTGTTGATTACAGCTCCATCTATCATTAAAGGAAAAAAATGCCTCATGCAAAAGTTACTTAGTTTAGCAGAGCGGAGTCTTGGTTGAAAATATAAATGTATCTGAAATCATTCCGCTCCATACTTCCGTGGCAGTGGCACAACCACCGTAATGAATATTTAGGCAATAAAAAAATCTTCGGTCCACAAGTACACGTGATAAAAAAACTGTATTTGTGTAACCAAGATTCTTTTCGCGAAAACTTCCATTACGGTTGTTGTACCACTGCCACGAATGTTTGTGGTGGAGCGATTTCAGTTACATATTTTTTCACGGAGAATCAGAATCTCCAATAAAAAAATAAAGGTTCCTTTTTAAGATTTCTAAGTCAACGCCGGCGGTTGTGCAGTGGGGTCGAGCTTCATGTTACTGGATGGCGCTCTTGGAAATAAACGACTTTCATTGCACCTTATTTTAATCCGATTTGTATTTTTCAAATATGCCAAAAAAGTTTTACGTCCATCAGCCTGTCTGTTCCGAGCGAAAGCAGACTCATACGCTGCATATGCGAAGAAGACGTCTTGAAAGAATTGTGTCAATATTTGTTTCGTGATTGGTTCACCTTCGGGACAACTGATATCAGATTGCAGGGTTTCACCACGTGTTGTGCTACTTGCGGTCCACGCTGTCTTTTAGGTTCCTGGTATACTACTGTCATATTTAGAAACATGAATCAGCTTGCCGGAGTAATGGGTCACATAGTAAAACAGTGAGTTGTTACTAGATCACTCTGCACATAGCATCTTATTGACTTGCCTCCCATGAAATGCAGAGCACAAGGTGAGTGAAGTTCTTTCCTTATATCAGTTTCATCGGTATTACAAATCTTTGTACCGTCCATGGTGGTCATCGAAAACATTGCCTAGCTAGAAAATAGCTTTTCACCATAACTAAAGGCCCTAGAGGCACAATATCACGGTAGATATGGATCACTGTGAGCAGAACATAGCATCTTTGTAGCTAACAGCGTAATTGGCGATAGCACGTAGCGCATAGATTTCTGTAATCAGCAACTGAAACGTATAAGAACCACAACTCAACTGAAATTTCGGTTGTAACTTGCGCTAACTCCCTTATCGTAAGTTATATAATTCCGTCCCCTAGTGTTACCCGTAATCAAGCAGATACGTATCAAAAATATTAATGCCGAATCTCAATATCAATGCATATGCACCATCACAAATCATATCGTCTTGAAATCTTGAGACACAAGGCACTTGCACCCAGGAAACGTAAGGAATCGAAGAAAAATCACAAATTATTCAAAATTTGGCAAAAGCTTACAGAACTCATGTCACTCGCAACTATTCACTTACGTTAAGCAATACATTTTTATGTGAAGTATCGAATCACAAAATGTGCCAGAAAAGGAATAACTAATGTGACGACTGCATGCTGCCCCCTCATCCTCCTTCTACCCAGCTCCTCGTCCCGTTATGGTACGTTTCATTCACAGTAAAATTTCCTACATTAATTACTTATTCTAATCTTCAATTACCCTATCTTCTCCTTGCTCCTCTCTCTGTCGATTCCTCTTACCTATCACCCACCCCTCTGTCTGTTCATCTCCTTTTCTAACTTTTTCATCACTACCTGCTCCTCTTTTCCCATTCCCTCTCTCCCCTTTCTGTCCATCACCTTCTCCCGTCCAACTTTCTCCCCCCTCTGCCCCTCTTCTCCACCTCTCATTATTCATCTTGTCCTGCGCCTGTCTCAGTAGCGTCGTGGGTTGACACGCTGGGCGCCCGGGTTTGATTCCCGGTCTGGTGGGGGATTTTCTCCACTCAGGGACTGCGTGTTGTGTTGTCCTGATCATCATTTCATCATCATCGAGACGCAAGTCGCCCCAGTAGTGTCACTTAAAGACTTGCACCAAGCAGGCCGAACACGATCCCAACTAGGGTCTAACGGCCAAAAATGCCACACAGTTTTTCCTCATTCCACTATACTGGGTGTTTCCGTAATAGCGTACTAAAGTGTAATACTACATAGGCGATGATTCACTCCAAAATTTGAGGTAGGGTACCCGGGGTCGGAGAAGCCAGCTTAAAGGGATGATAGATATACAGTCACATTACTGTGTACATTTTTGTTTATTTACATTATTTACAGTTAACTAAAAATGTTCAAATGTTTGTTAAGCTTATGGGACTTAACTACGGGGTCCTCAGTCCCTAAACTTACAAACTACTTATCAACTACCTTATACTAAAGACGGCACAAATAGCCATGCCCGAGGGGGGATTCGAACCCCCTACCGTAGCGGCCGTGCAGACCGTGACTGGAGAGCCTCAGTCTCCTCGGCCACCGCGGCCGGCCACAGTTAACTGCCAGTACCATCATTGACACAATGAACGTACCATCTGCACTGTATCTTACAAAATGTGTTCAACCTGATGGTCATCAGCCTCAATACAAGCATGGCATTCAAGATTCTGATGCTCCCTGACAAATACTTCTCGTGTGTTTCGAATCACACTGCAAGCGTCTACGGCGGGTGTTCAAATGAAAATGAGGGCATAACTGAAGTCGTTATTCAAAAGTAAATACCAGAGGCTTGAACAGAACTATCCCACTGTTTAACGAGCTGAAGGAGTCCCTGTTCCCAGAATTCCTGTGGCTGTGACAAGAGCCAGACCTCTACTGTGTCATTGAGTTCGTCGTCCGAGTTGAAGCGCTTTTCAAATGTACCAAACGGATGAAAATCACAAGGCAACATGTCCGTGCTGTGGAGAGTGCGCTCGAGCTGCTCCCACTTGAACTTGGCCAGTACACTTTGTGTGACCCTGGAGGCGCGTGGGCGCGCGTTCTTATGGAGCAGCCCTGGCCTTTTGCTATTGATGGACTTGCGTAGGCTACAGAATGTCTCACAGTTAATGGTTTTTTCGTGCTCGAGGAATCCGATGAGTATGGAAGCTTGGACCTCGAAAAAGACTGTGAGCATCACCTTGCCTGCTGAGGGCACACCCTTGAATTTTTAGGGGGAAGCGACGACGCATTCTTCGCGTCCCTAGATGTCGCAATACTTTATCCCAAAGCGTCATATTCAAGTATGAACCGGTTTGGTGAAATGTACCTTTTCATTTGAACATTCCTCGTACAATTCTGACAACTAACTTAATTAAAGTTCAGGGGGAAGAAATAAAAACATTGCGTTTTGCTGATGACATTGTAATTCTGTCAGAGACAGCAAAGGACCTGGAAGAGCAGTTGAATGGAATGGACAGTGTGTTGAAGAGAGCGTATAAAATGAACATTAACAAGAGCAAAACAAAAATAATGGAATGCGGTCTTAGAAAATCAGGAGATGCTGAAGAATTTAGATTAGGTAAAGAAACAATGAAGGTGGTAGATGAGTTTTGTTACTTGGGTAGTAAAATAACATGCGATGGTCGCAGTACAGAGGATATAAAATGCAGAATGGCAATGGGAAGAAAAGCATTTTTGAAAAAGAGAAATTTGCTAACATCGAATATTAATTTAAGGGTAAGGAAGTCTTTTCTGAAGGCATTTGTGTGGAGTGTTGCCTTGTACGGGAGTGAAACATGGACGATAAGCAGTGCAGACAGGAAGAGAATAGAGGCTTTCGAAATGTGGTGCTACAGAAAAATGCTGAAGATTAGGCGGGTAGATCGCATAACTAATGAAGAGGTACTGAACAGAATTGGTGAGAAAAGGAATTTTTGGCATACCCTGACTAAAAGAAGGGATCGCTTGGTAGGACACATTCTTAGACATCAGGGAATCGTAAATTTAGCATTGGAGGGAAGTGTGTGGGGTAAAAATCGCAGAGGGAGACCAAGAGACTCGTATAGTAAGCAGATTCAAGTGGATGTGGGTTGCCGTTCTTATGAGGAGATGAAGAGGCTTGCTCAGGATAGGGTAGGGTGGAGAGCTGCATCAAACCATTCTCCGGACTGAAGACCATAACAACAACAACAACTTAATCTCTATATCCAACGGTTTCTGACACACACGTGCCTGTAGATATCCCCATAAGAAATAGTCAAGGGGGTTCTGGTCGCGTGATATCACAGCCCATGGAATAGGACCTCCCTTTCCAACATGCGCATGACTTCCTAGTAATCCTCTTTGTTTTCCTGCAGGAAATAAAGACTGTACATAAATTAATCAGCACGGTACATGTACATTTGTCTGTGTGTTAGTTGTAAATACGATAGGGTACAGTAATTCAAGACAAAGTGGTAGACAAGTATACTTCCATACCTCCTTAAGTCAGCTTCTCCGATCCTGGGCTTCCAGCCTTGAATTATTCAGTGGAGCATTATATATGTCTTCTTACATTTTAGCACACTCTGGCCGAAACAACCTGTACATGAAAAATCTTTCAACTCTCATGGTGATCGATCAAAAGGCGTCGAATCTGTTAGAAAGTTGCATTCTCAAGGCACCGTAACGTAGCATATGTATGAGTTCAGGGGGTAAGTGGTCAGAATCCTAATTTTATTCAAATACGTCCAGCCGTTTCAGCGTAACGGGGTAATAAACACAGTCAAACACTCACCAACCTTCGCATTTATAATAGATGCAAGATTGCTTGTAACAGTGATGTACAAAAAGTTCTTTGAACTGTGGAAGGTTTTTGTGGTTTGTATAATCTGACGGCATGCAGTACCCATAATATACCCTGGAAATCCGGCTTCAGGCAGCGTAAGAAATATCTGATAATACTCATCTTGAGATACAATCATTTTGGATTTCACCTTGGACGATACAATAATCAGTTCCTCTCCATGTGCTCGTAAATCAGAGGCCATCAACAGTATCAAGTGACTTCAATACAGACCTTCTTCCCCCTTGCCCGCATACCACATTGATTGGATAAAATGGATTTCATTCTAAAAATATAGAACGGTGATGACAGTACCCATATAGTTCTTGGACCCTCTAATTGGTGCACATTGAGTTTCGCTAATGCCGACGGTATTTACTTTCAGGTTAATACGTACTGAAGAATTTCAAGGTCATTTCAAGTTCACGAAACTTTCACCAGTGAACAGAGTTCAGAAACCACACAAGTTTTTCATTGAAAATATTTCCCGATCTTGCTTCATTCTCGAGAGACTGGTGACCTGGGAAAGTTACAATAAAGTGCCATTTGGCGACAAACTATTGGTTCTTGGAAAAAATGTTCCCTACAAAAATGCGTATTTTTTTCATGTAGAATACGAATATGGAATAAAAAATAGGAGTCACCTTTAGAAAAAAATGAACTTTACCTTGGTTTGACCTTGAAAACTAGATTCAAGGCCATTTCGAGGTAGCCATTCCATGAACCCCATCAAACCTTACAACTTTCACTAGAGACATTTTTTTTTGAACTGCGACACTCCAGAGATATTGGTCGGAGAAGATGAAATGGTACACCCTGTATAATACTGGGTTATGCATTGCACTTATAATCGGTTGGAGTGACCATGCAAATGCTTGGACTGCTATTTTATTTGGTCCCCAGCCAATCTACCTGAGCAGATCTCCGTTGCTAAATACCACTACGGAAATATTGCTTACATTACTTCATTTTATGTGAAAACGTAAAGACGATCTGTGAGTCGCAAGACGATTTACGAAATTTTTATGTCAGGATCCTGACAAATCTCACGGTTTCATGTGCAGACTGAGTTTAGGTTAAATATGGAAACGGATATAAAGGCTACCAGAGGGCTTTTTGGGAGCTCACATGCTGTAAACAGATTTGTATATTTAATGCAGAAGGCTATCAGGTAAGGCATCAGTTACATAGCTTGGATTTATGTTTCACAAGGGCAGTAGTCAATTTTACTATTCACTGTGTTGGAGAGATATTCTTTTTAGGATCTCAATAAGATGAATCGTGTACGTGAGATCATGATGGAGGAATGAAATTATCAGCTGTAATTACACTGTGAAGAGGACCTTAATTATTTTATTTTGGAAGAAAATGATTTGTCTTTTCGGATAAATCGTTGTTTCCTATTCGATAACATGGCACAATGGAGATAAAAAGTCTTACAGAAGGACTCCTACTTCACATACTTCTCGCCAAACAAGAATATAATATCGCAGGTTTACATTGATAGAAAAAAAAACTACTGCATCAATACTGATAGCTGATGGTGGATGTAATATGTTCGATAACATCTGCACTCGTTGCACATTGTTCACCAGTGTATTGATGTATTCATTCTCAGAGTGCTGTCTTTGACAGACTCACTCGATATACTTTTTATCAAATTACTTTGAAGTGTCATCAAACTTCGGATTGATACACTCAGACAATCTCCTCCATAACAAGAAGGCTTCTGGTAACGTATAATTGCGGTCATGTTCTAATAAATCATAGACTCTATCGCAAAATACGTTAAAGATATCTGATATACGTAAGTGAACAAATATGTTACCGGAGATGTAGGTTAAAGGTATCTGATATACGTAAACGAACAAATATATTACCGGTGATGTTTGCAGTTTGTGTTTGGTTCACGTAAAAATCAGAGAGAATTCCTGGTTCACATACGTTGAATGAAGGAGTACAAGGAAACAACTGGTAATTTTTAATAAGAAACCGTAAGTTATCATAAAAACTGAAGTTACAGTTTGAGTTGGATGTAAATTACAAGAGATTTTTGGGGGTTCAGTATCTAATATGATGCTTGATGGGAGTGTAGAGGTTAGACAACATGTCAGGACGACCATATTTGTCATGAATCGTCAGCTAAAGCTTGTACAGAAAGGACGTACACAGACGAGATGAAATGAAATACTGCGTACTACTTATTAAGGAACAGAGCACAATACACTTACGCCACAGCTGTACCCAACAGTTAAGAGTACCAAACTCTGTTAACATTAAGAATTACGGGGCATTCTGTGCTGATTGCTTTTGTTCTGAAGTCACCAACTGGCGCTTTATTTTCGTGTATAAAACAGCGAAATTGCAGATGACGACAGTTTCGTAGCCTTCAATCTCAGAAATATCTATTCGTCTTCGTGCGACTACGGACTAGCTCTCTGATTTCTTTATTACGTTCGGAGAGTTGCTAGTTAAGTCTACTGCAGAATGGTGCATGGAATAAAATTATCGTATGGAATTACCCAGGATATGACATCCGAGAAGTTCTGGAAAGTAGTGCAAGTACTACTTGATGTCATTTTGAATACTTGAGAGCCAATTGCAAAGATGGCTGGAAATGACGAGAGAAATACATTTTGTCCCTGTGCAGAGAAAATCTGCAACCCAGGCGGTAATCGACTCCGGAGCCCTAGCGTCTAGAGACAGTGAAGCTAACCTCTAGATCAAGTGCTACACACAGAGTTGCGCGTAGTTCATCGTGGAAAATATTAGCATGATATGGCATTACAACACAGAGAATGTTGCAATGGACTAACACAAATTACTTGATACCCAGGAGGGAAGTACAGATGATAAGGCTTTAAAGTCTCGTCGTCAACGTGGTCATTAGAATGAAAGAAGGACGATTTGTGTGGAACGTCTCGTCAACAGTTTTGTCATGAGAGATGAAGCTCACGCTCTGATTGTTTCGGTGAGGATTGGGAAGGATATTGGGCGTGCCCTTTCAAAGGACCCATCCAGATATTTGCCTGTAGTGATTTAAGGAAGTCACGGAAAACCGAAATCTATTAACGTAAGTATATTTAAGCCACCACTGTGCTAACCACCGTGCCACTTCACTCGCTGTGTTATTAGAGACGGAGTGACAGCAAACGCCGTAAGAAAATTCCAGAAATTTCCAAATCCGTCCCTCCTTCCTTACCATCCTGTTCTCTCTCTGTTCCCCTATTCCTCTTTAAAAATCAAGAAAGGTCGCTCGTCGACACAATCATATATCAACAAAGCTGTAGTCTCCAATTTTCGTCTTCTACAATAAGTAGTAATGCACAGACATAAAGAAGAAACCACTTTTAACTATTCGTGTTGTTCACAGTTTTTAATCAGTATCTATCTGATTAAGCGGGTTTTTGATGCGACAACATGTTTCCTGCTATACTTGATACTGTCAAGTCACATTATTGTGTGAAAATGAGAGTGTGTCTCTCATACCTGAGAATACTACTGTCACGAGACCGTGTAATGGAAAGTCAAGGCAAATTGCATGATATCTTTCTGGCCATTAAAATTTCAACACCATTCCGGTGGCATCCCAGAAACTATAAATTTTACAGTATATTAGGTTCTTGTACATCAATTTCAAGCAACTGAAAGCTCACTATCGTCTTGATAAATGTTTGTTAATATTTTGAAAGACGTTTTAACCTGACTTTCAGAAATTTTGATGAATCACTGCCTGATTACATAGACTCTAATGTTTTAATGAAAGCATTACTGTTTTCGCTAGCGTTATGTGAAGTTAATCTAAAGCATTCTAAACGAAACAGATTAACAGGTTTCTCTCTGAAATGTTGTTCAATTGATAAATAGGTGTGCAACGAACTTCAGCTTGTTGACGAACATCGTACAGGAAGTAGATACAATGATCAAAATTATATTCAAGTAACTGTTCTCGTGACGTAACTACTCAGAACTGTCTGCATCAGCTTACTGCATCACGCCGATTGACTTCCCAGACGTAAATTGTATAAAAGACAACTGATAAGAGTGTGGTTAAGTAAAACAGGTGGTATTTCGGTTATAGCGCATCTACTTCGGAACTAGGTTACAAACAGATCACAAATTAATGCTGATTATCTTTCTAATTGGAATACATGATTTACGCAATATTATTATTATTATTTTTTATTATTATTATTTTGCGTAAGAACGACTGAAAAGTAACTTGATCTACCGGAAACAAAAGTGATCAATGTGAACTTCGCAGATGAAGCCAACAGCATGCAACGACCTCACCCAAGCATTTGGAACGGCATGTTTAAACCGCTAGTCGGCTTCATCCTTCCGTCAATTTGCACCAGTGCAAAAAATATGAGCCCAGAGTTTCTTTCTATTACTACAACGCTGGCTCAAACTAAAATTATCGCAGCGATCACTGGACTGAACTCTGAATTGTACAGTTTCTGAACTCCATAAGTCTATTTACTGGAAAGCTGCGTACTTCTACGCTAATTAAAGAAGTAGTCATAGACCCTTCATTAATCCCCCTCTCTTCTTACATTATTGCAGAAAATATTTCAATTATTTGCATGGTGGCAAACACTACAGAAATCGTTTTATTGGACGTTATCTGTCTGATGTAAAAATGTTTTGATTAAAATAAGTAAATAAATACGTATGTAACTACAAATATTTAGTTTAATAACAAATATGTTCGTTGTTGCCATCATGATAGAAACTTTTAAAGGAGTTTGACATGCAGAAGATAGCAATTGAAGAGTAAGACTCTTGATTTTATTTAGTAACAAAAATTCATAATATTAGATATTTGTGCCTGTTATGGAAAGCAAACATAATCATATATTTCGTACACAGAAGGAAGGTATTAATTGATACAAGAGATATTACAGCATTAAAATATTTTGATCTGTTAAGAAGACAAATAGACTCGCCACGCATCCATATAAATGTTAATAATCATGATAAAAATGAGAATAAAATTAGCGGCTTATATAGCCAGGTGTAATATGTTCCAACTAGTTGAAGCAAAACAATGAACAAATTGAAAGAAAGCTAAATCTTGAAATAATCGCATCTCTTTAACAGACAAGATGAAACAACATTTTTCCATTTAATACAAAACGGTGTATTGACAAAGGAAATGATATTGTTACAAGACGTGAGTCAGTTAGGCAAACAAGTGGAGGTCTAGTAAGATTTTTTTCTTTTAACGAAGAAGGAAGAAAGTTCGTTAGTTTCTCTCACAGAGATTGGCACAAACATACACAGAAGAGGGTTTGCGTGACAAGAGACGTTACTAACTCTGGTAAAAGAGGAATATACGTTTAGCAAGCTGTTGTAAGGTATAGATCACCTGAGTGATGATATTGTATAAAATTAGACGCATGATGACAGACGCGAGAATATTTCTGCCACTGAGGAACTGCCTGTAAGTCACGATCTATGTTGGCTGTCCCAAAATCATCCATCAGAAGTGTCACCCTCCAAATATGACAAGAGGTAGCTCGCCTCCATGCACGACGCCTCAATAGTGAATGACGTCGGAATCACTACATCAACCTGTACGCATTAGCACGTTACACCGCCTGTTACAAATGCACTGCAAAGCTACAGGATAATGCCTGAGGATTCAACTAGTCTCCACAAACTTGTCTGTTCGCCCTCCACCAGCAAGTGTTTAGTGTTTTGCTGGAGTGGAAAAATTGTAAGAACTCTCTCTCTCTCTCCCTCTCTCTCCGTAATTGACCACATTCACTTTGCCGTAGAAAATGTACTGTTTTATTATACGAGCTTTCACAATTCAGGTATTACCTTTCTACTGCTTAAATAGTATCCTCACGTCATAAATTTATGGTCATAATTTAATAATACTGTGCTGTTTACATTCACAGCCAATAATTGATGTACTACAGATTCGTGTGGATCACCTTTCACCCCTTTCACATATCATAGAAACAGGAAAAATGACTGCCGGTCATGAAAAGGAAAAAAAATTCACAGTTGGCTTGAGAATCACACATTCACCAAGAGTGTAAATGCTGTTGCGTGGCAAATTCAGTTGGGGGCTGGCTGTCCGGTTGGGGATTATTCCAGAGATCAGCAGATAAAACTTCTAAGACGCCAGTCATAAGACTCTCAATTGCTGTCACTTATTTCCTTGTACATGATTCCCAGTAATTAATTCCATACGTTTCTTCCTTTCATAAATTTCCCTGGACTCCTCGGTCTTCAAATTTATTTCATTATTATCAGTTATCTATAAGGATATTTGTGAAATCATTGTATCTACGGTTGTAAATGGCATTATGCTTGTTCCTTAATGTTACTATATTCAAACTCTTGTAAAAACTTTGTAAGGCCTCTAGGTTACCTACATCTGTGTCATTCTTTTGCAGTGTTATGGTGGTATAAAATCAAGTTTTTAACTTCATATCCTCAAGAAACAAGAAAGGATTAGTAATGTCTAACTGAGTGAAATTTATCATCTTGGTGATACTGTCTTTAACACAGTCATCTATTGTCTTGGACCAGTTGGCAGACAAGATTAGACCTATAAATTCTGATATGAGTCGTATATTTCCCTTCAAAGTGATCACAAACAAATTTTATTTAATGACCAGGTGGCTGCGTTGGGGAAAGTATGGAATCAGATCGAATCAACCACTTGTGTGGATGAATATATATGGTGCATAAAGACATATTTAATCTTTCTAACTGAAAGAGTATAAACAAAAGAATGCATCCCATAATGTTACACGGCCTCAGTAACACTGATCATCAGGATATCGACTCCTAATATGACAAGAGCCTCTGACTAGCCAAACACCTAATTTCTCCTCTATTCAAGGGTTTGGTACTGAAGTTTCTGCACCAATTTTGAATTATCTGGCAGAACTTATTTTTTGGTGGCACAACATTAATTGAATATAGGAAATTTGCAATTACGAGGAGGTTAGCTGACTGCTAAAGTTTTAGGATGGTCTAATGGTTCCCTTTTGATCTTTCTTAAACGTCAGTAGTCAAATAACCTTGGAATGGCCAGCTCCCAAAGGCACTATTCCACCACAACCCCTCTCTATATTCATTGGAAGTTACTCCACCATATCAGTAAGTTTAACAGTTTTAGCAGCATTCCTCTTTACTTTCTTCTTAGTACTCAATACTGACAGTTTTGAATTTATAGTAAGAGATTCATCAACTTCTTTAACAGTTTCTAAAGCAGAAGTGTACCAGACTACTTATTCCATTATCTGATTTATTCTTCCACAGCAATTAAATCTTTTAGTTTCTGTGAGATATACTTTTTAGCTTTGGATTAACCTTACCTCCCTGGTGTAATAATTGGTTATGAGTCTCTTTTTCTTCTCTCAGCATGTTCTACCCATCTTCAGGTATAACAGTTAGATCAATAATAGTAGTGTACCGTTCTCACATTCATTCTATAGTTCTCCCTGATTTGAGTGATGAGGCTGATTCATATCCCTTATTAGTTGTGAACATATAACTCACTAATTTGTTCAATTAACTCACGTAACTGAAACTAATCTCCTGAATTAGACTACATTCCCTTAATACTGGTGATGACCTTGGGAGAGCCAACAACGAGCAAACTATTTCAAAATATCCGAGGTTTGCTGATGGATTCGGGCGCTCTAATGCACAAGCTCCGCCCGTCGGATGTAGCTCCTCTGATGTGTTCACAGGTCGGGTACGTTCGCCTGCGGCATCAATCAGCAGATTTTCGAGATTGTTTCGCAGACAAAGGACTTCGGAGTGAGTTCGGTACCCAAAGGGCCACGGATTACAGAAGTTGTGACTGCGTCTCACCGCAAGTACGTTGTAAACTGCGGGATTTTTTAGTATAAGTTTGCTCTTTAAAAGAGGTTTTCTTCTCAGAAAGAAGTTGTGGTTGATGTTAGGAAGAAACTTGTGGCAGTCGCCAGTGGTTTTTCTTTACTATGAGGCTAACAACATTCTGGACTCACTCATAACCCATTAACTGGAATATACATGCCTTATTGAACCCACAAGGACAATGAATTAGTAGCTTGTGCGAATCATAATAAATTATGTGACACATCCACTTAATATTTTCTCGAACAGATTGCGAATAGCTTAGGTTTTGAGAGCACAATGCAAAACATGTGCTTTAGGAACGTAGGGCATCGTCGCTTCGCAGTATGCATAAAATTTAATATAAAATGGTGCAACACGTTTGAAACAAAACACGAAACGACACGAAAATGCTAAGTTATTGAAGAAAGAAGGCAGAGATTGAATAAAGACATCGGCTGTGCTATTAATAAAATCGAAACAGTATACGAAGACTATTATATCAGTCTCTTAACGTTGTAGTATATTTCTATAACACCAGAATGCCCTCTGATGCTAGATATAAAACATATACTTCAGTTGTGGAAGGGAGCTATTAGAAGGTAATCCTAGCAAAGCAATGTTAACTGAAAAGCTAAATAATATGCTCGTATTAAACTCCAATTGGAATGGGTAGCAATGAGAGATAAAATAGTGAAGGCAGCAGAGGACAAAATAGGTAAAAAGGTATGACCTACAAAAAAATCCTCTGAAAGCACAGGAAATACTAAATTTAATTGATACAAGGAGAAAATATAATAATGCAGTAAATGAAACAGGCAAAATGGAATACATACGACTAATAAATGGGATTGACAAGAAGTGCAAAAAAGCTAAACAGGAGTGGCTACAAGGCAAATGCAAGTCTGTAGAAGAATGTATAAATAAGAGAAAAATATGAATATAATGAACTCAGATGGAAACCCAGTTCTCAGCAAAGAAGGGAAAGCTGAAAGGTGGAAATCGTAGATAGAGAGGCTCTACAAAGGAAATGAACTTCGTGGCAATGACATAGGAGATAATATACTGAGAGAAGGATTTGACAGTTCACTGTAACACCAAAATCGAAACAAGGCCCCTGAAGAGGATGACATTCCCTCAGAACTACTGAAGTCTCTGGGAGAACCAGCCATGAAAAACTATTTCACCTGGTGCGCAAGATGTATGACACAGAGGAAATACCCGCTGATTTTAAGAAAAATGAAATAATCCCATCACAAAGAAAGCAGGCGCAGACGAGTATGAAAAGTACAGAGCCGTCAGTGTGATAAGTAACGGTTGCAAAATTTTAACAAAAATTATTTACAGAAGGATGGAAAAACTGGTAGAAGCCGACCTCGGGGAACATCAGTCTGGATTCAGGAGAAATGTAGGGACACGGGAGGCAAAACTCACTTTACGGCTTATAAGATAGATTAAGGAAAGGCAAACCTACATTTCTAGCTTTTGTAGAATCGGAGAAAGCTTGTGACAATGTTGATTGGAATACACTATTTCAAATTCTGAAGCAAGCAGGAGTAAAATATAGGTAATGGAAGATTATTTACAATTTGTGCAAAAACCAGAGAGCAGTTATCAGAGTTGAAGGGCATGAAAGGGATGAAGGAATGCAGTGGTTGGGAAGGGAGTAACCCAGGGTTGTAGCCTTCCTTCATTGTTATTCAATTTTTATATTCAGCAAGCTGTAAAGGAAAGCAAGGAGAATTAAAGTTCAGGATGACATGTAATTCATTCAGAGACAGCAAAGGACTTGGAAGACCAATTGAACGGAATGGACAGTGTGTAGAAAGGTGCATGTAAGATGAACATTAACAAGAGCAAAAAAAGGCTAATGGAGTGCAGTCCAAGAAAATCAGGCGATGATGAAGGATTAGATTAGGTAACGAAACAATAAAGGTTGTAGGTGAATTTTGTTACTTGGACAGTAATATATATATGATGATCGCAATACAGAGGATATAAAATGCAAAAAAAAAAAAAAAAAAAATTGTTTGTAAAGCTTATGGGACTTAACTACGGGGTCATGTCCCTAAACTTACAAACTACTTATGAACTACTTACGAACTAGGACGGCACAAATATCCATGCCCGAGGGGGGATTCGAACCCCCGACCGTAGTGGCCGTGCAGACCGTCACTGAAGCGCCTCAGTCTCCTCGGCCACCGCGGCCGGCTATAAAATGCAGAATAGCGATGGGAAGAAAAGCGTTTTTGAAGAAGAGAAATTTGTTAACATCTAATATTAATTTAATCGTAAGGAAATCCTCTCTGAATGCATTAGTGTGGTTTGTTGCCTTTTGTGGGAGTGAAACATGGACAATAAAGAGTTATGACAAGAAGAGGATAGAGGCTTGTGAAATGTGGTCCTACAGAATAATGCTGAAGATTAGGAGTGTGAATCGTGTACTGAACAGAAATGGGGAAAAAAGTAAATTTTCGCTTATCTTGACTTAAAGAAGGGATCAATTCGTAGGACACATTCATGGACATCAAGAATTTGTGAATTTAGCGTTGGAAGGAAGTGGGTGGAGTGAAAATCACAGAGGGAGACCAAGAGTTGAATACAGTAGCAGATACAAATGGATGTAGGCTGCCGTTCTTATGAGGAGATGAATAGGTTTGCTCAGGATAGAATAGGGTGGAGAGCTGAATCAATCCAGTCTCCGGACTGATGATCAGAACAAAAACAACAACAAACTCCAGAACTCCTAAAGCAAACCAGGTGAAGTCGGTGTATATAAATGTGAAGACATCTGAGTTGAAATAAACTCGGTAGCAGTTCACTACAGACAAATAATGAAAATGTACAATAAATATGAGTGACACACATACGAATCATCATATTTTGCGAATAAGGTATAGAGTCATGCCAGCGTAAGCGAACAGAAATCCTACATTCAAATTCAAAATCATGCTAAATGTTTCAACCTGAATTTTATCAAATGAATAAAAAGCAAGCACAACGGAAAATTCAGCAAAATGCTTCTGAACGAAACCAACAAATGATTGTTAACTTGATAGAGCAACAAACATATACGTAATGAGCATCATATTATATATCAACCTTGTCCACGATAATTTATTACTCTTCTGCATTATATGAAACTAAGCATACAGGATAGGAACTTGCAAATCCTAAGCACAATGACATAATAGATTTTGAAGACGTTGATCCAGTGATATAGTTGCTCAGATCTGTGTACATCAGCAAGTTGCATCAAGACATTTCACATTATATCTGTAAATGTTACAAAAGATAGCAGAGATGTATGTGGCGAAGTTAAGTAAGTGAAGTTCTTAGTAAAATAAATAAATAAATAAATAAATAAAGTTAAAATGGACCCTACACCATGAGGAAATCTGGTACTGATACAAACCATTAAAAACAATTAAAATGCACAGGATGATTATGACAAATATATTGAATGTTCTAATATAATACTTACAAAGTAAACATTTTCTCATGTGGACGACTTCAATTAGTGGAAAGTACGTCGCAACCATCATTTGTGGTGTAGATATTTAACAATACGAAAAATATTGCTATGAATCTTTCCTGTGTCCTTTCAACTGAGAGAAAGTTCGCATAACACTGATATTCGCAGACGTGTTATCGGCATGTTTTTGACACCATGCTTAGAAACTAATCTGAAAGAAGTCCTTTTCTTTTTAATTTGAACAAATGTGTGATACAAGAATGCAAGTTTTGTAAACATAAGAAGACCAATATGATCTACTATGAACGTAAGTAATAAACGCGAAATGACAGATCAAACCAAGAGCATATAACGACATCAACTAAGCAATACAAAACGGCACGGTGAAACCATAGATCTGCAACATCCGTCCATAAAACGACAACGGAATGTTCACACAGAAGAAGAGATGAGCTCAGAGTGGCTTCCAGTTGCGACTATGTCGACTCAAATTAAGATTTTCATGGCAGATACAAGCCTGGCTACCGCTGTCCAACGTCGCTGAATTCTGCGAGTCATCTCACGATCATCTAAACAGAAATACATAACGCACGCAGCCAGACAGAATAGCCTGTGAGAACTGATGCACTTCGTAACGTAATAGAAGACTGGCATGTGGTACATTTTTGCGCTAATGAAAACAGTTGGAGCATATAGCAGACCCGTATCAAATGTCAACTGGCCGTTTCCAAGAAATGATTACGCAGATTTTCTTCTGCTTTGGTATCGAATATGGATATTGTTTGTGATAATACACTATTGGCCATTAAAATTGCTACTCCAAGAAGAAATGCATTCATTGGACAAATATATTATACTAGAATTAATATGTGATTACACTTTCACGCAATTTGGGTGCATAGAGCCTGAGAAATCAGTACCCAAAACAACCACCTCTGGCCGTAATAACGGCCTTGATACACCTGGGTGTTGAGTCAAACAGAGCTTAGATGGCGTGTACATGTACAGATGCCCATTCAGCTTCAACGGGATACCACAGTTTATCAAGAGTAGTGACTGGTGTATTGTGATGAGCCATTGCTCGGCCACCATTGACCAGACGTTTTCAGTTGGTGAGAGATCTGGAGAATGTGCTAGCCAGGGCAGCAGTCGAACGTTTCCCGTATCCAGAAACGCCCTTGCGGGACCTGCAACATCCGGTCGTGCATTATCCTGCTGAAATGTAGGGTTCGAATGAAAGGTAGAGCCACGCGTCGTAACACATCTGAAATGTAACGGCCACTGTTCAAAGTGCCGTCGATGCGAACAAGAGGTGACCGAGACGTGTAACCAGTGGCATCCCATACCATCACGACAGGTGATACGCCAGTATGGCGATGACGAAAACACGCTTCCAATGTGCGTTCACCGCGATGTCGCCAAACACGGATGCGACCATCATGATGATGTAATCAGAATCTGGATTCATCCGAAAAAGTGACGTTTTGCCATTCGTGCACCCAGGATCGTCGTTGCGTATACCATCGCAGGCGCTCCTGTCTGTGTTGCAGCGTTAAGGGTAACCGCAGCCATAGTCTCCGCGCTGATAGCCCATGCTGCTACAAACGTCGTCGAACTGTTCGTGCAGATGGCTGTTGTCTTGCAAAGTCCGTATCTGTTGACTCAGGTATCGAGACGTGGCTGCACGATCAGTTACAGCCATGCGGATAAGATGCCTGTCATCTCGACTGCTGGTGATACAAGGCTGTTGGGATGCAGCACGGCGTTTCGTATTGCCCTCCTGAACCCACCATATTCTGCTAACAGTGATTGGATCGTGACAACGAGCAGCATTGTCGCGATACGATAAACCGCAATCGCGATTGGCTACAATCCGACCTTTATCAAAATCGGAAACGTGATGGTATACATTTCTAGTCCTTACACGAGGTATCACAACAACGATTCACCAGGCAACGCCGGTCAACTGCTGTTTGTGTATGAGAAATCGGGTGGAAACGTTCCTTACGTCAGCACGTTGTATGTGTCGCCACCGGCACCAACCTTGTGTGAACGCACTAAAAATCTATTCATTTGCATATCGCAGCATCTTCTTCCAATCGGTTAAATTTCGTGTCTGTAGCACGTCACCTTCGTGGTGTAGCAAATTTAATGGCAAGGAGTGTACGTGTTACACCTCATGTAAGGTGGTCTTAAGTCCACTAGTAACTGCTAGGACCAAGAACAGTCAACAGATCATTCGTAAATATAACACACTGTTATGCGAATATGATATTGAGAGTTTCAGGAGTTTCATACTAAACGTCATGCATGTTCTCCACTGTCCCATGAGATCAGTGCTTCAGAGGACAGAGATATCGTTCATTTGATCATGCAGGAGCGATCTACGACTTCAAGAACCTCGAAGCAGGAAATGGAATTTTTGAAAGCCAGCCTAATATCAGCAGACAGTAGGACATGGCCTGGAGTTGTATCAACTGACAGAAGAGACCGTTGTTGCAGCTTCCCTTGACATGGCAGCAGGGAATGTATGCTGCCGTCGACGACACTAGACTTATGACTGACTCCGCGACTTTTATTCAAGCCAGTCGCAGTTCAGAGCCCAGTATCACGACGGATATATCCTTGTGTGAAGAGTCATAGGTGAATGAACGTTGCAAGATTACCAAAACTTGTATTTTGGCCACCCACAGCTGCAGACAGTTGAATGCTAATTTTTTGATTATAATTTTAATAAACTTACGTAATATTTTAGTTCCAGTATTAGGTAGACGACCCAACTTTGTCTGTCCGCTATCAACCGCCTGGGTATAGTTGTCAGATTTAAAAACGCAAAAATGATGCGTGTATTCCCCAATACGTGGGACTTACATTGCGGAAAAATCAGTAAGTCTGGATATCCTTACGATATCTACAACTTTTTCTGAGGAGAGGGTGATAGAAAACAGATAAGATAAAATCGGCGAGCTAAAATCGATGTGTAAAGCTGACACTGAATGCCTGTACATTTCGTAGCTGCCGTCAAGATAAAATTTTTCCTAAAAAGTTAATCATCGGAATGGCTGGACTATGGAAATGGACAGTTAAAATACACATTAGTTAGATGTAAACGAACGGGACGTTGTCATCTAATGTATAAAATTAATGTTTGTTTGTTTGTTTGTCCGTACATTCGAATGCGATAAAAGTTTGTCAATTCATTGCTTGTACTAGCGCGAAAGTTATAGGCATAAAATTAATATTGTTCCGTGCATGGCGGTGGGTGTTTTACAGTTAGTTAATTCGTTTCTTACGGCTTCAAGCTGAAATGGCTGGACGGAAATGAATGAAATTTAGAACAGAGTTAGCTTACACCCTGATTAATACATGGCCTATCTTTCGTAAGCCACCGTATGATGCTTGGCGGAGGGTACGTTACTGTGGGTTAACACGTTTGTTACTCTTAACGCTGAAACGGCTGGACGGAATTGAATGAAATGTGGAAAGAAAATAGCTTATACCCAGAATTAATACATGGGCTACCTTTCGTGTGCCTCCATAGGAAGCAGATACGTCACAACAAACGTCTAAATTGTTCGACTGGTCACCATGAAAGGCAGCACATAAATGTATTTTTTTTTTTTTTTTTTTTCATGAAGGAGATTTTTGTAATATGCAAGACCGTGAATTAAGCCTGGAGGAGAGTACCTTCCGACATTGACACCGTTTGACTAGTCACCAGGAAACGTGTCGCATATCTTTTTTTTTCATATGTAGGAGGGGGAGGGACAGGTACAGGAGAAGACAGACAGAACGGAGAGAGAGGAGATGGACAGAGAGAGGAAAGAGTTGGAGAATGAGAGAGGGGAGATGGTGACAGACAGGTGAAAGGAGGTGAACATAGGGAGGGGAGGAGGAAATGGACAGAGAAAGGGACAGGAGGAGACTAGGGGAGGAACAGGCGAACAGAGGGGGGGGGGGGGGGGCAAGAAGGGAGACAAAGAGAGAGGCGGGAGATGGGCTAGGATAGGGGCAGGAGGTAGAGAACAAGATGGAGCAAAAGAGAAGCGAATAGAAGAGACGATATAGTAACTAAAGACTGGAATAAATAAATACCCGGGCAAGGCTGGATTTTCAGCTAGTTGTCAATAACATTCTTCTGTTGGACCACATCGTCAATCTGTCAAATTCCACAACGTTTCTGCCATTGTTGCAAGCGTCTTTCTTCTTGGTGTCGTGTTTACTGCCACGTGAGGGGAAGCTGGAACTTGCATACTTGTAGTAGAACTTTCTGCCAAATTGTAATTGGAGGTTTGTGTGATGGTCGAAGGGAGTGAGGCTTTCTTTTATTGGTGTTTCCCTTATTTTTTATTGGTAGGAAAGTGAGTCCTGGATTGGTGTTTACATCATCGTTTACTATTGACTAAAACTGGCGAATGAGGGGCCGGTGGTAGCTGTGACTTAGCGATATTGCCTAGCGCCGGAGAGAACGTGCTATTTGTTCTATGTGTGCGCGGCTGCTGGAGTCTCCGTGTGGTCTGCATTGCACGCCGTGTCATAGCGCAGCGCTGCTACTGCAGGCAGCCAAGACGCCGGAAGTCTGTACCCGCAGCAAACGATAATGAAGACACCAATCCAGGCCTCCCTTTGCCACCAATAGCAAGAAATAACGCAAGCACCAAAAAGGAATGCCTCACTCTCTTCTCCTATAACCGAAACCTCCAATCACAATTTAGTAACAGTTATTATCGCCAATATTAAAGTTCCCAGCTTCCTCTCATATAGCAGTAAACACGACACGCAGAAGAAGGCCGCTTGCAACAGTGACTTAAACTTCGCAAAATCTGATATATTGACGATGCGGTCCAGTGCCCAGAAGAATTTTATCGACTGTTAGATGTACCCCTGGCATAGCGCTGGAGGCCAGCGAACCAGAAAGTGTGAAGCCTTGGGAATGGTACCAAGAACGAAAACGTCGCATGCGGGTAAGAAGGCATGCTTGTAAGGCGCATAGCGCCTTTAATCATGTAACATGACAGAGAAGTTTTTGTAACACTTCACACGACAAATTTTATGAGTAGAAGGTAAAAGTAGAAATTGCAGTAGTTACACAACTAAACAAGAAACCCAAGAAAGTCTCATTTAGAATAAAATGTTATAATAGAGACTGATATATAAATCCAATAAAAACGTTTTTCAGGCTACGCAGGATTACCTTCGTCAAGCTCAGATAGCACAGAGCCTCACGTGATGATTTGAGTTACCATTGAATACACAATATTAGCACTACAGCGGCACATATTCGGCAATTTAGAAAGGAAGTGTTATATTTCTGATGTGTAAAGAGCAGTGATATGCCCCGTTTTTGAGGTACTTGTTCCGTTATATTTAAGGAAGATAATGTAAGACCATGTGTTTCCTTTGCTGGTCTAACGCTTTTATCTCAGTTTATTCGGTTCCGGACTCACTATCAATTTGGGTCAATAGGTTTGAGACATGCTGTATAATCACCTAAAGATATTTAACAGACGACTTCATGAAAACCATGAGAAACAGAGAATACAGAAAGTTATCAGAGCACCTCTCCGTGATTTTATCTCGTAATATATGCATTCAATGACATGGTTTATGATACAGATAACGCTAGTGTGAGCATACAATTTGAGTACGGTACTATCGAGGTACAGTAATGTGTAACAATAGCAATACACTTTGCAAATCTGTTCTTTGAGTCACCTGTCTGCAGGATCATACTAATTCGATGTGACAAAACAAAGTGTATGACTCATCTAAGTGATCCGAACGGTCTGCTCGAAGTTACGATGCATATTAAGAATTCAATCTCATACGTGTAATTTTCTGTCTTAGATGCACGCAGTTCCCTTATGAAAACCCTGAGTTACTCATTAACAGTCCTGTATATGCTCAATACGGGAAACTTAGTTATTTCTTGCCCTTTGTGGTGTTTCAGTTTTAATGGCCAGTTGTGTATTTAAACGTCCAATGAGAGTTCGTACAGCGTGTTAATATATGATATAATACTTCCTGCGCAGAATAAGAGGTCTTCACCAAAAGGGAACTTTTTAATTCTTTTTACAATAAATTGGAAAATATGCAGCTTCTAAAGTGTTCACCGACTACATGCTATAGTTCCTATAAAGTGAATCCAGCCACAAATCACTGGGTGAAGTACATTAATTGCGCCCACACAATTATAATTCACAGACACTTTGACCAAGAGCCTGCACAAACTTTGTGAAATGATACCGAAATTTAATGTAGCCGTTCGCTTCTGGGGTAAAACTTTTTTATTTGTGCACACTGTTTCTCCAATACGTAATGTCTTAGTACAAAATAAGTATACTAATTAAGGAATACAGCAGGTTGAGGACGGTGAAAATTAATGTTATATTTCTTAACATCTTTCAGTGTAAGATATTGATTGTAATTACAGAGTGGCACTGTGGTTAGCACGCTGGACTGGCATTCGGTAGGACGGCCGTTCAAATTCGTGTTCGACCATACAAGTTTAGGTTTTCAGTGTTTTCTCTAAATCGCTCGAGGCACATGGCGTGATGTACCACCGAAAGGACGCGACCAATTTCCTTCCCTATCCTTCAAACATTTCATGGTTGTTGTGCATCTTCATGTTTTCGCGGCGCAATGACTGTTCAAAGAGTTTCGGGCGTGCAGCCGCATAAAGTTTACTTCTTCTAATATTTCGGCTGAGAAACTTTCAGCTATCTTCAGAGACGAGTCGAAGACTGACGCTCCAGCATGCGATTCGTGCTTATAAACGCGCGGGCCGCGCTACTGCGCATGCGGCCACAGATACAACAAGGCGCCAAACACGTTACTCGGCGGCAGGAAGGAACACATATGTGTAAATTATGTCTGTGGCTGCATGGTCGATTACTGCGGAGAAATCGATGTGTTATGAGCTGTGGTGGCGTCTTTTTATATTTATTAAAGAAAGTGCCGGATTCCATGATTTATCTAAACTGAGAATCTTTGAAGCAAACGGGGTACTCTCCACAACAGATAGATAAGGCACTACATACAAAGCCAAAGGTACGTGCAAAGAATACAGAAGATGATGCAAAAAGCTTTAAACCTATGGCTTTTCTGCCATATGTTGGGAGCCTGTCGTCGAAAATCGGACGGATTATGAACAAACACGATGTTAAAGTAATTTTTCGACCCACACCAAAGACAGCAGCACTTTTGGGTTGCATCAAGGATGATTTGGAGCTCCGGAAGGCCGGGGTTTACAAGATCCCATGTGAATGTCGCCTTTCGTACATAGGACAGACGACACGTACAGTCCAGGAAAGATGCACGGAACACCAGAGATATACCCGTCTTTTACAACCAAATAAATCGGCAGTGGCAGAGCATTGCATTGACACTGGACACTCCATGACGTACGAAAACGTCAAAATTTTAGCTTCCACTTCATCTTTCTGGGACTCTGTAGTGAAAGAAGCAATAGAAATTCGCTTGGGGACGAATTTAATTAACAGGGACAGTGGCTTCAGTTTAGATAAATCATGGAATCCGGCACTTTCTTTAATAAATTTACAAAGACGCCGCCACAGCACAGATCATAATACATCGATTTCTCCGCAGTAATCGACCTTGCAGCCACAGACATAATTTACACATACGGTGTACTTCCTTGCCGCCGAGTAACGTCTTTGGCGCCTTGTTGTATCTGTGGCCGCATGCGCAGTAGCGCGGCCCGCGCGTTTATAACAACGAAGCGCGTGCTGGAGCGTCAGTCTTCGACTCGTCTCTGAAGATGGCTGAACGTTTCTCAGCCGAAATATTAGAAGAAGTAAACTTTATGCGGCTGCACGCCCGAAACTTCTTTGAACATGTCATGGTTGTATTTCTATTCAAGTAATCGAGGAGTTGATGGGACACAATTTGTAATATTTCTTCTTCAATGTAATCAGTTTTAGCTAAACGGAATATCTTTGGTAGTGTTCTATTCCCTCTGGTTTTAGGCCAGCCCGTACATAATTAAAGCAGCCTGTGAAACCTACTGCACAGAATAAATAATAAGTATAAACTAAATCGGTTTTATTTAAAATGTGATTTACGTGATAGTAAAATGTTTGAAATTTACAAAAGTATTGAAGTACATTAGACCAACGAGCTGCAACACCACGCTCATAATTATGCCATTATGGTACTCTCAGACCTTTCAATCTATACAAGGCTCCAGCTGTCAACTAAATCTGTGTACATAAAATACTTCCAGTTGAGCCTACTGCTAACCACGCAATTAACGAAACTTACCGTCAGTAGGGCATATTTTAAAGACAGTTTATGTCTGGCGCGTATACTCGTGAGGCAAACGTATTTGATATATCTATGTTAGTATTGTCAATCAGTCGGTTCTGGATTCATACCAGAAACTGAGACTCCCATAAACTAAATTTTTACAGTAAAGGCGGAATACTTATCAGCTGTAATAAGGACCACCTCGGGTGCGAGTTCTTAAGTTCAGTCTCTAGTAAGGGCCACTTGAAATTGTTGTGTTAACTTCTGTAACGAAAGGTGTTAGCTGCTAATATCTCACACTGTGCCTCAGTAGGGTGACAAAAATTATTGAACTGGAGGTGCAGATATTAAACTTTTCCTTGGATATATGTGTAACCCTGAAGAAAATGGACACATTCGACATCCACGAAATGTTCGGAACAAACCATTAATTTACACCACGAACATAGAATGAAATACAGCCCACGTCAGTGATAACAAAAGGTTGCACGATCAAGATCAAAGGGGAACGTCTTGGAAGAAACAGAACGTGTAGTACGTTAAGTTAGGTATCCAAACTTAAAGGTGAAATCAGTGTAAAAATTCAGCCCCTGGGTGTAATTTTTTTCAATGTCTATGAAACGTATTATAACACTATCTGCAGCTACACCTTAAATGATAGTCGTATCCACGATAAGCTCCATGAGAATCTGTTTGCATTTGATTGTACGCCGTCACATTCCATTAGTTCTCATCACCCCATTACAAGTGTATGATTCAATATGTTTTCTTTAAGATTGGATACGTAGACTGATGCCATGCACGGTTTTTAAGTCCAATGAGTTCGGCTACGATCCTGATGGTACGATGCTTTGCGACCACTGTGGAGCATCATATTTCGTTCGGTGTTCATGATACCAAGTTAATGGTTAGTTTTGAAAATTTTGTGGATGTCGACGATTTCCCTTTTCGAAGAATAAAACATACATAAGATCGAAGGTTGATATCTGAACATCCTGAATATTAATACTCTCTTGCCACACATGGTGAATCATTAGCAGCTAAAGTATTTCCTCTCATAGCAATTGTTAACACAATACTTTCAAATACGCCGTATTAGAGATACAACTCAAGGGGTATCTGGTAAGTTTTCCGTCTTAAGAGAACAGAAAAACCGCGGGGGAGCGGCCGTGCGCTCTAAGGTGCCTTGCTGTAGAGCGCGCGTCTGCTCTCCGTCGGAGGTTCGAGTCCTCCCTCAATGTGTGTGTGTGTGTGTGTGTGTGTGTGTGTGTGTGTGTGTGTGTGTGCGTGTGCGTGTGTGTTGTCCTCAGAATCGTAGAATAAGTTAGTTTAAGTAGTTTGTAAGTGTAGGGACTGATGACCACAGCGTTTGGTCCCATATGTTTACAAACAATTGAACATTTGAAGAGAGAATTCTCGCATCAGAAGACCGAATTATGTCTCAGACTTACTCTCCCACAGTTCTTGTAGGTACCATGTTTTTATGAATGGGACCATTATCACTGTGGCGGTTGTCTACCTCTATTACAAGGAACAATAAGGTACGTATAAAGCAAAAAAAAAAAAAAAAAAAAAAAAAAAAAAAAGAAAAAGCAAAAACCATTCTTACTTCAACTTTGGTTGTTGCATATCAGAATTTTGCTATGTTACTAATATCTGCCACATATAAAAGTTTGAGCAGTCAGTTATGTACGTGAAGATATTACAAATTATTAGGAGGAAGATGTCTGACCTTCAGTGAAGCTGGCTGCTTTCCGCACTGCCTTCTTACTCTTGTGCACAGTAAATTAGGCAGACATCTTTATTTCTCTTGTGCACCAGCAGTGCCCAAGGTTTTATAACGTTGCAGATTGACTTTTGTAGAGAGCCATGAGTTATCTTGCAGGCCATGTTATCTCCACACTACAGGAAAATTAAAACAGAACACGATTGATTCGTTGACCCAGCAGAGGGAAATTTTATTGACACATTCTTGAGGATGTATACAATACAGGACCAAATAGGCAGAGCGTCCGCAATGTTGGCGCTAGTACCGTGTATTCCCTCTTTCATGTTAACGATCGTAGAGGTTCCGAATGTGGTTATGTGGAATGGCCTGCCATGTAATTTCAGCCCTGGTTTCTCAGATGGGCCAGTTTTCGTGCCGCTCATGCAGACTGCCCAACATGACGTTTGATGCAGTCCCAAACATGCTCAATGGGGGACAGATCTGTGGCTCGTGCTGGCCAGGATAGTTGACTTCATTGTCCTGTTGGAAAAGCATATCACGTTGTTGGTGCATGAGTGGTAGCAAGACGTGTTAAATGCTGGTTTCAGTGTACCGTGCACTGTTCAGTGTTCTCTAGACTTATCACTAGAAGAGAATGGCGAGTGTAAAATATGGCTGATGCACGATGATGTATGCCGTTAGGGTGTCCTCCGCTCACGCCTCAACATCGTTTAGCCCGCCTACATCGGGGTCATGGTAGACGCTTTTGAAGAGACGAATGGACACGTGTCGTCTACAGTGAAGAGAGTCGCTTCTTCCTCGGTGCCAATGATGGTCGTAAGCGTATTTGGTGTTGTGCAGGGGAGCGCGAAAATCTAGATTGTACACGACAGAGGCAAACCGGGGCGATCCATATCCTACACTGGCCGTTCTCCTCTGGTGTCTGTCGTGGCAAAATTGATCAGTACACGGTACACTGAAGCAGTCATTAAACTCGTCTTGCCATCGTTCATGCAATAACAAGGCGATGTGTTTTTCCAACAGGACAATGCACGTCCCGTACAACCCAACGTTCTCTTTTAGGTTTACATCAACTACCCTGCCCATCATTATCCTCAGATCTGTCCTTCATTGAATATGTTTGTTATCGGATGAAATATCATGTCGCGTAGTCTGCATTGGCGTCACGAAATCTGGCCCACGTGAGGAACTGGGTGGAAAGTGCATTGCAGGTCATTCCTCAAGATTACGTCCGGTATCTCTACGATCGTCCCATTGGAGAATTACAGCTTGTATTACTGCCAAAGGAGTATATACATGGTATTAGCATCGACATTGCTCACGCTCGAATGGCTGTACTCATGTGCTTATAGCTCTGTATGATCGTGTGTTGTATCCATCCTCAAGAATGTATCAGCAAAATTTCCCTCTGCTGGTTCGACTAACTCATGGTGTTCTTTATTCATTTTCGTACCTGGTAACAGAAGAACGCCATGACAAAACATACACAGCCAACTGAACTCGGTCGTTACATTGTTTCAGTCTGTATACGTTACCTAAAAGCCTAAATAATTTTACTATTTGAGTTGACGAATCTCATTATTTATGTAAGGGGTGGAAATTACTGAACTATATTGAATAAAATCGTCGTAGCCTCTGAAAGGTTTGCGTTACGACGTTCAAACTGCACGGGTGGCCGCGGGACATGGTGGGAACTAGTATGTGCATGGGCCTGTGAAAATGGTTTGGTTTAGTGGCAAAGCCCAATTTCATTTGGATGGGATAGTAAGAAGCAAAATTGGAGCATTTCGCTATCGGGAAGTCTCTTCATTCTCAACGGATGACTGTGTGATGTGCAATGTCTAGTCACGGAATAATAGGTGCATTATTCCTTGATGGCACGGTGAGAACCGAACGGTACGCGAAGTTGTAAGATGAGTTTGTCCCCGTTGTCCAAAGTGAGCCAGATTTCGACAAGATCTGGTTCATGAGAGACGGAGCTCGACCCCATCGAAGCAGGAGAATGATGTCCTAGAGGAGCATTTTGGAGACCGCATTCGGTCTCTGGGATACCAAGAGGTCACTCGCATGGGCCTCGATTGATAATCACATTCTTCTCGTCTGAACACATGCGACTCATTTTTGTGGGGCTATATTAAAGCACGGTGTACAGCATTAACCCTAAAACCACTGATGAACTGAAAAATAGTGTCTGAAGGAACACACACCATATCAATGATTGTATATATGCACCCAAAAATACTGACAGTTTCCATGCTGATGCATAAATACACTAGATCCCTTGCGGGAATACAATTTGCCTTCGTGTAAGAGAAATTAATGGACAGGGAGCACTACCATCGTAGTGTGCTATAATTTGAGAATTTAGGCAGGACGGGAAGTGTGTCTGATAGCCTCTTGGTTAAGGCGACGCTGGTCCGAATCGGGAATTTCCGCAGCTCAAATTTTCAACATTGAATTTATTTCAATGCGCCGCAGCAGTCGAGATATCAAAATATTTGCAATTTATAAATTTTTGATTCTATTCTCGCGCCCCTTATTTCTGGTACACTAACCAGCCAGCGTTCAATTTCGAAAGTGTGTGAGCCTGTTGTCCTCCATTGCCTTCGGAGCTTGATAACGGTGGGCATATTTCAACAGGATAAGGCACGCAATGGTCCGGTCTTCCCAGTGCCTACCGGATTACGTTTCTGCCTTGCCCTCCCAGTTGTTTTCTATCGCCTGAGTACCAGAAACTTCTGGGCGATGATTGGGGCAGACGTTATCCGGGATATATCACTTGCTGCTACACCATTTTAACTTTGGTAGGATGTAGTAGCAACTGAGACGGCTATACCCCCACAACACTTACTGAACCTCTATCATTCGTAGTCGATGCGTGTATCAGCGGTTATTAGCCGACAGTGATGAGGACATACAACACCAATCTCATCATTTTCCTCACTTCAAATGTGGTTGCATTTTTAAACATGTTATTTTTTACAACGTGAATTCCCGAATAAATTTAGCTGTGATATCTCCAGCCCCTCTTGGTGTTGCACCTAGGATGGTCGGCAGTGCGTGGTAGAAGTCGTTATTAACAGTAGAGCGAGTGAATTTCTGCTGGAGTTATACTGTTTCAAAGTACGAATCCGAAATATTGATATATTTGAACCGTTTCAGGCTACTGACGTAAACTCAACGGGGAAGTTAAAAATTTGTGCTGGACCGGGATTCCAAGACGGATCTCGCTCTTCGAGTCAGTGGTCGCCTTAACCAATAAGGCTGCCCACGTACGCTTCCCTTCCAACCCAAATTCCTAACTTACTGCCAGCTGCTGCCGGTGTCACATCGTAAACAGCGCTAAGTATCTTAATTTAATTTGTGCCAAATTTAATTTGCCAGTCTAGTTCTTCATTTTGTTAGTACTTTTGTTTTAAGAGGTTTATTCCCGCGTACTTTGAAGATTTCGTTTGTACTACTGTTTTAATAGTTTATTCTATCGTATTTGATAAATACCGTTGCGTATAGTCTTCGTCTGTGACTGGTGTAGTTCTTCATTTTCGTTAGTACTTCTCTTTTAGAGGTTTATTCCCGCGTACTTGGCAGATTAGCATTCAGTCAGTTAGCAGTCAGTTCAGTGCCAGCTGTTGTCGCTGCCCCATCACCCAGAGCGCTAAGTATCATAATTTAATTGCGTTTAATTTCGTTGCAAGTTAATTTCTTAATTTTCGTTAGTGTTTCGGTTTTTAAGAGTTTTCTTCTCACCTACTTGACACATTTCGTTTGTGACACTGCTTTAAGAGTTTATACTCGTGTATTTTGATAAATACCGTGTGTATAGTTTTCGTCTGCTGCAAGCTACGTGTCATATTGTCATTTCCTTATTTCGTATTCTGCTTTGAGAAAGCTTATATTCCCACGTGTTTGATAACGGTGTATTCCGCAGATATTCTTGATTATTTGGAAAACTGCCGGACTCAGTTTCGTTGTTTTGACAGTGTACTTACCACTGACTACAGTTCAGTCAACTGCCAGCCGCCTTTATTAAAGTACTAGGCTACTTAAAAGTTGTTTATTTAGTTTTCTACTTTCTACAGTTAATTGTGTCGATAGGATGGATAGGATGTGTGCCTGCTGTGTGCGGACGCAGAAGGAGTTGGCCGCAGTTCGCGAACAGCTGAGCGTGCTGTTGGCTACGGTCAGCCGTCTTCAGGCTGCTGTCTCGAGGTGCAGGGATGGTGGGGAGTCTGGTGCGTCGAGTGGGACACCTCAAGTGTCTCATGCTTCGCTGCTGCCGAGGCACTTTCAGGTGTACCGGACGTGGTCGAACCACCCTCTCCGCAAGGGGAGTGGTGGGTTGTACAGCGTTCGCGTCGCTCAAGGCCAATGTGGAGGTTGGACGTCCGTCCACGCCCGTTCTTCCTGTGAGGGGACCTGTGGCCACTCCTTCAGCAGGGGCCGAGCAGGTGCACGGGGGGCGGGGAGGGGATTATTAGTTATAGGGAGCTCCAATGATAGGCACGTGATGGAACCCCTTAGGCAGATAGCGTCGAGATGTGGAAAGAAGTCCAACGTGCACTCGGTGTGTCTGCCGGGGTGCCTCATCCGAGATGTGGAGGCGATCTTGCCGGCGGCTATCGAGGGTGCGGTCGACTGCAAGTCGTGGCTCCCGTCGCCACCAATGACGCATATCGCTTGGGTTCTGAGGACATCCTCAGGTCCGACGGGCGGCTGGCGGAATTGGTGAAGTTTGTTGCCCTCGCACGCGGGATGCAAGCAGAGCTGTCGATTTGTAGCATTGTTCCCAGGGTTAATCGGGGTCCTTTGGTTTGGAGTCGAGTGGAGGGTCTGAACCAGAGGCTTCGCCGACTCTGCGACAGTCATGGCTGCAGATTTATGCATCTGCGTTATCGGGTGGGGAATTGTAGGGTGCCCCTAGATAGATCAGGGGTGCACTACACTAAGGAAGCGGCTACTCGGGTAGCAGAGTACTTGTGGAGTGCACATGGGTTTTTTTAGGCTAGGCGCTAGCTATGATGAGCACTCGCCTGTCAACATTCAAACAACGAATTCAGGCCACGTTCGGCTCAAAAATTCGAATATCAAAATAAATGCTGCGAATTTACAAAGTATTAGAAACAAAGTTCCCGAATTTACCGCACTGCATGGAAATTATTGTGCTCAGATAGTTTTAGGCACCGAAAGCTGGCTAAATCATCTTGTGGCAAGTTCAGAAACATTTAGCGAGACGTGGAATGTATATGGGAAAGATAGATCGGATACAACTGGAGGAGGAGTGTTCATCACTGTTATATTGTTTCTAATGAGATCGAGGTTGACAGTAACTGTGAAGTTATCTGGGCACGTATAACAGGTCTAAAAGAAGTAAAGTTAATAGTTGGGTGTTTTAACCGGCCCCCAGTGCTGCTATAGCAGTTTTAGAATCTTTCAAAGAAAGACTACACCAGGTAGTTCATAGGTGTCCGGGCCATGTAATATTAGTCGGGTGAGACTTCAACCTCAAGAGTATAGATTGGGACCTCTGTAGTAACATTTCAGGCGGTACAGACAAGCAGACTTGCGAGCTACTTTTGGGCACATTCTCCGAAAATTGTCTTGAGCAGTTAAACCGGCAACCCACACGCAATGGAAAAGTTTTAGACCTTATAGCCTAGAACAGGCCTGACCTTATTAACGATGTCTGTGTAGAGACAGGAATTAGTGATCATGATATCGTCATAGCGTCTATGGTGACCAAAGTTCATAAACCAATCAAGAAGGCTAGGAGAGTGTTTTTGTTGGGAAGAGCCGATAAGCAAATGTTAGGATCGCACTTAGAAAATGAATGGGCATCGTTTAATTCAGGGACTATGGATGTAGAGGAATTGTGGACTAAATTTAAGTGCATTGTAAATAAAGGGTTAAAGAAATATGTGCCAGTGAAGCTGATTAAGGATGGAAAAGATCCACCGTGGTATAATAATAATGTTAGAAAGCTGCTGAGAAACCAAAGACTGTTGCACTCTCGATTCAAAAAAGTATACGCAAATGATGACAGGCAAAAGTTAGTACAGATTCGTGCATCTATAAAAAGATGGATGCGCGGATCATACAATAATTACCACAGCCATACCTTACCAAAAGATGTTTCCGAGAACCCGAAAAAATTCTGGTTCTATGTAAAATCGATAAGCGGGTCAAAGCCCACTGTCCAGTCACTCGTTGATCATTCCGGGGCAGTAATAGAAGAAAGCAAACGGAAAGCTGAAGTTCTAAATTTAACCTTTAAGAAATCTTTCACGCACGAGGACCGCACATATGTACCATTATTTGATCAACGTACTAATTCCGAAATGGAGGACATAGTAATAGGTATTTCCGGTGTAGAGAAGCAGCTGAGAGAGCTAAATACGAAAAAATCTGCTGGTCCGGATGGAATACCAGTTCGGTTTTACAAAGAGTATTCTGCGGCATTGGCCCCCTACTTGCATGTATCGCGAATCTTTAATTCAGCGCAAAGTTCCTTGTGATTGAAAAGATGCGCAGGTGACTTCCGTTTATAAGAAAGGAAAGAGAACTGACCCACAAAATTACAGGCCAATATTGTTGACATCAGCTTCATGTAGAATTTTGGAGCATATTCTCAGTTGGACTATAGTAAATTTCCTTCAAACGGAAAAGCTTCTATGAATCAGCACGGGTTCAGGAAACATCGTTCATGTGAACCTCGGCTTGCCCTTTTCTCACATGACATCTTGTGAGCCATGGATGAAGGGCCACAGGCGGATTGTGGTTTTCTCGACTTCAAAAAGGTGTTCGACACGGTGCCACACTGCAGACTGCTAACGAAGATACGAGCTTATGGAATAGGTTCACAGATTTGTGACTGGGTGGAAGACTTCCTAAGTAATAGAACGCAGTACGTTGTTCTCGACGGCGAGTGTTCATCAGAGACGAGTGTATCGTCAGGCGTGCCCCAGGGGAGTGTGATAGGACCGCTATTATTTTCTATCTATATAAATGATCTGATGGACAGAGTAACTTGTAATTTGCGGCTGTTTGCTGATGATACTGTGGTTTATGGGAGGGTGTCGTCTTTAACTGACTGTAATAGCATACAGGATGACTTAGACAAAATTTCTAGTTGGTGCGCAGAATAGCAGCTAGCTCATAATGTAGAAAAATGTAAGGTGATGCGCATGAGTAGGAAAAACAATTCCATAATGTTCGAATACAGCATTAGTAGTGAGCTTCTTTATGCGATCGCCTCGTTCAAATATATAGGCGTAACATTGCAGAGCGATATGAAATGGAACGAACATGTAAGGACAGTTGTGAGCAAGGCGGACAGCCGACTTCGGTTTATTGGGAGAATTTTGGGAAGATGTACTTCACCTGTAAAGGAGACCGCGTATAAAACGCTTGTAATACCACGTCTTGAGTATTTCTCAAGTGTTTGGGACCCGCAGCAGATCAGTTTAAAGGAAGACATGGAAGCAGTTCAGAGGCGAGCTGCTAGGTTTGTTACTGGTAGGTTCGACCAATGTGCAAGTGTCACGGAAATGCTGCGGCAACTCAATTGGGGATCGCTGGAGGAAAGACGACGTTCTTTTCGTGAATTTCTGTTTAGGAAATTTAGAGGGCCGGAATTCGAAGCTGAGTGTAGTACGATCTTGCTACCTCCTATTTAAATTTCTCGTAGTGATCACAAAGACAAGATAAGAGAAATTAGGGCTCGTAAGAAGGCATTCATTTTTTTCTCGTTCCATTTGGGAGTGGAATAGTAAAGGAAAATCCTAGTATTGGTACAGTGTACCCTCCGCCACGCACCTTACGGTGGATTGCGGAGTTTGTATGTAGATGTACAGCACACTACGATCGTAGTTCCTCTTGCTCGCAGCCTATACTTGATTCCCGCAAAAGATGGAGCATAGTAATGCGTCTGCATTGAAGTTGTCAATTGTCTTCTGTGGGCATATTTACAATTATTGATATGGTGTCTGTTTTTTATCGAACATACACCATTGGTTAACATTAACGTCCGTAATTTTACGAATTAGAGGTATTGAAAAATTTCGACGGATTCTGGGCCCTGAAATAAATTCAACTGAGAAGTTGAAAATGTGTTCTGGACAGGGATTAGAACCTTGATTTCCCTCTTAGGAAAACGGTTGATATGTTTCAATATTTCGAATTCGCAAAATTATGGCCGTTAATGTAAACGAATGGTGTTGGTCCTTTCGGACATGTCTAAAAAAATAATAATAAAAAAACAGACACCAATCAATAATTGTAAATATGGCCCCAACAGGCAATTGACAGTTTCAATGCGGACACATTGACATGCTTGATCTCTTGCGGGAATCCAGCATAGGCTGCCAGGAAGAGGAACTAATTAGAATGGGCACTACCATCATAGTGTGCTACGAGTTGAGAATTTGGTTGGAAGAGAAGCGTGCCTGTATAATCTTCTTGGTAAGGCGACCGTTGGCCCGAAATGGGAAATCCGGATTCTAATCCCGGTTCAGCACAAATTTCCAACTTCGCCTTTAAAATTATTTTAGTTCCCTGAAACGATCGAAATGTTTCAATATTTCGAACTTCCAAGACGGCATATTTTCGTAATATTGAATACACATAAGTCTTGCTTACAATAAACATCGAACACAAAATAACCCTAGAAAATAAAAAAATAAAAATCTGTAATATTTGTTTATATACTAATAAAGGTATTGCGATAGGTGAATGAAGGGATGAGTGGAAAGAGGAAAGAGGAGGAGGGGGAAGTTTGGAAGCTGATACGAGCAAGACTTGGACTTTTCAGCACACTACTTTAACGTACACTCAATCATCTTTTCTAATATGTAGTGTGTGCACGTCAACAACATTGTACAGCTGCAGAATTCAACCATATTTCTGTCCATATCATTCTTTCGTAACCGTCACTATCCTTCCCACTTTCATGGGAATAACAACGATACAGTTTATCCCATACTGTTTTCAGGAGAGTAATGAGATATTATTTTCACGTTTGGAAGACCTTCAGCCGCGGTGAAGCTGCCGAGGGCATTGATGCGCTATGCTGCGATGCGCGAGGCCGTTCCCCTTCGTGGGTTCGAATCCCCCCTCGGTCATGGATGTTTGTGTTGTCTTGAGTACAAGGTAGTTCTTAAGTAGTTTTTAAGTTTAGGGACTGATGACCCCGCAGTTAAATCTCATAAGCTTTACAAACATTTGAACAATTTAAGACGTGCAAAAAGCATTTGGTACCTAATCGACTCAGTGCCTGGTGTTTTACAGTTTACCTACAATAGAGCTTTGATCATATTAGTTACACTTTTCTGTTGCTAAAGCTAGTGTATTATATCCTCACAACTTTGTTCAGGTATGGAATCCACACTAAGGGAGCCATAGATTACTGTATACCTTCTAACACCTCGTCCCAAGGAACCTCTCTCTCTTAGCAAACCACTTAATTTCCTGCCAAATTCCTGTGAGTGGTACTCGTTTCCTGGTAATCGAACAGAAGTTCTACCTATTTCTTCTTCGCTTTTGTTTCAAATTAAGGGCGAGATGGATTTTTAAATGTGGCGCATCCCTTGTATTGCCTTAACGTCTCTGTTCGTATTCCCATTACGTCCACGCAATGTGATGTCACGCACCAAATCCCAACCTTGGAGGTCCCCTGGGCACGTAAAACGTAAATGTATTCACATTTCTGCTTTTCTAGTCACGATGCAATGACAGGACCATTCACTGAATTCGCTACGTTAAACTAAACCAGCAGAATGATAGTGCCACCAAAAGCAGTCTCTTTCAAGTTTTTCTTCATTTCTACAGAGCCCTCATGACTAAAAGTATCGAGTATCGACAGAGAACACCGATGCACATGATAGCATAATTTTTTACATGTATCTGACAGTTTTACTTCACAGACAATTTTCCATGGGTACAAGTTCATTTTAATGTACCGTTTCATAAAATACTTGCAGATTAGACGTGTGGTACTAGAATTACATTTTCCAAGAAAAAGGTACAGTGTGTGGACAAAATAATATTAACACCTAATATAGACACAATAATAATTTATTAGTAAGCATTCGGGCCACCATTGGCTGCAACTCTCCAAGAAACAGAGTCGTTAGTTGTCTTTATAGTTTCTAACAGAATATTATACATTATTGTACCAAAACATCCTCCAATTGCTTCATCCATGTTGGAGCTCTAAATCTGGTCCTCTTAGGCTCCACATCGCGATTCAATTAATTTGAGATGTGGCGAATTTGCTGTCCAGAGGAGATATATGTTAACTTTCTGATGCTGTACAACGCACGTCTAGCTGCGTGTGTAGGTGCTTTGTCCTTTTGGAATGTGGCAAAGTTTCGTAGCAGTATGTTACTCATAGTAGGCAGTTTGTTTGCGAGGAAAGTGATTTATTCTTTCACAGTCATCCGCCCAGTGAAGGCATCGAGATAAACAGTTGAATACCGGGATATAGATGCCCAAATAATGACAGAAACTTCCTTATCCGTGTCCTTAGGAAGCAGTAATTCCGTATCATATAATTCTTTTGGAGTTTTCTTCACATAAATCCGCTTGTTTTAAGGAAGCAATGTAACAGATGATGTATCGGATCTTAACAAACACTTCCACTTGACATGTGTCCACATTTTATGATCGTGACACCGCTTCCTTCGCAGCTTTCCTTTGGCTTCCGTTATCAAAGTTTTAGCTACAGCAGCCCTTCCATGAAAGCTACTCTCCAGCAGTAATTATTTTATCTAAACTGTATTACTCAAGCGAGAACTGAGTTTATACGTCTCTTTTGCCCTGGTAGTTTTGTCTGCTTACAATCGTTTTCAATGCTCGTCAGCTGTCGTGCATTGACTTCGGATTTCGCCGTCTGTTCCTCTTCCCCAGTGATGTTTTACTTTATGTTGTGTACAATCTCTTTATCAATGAATCTGTCTTAATGAAACGTTAAACAGTGCAGTAATTTTCCTCACAGATGTTCCTACCATCGAGTTGGCATCTTCGGAAGTCGGAGAAATCACGCATTTCACCGATCATATGTGTATCTTAAATGGTCAAAGTGTATAACATATAGTGACGTAACGTCAGGGACATTGTACGTCAATTTTTCACTGGAATCGCGTCTCACGTACGCAGTAATGACAACTTGCAACAAAATCTATACTATTATTTTGTCCAGGCCTGTACTTTTGGACAGAAAAGGGACTATGTTTGATTTTAGCGTCCAGTCAATGATGTAGCTGCTGAAGATATAACAGTTCATGAAACAAATGACTGTGCCGTACTGAAGATAATCAGAGTGGTATGTGCCTCAACTGATTTAAGGAAGACACAGGAAACAGTCGTCTGGATGCTTAGATGAAGAGTTAAACTACAATTCTAACGCCATTCCGGTGTCTTAACTGATGTGCCTTCTCCAAATCTGTAAGTACAATTACAATCATTCACAGATAATAACCGATTTTCAGAGTTGAGCATGAACAGTATTTAAAACAGATCTTTATATTGAAAGCGATGTCTTCTTAAACGCCAGTAACTACAGTATTTTAAATTAACAGTATGGCTTATCAAGTAAACTGATCATATAAGTGGAAACTAAAATCTAGCACATGTAGGTGATAATGTTAAGTATTGCAGACATTGATTACCGCATGTAATAATCTAACATATTGGATAGAAGAAATCTGGAAGTGTGTATTTAGATAACTTAATAGTTTTATGAAACGAAAAATATATACTTCCATGTGAATAGATGAAGGGATGTGACCGGAAGGATTTGTATTCTCAGCAACGGCACGTCACACCGATATATTGTGTTAACTCGACAGTATGTAGTCAGATATGGATGTAGAAGTAAGTGCTTCGAAATTTATTAGATTTTTTCTGTTGTATGTAGCGGCACATGGAGACATGATAGTTCATCTGTTCAAAGAATTTAAAAAAGAAGCTGTTGGTATAAGTAAAAATCACGTGGTATTAAATGTGACGCTACACAAACAAACATCAAAGCACCCAGTTCCTAACAGACTGTAGTGGGTATATTGATCAGAACATATGATGCAACATTGTTGGGTTACATAATTCGACTATTCAGAAAACCCTTGCTGTACATGGTAGCTGGAATGGAAATAGCCGCTTAGCTGCAGGTAGTGGCGTAACTGGTGTGTAATTACGGAGCTCGCTCATTCGGTAGATTAACTCGGCGGGACAGATTGTCAACACATGAAAACGCTTAGACGGACAGCTGCGTTTCAATGAAACACAGTTGTTCCACTGCGCAGACTGACTGGAATTAGCTTGTCGTTATTTCAGGCAGACGCAGTGACCAGAATAGCTTCCCTCGCAAAATTCCTTTCATTAAACGTAATGTCTTACGAAGTGAAAATAATATTTTTGGAATATTACTTCGATTCTACAAAGGGCCTCCACAAGAACAAAAGAATTATTCAAATGTTTGCTAAGCTTATGGGACTTAACTACGGGGTCATCAGTCCCTAAACTTACAAACTACTTATAAACTACCTTAGACAACACAAACATCCATGCCCGAGGGAGGATTCTAGCCCCCGACGAGGAACGGCGTCGTGCATCGCAGCATAGCGCCTCAGTGCGCTCGGTCAGTCCTCCGCGGCTCCACAGTAACCATTTAAGATACTGCGTTTCAGTCGTATGAGCCCAAATCTTGAGTCAACTGAGTCCAAGAATGGTATTAACTACAGTGAACCATCGAAATATATCCAAAATTAATACTTCTGTACAATACAAATCAAGTATTCTTAGAAACTAATAAATATTCCAATATTGAAATGTTTGTAAATCTGTGGGACATAACTACTTTGTTTATCTGTCCCTAGGCTTACAAATTACAAAAACTAACGTAAACTAAGTTAATGAGAAACACACACACACATCCATGCTCGTGGGAGGACTTGAACCTCCGACGTCAAACAACCGCGCTCTCCGCAGCAAGGCGCCTTAGAATGCTCGGCGACTAAACCGCGGCTGATAAATATTAAGCGGACATTATGTCGAAATAGTTATGCTGTATAAATTTAGATCTAAATGAGTCAGAAATTAAATCTTTTATGAATAAAATCTTGCCTGTTCACAATATTCTCCGCTGATAATAAAGACACAATAGCATATTTACCGCTAATTGTAATTTATACGAAATTAATAATTCATGACAAAATCTTGTTTAAGAAGAAGTGCACATTAGGCTTAAACAGCTACGTAAGACTTTATAAGATGCAAATACGTTTATCATACTGCAGTAAAATTAGAAATTCCTGTACATAATCAAAACAGATCGTAATTATAGCCAAACTGCTAACAAAAACCATCACTGGTACATCTGCGGCCGCTTAGGTTTAAGGAGAGCAAGTAATTAAGAAAAGAAGCCTTATGAAAGTAAAAGATAATAACTAAATAGTTACGAAAGTAACAAGTTTTTGTTTGAAAGGAAGAATCTTTCACATTTGTAAAACTGAGATCTGTTACTTCGTTAGTGCCAACACCGTATCGCTGCATCCCGTGTTTGGGAACATTCTTGGTCCCTGCTGGGAAATCTATTCACAGCTATGATTAGTTATCGACGGTGGACTTCCTCAAATCAACAATTTTAAACTTAATCAAAGCATGCTCAATTACGCTCACGTCAGCAGATTCCGTAAGCCATTCCACTCGGATAATTCAAGGAGATATTAGAGATGGGCTCAGTATCCTCGCACGAGTCAATTAGCGACAAGTCAACTGTAGGGCTGCATAATATGTTTAAGTAAGTAATACACAGCCCTCATATTACCGTCGATAATGATGAAAAAACACGAATGAGCCAACTCTCTGATGAACCTCTTGGACGTACACTGATATATCGGCACCTCCATATTATTTCCCAACTATCACTAGGCGTTACACAAATTCTGAACTCTGCGGAAGGAGTATTGTTGGGGGTTCAAATGTTGGTAAACCTATTGGACAAAACTGCTATGCTTCAGTTTCTAGACTTACAAACTACTTAAACTAACCTAAGGACAACACACACACTCACTCACTCACACACACACACACACACACACACACACACACACACACACACACACATGCCCTAGGGAGGACTCTAATCTCCGACGGCGAGCAACCGCGCCCTCTGCAGCGAGGCGCCTTAGAACGCTCGGCCACTCCACCGCGGCGTGGGGGTGTTATTTGATAAGGCGTCGTAGGTACACTTTACACAGAAAGATCGTTTGGGTTGTTTGGTTGGGATAGGGAGACTAAACTACTGAGGTTATCAGTCTCCCGACAGAAAGATCCCACCAATTTTGTTACACATGTGAAACGTAATACAAACAAATGTGTACGCAAATTTAGCCTAGTAAGATATAGAAAAGGGACGGATAAAGTTGAAGTCCTAACATCGTGCGTTAAAACTTCAATGTTACATTGCTATCCGCAATTACGTCTAACAAGGATAGGTTCCGGTATATGGGTCACCGATTTCTATCGAATTTTGCATGGAAGTTCTATACTGTATAGAAACAGACAAACGTTTTGACTTTTTGCTAAACACTAGTTTTTTTAAAAAGATCAAAGCCAAAGATGATGATGGAAAATCACGTTCTCAATGCTGTACGTCGAAATATCATCTAAAGAAGCATTTTTACTAATATTTGTGGGGACAAAGGTTAATGACGTTCTAGTAATTAAAGTTTTTGTTTTCATGCTCTAACATAGATACTCGTAAATGTGAGTGACTTTCCGAACGCCGTCGCCACTCGAACGGTTGCCGGCACGGTAGGGCAGCGTGCTCGATCAGGGGGCTTGACGCTCTCTGTAACAAAAAAATTGAGTCAACAACGATACTATCAACATAGAACAAAGCAAACCAACGTCTGAAAAAGAACAGATTAAACCGGTGAGCAGAGAAAATATAATAAAAAAATAAAGCTTGGACTCTCAAACCGTGGATTTAATTTCGAACCTCCATTATGACAACTTTTTGTTAGTTATTTTTATGTATTTGATAATATTCTCATTTTTAAATACCCTTTCTTGCCTTATTTTGAAACAGAGTTTCAGGGAGTAAGATTATATTAAGTGTATTGTCCCTTTACAGATGTTTTATTTATGATAAACAGTGCAAATGCAATAAAAATAAAATAAAAAACTTCCAAAGGCTATTATTACGCGAGAGCAGAGATATTCGTGATAGAGCAGATGCTATTAATATTCATGCCTTGATCCAAAATCAGTCATCCGCGTGTGTCTTTCAAGATACGCTCTTATACTCTTCGTACGCATCGAAATCGAAGTTAAAACATTATAGACTTCTCTTCAGCAACATGAATGAGGTACGTTTACGACGAACGATATCCTGGACAACGTGATGTTGTTGTTGTTGGTTGGATGTTTAAGGGGGACAAAACTGCAATGGTCATCTTTCCCCCACAAGATGTGAATGTGGCAATATGTCCTTCGTGTGTTGTGCAATGTGTGAGAAATATTTGTGTTTTCTTTGTTTTTATGATACCTTTTGCCCTACTATCTGTAATGACGCTTACGAATAGAAGGCCATTAATTGGACTTACGTAATAATATACTTTCGAAGTTTTTATATTATTTTATTTATTTCTTATTTGCATTATGTATCACAAATAAAACCGATGTAAACAGATAATACAATTAATTGAATATTAATCAAAATAAGCCACAGAAAGGAATATGAGAATATTATGAAACACACCGAAAAACAAATCTAAAAAAAAAAAAAAAAAAAAAAAAAATTCCGTATTGGAGTTTTGAACCTGTATCCACGTTTTGAAATTCTAAGTCCTAGACCCCCTTTTTTTCGGTAGTTCATTTCTTTGCGGTCGTTGACTGAGGTTGTTGGTCGTTGATCTATGAATTATTTGCTCAGATTTCTTCCCTCGTTACAGAGTGTCCGGCGACGGCGCCTAAGAAAGTCGTTCATGTTTACGAGTCCCCACGCTACAGCATGAAAACAACAAAGAGAAACTTCAATTCCTCAAACGTCATTAAATTTTGACCCCATATACGAGGGCGAGTCAGTAAATAACTCGGAAACTGAGGTAGACACGCACGTACTGCGCGCTGTGTAGGGGTATTTCTCTACCACTACGACACATCCGTCTTGTGGGTAGCAGCAGTTTAAGGAACCAAATAAAGTTACAGCTCAAGAGCGTCACTTACAAGATGCAAGCGTCGCCACAAAAATTCCAAACTCCAGGCTTTTAAAGCTTTTTCGAATTATGGGGCGATTGTTTAAATTTACAGGTGGGGTCAGCTGCTTGTAAATGCAGTCTATTTAAGTTTGCGACTTATTTACTGACTCACCCTCGTACATTAGTGATAATTCTCATCTTAAGACGATCTTTCGATTTATACTATTTGAAACGCGATTAACCATCATCAATTTTGACCTCGATTTTGGCCCACTTTAGGTTACGGTACTAACACTAAAAGTGTGCCTTTGCGATCGTCTTTTGACAACTCGAAATTTAAATGAAAATAACGGCTTAACTATTCATCTGACACGAAAATTGAATAACCTAATTTGTAGAGGAGAAAATTCTCTGCAACTTTGCTCTCTTATATTTTTTTCATATCTCGTATCGTTTCAGAGATATTTGCAGAAATAACGGAGTTTTGACACCCTCCATTGAATTAACTAAAACCAGCCGTTCGCAGATGTCACGTGACATTCCTCGTCCAGAAGTCTCTCTGGCATACGCCATCTTGCTTTGCGTATATGATGATTTCCTTATTGTAACTTAGACGTTGTCATTTCAAAGCAATGACGCACTGAAGAATTAACAAAGAAACGTCGTTCTTCGTACGATAAATGATAATCTAGTGTCCACAAATGCAATATTAGCATCAGTTAATAACGGCCATGAATAGTATTAAATTACAGAACCCAACTTGCAACTGTTGTCTGTAACGTAGTAGGCAATGCGTTGGACTGTGATGCTGAAGATCAGTGGTTCGAAACCCACCACTACCTACATTTTTTCCTAAAAGGGTTTCAGACACACTTATTAATTAATTTTTTATTATTTAGATTATTATTTTTGTCCAAAATGTTTGCAAAAACTTATAAAACTACAAATCTAAAGTGGGCCGTAAAACGTCAGTGCGATTTTTTTTTCGAAAACTGCTAGGTGTCTAGCAAGAAGCCGAAACACATGTCTGTTTATACTCAATTTAGAACATCGATGCAAAATTTGATCGAAATTGGTGACTCACATGTCAGGCCCCCTCCTTCCAAGTGCGAATCCGTGATCAGGTCTTGAGGCACTGTTGCGCGTGACGTGGTACTTTGTCCTAAACAGAAGAGCTTTATCTGCTGTAATTTTGAGGTTCACTCTTACTGCGTTTCTTTCAATAAGCGAGGGTTTGTATAGGGCTATAGCATCAGCATACTCTGAAAGGAACCTGACTGGTATACAATCGTGAGGGAGAGACTTAGCCGCGGTGGAGTAGCCGAGCGGTCTAAGGCGCCTCGCTGCGGAGCGCGCGGTTGCTCGCCGTCGGAGGTTCGAGTCCTCCCTGTGGCATTGGTGTGTGTGTGTGTGTGTGTGTGTGTGTGTGTGTGTGTGTGTGTGTGTGTGTGTTTGTGTGTGTGTGTGTGTGTTTGTCCTTAGGTTAGTTTACCTTAGTTGAAGTAGTTTGTAAGCTACGGACTGATGACCACGAAGTGATATAAGTAGATTTAATACTCCGGGGGTATCTACTTCTAAATTACGCATTCTGGCACCTATCCTTGATACGAATTGTAGAGTATTTATTCATATTCTTTTGTGAAGGGTTTTCAGAAAGCTGTGTTTTGCAATTCTGTTTTAGCAGAAATGTCATCAGTAGCATCACCATTTCTATCGTATAGAGAAGGTATTGACTGTGTTTTGTCGCTAATATACTTTACACACGACAAGGATTTTTTAGAATTATCTACCATATTATGTGACAGTTAATCGTTGTGGTAAGTATTATAAGTTTCTCGCATTGAAATTTGAGCTGAATTTCTAGTTTCTGTAAAAGAATGCCAGTCCTGGGGATTTTTTGTCCGTTTAAATTTGGCATGCTTTTTCCTTTGCCTTTGCAAACGTCATCTAACTTGCTTTGTGTGCCACGGTGTGTCAGTCCCATCCCCTTCTGTTAATTTGGTCGGTATAAATCTGTCATTGTTTGTAGATATTATTCCTTTGAATGTAAGCCAGATCTGATATATACTCACATTTTTAGTTTCGAAAGACTGTAAATTCTTACTCAGAAGACCGTTAATCGATTTTTTCAGATTTTTCAATAAATATAAAATTATTTTAATTTTGGCGGATTTGGAAAGCAGATAAAGATTGGATTAACACTTTCTTAAGTGAGAATCTCCACTGTTTCAAAACTAACAACATTAATGTAAATCAGATGTGGCTTACATTCAATGAAATAATATCGACAACCATTGACAGATTCATACCAAACAAATAAGCAAAAGAGGTATCTGACCCGTCGTGGTACACAAAAAAGGTTAGATAACTCCTGCAGAAGCAAAGACAAAAGCATGCCAAATTAAAACGGACACAAAATCCTCAAGACTAGCAGTCTTTTACAAAAACTTGAAATTTAGGTCGAACGTAGAAGCTTATAATAAATTCCATAACGAAACCCCAAAGTATACTAGCGATAATACACAATCAGTACCTTCAGTACGCGATAGTAACGATGATGCTACTGATGACAGTCCTGCTAAAACAGAATTGCTTAACACAGCCTTCCGAAGTTCCATCACGAAAGGAAAGGAAACAAATACTCCAGATATCGTATCAAGAACAGCTGTCAGCATGCGTAATTTAGAAGTGGAGAAAGTACAGAGAAGGGCATCTCGTTTTATATTATCGTGATATAGGGGAAAGAGTGTCATGGAAATAAAGCACGCGTTGGGGTGGAAATCATTAAAGCATATGCGTTATTCGTTGTGGCGAGATCTATTTGCGAAATTTCTTTCACCAACTTTCTCTTCCGAATTCGAACATATTTTCTTAGCACACACCTGCAGAGGAATATGTCATCATGAAAATAAAGTAAGAGAAATCAGATCAAAAACGGAAAGATTTATGTGTTCCTTTTTTCCGCGAACTATTAGAGAATGGAACTGTTGAGAAACATCATAAAAGCAGTTTGATGGACCCTTTGCCGTGTACTTCAATATGACTTGCAGAGTATTTATGTAGATGTGGATGAACAGTGTCTCCTCAATGACCGCTGAGCGAACGTGGCTGCATATGGGTTTCCGCAGCTGGCCCGTGGAACATGCACCCATCCTGTCTGCTGTTCATCGGTGGCGAAGGCTGTAATTAGCACGACAACACTGCAACTGGGCAGACACTGAATGGAGACAGGTGTCTTCCAGGTTTACGGCGTGAAACGTCTGACAGCACACAACTTGCAACAATCGTAGGAATAGTCCAGATAGAACGAGGGATCGTTATGGCCTAATGGATGTTCAGAGCCCTACTCTGTGTGATTTTGTCAGTCTAGACGGCACAATAAATTAAGACATGTATACGTAGGGACCAGTATACATTACATTCTTTTTTCCTTTACATGATAGCATCTACCAGCAGGACACTCCAACGCGTCACCCATGCGTGGTTCGAAGGTCACCTAAATGTGTTCGCAGTATCGTCCTGGCCACTAAAATCCCTTTATTCGAAGCCAAAAGCGAATGTGAGTGGCCTTCTCCATAGGATACTTAGCCCAACTGGCCAGGACTAGCTCCACAATGCTGTCAGCACCTTCCTGAAACTAACGACTTTCTCCCCAGCCGTCTCGCAGCAGTCCACCCACCAAAAGGCGGTAATTATGGCTTCTGGTAGGTGGTGATATCAAAGTGAGTGGATTGTGTGGAATGAAGACACAAAATGAAAAATAAGGAATGCGAATGGAAGACATACATTTGTTGAAAGGGCTCAAAGAAAGTGCTGTAATCCGCAAATAATACGTCAGTTCGTGCAACTATGCTCTACCGTGTGGGGTTCGTGTCAGGTTGGCATGACTTATGATTCGGTATGATGTTGTGAGACAAGCAGTTCTGAAAGAAGTACAAGGGGTGAAATTTGTCTCACTCCCAGTCTCAGATTTGCTGTTGATATTTCCTTTCTTTATGCAGAGCATATGCTATGATAATAGTATATGAAATGTTGAACTGTATATTGTATGCGAAATAGACCTGGAACCACTACACATCGCGAACAGAACGATGTCAAACTTTGTGACTTGAGAAACATTATAAAATCTCAGTACATGAAAGGTAAGTAGTAAACGTTTCGTTTTACTGATATACTACCTCAGACTGAAAGGTTTATTGTAATGCAGTGGTAAAAGTGGAAAATACATTTACAGATATGTGAGTACGTTCCAATTGTTTGAATGATTAGACGCTGTCTCTCCACTTAAAATGATGTGGACGTGAAAGCTGAAATCAATCATTGACAATATCTGACTACCGAGGTAGTTTCTCAGCCAGACTGAGTTGCCCAATAAAAATTAATGGCCGGCCGCGGTGGCCGAGGACACTGCGGCGCTCCAGTCACGGTCTGCACGGCCACTACGGTCGGGGGTTCGAATCCCCCCTCGGGCATGGATATTTGTGCCATCCTTAGTCTTAGATACTTCATAAGTAGTTTGTAAGCTTAGGGATGATGACCCCGTAGTTAAGTCCCATAAGATTTACAAACATTTGAACATTTTTTTTTTGAAAAAATAATGATGACTAAAATTTATTTGAATATTATACTCTATTATTTCTTAAATCGACTTTGATTTACAGATATGTTGCACATTCGCGATTAATTTCAGAGGTGAGTAAGTCCAGTTTGGTATCGTAGAAATCATGTGATAATTGTATAGTACTTTAAAAAAGTTATATTGGTAGATATAAGCAGACTATGTTCACTACCATGTCCTCTGGGCTCAAAAGAAGTCAACGTAAGAGACAGTGGTATGTGCAACCATTGTAGGAAATATTAGGTAAACGGGGAGGGATGGGCAAAAATCAGAAGCATGTATAGACAGTGCTAAAAGAACAAACAGAAATTGTACCTAATTTTGAGATTTTGCGGCTCAAAATACTTGTTCTTCCTTCCTTACGATGACAAGTTCTGAAATATCAGTAAAACTTCTCTTACATGATGGTTTTGCCGCAGACGGCGAGTAGCAATATTGTGTGATCACTTTTAGAGTTAACGCTAGGCTGATAAAAGCACGAAAAAGTGTACGGTAGTGCCCTGTAATAAAGTATCATATGGGGCGCCCACGATGTGTCGATCCCACTAGAGCGAGGACCTACCTCTTGTGATAGGTGGAGGAGGCTACATTACTGCGAATACTCGGCTTTGCTGTACACCTCAGCGCTGGCAGCGTTACCAGGCCTGGTCAACACCTTGTAGAGACAAGGCCTCACAACCGTCCTTGTCACGTAACACCAATAGGCAGGTCGCTCAGCCACTCAGCCACTGAGCGGTTGCGGCTTCTCGGTGTGACGTGACACGGACTGTTGTGAGGCCTTGTCTCTAGAAGGTGTTGGCCTGGCGCACTTCACTAATGCCATCGTGGCCGTGGTGTCGAATGATGACATCACATTACCCAAAGAATGTTTTATTCAATGTCGCTGCTACTCATCCATTCCAAAAACCATGTAGGCATCTAATATATAAAAATCGAAAATCATCTTAAAATACGTTATGAAATTTTAATATTGTAAATTAATCTACAAAGCTACAGAAATTATTAAGTTGCAGACACTTACGTGCGTGAATTCTGATTCATATTATAACAGTTTTTTATCTAATAATAATACTACTATTATATTAAAACCATTATTTTTCCATATATCACCATCGGTTGTTCAGTGGCCTCGAAGATCTCGTAGCTCGCCTGCCAAAAATACATCACAAAATTATGTTATGACGTCGGGTTCTTGGGTGTTCAGGAAACTACATATGTGACACTTTCATTTTTAACGTATTTATTTATTTATCCATTCTTGATGAAGCACAGAAGTAATACAAAAGTAAGACTGCATGACTACACTTTGACTGACAACAATGCTAACTACTGACTGATTACTACTTTAAGACTGACTCATTACTCCTCCCATTACTAAATTCCTACTAACTTTATAATAACATTATACTGACAGAGTTCGCGCCAATTCGCGCGTATTAATACTCAATGTATATTCTAGAACATTCTATAACACGGAAGTTACAATATTTAAATATAAAACAATTTGTTTCTGAAATATAAATCAATCTTGCTTTACGTAAAGATACACAAAATTATGACAAATGCAATAATAATATTTCCTATCAAGACAAAATAATACACAAGATCGTAAATAATTAGCGAAGTATTAAAATTTGTTTACGATATTGTTCAACATTAATCTTTGAAATAATTAATTAATTTATTTAGTTCATTAAAATATCCAAGTAATGAAAGTGATAATCAATGTGACCAGCTATAAGTGCCATAAGAGGCTTATGTAACATAAATATGGAATATTAAGATACAATATCACGATCAAATGTGGTATCGTATACTTCAATATTACAAACAAACGGGACCCTCGTGGCTAAATACATTACAATATGGATGATTTGATTAGGAGAAATGTTTAAGTACGAAAGTCTTTTTGCGATTTACTTCCCTGTGGGTCCTCTTTGGGGATCTCATACTCGTATTAAATAAGGCAGCACCAGCAGATGCTAAAGCTCTCTGACATAAGCATTCAGAGAAAAACTCCGCAGCTGTCTTACACAAGCCTTCGACAAAATACACTTCAGCATTACAATGGCTCCAAAAAGCGGCTGACCTCACAGTGAATACAGACGGAAAGTGTGCCTAGAAAATCGTTTACCGTAGGGCAGGACATACTCTGAAATTAACCCCAAAGTTCATACAACGTCATATAATACGTCTATGGTATATGTAAATATGAGAGAAAACAGTTTTCTTCTCTCACGTGATTGAAGCTAGGAAATTTGAGAGCATAACATACATGCTTAAATATCGAAATTTTGTTACGACTTGAATTACCTCACAGGTAATTCTACGCAACATTTATGACTTCCGGAAAGGACAGAGTTTAATATTCAGGGTGAAGCGAAATTCGCGCACTCGGGATTCGCAGCGCGATATTTCACATGCCAGCAATAAAAAATGTATCTCACAAAATTTCGTCCTGTGTATATTTCCGGCAGTAAATGGACGTTGAAGAGAGAGATGGGTGTGTGTTCCATACGGCAGTGTGCTTCAGAATTACACCATTACACCAACAAAAGAACAAAATGAGCATAGGAATCCATGCCCGGAAACGTCATCCAACGACACTATAGAGCGTCGAAGTTGCTGGAGAGAATGTCTAGCGGCAAGCGCCGGTGACTTATCAGAAAAGCTACATTTATAAAAACCAAGCGCACATCTTATAAATGATGTAGCTTCTGATTGGCTGAAGATAAGGTAGGAAATGTGCATATCAAACTGAAGGAAATTTAATGCTCTACAACTTTCTTTCAGATAAATTTTCTGTGGAACGTTCGAGTGAGTCACTAGAAGTAAATGATTGACAAAATTAGTGAGGTAAAGATGATTTTTTCCGAAATTGTCGATTTGCAATAACGTATATCTCGAAAACCATTGGGAATTCTGCGTAAATGGATAGAAACAATTTTGTAGCAAATTCAATAACCTTCCATTTTTATTTAGAACAATTTTTAGCTAAAGCCGACGGTTTTCGAGATACAAGCGGAAAACCAAAAAATGGTACATTTCCACCTCCCTCCCCGCTTTAGCTCACCCCCTAGGGCCGGGGAATTTTAGTATGTTCACCTCCTAACTATTCCTAACAAAGTCCTGAAGTCAAAAATTCTCGCATATTCCATGCACTCTACATCCTTCTTTTGAGCACTCATTGACTGGACTAATGCCCGAGGGGGGATTCGAAACCCCGAACGCAGCGGCCGTGCAGACCGTGACTGGCACGCCGCAGACCGCTCGGCCACCGTGGCCGGCACGAGATGTAAGATCAACGGTGTCACGGAGCGTTATTCGTCCTCGATGCGTCATTTGGGGATGTGGGCTCATTGACGTAAATACGATTCTTTAGATATCCCCACAAAAAGAAATCTAATGGTGTTAAATTGGGCGACCTTGCGGGCCAATGAGGATCATGGTGCTCCAACCATCTCCCTGCTAAACTTTTGTTTAGGTGTTCCACAACAGCACACGCAGAATGGGCTGGGTGGCCATCGTGCTGCATCAACATATGCACTCTCGTGTTCAGACACACATGTTCAAGAGACCACCCAAACTATCGACTATAAAAGCGCGATATAACTCACCTGTCAGTGTACCTGGGTAGTAGTGTGGACCGATGATTTCATCCACAAGGATTCGACATCATACATTAATAGACCACCTACCTTGATGGTCGGCAGGTCGTACCCACCGAGTAGGGCACGTTATGGCAATTCACTGCACCATAATATGTGAACGTGGACTCATCAGAGAACATAACACTTTGTAAAATTACGCATAGCCCATTCACAGAATGTAACTCTCGCACTGAAATCGTTCCCATGCAGTTCGTGGGTCAGCGACAGGCGGTGCAGGTGAAACCTGTGGCCGTGTACTATACGCCACACAGATGTGAGACTGAAAACAGCGACTGCAGCAACGGCTCGTAATCTAAAAGAAACACCTCCGTCTCCTCACTTCTTTCAGCTTTTCGTCTGTTACAGCGGCGCTTTACCAAATTGCCTTTTTCCCGAAGTCGTTGTTCGGCACGTGAGAACGTAATGGCTGCCGGAACTCTTCGTCTACGATGTCACGACATACGCCATGGCTGCTTCAGTGACATCGTGTCGGCACTCGATAAACATCAGCAACATGTCAACATACTCGTTGTTCGTGTATGCCATCTTCATCCGATGTTAGTACCTGTGGTATATTGAGCTCCGTTTGTTTGTGTGGCTCGAACTGTCGGGTATACGGCCGTGTGCTGCGACATTCGGCAGTGTAACAGCACGCCAAGGAAGCTTCTAGCTCCGTGACACCAGCGACTTTACAACTCGGCCGCACCGTATTTAGAAGGAGCATTGCGTTCAAAAATGTTCAAATGTTTGTATAGCTTATGGGACTTAACTACAGGGTCATCAGTCCCTAAACTTACAAACTACTTATGAACTAGATAATCCTAAGGACGGCACAAATATCCATGCCCGAGGGGGGATTCGAACCCCCGACCGTAGTGGCCGTGCAGACCATGACTGGAGCGCCTCAGTCCCCTCGGCCACCGCGGCTGGCGAGCATTGCGTTATGCGCGGCGTGTATGGAACCTGCCCCTGATACTTTGAATGGTTATAGCCCCCAAACTAAAAGTGATAGGAATGTAATTTAATCTGATGTATACACAGCTGGTGTTACTGATTCCAGTGCATGATAAAACTAACTCTAGTTACAATTAAAAAAGTAGTATCTTTTTGCTTTAACTCTTTGGAAAATAACACAACAAACTATGTTCATAGCTCCGCAGCCAGTGTAACGTTTCTTATGGTCAACTATTCCGTCACCTATTACTTCATAACTTACAGAGGCAAACACATTTAGAGAAACACCCTATATATGCTTGAAGATAAATGCAGATGTTAGATAATCTTTCAGGTTCCAATTCTGTATTTGACTACGAATGGCACTTGTACAATTCCCTCATTATGTGATCAGAACAGTATTTTGTGTAATTGTTAAGATATCATGTCTGAGGGAAGTGAATTCCGACGTGAGTAATTGGTTGGTGCTTGTATGTTGAGTAGTCCAATACCGAAAGCAGTAAAAGTGTTTAATGCTTGAAATTGCACTGTACCGAATGTTTTAGCGCATTCACGGATGTCGGAATAACATTACCCGGTAAAGTCAGAACGCAGACGAATATGCGTGCCGAGTAATCGTCATACACGGTACTCGGAGATGGTTGTGATGAAGAATAAAAGAATGATGGCTGGTAACGTCTCGTCAGAACCGAATGTTGCACTCACGAATCATATCACCACCACAAGGACACGAAGGGAGTTCCGGAGTTTCGGAGGAACTGGAATTCTAAAATCACTCTTCATTGATTTAAATGCCCGTGATGTGTAAAAGTGCTGCCGAAATCATAAAACTTTGTGTGTGGAGCAATGGAAGAAAGTTATATATTTGATCGTATTAGTTTTGTCGCATTTATTCCCAACTACTGTTCGAGTTTACGGCCTAAGACTGAAACTTGGGTGGGATTTGGTAATGATTTGGGCAGCCATATTGTGATATTCTGTCACAATGATGTTCTATAACAGCGTTTCCCAATAATTTTGAATACGCGGCTCCCTTACAATGAAAATTATCTTGGCGACCCCACACTCCCTCCCCAAACCATAACACAACCCCGACGTGTTGTCATCCACAGGTGGCGGAAACACGCATCCACCATCTAGCCAGTGGCCTACCTTGACGTATGTCGACACCTAACTGCACTCTTCATGCCGCATTGGCCCTTCTATACATGGCCTATATTTTTTCCACATTTACATTCCCTGGTTCCGTTGGTCCCGTTGTGTCTAATACGAAAATTTATATAAAACAAAAATTGTATGGATATTATCATGCCTGAATATATTTATTTGAACGTTTGTAAGCAGGATATGATAAACCTGTGATAATTTTGAATAGTTTTATTAAGTGAAAGAGAATAATTTAAATCCCGAGTGAATTCATTTTAGTTAATTACGTTATGAAAACTGAAACGTAAGCCAAAAGTATTATTTTTCATGAAGTATTCACAAATCAGTGATTTTAGCAGTGATATAGCATGAATTATTACACATAAAAACATGACAGCAGTTTTTATAATTGTAGTGCACCGCACTTCTGCGGTCCCGGCGCGCGTTTTGTGCACATACTGCATGCTATCTTTCTTTTTCTGTCCTTTGAAGCAGGACACAGTGAATACGTTCTCTTCTGGCAACGAACTGTGCTGTTGCGTTTATTCTGTTGATGTAACATTTCCTGGCATTCATGACAGGAAGAAATTGGTACCGACACCCGTCTTGCTTCTAGATTTGAGCATTTCCCAATTTCGTCGACAATGACTAGAGGAATAAATAAATCCCAAGCATCTTTTTTGGGTGTAAGCAATTGTACCTCTTGGTGGTCCTCGATTAAATTTAAGGAAGTTGTCAACAGGTGTTTCAGTTGGTATTGGGTCTTACTCCATAGTATATTATTTGGAGCAATATATACATTAGCATTTCACTACTTATTTGTCCTGATATATTATTATCTAGATCTTCTTCTTCTTCTGTTTAGTCTTCTTCCTGACCACCACCATTACTTGGCTCTTCATCCGAACTGCTGCATGACTGCCAGAGAAATAACTCCATGGGTTTCATCCAAGCAGAATTTATATCTGAAAGGATATCGTCATCTTCAGCTACACATTGAGTAAAAACTGATTCCTAATTTGGGCTTTAAAAACGTATGCTACCCTCATTCTTGCAATTTTTAGATGTAAATTAAGTCATTCTGTCCGAAAAATAGTATTGTGACTAAATATCCTCATTACTGTCTTCTTCTTTCGAGTGTAGGATTATAACTGCTGTTCATGTTATTGTTTAGTGTCACAAACAACCCAAACCTTTTTCCCGAATGAGTATGCTATGTAGCAGACTTCTACACCATTCTGTACTGCTTCACGTTCATAACGGTCGACTGCAATATTTAGCTCCTTACAGAACACAGTCATACCGTGACTGACGGCTGAATACTTCCAAATTGTACCAATATGTTTTATGATACCACAGAGATAAGTATTTGTGTCAGTAACGTAGTTTCTGAACTCCACAAAGTGATATTGATTATAACCCAATTTAATTTAATGATACTTTGACATAAACCACAGGGTGCATGGGACCCAGGTTAGGTAAATGTGTGGTATAAAGAAGAATAATTAAGAGGCTAGTACCTGTTATGAGTTACTGAATATTGTCAGAGGCCGTAGCTGATCCGGTGGGAGTTAATTTTAAGCCTTTCAGACAGCAATTAAAAGTTAAAGATGCTGTCGGATCCATTTGAACCACGGTATTAATGTTAGGGCTAGAAAGTTTGGAATCACGGCGTTCCTTTTCCAGGAAAAATACACAAACTGAGACAGGTGCATGGAAACTATTACACAGAACAGAGAACATTAAAAAAAAAGAAGAACTACTTTGGCAATCACTGACGTAGCTTGTAATCAGGGTTAAATATTTCATAGCTCAAATGTGACTGTGATAGAGGTAAACTGTATAATATATAACAAAACATTATATGTGTCAGTCTATAACGGATTAACGAGATACACATATGGTATCCTGCCCACAAGGCGCCAAAGTTCATTTACCGAGTATAATAATAACTCTGATTCTGAGAACATTTACAAAAGTCTTAGATGCGGCTTAAGAAGTTGCTCATATTGTGAAAATTTGAAAAGTTTCCGCCATAGTAATCGTAACGTGCCACTGAAACACGAAATGACTATGGCGTAGGTGATAGATGGCGAGCCTTTAAAAAGTCATACAGATATGTAAATATTTATCAATTTGTGAATGCATCTGCCGTGTAGGCATCACCCTTGGTTAGTGGAAATAGGCAGCCCGTCAGTGGCAATTCTTAAAATAGCTGCTTCTCCTGATTAACATTTTTTGTCCATATGGCTGCCTGTTAGAGTGTAACTCATCTGTACAAAACTGTTTTCAGTGATGTAGTTTTCTGTTAATTAATTTCAATTGAATTTGCCAAATGCCTGTGGTTAGAATCCGATAACGATGTCTGTGTTATAAACTTTCGGATAGGAACGCAATAAAACTCTGCTATTCTGCGAATGTAGAGATTTTTCGATGTTGTTTCGCATTCCATTTACTGCTAAAACGTAATTAAATTTCCGTTGCTCTGTCCAGAGCCACACCTTCATCAATACGTATATTGAGGTACTATGAAAGTCGCATAGCACAGGATCTTGTTATACACTGGCAAAGAAAAGTTCTTGCTTGAAATCATAATAATTTATTTCTTATATTTTCTTGAAGAAAACCGCTGTTTATCACAACTACATGCGGCGTCCGCAGATTTCTTTCGATTTCCTCCGGTCTTTCGTTATACGACAGAGGTGGAGAAAAACAGCGTGACTTTGTGCCTCTTATCGGATAGAAATTTCCTGGTATCTTTCTACTGATAAGAATCAGCAAGAAATTTCACCAGCTCATTTTATAGAACTACAGTAAAACTTTTTTCCACAAAGATATACTTAGTAGTCGTTTTAATTTCATTACACAAATGAGATAATAATAGATTTGTGGGCGCCTAGGTTGCACAGTGGTAGAGTGCCAGACTGCAAATTCAAAGGGCGCGGGTTCGATCCCCGGCAGGTTCTAGAATTTTTATCTGTCACTTTCCACTTCTTTCACCTCTGGCAGTATTGCTCATGTGAAAAATACCGAGTAGCACCGTGGTTCGGAACCCACGTTAAACTGTAGGTCCCCCTATAACTGGCTGGGTAAGTAAGGTCGGAGGAAGGCAACGGCATACCACCTCCAAATAGGACCATGCCTAGTAAAGCACTGTGGTGTTCAAACCAATCTTCGGTTGTTGACTGCTTTTTTTAAATATATTTGTAAAGCATTTGTCATTTAAGCACATATGGTTAAAATACTTACTCCCCGATGTCATTAAGTGCTTTACATTTACCGATAAAACACCAGCATGTTTTACAGTGCCCAAAGGTCAAAAAATCTGTCTCAATGAAATACGAATATCCTGAAATACTTGCAGAAAAATCATACTTTCAGTGTGTTCTGACCATTATGGAAAAATCTATATACAGTTAAATAATCTCGGCAAAGCGAGCGTCTGGGCAAGCTGCAACAGAAAGGCCCTTACCCACAAGCAGTTGTACCAGCAACTTACAACTAGCGCAAAGCTAAACTTGTAGTTGTAATAACGTTTGAATTTTTTTTATTGTAAAACTCTTAAAAGGTCTAGATCGCTGGGAAAAATTAAAATTTATAATTTAGTGACTTGTTTCGACTTTCAGTCATTTTCAGACCATAGTCAATGGATTGGTAAAACTAGATTTCGAGTTTCAACATTCAGAAAGTTATGGCCAGTCATTCTTCAAAAGTTTAATTTTCAGACAAATATGTGTTCTTTCTTACAAAGGTAATACAAGTTGCTGAATAAATCTTGGCTACGTGCAGTATGCATTACGGATGTTACATCCATAAAAAATTTCCATAGGTACCTCGGAGATAATAGTAGTGCACATGTCAAACAACTGTCCTACACTTTCATGGTTTTACTGTATCTACCACCTATGTACTTACCAGCAAAGCACTATATCAGTTACCAATTGTAGTGCAAGATTTATTCAGCAACTTGTATTTCCAGTGCAAAAAATGGCATATTTAGCCAACAAATTCAATTTTTAAAGGGTGACTGGTCAAAAGTTGTTGAATGTTGAAATTGGCTATCGAATTTTACCAATCGATTGACTGTAGCTTGAAAATGACTGAAACGTCGAAACTAATTACCACGTTATAATTTTTAATTTTACTGCGGTCTAGGTTTTTAAAAGTATGTACAATAGAAAATTTCAAAATCTTTAACAATTTATAAAAGTCCGCCTTCTCTTCGTCTGGCAATTTCAGAATTCATATTACTTTTAGATTTTCTGTTTAAGCTGTCTTCATTGACGTATATGATAAGGTCTTTGAAACTGGATAATCATTTTAAACACCTTGTATAATCAGAGACACAGAAGAGAAATCGCGTTTCCTATGAAGTAAATAATTACGAGCCATACATGCCACGATAATGTGGAAAGGATAGACGCAATGGATGCTGAAGACGCGACAGTGATACCGTGGGTCACTGTATGTGGCGTTATAAGACGACAAGAAACTCAAATATTCCTGTCCAACTGTGTGTAGCATTCGGAAGTGATATGAGAATGTAGGTGCAACTTCGTGCAGGTACAGATTATCACAGGGTATTTAAATAATTAAGAGTCGCAATTCTTTGTTAGTGATGGGATGGTTATCAGAGTGCGATAGTATTGTTCATGTTTAGTGTTTCTAGGTAGTGACTGAAGGAGGTCCATCGGCAGAACGGTACACCACGTCCTTCTACAGTCTCATATACTTCCCTTCAGGCCACTGTAAGTCTGTGCAATATTTATCAGATCATTGTTCGTCCACATCATCGGACGTACCTCTATGATGGGTCTGCGGGACGCCTGACGTACTCCTGTAGCTAGCAAGGTGCACATATGTGTGGGAACACCTCGGACATCAGCTGCATCTCAGAAGCAGCAGCCACGATATCCAAGAAGATTTACAACACCTGTGGGGCAGTTTGCGTGGGTAGAGTGGAATACAACGGCTTATGGAAACCTCTCCTACTAAATCAGTGTAAGCATCCTGGCTGTCGGTAAGGGAGAGCCACAAATTTGTTCTCGTAACTGGGCTCATATTGTCAACTTATTTTTGAATTCGTCACTATTTCGTAATCACTTAATATCATAACATACTCCATCAAGCCATGAATATTCATTCCGCTTCCTGCTTTTTTCTGATCGCTTTACACTTAAACATGTTTTTATTCTTTTTTTTATGACAGTGTATATGTCTCCTGAGAATATTACTTTTAATTTGTTCTCGTTAAAGTTTGTAAACGGCCATATTGTACAATCCATTTGAATTCTGCAGTACCAGACAAAGGACCTGCAACAACAGAGAGAAACTTTAATGGTAATAATTGACAGAGACTGTAAATGATGGTTAGTGTTAGAAAGAAGAGACTAAATTTTTTTATATCTGTGCTAGAACATCATCAGTATGCTCTCGAATCACTCTCAGTGGAAGTAAGTTCTTCTGCAAGTCTTACGAGTAAATTGACAATGTGGTCGTTCTTCTTGGAGTATTACTGTAAACCACTAGTATATACGTCGATGACACTCATTGCACAGATTGAATTAGATTAGATTAGATTGTTTATTCGTTCCATAGATCCAAGTTGAGGAGATACTCGTGGATGTGGAACATATCAATTTTTTTTCTTTTCTACAAGCTGATAATATAAGAATTCTAATACAGATGCATACATTTTTTACGAGTTGATAATATAATAATTCTAATAGTATGAATCTAGATACATACATCATTTAGTTCTATTTAAAAATTCGTCAGTGTAGTAGGAGTTGGCCACTAGAAAATCTTTCAGGCTCCTCATAAACTGATCTTTATTTGTAGTTAATTTTTTCATGATTTCTGGTAAATTATTGAAAATATGTGTTCCTGAATAGTGGATCCCTTTTTGAACTAAAGTAAGTGCTTTTACGTCCTTGTGTGGGATCATTTTTGTTCCTAGTATTGTATATATGAACTGAGCTGTTAGTTGGGAAAAGGGATATATTACTTATGACAAATTTCATTAAGGAATAAATATACTAAGAGGCAGTAGTTAATAAACCCAATTCTTTGAAGAGGCTTCTACAGGATGTCCGTTAATTTACTCTACAAATAATACGTATTACACGCTTTTGGGTTCTGAAAACTTTTGCTTTACTTGAATAGTTATCCCAAATCATTATACCATATGACATTATGGAATGAAAGTATGCAAAGTATGTAAGCTATTTTTTATGTCTCCTATGTCTCAAACCACTGGTATTACAAATACAGATTTGTTAAGTCGTTTCTGCAGTTCTGTGGTGTGCTCTTCCCAACTGAATTTATTGTCAAACTGTATTACCAGGAATTTAATACTATCAACCTCTTCTATCTGTTCTTCTTCATAATATGCATATTCTGGATGGAATTATCTTACATGTTCTGAACTGTATGTAGTAAGTGTTTTCAAATTTTAATGTAAATGAGTTGGCTTTAAACCATTTATTAATGTTCATGGAAATATCATTACGAGACCGTTCTAGAACTATGCTCCACGTGTCATTTATTGCATTACTTGTACCATTTTCAAACAAAACGAACTCTGCTCCTGGCAGTGTAACTGATAAGAGGCATTAATGTACAAAAGAAAAAGCAATGGCCCTAAGATGGATCTTTGTGGGACACCACATGTAATCTCTTTCCAATCTTATGTTGATTGATGGCTTAATTCGCATGGCATAACACTTGCCAAATAAAGAGAAAACACGGAAGTTCTGGGTTCAGCATTCTGTTGAAGATTAGGTCTCGAATAGGAAAAGCACAAGGGAAGATATCGAATCCTGACAATGGTTTTAAGCAGTTTGGGGAGACCACGAAAACCTAAAACTGGAGGCATGCACAGGAATTCTGTCTTCGTTACAGATAAGTGCCCGAATTTCGTCACATTTATGGTGTCTATTACAATGAGTACAAGCAGTGTGTATGTGAGCAATGCGCTGTCGGTAGTTCGAGTCCCTCTTCAGGCATGGGTGTGTGTGTTGTCGTTAGGTTAGTTTACCTTAGTTTAAGTAGTTTGTAAGCTACGGACTAATGGCCACGCACTTGAATTCGATAGATTTACAAACATTTGAAAAATTTGTGAACAATGTGTGATGGTAACTGCAAGAACTACTGTACAATAACAATAATAATACCTGTATTATTAGTAGCAATGAAGAACGATTTCTTCATTATGTTCCAACAGAAACTGAATCATTTAATTAAATTAGAATTTTATGGTCTCATGGACAGTCCTGCAAAATCATTGAAGACATACCTCGTTAAAGGGAAACAAAGGCCGTCAGTGCGAGGGATTAGTGAATTAAGCCATTAGTCATCATCATATTTGGAATAAATCACATGTGGTGCCGCACAAGATTCATGTTAGGGCCACAACATTTTCTTGCCTACATTAATATTCGTTTTGCAATGAATGAAATGTCAAGCACATATATAGAAAGGTCTGCCAATGATAGTTTCACGGATATTAATAAATGGTTTAAATCCAAATCATTGACATGAAAGTTTGAAAAGACTCACTACATGGTATTCAGAAAATACGCATACTCGTAACATACGAAGAAGAGAAGATAGAAGTTGACAGTATTAAATTATAGCGACAACAACTTCGTTATAAACTCAGTTGGAAGGAGGGCACCACAGAACTGCAAAAACGCCTTAACAATCTGTATTTGAAATTTAAGAGTTAGCAGACGTAGGCGACATAAAAATGTAAAAGGTTGCATAGTTTCATTCCATAATGTCATGTAACAAAATATTTTGGGTGTAATTCTTTAAGTAAAACATGAGTTTTCAGATACCAAAAGCTTGTAATGCGTATTATTTGTGGAGTAAATTCACGGACATCCTTTAAAAACCACATCAAAGAATTGTTTATACTAACTACTGACTTTCAGTATATTTACTCCTAAATCAAATTTGTTGTAAATAATATATCCCTTTTTCCAACCAGCAGCTCAGTTCATACATGCAATACTAGGATCAAGAACGATGTACAAAAGGACTTACAAGCACTTAGTTTAGTTGAAAAAGGGGTCCACCACTCAGGAACACGTATTTTAAGTCATTTTCTAGCACTCATAAAATATTCTGCTACAAATGAAGTACAGTTTAAGAGGAGTCTGAAAGACTCACTAGTGGCCAATTCCTTCTACCTCATTGAATACTTCAATAGAACGAAATGATGTAGTGTATATATTCATACTATTAGTATTAAAATTTTAAAAATTATATATTGACATGTTACACGTTCTCGGGGATCTTCTCAGTACTGATCTATGGAACGGTCAGCTAATCTAATCTAATGCAATACGAATAACGACATTTAACAGAAACGTGACGTTTCTACATCATGAGTATCATCGTATGTTTCACGAGTATATGTATCTTCATTGTTGGACGACCGGTGCTTTCTGTCAGTGGTGTTCTGATACTTGTAACCTAACAGATCCAACAGCATGTGACTACCTGTCAGTAATAAATATAATGCGCGTAGTTAGTCTAGGAACACAGTGTACTGACCTCAACAGATTTGATATAAAATTGATGTGATACTGTTTCCAGCCGAAAATAACAGTTATCCCGAGTACAGTGTATAAATGAGGTGTGGGCTGCAACTGGGTCGCCCTTGTGAACTTAATTGGGCTGCTCTTCAGCCAGGCGCGCCAAAGCTTGTTTGCAGCCGTCGAAAGCGCTTGCGGGGCCTATCTAACATGCACGATATTGGCTGCTAATGAGAACAGCGATCGCTGCTGTGCAGCAACACGTATGCCATATCAGCACTGCAAGGCGACACCTTGACCTGATTTGTGGTGGATGTCAAATGGACACATCGAAAATGTAAACTAGGGGGGTGGGGGAATTAACTCACGAAAAAATTTAACCGCCAGAAAATAGCTTATTAAATACAGCAACACGTATGCCATATCAGCACTGCAAGGAGACACCTTGACCTGATTTGTGGTGGATGTCAAATGAGCGCATCGAAAATGTAAACTAGGGGGGTGGGGGAATTAACTCACGAAAAAATTTAACCGCCTGCAAATAGCTCATTAAATACAGGAGGCAATTTCAGAGAGTAAAAACAAATTATATTGGACGTATTATCGATTGCTTTCGAAGGAGATATATTCTAGAGTCAGTTCACAAAAAAGATGTAGGGACCAGAGGAGATAACAAATTTTTAAGAATTGCAAAGAATCTCCGGTTGGTCCGTGACAGTAAGAGCGAAAGGACAATCAAAGATTTATTCTGGAGTAATTTAGAACGACCGCGGTATAAATGAAACACACGGAAACAGAAGTGCAATACGGCAGTTCGGTGTCGACACTATGGGCATAAATAACGCCTGAATTTTTTGAAGGATTAGCTATGTTAAATTCGTTTGAAATTCTCTCGATTTAATTACCTGTTTAGATATAACTCAGATATTATCATCAGATGTTGTAGTTTTACGGATCACGAAGTTTTTGTAATGTTTACGGCATTAAACATCACATACTAATATGTTGTTCACTGAAAAAGGACTCTGGACTTCAATGCAATATGGTTTGTACTTCAAATACGCGTTATTTTAGTTTTTACACACCGATGTTCCATCGAATATGTATCGTGATCTGCCGTAACTTCTCAAGGTGATTTTCAAGCTGTAAACATATGAAACGTATGATAACACGCGAAAATATTGGATCCGATGATGACTGGGTTTTGTGGAAACCAGTAATTAAATAAAAGTCGTTTTAAGCTGTCTTCGTACATTTCACTTATCAAAATATTATAAAAATTCAACTGGCTCTTTCTTCTGTCTCAATGGCAAGGGTATTATAACAAATAACCTTATCACTGAAGCAACGTAGTCGGTAACAAATGTGCATAGGGAACGGGGAATATCTAGTTACATATAAGAAGGAACATTCAACCCATAAATAACTGACAGATCCTTCTTTGGAATTACTACACAGCTATCCTAACGTTTAATACAAAAGACAAAACTGTTATTATTCAATAACACGTAAATTTTCTGCAAACTGCTGTTTACTTGCTCCTATCTTCCTCGCGATGTTTGGCAGTATCTGCAAGCTAGGGAACTTCCACATTGTTATTATATAACTGAGCTCATACTCGCTATAAATCACTGGACAACAAAACATGAGAGGTTTAAAACCACTAACTTATATTATTACAGCGTCGAATGCGAACAGACAACACAAAGCTGATGCGCAAACGACAGAACAATGGGTGGTTTTGTAAACAAGACAAGTGAATAGTTTTCACTCTCCACGAGAAAAACATTTGAACAGGTCGACATAACAAACATGTAAAATTTAAATTTCTCTACATGGCAGAGAAACACCGTTACTTTAAACTAAGTACTTAACTTACTTTCAAGTAGTTAAATTTTCTCCAGTGTTTTCCTTTTTTCAATCAGAAATTTCCCATCTAGAATTGAAATTCTGGGCGATATGCAAAACTACAACAATACTTCACAGCTGTTTGGCATTCTCAGATTTGTTCAGATACTAACAGGTGGAAATCAGACTATGACAAATCTGGTAACTTTCTAGGCAGGTACACAATAAATACTTTCATTTGGAACCTGCGTTTACTAGTTCATCCGTTTTCTTCTGGACACTTACATATTTATCACTAGTTTTTTTTACTACTGTTTTCAACCAACATTTGTAAATCACTGACCATTACTTTCGCAGCTCAAATTGACTTCCCATGTTTCGTGCGTGGAATGAGTACAGTTTCGTTTCAGGTGCGATGTTTTGGACCCATATTTCAGCCACAACAGCAAGACACCACAAAGTTTTAGAGGGATTCATTCTTGAATGGTTCAAATGTCGCTCACACATTTTCTTCTTGTTTCTTTTCTGTCAGCTACCTAGAATTGTAGTTATCCATAATTTGAAAGATTCTGAAGTGTATCCCAATGTTCTCATTTGTGGTTTCACTTTTCGCAGGTGTTAACAAGTACTTGAACATTAGGACAAGTACGTTTTGAGGCACGTACTCACTTATTAAGGTGGCCTCTTTAAATAAACCTTTACCAACTTTGAATCAGTTTCTGATGGATATACATCAACCAATAAATAATTTAATGTCTTTACGGTACGAAGAAAAGTAAGGAGAAATTTGGAAACGGAATTAATGTACAGGGAGAAGACATAATTACCCTGTCATATTCACTAAAGGATCTGAAAGAACAAATTAATGGAATTTATAGTTTCTTGAAAGCAGGGTATTAGATGAACATTAACATGACCGAGATAACGGTAATGGAACGTAGTCTAAGAAAATCAAAAGAGGCTTAAGGAATTAAATTTCTAAACAAGGCAATAAAAGTTGTAGGGGAGATTCGTGTTTTCGCTAGTAAAATACCTTATAATGTCCTCTGTTGAGAAATGTAAGATGCAGAATGGCTGTAGGAAGTGAAACATTTATGAAATCAGCATTTGTTGACATCGAATATTAATTTAAATGATAGGATGTCTTTTCTGAAGGCATTTGTCAGGAGTGTAAGATTGTACGGGAGTGAAACGTCGGCGATAAGGAGTTCGGAAAAAACGATGCCATTGAAATTTGGTGCTACAGGAGAATTCGGAAGATTACAAAGGTACATCGTGTAACTGATGGGATACTGAACAGAACTGGAGAGAAAACACATTTCTGGAATATATTGACTAAAGGAAGCGATAGATTGATAAGACACATTATGAGACATCAAGGAATCATCAATTTAGTAACGGAGGGAAGAAAGTGGGTTAAAAATGGAAAAGTGTGACCGAGACACTAATACAGTAAGTAAATTAAAAAAAGATGTATATTGGCGTTATTATTCAGAGACGAAGGGACTTTCATAGGATAGAATAGCACGGAGAACTGCATCAAACCTAATCAAAATATCCACGGGTGTACTGCCGGTCTATAGTGTCCAACGGGAACAATATTTCGGCGATCATACATGTCGCCATCATCAGGTGAACTGACGGACTGGGCTCCTGGAATCGCGCCGGCACGGAGATCCTAACGCTACGGCGGCTCGAAGGGAACTGGGTTCTAGCCCGGCAGCGGGCCATTTAAATACCCTCGGACCGCGGAGCGACCCCTCCGTGGTCCACGCCCCGAGACGCGGTCGCGCAGTGGAACCGATTGCGACGGCGTCTGAGATGACGTCGATGTGAGAGCTCTGTCCGCCGTGGTCGTCACTTCGTTACGTTTGCTAGATTTACTCTTAATTAACCCAATCGCTGGTTCCCAAGCTTTGCTAAGATTATAGTCGCAGTCACGGTTTATGAGATCGTCACTTGTGCGAATTTCAATGGCCTCTCTAACGACGCAGTCCCAGTATCTCGACGTCTGTACCAGAATACTAGTGCGTTCATACTCCATCGCATGATTGTCCGATAAACAGTGTTCAGCGACCGCCGACGTGCTCGCATACATCAATCGTGTGTGCCTCTGGTGTTCAACGCATCGATCCTCGACGGTACGCATCGTCTGTCCAATATATGACTTGCCACACTGACACGGAATCTGGTACACGCCGGCCTTCCTCAAACCGAGATCATCTTTGGCGCTCCCTACCAGTGCACGAATTTTATTCGGCGGACAAAAGTCATTTCCAACCTGGTGTTTTTTCAAACCTATCTTTCGATGGAAGACTACTATAACTGTATGATAGTCGAGTTTATCCATTTGAATAAGATGAAAAAACTGGATGCTTTAAAACGCCAATTAAACAAATTTATTCCGCAGAGAATGTTTCCACTTTAAACCGCAACATACACTAAAATGCTGGAAACAAAATGTCGCTGATATCTGTGCTATCCAAATGAAAGGCCGATTAACTTCCCCTAATTCTCGTAGATGCCTATCCACTCCATAATGAGAGACTCGGGAGACAGCGTCAGTTATGTATGCGTGAGTTGTGCGTGTGTGACTGAATGAGTGTCTGCCGTGTCCGAAGGCTACTTTGTGTGTTATAATTAAAATTATAAACAGTCTAAATCGCAAAAATTGTTAATTCTATTTCATAACCGGTTTCGGTCTATTGCAGATCATCTTCAGATGGATACCATCATTCAGTTCACGTCTGTGCGGCCTTCTGTGTCGCCGCCGCCACCCGTCATCATGGTGGTATCCATTTCAAGATGGTCTGAAACAGACCGAAACCGGTTATGAAATAGAAATAACAATTTATGCGATTCAAACTGTTTATAATTTTAATTACAACTATTGCATCAAGATCGCTCTATCATCTCCAGAATGCTTTCTAAAATTACTAAGTTATGTGTGACTGTCGTTCCCACCTGCCTCTCTGTAACCCAGGGATCGTCATTACGGTGAGTTTTATCAATCCTCATATTATTAATATTCCAATCTGGACATTCCATTTCCAGAACTTTTATTTCAAACTGAGAGCCAAAACATAGTCCAATGCATTCTTGAGCTGATCAACGAGATGTGCCTTGTTCTATCCATGCGGACTTCAGATACTGTTCTAATGGTAATTAAAGCAACATATAGTTTTTTAACAACATCCTGAACATGGGCTTTCAACGACAGCGTATTACCCATTTGAACGACCACAAATCTTAACTGTCCACAATTCGTATTAATTCTGTAGAATAAAAATGTCAGTTTTTCGTTTCTTAAAAACTGCGGAAACTTAGTCTATGATTTAGCATCAAATTATTTTCTACATGCAATGAACTTTAGTGTTGAACTGCATTATTTGATGAATTCATAGCAAACAAATAACTCAAAAGTTGTTCGACTAATGCCCCACCATCATATAATAGAAACTCCTACCAAAGAATTACATTCCTGGTTGCGGAATTGTATTTCGGTTCAGATCCACCCGTCGAATGAACGACGAGTGTCGGTCTGCGATCCCGCCTCAGTGTGGCTTTCAGACAGTTTCCCATATTCCTCGAAGAAACTTTGGTGGTTCCCAACTCCGCCTCAGTTACATTATGTCTACAGTTGCTGAGCAAACGATTACGCCTATTCACCAATCCATGACTTACACTGCGTACAGACGGTTGGGGCACACACACTCGTTCTGTCTTGTAGGTGATCAACAGGAAATAAGCAATATAATACTCATATTTTTCTGTTAGATTAGATTACATTACTATTTGTTCCATTAATTATGAATACGATATTTTATAATGATGTGTAACGTGTGAGTTTAATAAAGGGCATCTAACAAGATAATGGATGACAGGAACTTTGAATTTTTTATATACTTCTTAATTTCGTCATTTTTATTTTTATTTCTAAAAAATCTATGCCTTGTCGACACAGCCACGTCCCTCTCTCCAGTGCCATCGTATTCTGTTCTTTGATGTCCTTAAAAGTGTTGTTCTTGGCTTGCCTCTTGGTTTTTTCCTATAACTTTTCCTTCATATATATTCTTTACAAACTGATTGTGTCTCATTATATATCCTACCATTTTTGCTTTTCTTCTTCCTATATACGTTATCAGCGTTCTACTCCCACTTCTACTAATATTTGATCATTACTTTTTCTTTCCGTACAGCTTGTTTACATCATCCTTCTAAAGATTCACATTTCCATTTCCTCCAGTCTCTTTTTATCTATCTTTCACAGAGTCTTTACTTCACATCCGTGCGTTAAGAGACTCCAACCAAAATTTTGACGAATTTTTCTTAACTTCCAGTTTTATATGGTTGTCTGTAGTAAATTCCTTTTAATTTGAAGAAAAGGTCACCTTCTAGTTTAATATCGACTTTACCATTTATTTTTGCCTTCCCTACAACCACAGTTTTTGTTTTCTTCTTGGTTCTTATTAGATAAAATTATGTTAGTATTTTGGCAAATCTTAGCCCATAAACTCCATTTCTTTTACTGGGTCAAAAATATTAGTACATCATCTGCAAAACTGATGCAGTGTATTTGTTTCCTGTTAATTGTAATTTCTTTTGTTATTCTTTTCATTTTTTCGATGTATTTGTCAATAAATAAATTGAACAAATATTGTGATAATGGGAATCCTTGCCTTACTCCCCTCCTTAATTTTGCTTTCTTCTTCACACCTTTCAGTTCTCTCTCTGCCTTTTATACATTATCCAAATTTTATTTACTACTTTGTTTCTACTGAGTCGGAGTTTTCATTCAATAAATCTTTTATTTTATTTTTAAATAGTAGTTGGCTATATGTCAGACTTTTGATGCTATTTGTTTAGTGACGAAAGACTTTTGTGGCAGTGTAGTATACGACTTTCTGGAGCTGAGTTAGATATAACCTTGAATAATGAAGACCATCCTTTCTCCTGGTGCTGTAGTTATGCATGCTGCTATAACTCTTGAAATGGGTTGAGTTATTAAAAATAAATTTCTTACATGAATATATACTGAGGTTGGAACTTAAACAGTGGCAACTATTTATTCACAACCGATTAGAAAGCGTTACATGTTTTCACTGTCCTTCAAAGTAATCACCAGCGATGTGTAGAATCCGTTACCAACGATGTGGAAGGTGTAGTATACCGTTAGCAGAGCCTGTTATGTTGATGGTGCGGATGGAGCGGTCTGCTGCCTTTCGAATCTCGGGAACAGTTCTGTAGCGAATATCATGAAGTGGTTCCTTCATTTTTGGAATCAGATCAAAGGCACATGGGACTCAAGGCCGGGGAGTATGGTGCATGGTACAGTACTTTCCAGTTCCATCGACCAAACAAAGCATCACTGTCGTGGGAAATTATAGGTGGGTTGCGTAAGCAGTGTTGCCACTCCTATCGCAAAGCTGATCGCAGTTGTTGCTCCAAAAGTAAACAGTAATGCTGTGCATTGACAGTCTTCCACGGTGGAACGCAATGCCTTAGGATAACACCATCACAGTCGTATACGAGAATCACCATAACTTTCACCATACTCGGTGTCTGATGCTCTTTCAACTTTCGTGGTGACACGTTATGACGCCATCCGTTGGATTGGCGTTTCAGTCTTGGCTCTTACGATGTGGTCCATGTCTCAGCCAGTGCTATGATACGGCCTACGAAGGTCTCGCCTTCTCGCTCATAGCACTCCAAATGCGTCTGAGTAGCGTCGTAATGCATCAATTTCTGCATTTCCCTCAATTCATACGGAACCCATCGTGATGCAATTTTTCGCAAGCCCAGGCGTTCCTTCGGGATGCGAAGCACAGTCGTATGCACTAATCCGGTTTCCTGAGAGAGCTCACGAATCGTCTGCGTCAATCATTGTCCACTAACTCGGCAACAGTATTCACTTCTTCTTAAGAAACGCTAGGACGACATGCCCGATACATGTCCACCAGTTCGCCGACCTTCGTTGAAAGCTTTTACCCAACGTGCCACTGTACGGCGATGTCGATTCCCCGCACGCCTCTTGAAGACGTTGATGACACTGTCGTGCTGTACCGCCACTGGCACATTCAGTCTTGATCCAATTCCATTGGTCCTGTTTCGAAAACATAGTGACACCGTTACGTTAGACCGCTCGCTCACAAGTGACTATTTTTTCCTCTACTGTGCGAACGCCGGTGACGTGGGACAGGCGAGTTCATTTGCTCGGGGGTAAAGTAGGTATGTCAATAATGTGTGCTATCAGCGACAATAGTAGATTCCATTGCATAGTGTCTCCACAGCAGTATTGCCGCAGTGTAACTTCCAACCCTCGTATATTGTGAGGCTTCTGTCAAGATCTCTAGTAAATGTCTGCAGGTTAATCTTGTATGGTCTCCAGCAATTATTCTAATTTCGCGCATTTGTGTAATAGCTAGTTTTTTTTTTCAGAGACGAATTATCCTAAGATATGATAACATATGAAAAAAGTGAATGAAAGTAGACATGGGAAGCTAATATACTGAGTTGTCTATCACCAGATTTAGTAGTAACCAAAATAGCATAGGTAGATGAACTCAAACTGTTCAGCAGTTCACCAATGCACTTCTTCCAATTCATTCTCAAAGCAATGGACACACATAAATGTTTTGAATATACCACCTTAGCTACAGACTTATTTCCAAAAGGAGTCGTGCCATTTACTGTCCAGAACTGTATATACTGCGTGTTATCAAACATTAACGCAAGTCCATTGCAGAGGACCACTTAATGATATTATGAAAGACAATATTTACGGTATCATTAGTTAATTTTTGTTTACCAAGTGTGATTACAATACTTGTATCCGGTCGGGGGTTTGAATCCCCCCTCGGGCATGGATATTTGTGCCCTCCTTAGTCTTAGCTAGTTCATAAGTAGTTTGTAAGCTTAGGGACGGATGACCCCGTAGTTAAGTCCCATAAGTTCTACAAACATTTGAACATTTTTGAATACTTGTATCGTAGGAAATAAACACTAGCTTTGCGTCTTCGTGAATCAAGAATGTCACGTCATATATATATTAAGAACAGCAAAGGACCCAAGATCGTGTCCTGTAGGACTCCATGCTTGACAGCTTCCCAGTCTGAGAAAACAGCTTTTTTTGCACCTTATTTGAACCACTTATTTTAACTTTCTCCACTCCTCCAGATACGTAAGAATTAAACCACTGGTGCTGTACCACTCATATCACAACACCTGAGCTTATGTAGAAGAATTCCGTGAAATATATAATCAAAAGCCTTTGAAAGATCACAAAAAATCCCAGCAAGTGGTATCCGGTTATTGAGTGCATTTAACATTTGATCATCATCATCATTTAGTTGTCTGCCGTGCGACAGGCTTAGACTGCATAGCCCTCTATGATTCTCGGTCTTTTGCAATTATCTTCAATCTTTGGTATCGACTAGTGGCTTGCTAACGTCATCCAGGATCTGGTACCTTCTACTGCCCCTCCCTCTCTTTCCCGAATGCACCTTTCAGTTGCCACTACCAGAAGGCAATCGTGTCTTAAACTGTAACCTAGCCAGTTTAGTTTCTTGTTCCTTGCCGTCAGCAACGTCCTCCGCTCCTCTCCAACTCTATTCAGTACATCTTCATTTCTGACTTTATCGATCCAGCTGATCTATTCCATCATAAGCCATATCCACATTTCACAAGCTTAAATTTTCTTCTCATCTTGCTTTCTCAATGTCGACGTTTCTGCTGCATACAAGGCTAAACTCCATATTAGACATTCCTTTCAGAATGAAACTTTCACTCTGCAGCGGAGTGTACGCTGATATGAAACTTCCTGGCAGATTAAAATTGTGTGACGGAACCTGGACTCGAACCTGGGACCTTTGCCTTTCGCGGGCAAGCGCACTACCGACTGTGCTATCCCAACACGACTCATGATGCCGCCGCACAACTTTACTTCTGCTAGTACCTCGCCTCCTACTTTCCAAACTTCACAGAAGCTCTCCTGCGAACCATGCAAGACTAGCACTCCTGGAAGAAAGGATATGGTGGAGACATGGCTTAGCCACGGCCTAAGGGATGTTTCCAGAATGAAACTTTCACTCTGCAGCAGAGTGTGCGCTGATATATCCTTTCTTCCAGGATTGCTAGTCTTGCATGGTTCGCAGGAGAGCTTCTGTGAAGTTTGGAAAGTAGGAGGCGAGGTACTGGAAGAAGTAAAGTTGTGAGGCGGCATCGTGAGTCGTGTCGGGATAGCACAGTCGGTAGTGCGCTTCCCCGCGAAAGGCAAAGGTCCCAGGTTCGAGTCCCGGTTCCGGCACACAATTTTCATCTGCCAGGAAGTTTCAGTCTCTTCCTTAATTACTTGTTTCAACCGCTGGTGAGGAGTCTTCTTTGCGTCTGAAACGCTTCTTTCGCCTTAGCTATTCTCACTTTGATGGCTCGTCGGCGATTCGTATCTTCCTCAATCCAATTTGCCAAATACTTGAATGCTGTCACCTGTTCTATGACTTCTGACTATAACATAATTTTCACTTTTCTTTTCTTTAAACCTATTACCATGCATTTTGTTTTGTTTTTATTAATTTTCATGCCATATGCTGTACAGGCGTCACTCAGGTCATTTAGCATTTGAGTCAGTGTATATTTTCAGCAAGGATGACCATGTCGTCAGCAAACCTTATACATTTGATCAGTAAAATCATATATAGTATTTTCTGGTGAAAAGCCATTCTGTAAACCAGACTAACACTTTGTTAGTACTAATTATATAGAGATAGTCATGAATATATTACTTTTCAAGAATTTTGCGTAGAGCAGTCAGGTTTTACTATAACATATTTGAGTCTATTGGGAAAAATACCTTGCTTTGGAGAGCTACATGTGGCTGAGATCCTGCTTAACGTGACTGGAACAAGGTTTTCGTCTCTGCTGACAACGCTATCAATTCAATGTCAGCGTTAACTTTTTAGTGAGTTTATTATTTTTCTAATTTCAATTTCAGAGATTTGTGTAATTTCAATTGTATCGAATTGCAAAGGCATGGCCTCTTCCAGTAACAGTCTTGCCCTTTTAAATAAACTTCTATATCCTCTTTCTCCACAACAGTTAGAAAATGATCAAAAATGTTCTCAACTTCTTACTTTTTGTTAGTAGAGTTATCATTCAATCTGCTGGTAATACAGTGTTTTCGATTGCCCACTATCCCTTTCAACATTATTTCAAACTTTTTCAATTCCTTTTATCAGCGGTACTAATCACAGACGTGATACGTAATATTCTGGAGGTTTTAATTACTCTTCTTAATGTAGAAGGGTAGTTTTTAAAATATTTGACTGCTTCTGGGTTATTACTATCTCATGCTATTGGTTACAGTTCCCTTTTCAGGTTACAAGATATTTTTATTCCCTTGGTAATCCATGGTTTTTTACAGTTATATTTAAACTACTTTCTTGAGAAATAGGTTTCAAATGTACTTAAAAACCTGTCACGAAATGAGTTACATTCCAAATTAGCATCACGTTCCTTTACACCTTATCCAATTCAAATGCTGTAGGCTCTACCTGAAATGTGTAATTATTATTTAATTAACTTAACGCCCTGCTTCAGAGGCGATACGTCTGATGTCAACAACTACCGCCCAATCTCACTTCTGGCAGCCTTATCCAAAATTCTTGAAAAAGTAATGTATTCTAGAGTAGCTTCACACATAGGTAAAAATAAAGTTCTAACAAAATGTCAGTTTGGTTTTCAGAAAGGCTTTTCAACAGAAAATGCTATATATACTTTCACCAATGAAATATTAAATGCTCTGAATAACCGGTCATCACCCGTTGGGATTTTTTGTGATCTCCACTTGGCTTTTGATTGTGTAAATCATGGAATTCTTTTAGATAAACTAAAGTATTGTGGTATGAATGGGACAGTGTACAAATTGTTTAAGTCATACCTAACAGGAAGAGTGCAGAAAGTTGATATTAGTAGTTCTCATAATATGCAAAACACAGCTGATTCCTCAAACTGGAGAGCAATCAAAAATGGGGTGCTACAAGGTTCGGTCTTGGGCCCTTTGCTGTTCTTAATATATATTAATGACTTGCCATTCTATATTCGTGAAGATGCACAGCTGGTTCTTTATGCTGATGATACAAGTTATCACATCTGACAGACAAGAACTAACTGATAGAATTGTAAACGACGTCTTTCAGAAAATCATTAAGTGGTTCTCAGCAAATGGACTATCATTAAATTTTGATAAAACACAGTACATACAGTTCCATACAGTAAATGGAACGACACCATCAATACATATAGACTTTGGTCAGAAATGTGTAGAAAAGGTAGAATATTCAAAATTTTTAGGTTTAAGCATTGATGAGGGGTTTAACTGAAAAAAAAACACTGAAGATCTGTTGAAACGTTTGAGTCCATCAACTTATGTTATTAGGGTAATTGCAAATTTTGGTGACATACATCTCAGGAAATTAGCTTACTATGCCTATTTTCAAATCTGCTTTCGTATGGCATCACTTTCTGGGGTAATTCATCATTGAGTAAAAAAGTATTTATTGCACAAAAAGAGCTAGGGATCTTCACATTAGCATATATATATATATATATATATATATATATATATATATATATATATATATATATATATATATATATATTCACTTATAAAATTTGTTATTACCAGTCCCACCGAATTCAAAAGCAATAGCAGTGTACATAACTACAACACTAGGAGAGATTATGATCTTCACTATTCAAGGTTAAATCTAGCTTCGGCAAAGAAAGGGGTGAATTACGCTGCCACAAAAGTCTTTGGTCACCTACCAAACAGCATTAAAAGCCTGACAGATAGTCAACAAGTATTTAAAAATAAATTAAAAGAATTTCTGTATGCCAAGTCCTTCTACATTATAGATGAATTTTTAGATATGAATTAGTAAATTTGAAAAAAAGTAATAATAACAAAACTGTGTCATGTAATATTTAGTACAAAGTAATAATTTGTAAAGACATCATTCATTAACCTGACACGTTCCACATCATTACGAAGTGTCGTATTCAAGATCTATGGAACAAGTACTAATCTAATCTAATCTAGAGGCCCGTTTTGAATTACTGTATGTATCTACGTCATATAGTATAACAGCTGTGCTCCATAATCAGAAAACCCATTTTAGTAGGATAAGCGTTTTGGCTGTTAAATTCAATCTTGACCTATAAAAAGTTATCTATTAGTGTACTGTTGTCCTTTACTGTCTGAGTAGGGAAATCAATAACGGATGTTATTCTTCCTGACAATCAGCATTGAGATATCCACATACAATAATTTGCTTCCCATGTCTGACACACAGCACAACAGGGAATCCAAGTTTTTCAGAAACAGCTACACAAAGTTACAGTTACAAAAGTGGCATCATTTAGGTTAAGTTCACAGGAAAATGCTATAATGTGCTGCTCCATGCAAAACATTTTTGTTTCTAAATTTTTCACTCAATGATAACTCAATGGTAAATCATTCTATAACCTTATTTTCTGTACTTATATGTGCTGACAATTTGTATCCACCAACATTTCATTTTTCAGTATCAGTGACAATGTGATGCTCAGACAAACTTAGTACACCAATTATATCCTTATTTTCTGTATCTTCAAAGCATACCAGAGGCTCACCTATTTTATTTTTTAATTCCTCAATATTTCGATGAAACATACTACCATTATTTATTGCTTTAATGTTGTAACAATCTTGTGATATTTTAACATTTTTAGCATTTGCCTGTCTGAGCTTCTCATTGGACACTGATCTTAGCTTAAAAAAGGGATACTCCCAGAAATTTCAGCCGCACCGCTTAAGGACTTTGCTATCACCTAGCTAATTTACCTTTCCCTTTCCTATTGAGATGCAGACCATGCCGGGACTGATGATCTTTCTACATAAGTCCTTTCCAAAGCCGAATACCAAATACGAATGTACCATGCAATGTCTAGTGAAGGCCCACCTACCAATAACATCCATAGGAACCAAACCAATGCCTGAGCAAACAGATATCCTAAGCAGCCGCTCTAACTCCATACTGGAGCCGACCATACCGCATGAATGCAAGCACAAGCATAACATTTGTATGATTCATGGCAGAAGCTATTTTTACAAGTCACTTTAAATATTATAGCCATGATCCCTATCACTACTATTTCCCGCTTCACCCACTATAATAGACGATACTGCTTTGTAAAGCCCTTGCATAAGGATCCTATATGCTCTACTACCTGTCTAAGACATGCACTGGAAATAATATGTGGCCTGGTATCTGCCACCAAATTTTTCCTACAATATGTAGCCCACATCTCTTCCATGGTTACTATCTAAATATAGAACTTTCCTCCTACTTTCTACTTCATTTGAAACACTTGATTTCCTATTGAAAGTCCGTTGACTTTTAGTTACACCTACGTTACTGGTGCCTCTTCCTTACTTGACGATGGTAGTAAGGTAAATCTATCGCTTGTGCCAATGATGAAGATTTCAGACATTCTCCTCTTTCTGGGGTCCTGGACCCTGCTACCTCTTTACACGTCTCCTCACCATTCTCCCACCTTAACCTAATCAGTTCCTCCCTGGCACGATCTAATTCAGCCTGATGGGCTCTAATCTTACCCTCCTGTTATGCTATTTTTCTGTCCCTTGAACGATAAAATGAGAGAGTCTCGTTTATTTCTCCAATCCCCACTCCTCTGACATTTCCCCAGTAAACCTATCGGTCACAACAGCTACACAGAACCACAGTACGAACTTTCCTACTGCAGCTCAGATACTGGACTCATGTAGGAGCAACTCAGCCACCCTATATGATGAGCTAGTTTCCTATCTTCACATCTGTCATTGTTCTGTCAAGATATACTTTAGTACATAACAGTTTCGCATGAGTAATGGCATGATGTATGATAAATCTAAAGCCTTTGCTTCCAAAATCATGTCATTCAAATGTCAAATTCATCTTCTGAAGAGCCTGTTTCTAGCTCAGCCTGCAACACTCTTTGTTGGTTGATAAGCTTTGCAGCTACCTATAGTTCCGGTAATGATATCCAATATAACGTGGCAGAGTTGCTACATATATTGAGATATCGATAACAAAACTTATTAGTTGCTACAAGCTTACGCCTACAACAAGGTGCACCCCTCCGAGAGGATTTTTCTTTAACCGTGTGTCATCCTAATGAACAAGGGCATCGGTGATAACATTCAGTGCGGTGAACGTCGGTTGCATTGGAAAACAAAACAGTGATATAGTTACCAGGAGTCAGAAAGAGCAATATTATCAAACAAAATTACCATTAAAAATTCAATTTACGGTCGCCAGTCCTTTAGGGACAACAATTACCACATATCTCAATGACTCGATAATTACTGAATAAGTAAAATATTTCCTAAAAATTTAGAGAACATTATCAAACTTAATTTAAATGCAACACTTATGTGGTGTGGTCACTTTCTAAGGTAGCAGACAGCCTCACCATAATCTATAGTTGTAAGTAAGCATTATATGGAAATGGAAAAATTCAATTAAAGTCCTTGCTAGAACCAACAATGTGCTGAATGGAAAAATCTACTATTCTATAGGTAATTATTAAACGCCGGCCTCGGTGGCCGAGGGGACTAAGGCGCTCCAGTCACGGTCTGCACGGCCACTACGGTCGGGGGTTCGAATCCCCCCTCGGGCATGGATATTTGTGCCGTCCTAGTTCGTAAGTAGTTCATAAGTAGTTTGTAAGTTTAGGGACTGATGACCCCATAGTTAAGTCCCATAGACTATACAAACATTTGAACATTTTTGAATTATTAAACTTCAGACACTAATTTAGCCAACTTTCAGTTCAGGCCTACTTCACAATATTCACGAATCACTTTAAGAAAAAATGTTATTCTGTGTTACCATAGTGTAATCACTTCAAAATAGCAATCTCTTAGTAAAACACTGTTCAAGAATTATTTATAACACTTGCAAGCTTATATTTTCATTAACTACTGAATGTAAGATTGTTGCGTAATAAATTACTGTCCTCTAAGTAATTAATTGTCTTCAGTTTAACAATTTGGCAAAGCAACACAGTTTTCAAGAGTGTAGTCCCTGAATCTGATATACTACTCTCGTTTACGTACAAATTACTATGCACTGAATTTACGTAACACCAAAGTTTATATCACTGCTCAACATATATTTTGAATAATCAGATTTAAATTTATCACTTCCGAAAACTTTATTATTGAACTAACTGAAACTGCATTTGCTCAGTTGAGATACGATTTAACCTACTGTTCACTTTCAATGCAAACTCCACTATATATTTAAGCAAAGCAAATGTTATTAGAATCGTTTATAGTTATTTTAGTGGGTCTCTCGGATTAATCACTGTACCAAAGGATAGGACCCTACTTGGATAAACGACATAGGACAATAATGGGATCAAAGTAAATTCTCGTTAAAAGAAGTAATTATTCAAAATTCTGCACAAAATTTAGGTTCGGACTGTTATACATAATAAAAAACTTTCCTACTTGACTGTGGAAGTTTGGCGCTGCAGTGTGGCTCCATGTGGTGCAATATGTTGCTTCATTGGTTCTTGAAGTATGTGGCCAAAACCCAATCTTCTTAGCGTCGGAATATTAAGCCACCAATTGATGCTCGTACTTACAACAGCAACAATATTTCATCCGAGGCCATATTACAATCTTCTTGTAGTTAAAGGCCTCCAGAACATAGCCACCAAGAAACAAAGGTACCTCAGTACATTCCACTGTGCCTACCACCACTGCAACTGCACGCTATCACGTCTCAAACCGTAATCCCTTGCCACACACTAGCCACTGCGCCAGCCAACAACTTCCCGCGTTTTCCCACCTTTTCGCTCCCACACAGTCAGTATCCGTTACGGCGGGGATGCCTCCCGTCTTTTCTACTCCAGTACAAATTACAAAAGCCCTTAGTCAGAACCTCTACAAGTTTTCAGCTACACAAATATTAAAACAAACATATTGCATTAACAATATTACTTATATATTTAACAATACGCATTTTCTAACCTTCTTCAATGTAAAAGGCATTTTCAATGAACATAAGTTTTAAAGATAGGTTACTCATTGCATACATTAATATCGTGACAGTTTTTTCCAATAATAAAAACGAAGCATAATAAAATAAATAAATAAAAAATTTAATTATGGTGTCACAGGCCTTTGCCAACAGAGCCACAGATATGTCTCTGGTAACCCCGATCTAGACGGGACGTTAATTTCTAACCTTCAGTCGCCACTATTCTAATTTAAACCCGGACTGTTTGTCCTATGAGCTGGAGTGTAATTTTGTAAAAGTTATCTGTAACATCTTCGTTAACACCCTACTACCCACGAAACAATCTCAACAGAAAAGATGCGGTTACTATGTAGTTCGTGAGTCGGGGAATCCCCTCGGCGAAGCTTTGCGGAACTGCGTAGGCGAGCTCCACCTGGCGGAGATGCATCCGTAGGGACCAGTAGCCAGCTGCTTCCAGCGATGCGAGTGTGAATCCACCGGGGAGCGGCCATACATACCCGGCAGTAACAGTTTTTGTGGATATCATGGAGAAGGCTCAAGCAGGCAAAAGAATTTCATTGGCAGTAGGGTTTTGACAGTTTGTGTTAACGAATAATATGTGCGTATCATCACAGACTTTTTCTCAAGTGCGTAGTAACCGTACTAAATAGGACTGGCAATGTTTATTTGAAATATTCAAAAATAAACATGGACAAATAACGGTGTAGGGTTATTTGATGTGCTGCGGTGGAGTAACCGAGCGGTCTAAGGCGCCTCGCTGCGGAGCGTGCGGTTAGTCGCTGTCGGGGGTTCGAGTCCTCCCTGGCGAATGGGTGTCCTTAAGTTAGTTTACCTAGGTTTAAGTTGTTTGTAAGCTACGGACTGATGACCACGCGATTTGGTCCGATAGATTTACGAACGAACATTGTTATTTGATGTACGAGAGAGCGTCAGAGAGTTGTTGAAAAAGTTCAATTGGTAGTTGCTTCAAGACAGACGAGAGAACTTACAAATTTCAAAAATCAGAATTACGTGAAGGCTCGAGTTATATACTTCAGCCCCCTAAGTATCGCTTCCGTAGAAACCTCAAACATAAGATTACATTAAGTACTACGCGCACAAAGGCTTAAGCAGCAACTTTCCCCGCTTTCCATATACAAGACGAACGGGAAGAAACCCGAAAATTTTGTATACTGATAAGTAATTTCCACCATGAGTTTGCCAGAAGTGACATTGTGTTTTTGTGGAATTCAACTTTTTTTTGCCTACCTATTGGGTGCCGTTCCTTTAATGTGCCCATAAAATTTCAGCCTTAGTTTTCTCATGTCACCATGTACATCTGTGTATTCTTCTATTTCGTTATTACATCTCAGCCCATAAGTTTCTCCGTCAGTAATTTTGGGCCCTAATATCTTCCTAATAATATTTCTTCTGAATTTATTCAATATCCCTCATTCTATGCAAATTTAAAGATTCTGCTCCAAAAACCAGGTTTGACTGCATTGCTGTAACGCCTAAGTTTACTGAATTTAGAAAGTGATTTTTTATAATAAATATGTTGTGTTAATCTGAATGCAGTTGGCACTTTTGACAGCAAACTTTGCAGATTTTTCCAGACTGTTTTCTTGTATGATTTCCCCTGAGTATTTAAACTGAGAAACCCTTTTCGTTTTCCATATTTCGTGCTCAAAAACTTTGGTGCTCTTTTCGAATAATATATATAGTCCAGCTTCTTTCTGCAGCTTCAACAACACTCCTAGTTAAAATTGCCAGACCATCTGTAAAGGCGAGGCAGTGTACTCTAACATTATTCCTACCGGGCGTGATTGGTTGACCTTCTTTAGACACGTCTTTTCCTCTCACTATTCTGTAATTACCTTTTTTCCAGAACACAGTTAAACATAAATGAAGAAAAACCATCTCCCTCTCAAACATATCAAACGGTTCCTAAAATTCTCCCATGAATTTAATTTTAAAGCTAGTAATACAGTTTTGTTATCTAGCCTTTGTTCCGTCATAGGCCTTTTTAAAATCCACAAATGTGCATGTCATATTGTTACTAGAAATCCTTTGGTACATAAGGTTTAATTTTAAATTAAAAAATTGTTCCGGACGGGACCTGTTTGGTCTAAAGCCTGCTTGGTATTTACCAATTTTAGGTTCCAACTGTCCTCTGGCTAGATCAAGTAAATAATGCCAGATAACTTTGCATGTGACTAGGAAAGGAATGATTCTTTAGTAATTATTAACATTGGTTCTATCCCCTTGTTTATGCAATGAATGAATTAGAGCAGTTTCACGGTCCTCAGGTATTTACTCAGTTTGCCAGATATGTCCTGATAGTTGAGTGATCTCTTTTATAGTGCAAGGGCCAGCTGATTTTAGTAGTTCTGTAATTATACAGTCTACTCCGGATGCGTTATTTACGTTAAGTCTCCTCATTTGTTTACTAGTTTAGATTCCGGCAGGTTCTTCAGGTTAGGTTTGGCATTAATAGTATGCTGCAATTGGAATTTATTCGCTGGTGCTGGACAGTTTAATAGTTTTTCAAAGTAATTAGAAAGTAGGGCCTACCTTACAATTTTCCTGGATGTTGAGAGCCAAACTGATATTTTAGTTTGCGGAGCAAAGGCTTTGAGGTTGGTAAGCAGTTAGTTTTGTTTTACACGTTTTATTAAAGTTTCTTGTATTGTTCTTCTGCAAGTCTCTTTCGATTTCTAAAAGTTGGGCATTTTCGTAGCTGTAGGATTCATTTAAATGTTTCTTTTCTTACAGTTAGAAAGGTGAGGTACGTATTTTCAGTTTCGGTTCTATTTCAATTTCTGAATATCTCATGCCTAGACTTAATTGCTATTTTACAATGCGCATTGCACCAAGGTTGTTTTCGTTTCTTTCGAAGCGGAATTAAATTTTATGCTGTCCTGATGAACTTTTCTCTCAGAATTTGCCAATATTTGGTTGTTTCTTTGTCAAGTTCGCTTTTTAAAGTTGGAGTTATTGTAGCTGGGCCAAATTTGGGTATAACATTTTATTGTTTTGAAGAGGGTTTGAGCTAGACGTTGTACTTTTATTCGCGTTAAATAATGGTCAAGATGAATATTAGCTCTTTTCCTTACTTTGGAATTTGAAAATGTCTTTGTAGTTAGGGTATGCAATCGCTAAATGATAGATTTGAAATTCAGCAGTAAATATATTTGATGCCCGCAAAAACATTTTTGTTTAGAAGGGTTCTTTTTAAAATGTGATAACATTATTTTAAGGTTCAAATTTCTTCACGGTTCAACCAGTACTTGGGCAATTTGGTTAGTCCATTTATGCGCACGAATTCCACCCATCGCTTTCATATACTTTTTCTCTTCACCTAATTGAACATTAAAATCACCCGTTAAAATTTTAACATGGTTTGAGGGTTTTTTCGACACGATGCTCTCATACGTTTCTCAAACTTCATTAACTTATTCGGGTGTCGACGCTTGTCCGTATTTACTGGCATATGAGGATTAATTAAAGTGTGTCCTCCATACGACACCATATCCACCATTGAACGTCTAAGTAAAACTTAGAGAAGATGTGTGGTGTTGAAATTTGGATCAGGCACAGGTTCCAGATGAACTGCCAGGAACTAGTAATATTCGGACGATCTGCTTTTCCAAAGCCTCCTACATCCTTTTCTATATAACACAACTGTTTTTCATTGGCTGTTTGCGGTTGCTATGCAATCCGATTGTCTTAAAATCTTAAGGCATCGCGTTTTTTTTTTTTTTTTTTTTTTTTTTTTTTTTTTTTTTTTTTTTACTCCTGAACCATCTAATCACTGGTGCTGTTGATGTTAAAGTCGTGTGTGGTCTGGGCTACCATTCGATTCTTCAAGCACTTCAAGTCCACCTGTTCTACCTTTGTTCTCCGATTTGGCAATCACACTATTTAAATCTCTTTTCCACAGACATTAATTTCGTTTTAGAGATGCTGATCTTCGTACCATAACCCTTACACCTCTTATCTAGTTCTGAAACATTAGACTGCAGCTTTTTAATCGAATCTGCCATCACAATTAAGTCGCTGAATATGTGAGACTGCTTACTTTGTTTTCACCTATTTTAATCTCACCCTGCTATTCTATTGTTTTCAACATACGATCCACAAATAGCATGAATATCAGTGGTGACAGGTTACATCCACCGTGAACCATGAATTCAATTTACCGTCTACTCTAACTGCTGCCTGACGACCTACGTAAAAACCTTTAATTGGTTGCACAAGTTTGCCTCCTATTCCGTAATCTTGTAGGATTGACAATAGATTCCTTCTAGGAACACGGCCATCAGCCTTTTTAATATCTATAAAACAAAGAAACGATTCCCCGGACCACTCATAGTCCTTCTCCATTATCTGCCATAAGCTAAAGATCTGGTCCTATCAGCCTCTGAGAGACCTAAACCCACACTGATTTTCGTCCAATTTGTCTTCAACTAATACATATTATTTGAACAATACCTGAAAATACTTCGACCACAAATCTTATTAAAGATATCATATGACTTCGGTTTTAATTTTACCATATCAGTCTTGTGATGTGGTTCATGGTGTGGGTTCCTGTAGTCATGTCCTAGTTCGTGAACCATAAGCAACGTATGAGTGGCCAAGTAAGTGGTCCTTACAGTTGGGATACGAGTTACTTTGGAATAAGGTTGGGCATCTCTGATATATTCTGAGTCGTAGCCACCTTTGTGCTCAGACGACATAGACCACCAAATCCACCGGTTAGTCCCTCAACCGTTAGGGGTGAAACCCAGTGGGGCCCTGGGCAAGTAAGGCTAGCAACCTGCTTCCCAGGTACTTCAATATCATGCTGGCAACAATCAGAGCAAAATGCCTCGGAGCTTTGGAGGTGATGGAGTCCCACCTCTAATTGACAGACCAGGTACTCCTCCGATACGACATGGAAAACGATCTGGAATGAGATGGGGAGCTATTAATATCAATGGGGACTACACTCGGAAGATGGTAGAGCTGGCGGAGGCTTCACGTAAGATGGGATTAGATGTTTTAGATGTTAGTGACGTTAGGGTAAGGGGAGAGAAAGAGAAAGAAGTCGGAGAATACAAGGTCTACCTCTCTGGAGTCAAAACAGAAGGAATCCAATGGAGTGTAGGGCTTTACATCAGGAAAGCAATCAAACCCAGCATAATCGCAATAATGTATGCAAATGACGACTGATGTGGATAGATTTGGCCATCTCTAGCTAGAAAATTAGAATTGTGGCAGTGTATTCACCATGCGAAGGGACAGATCAAGATGAGATGAACAGATTTTACAACGCACTTAGTGATGTACTTGTTAGACTGAAGAATAAGAATAGTGTTTTACTCATGGTTGATTTCAACGCCAGGATAGGAAATCGATTAGAAGGTTATGAAAATGTTAAGGGTAAGTTTGGAGAGGATATGGAGGCCAACAGGAACGGAAAACAGCTCGTGGATTTCTATTCCAGTATGGGCTTCGTTATCACAAATTCCTTCTTTAAGCATAAAGACATTCACCGCTATACTAGCGAAGAAAGGGGAACCAGATCTGTCAATGAATATATAATAACAGACCAGGAATTCAGGAAGACAGTCAAGGACACACGTGTTTTCAGGGGTTCTGTGATGATACAGACCATTATTTAATCTGCAGTGAAATTGGTTTTGTAGAGCCAAAAGAGCAGAAAGTCAGATCCATTTGTAGACGGATAAGAGTGAATAAGCTTCAAGACAAGGAAATTAGGCACAAATACATAACAATGATCTCGGAAAGGTACCAGTTAGTTGAATGTAAAGATTTACAATCGCTGGAAGAGGAATGGTCAAGGTGCAGGGACACACTACTGGAAGCAGCTAGAGAATGTCTTGGAACAGTAGTGTGTAAAGGCAGGAAGAAGCAGACAGCTTGGTGGAATGACACAGTCGAGGTAGCGTGTAAAAAGAAAAAGAAGGCATTTCAAAAGTGGCTCCATACTAGAAATCAGGCAGACAGAATGAGTTGTGTTGAATTAAAAAACAAAGCCGAAAGGATAATTGCAGACTCCAGGCAGAAATCATGGGAAGACTTTGGAAATAAGCTAGAAACTCTGGGTCAAGCCGCGGGAAAACCATTTTGGAGCGTAATTAGCAATCTTCGAAAGGGAGGGAAGAAGGAAGTAACAAATGTTTTGGACAGGTCTGGAAAGCTGCTAGTCAATCCTGTGGATGCCTTGAGTAGATGGGGGGAATATTTTGAAGAATTGCTTATTGTAGGTGAAACGTTCAACGATGTGTCAGATTTTCAGGTAGAATGGGATAGGAACGACGATATAAACAGGATCTCATTTGAGGAAGTGGAGAAAATCGTCAGTAGATTACAGTGCAATAAAGCGGCTGGGGTGGATGAAATTAAGCCGGAACTCGTCAAATACATTGGAATATCAGGTCTGGAATGGTTACACAGGATAATTGAGAAGGTGTGGGAATTGGGACAGGTTCCGTCTGACTAGACGAAAGCGGTAATCACGCCAATTTTCAGACATGGAAACAGAAAATATTGTAACAAATATCGAGGTATCTCTTTAATTAGCGTTATAGGGAAAATATTCACAGGTATTGTTGAAAGGAGAGTGCGAGTATTAATTGAGGACAAGATAGATTAAAATCAGTGTGGGATTAGGCATCTTAGAGGCTGTCAGGACCAGATCTTTAGCTTACAGCAGGTAATGGAAAAGTGCTATGAGTGGAACAGGGAATTGTATCTATGTTTCATAGATCTGGAAAAGGCTTATGACCGTGTTCCTAGGAGGAAGCTACTGTCAGTTCTACAAGATTATGGTATAAGAGCCAAACTTCTGCAGGCAATTAAAGGGCATTGCGTAGACTGTCAGGCAGCAGTTAGAGTAGATGGCAAATTAAGCTCATTGTTCAGGGTAGTTTCAGAGGTAAAACAAGGGTGTAACCTCTCACCACTGTTGTTCATACTATTCATGGATCATATGTTGAAAACAGTAAACTGTCAGGGCGGGATTAAAATAGGTGAAACCAAAATAAGCAGTCTCGCATATGCAGATGATTTAGTTGTAATGGCCGATTCGATTGAAAGGTTGCAAACTAATATTTCAGAGCTCGATCAGAGGTGCAAGGATTATGATATGAATATTAGCATCTCCAAAACGAAAGTAATGTCTGTGGGAAAGAGATTTAAACAAACTGAGTACCTGGGATGTATTTTCTCTCAGGATGGCAACATAGTGAAAGAAATGGAATCGAGGTCAGCGAAGCTAATGCAGTGAGTGCTCAGCTGAGATCTACTCTCTTCTGCGAGAAGGAAGTAAGTACCAAGACTAAGTTAGCAATGCATCGCTCTGTCTTTTTACCAACTTTGTTGTATGGGAGTGAAAGCTGGGTGGATAAAGGGTACCTTATTCATAAGTTAGAGTTTACAGACATGAAAGTAGCAACAATTATTGCAGGTACCAATACAAGGGAACAATGGCAGGAGGGTGTCCATAATGAGAAAAATCAAAGAAAAACTGGGAATGAACACCATAGATGAAGCTGTTAGTGCGAACAGACTGAGATGGTGGGGTCATGTTACACGCATGGGAGAAGCAAGGTTACCGAAGGGACTCATGAGCTTGGTAGCGGAGGGTAAGAGGAATCGAGGTAGACAAAGAAGAAAGTACTTAGATTCGGTGAGGAAACATTTTGAAGTAAAAAGTATAACATCAGACGAGGCATCAATGTTAGCATTGAATAGGGGACCATGGAGGAATTTTATTAGAGGTATTATGCTCCAGACTGAACGCTTTAATGATAATGATGATGATGAGTCTTCTGATGTTTCCAACTGACATGCAATGATCGTGCGGTCAAGAGTGCAGCCTGTACGATTATTGCATGACGCAAGTATATGAGATGACTGAGGTTGAGTAGAAAAAAAATAACGATCGTGTGGGTTCGGGTGAAAAGGGTTAGGTGGATTCCCGCATGCCAACAGGTGAATACCGTGCTGGTACGTTTTGAAAGCATTTATAAAACTTTCGCTTACTTTGACATTGTTTAATACTATACGGAAACATGGTACATGCATTTGTTCCCCGGGAGATAATGCGGAGGCACAGTAAAGACTATCGACCAGCCTGCGAATGTGGGACAAAGGAAAAGAAATGGAAGAAGATTTCTGTATATTGGCGCGGGAGTAGTTGCGTAGTCTAAGGTGTCATGCTACGGACTGGGCGGTCACTGTGTGAGTCTTCCCTCGAGCGTTGATGTGCCTGTTGTTTGTAAGTCTATGGTCTGATGACCATAGCACTTCGGCCCAGTAGGTTTATAAACATTTAAAATTCTTAAAACATTCTTGTACACTACTTGGGTGGTAATTGACTCATTGCAATTAATGTTACACCTCACAACTTTCACCCCAAATGAGGAGTCATTGCATTTGTCCTTTTGAGGACAGATATTTCAAGATTCCAACCTTGGCAGTACCTCAGCCCAAAACGTTCATTGTGAGATACTTCTGACAACTACTTTTTTGCCGATGTTATTAAGACACCATAATAATGCCTCTTAATTAAGGGGCATAATTAAGTTTTAATACCGGGTCGCCGGCCGCAGTGGCCGAGCGGTCTGCGGCGCACCACTCACAGTCTGCACGGCCGTTACGGTCGGGGGCTCGAATACCCCTCTGGGGTTTGAATGTTTGTGTCGTCTTAAGTATAAGGTAGTTCATGAGTAGCTTGTAAGTTTAGGGACTGATGACCTCGCAGTTAAATCCCTTAAGCTTAGCAAACATTTGAACATTTTAATGCCGTGTCCTCATCTCTCTAGCCGAAAAAAAATGTTTCAATTGTTTGTATAGCTTATGGGACTTAACTACGGGGTCATCAGTCCCTACACTTACAAACTACTTATTAACCAGCTAGCACTAAGGTCGGCACAAATATCCATGCCCGAGGGGGAATTCTAACCCCGATCGTAGTGGCCGTGCAGACTGTGACTAGCAGTCCCCTCGGCTACCGCGGCCGGCTCTAGCCGAAAGACAGCTCGCTTGTCCTCCACACTCTTTCATTTACCTACTGCAGTTACGAGACACATACACATTTTTTTAATTTTCTTTACGAAGACATCATAGTTACAGGAAAGACTTTGTTGGCAACAGGTACAGGAGTGTTTGAAATTTTTTTCGACATCGTCACGAAAAGAACTAAGACACTAGTGTCGTGGAATCAGCTTTTGCATTCATGAGTCATAGAAGTCTGCCACCTGTGAATGAAACGAGTGTGGACAGTTGCGTTCATCTCTTCGTTATCGTAAAACGCTGTCTGGGTAACATGAAATTCTTGTAAGTAAAGAAGGAAATCACTGGCAACAAGATCAGGACTGTATGCTCAATGACCAGACAGCTTCCAGACGAAATTTCTGCAAAACAGATTCTGATCGCCGAGCCGTATGAGGACGAGCATTGTCACACCAGCTGCTCTGAATTGTACGTCGCAGTTTACGCATTGTTTCACAATAAGACCTAGAAAAGTACAACTGTGTGTAAACCTATTGGACAAAACTACTATGGTCATCAGTCGCTAGACTACTTAAACTAACTTACACTAAGGACGAAACACTCATCCATGCCCGAGGGACGTCTCGTACCTCCAACGGAAACGGCCACACAGACCGCAGCATGACGCCTTGGAGCATGCTGCCATTCCGTGCGGCTACAGCATGGAGCTGAAGACCATTGTCACAAGCTAGTTCCATTCAGAGGTAGCATACTTCTACGACGCAGGAATTCTAAAGTGGATCACACGATATGAAAATTGTGACAATTGTTTGGGTTTTATGTCGAAAAAATAGATCAAACAATGCTGTACCTGGTGACAACAAAATTCTTAATGTAACCATGTTTCTGTTTTTTTAATAATAGGAAAACGTATGCTATATTTGCTACTTTCTACTAAAAATAATCAGTGCATGGAATTAAGGACTGTGATTTCATGTTATTTCTCTGATTATATTTGAAAAACTGTTTTCTGCGTTGTTGTTGTGGTCTTCATTCCGGAGACTGGTTTGATGCAGCTCTTCACAATACCCTATCCTGAGCAAGCCTCTTCAACTCCACATAAGAACGGCAATCTACATCCGTCTGAATCTGCTTACTGTACCCATCTCTTGGTCTTCCTCTGCGGTTTTTACCGCAAACACTTCCATCTAATCCTAAATTCACGATTCCTTTATGTCTAAGAATGAGTCCTACTAATCTATCCCTTCTTTTAGACAAGGTATGCCAGAAATTCCTTCTCTCCCCAATTCTGTTCAGTACCTCCTCATTAGTTACGCAATCCACCCACCTTATCTTCAACATTCTTCTGTGGCACCAAATTTCAAAAGCCTCTATCCTCTTTCTGTCCGCACTGTTTATCGTCCATGCTTCATGTTTCACTCTAATATAAGGCAAAACTCCACACAAATGCCTTCAGAAAGGACTTCCTTAGGCTTAAATCAAAATTCGATGTTAACAAATTTCTCTTTTTGAAGAACGCTTTTCTACCCATAGCCATTCTGCATTTTACATCCCTTGTACTACGACCATCATTCGTTTTTTTACTGCCCAAGTAACAAAACTCATATACTTCCTTTATTGTTTCGTTACCTAATCTAATTCCTTCAGCATAGCCCGATTTTCTTAGACTGCACTCCATTACCCTCGTTTTTCTGTTGTTAGAAAAGAATAATTCGTTCTCTGTATTTAAATCTCTGAATAAGAAAACAGATTTCTTTGTATGGTGACCAATGATTCTCTTCTGCAATGAAACACATAAAATGCTAACTACCACAGAATAAATGATGAGTTGCTTAGCATTCTCTCCCCTCAGAAGTGTCTGCACGAGAATTTATTTGGTTGGAAGTGGAGAGAGGAAACTTTGTTGTACAGTGGAGACATGTGAGATACAATGAAGCAAGCTTAATGAAGTAAATAAAATGATATTGTGATATTTGAGCTCAGTGTGTAGTGGACCGTGAGCAACTACGTGACACAGCAGATTTTGCGAGGCGTCGCTCGCTGCGACCTTGTTAAATCTGATTCAGCACTCCAGCCTCTAACGACCTCGCTGTCGATGGGACGTTAATAGCCTATAAAAACAAGCTAACAACCACTTTCGCCAACGTGGCCAACAGCTCACGAGATTTAACCAGTAGTTCGCTGACGGTCTCACAGGCTGAGCGAAACTTGTTCGATCAGGGTTTGTTGTCGGTAAACACTAAGCACCGACCTGTTCCCCATTAACGGATTGTGAAAACCAGATGTCCAGTGACATGAATTTTATCGGTCTGACTTAGCTGTAAGCATTAATGAGTATGTTGGATGATGTATCAAATTAAACGGTTCGTCTTCCTTATAGACCACGATGATGGTTTAAAACCGAAACCGGTAGATATTGTGAGTAAAATAAACAGCTGATAGTTCAAAACATGCCCTTCTTAAAGTATCTTACAGCTGTTTCCGATCCTCTGAATAAAGGTTTGAATTCAGAGAAAGTTTCTGCCATCGCACTTTATTTCCACATGTTAAAATACCTAAAACAGTGATTTGAAAGAATAGTTTTACATGTCAGCTTAACTACACTATCTAATATTTGCAGGAAATCTTCACAGATGGAATGGCAACAACCAGGGAAAGTCATAAAAAGTAAAAAGTGCATGAAGCCTATACAATAATGGAACTACCAGAATTGAAAATTACAATAACGTGTATGACGCGCCACAGTTAAAAGCACAACAGTTAAAAATCTGCGTATAGTCGTCAGTGTGAGAAAGCACTGGAAGCCATAATGTGCCGCAGTGACGGTCAGAAGGCGAGGTGTGGAATCAAGGGAGGTCGGGACGTATTCATGGTGAATCTCTTATGTCCATATATGATAGTCTTTAATATGAAGTTGTTATTTCATTCCCTCCTCGCTCCACATGGATGGGATCAGGGGGACGGACTGGCAGCAGTACAAGAGTAAAAACTGAACATGGTGACATATTAAAAGTAATTCAACAGCTTCATTAAAGCTTATTTAATGGATTAACATGTGTAACAAAAAGTAGTTGTCCAGCTTTATAGTTTTTAAAACAGCGATTAAATATAGAAACGGGACCAGACAGAACAATCAAAAAGAGAGAAAAAAAAACACAACTAGACCGCTTGAAGAGACAAAATCACTTGAACAACACTGGAACGCTTGAAGAAATACTGGAGCGCAAACAGAAGAGACACTGAACTTTAAACGAAGCATTTCGACTTCACATGGAATCAGGAACGACTTTCTCTGAGAAGGAATATTTTTGCTATAAGGAAAGGTGGTTATAGAGGTATGTATAAAAAGTTGTTGTGTGGAGGGCTGGTAGGAGGTGTGGACGATGTGATAGTGGGTTATGGGGGACAGGAAGGTAGAAAAGTCGGTCATTTACATATTTGAAAGAAAATAGTGTTGGATGTGAAAGGGAGGAACTGGTGGCACGTAAGAAAAGGGCATGGAGGGAGCCCTGCAAAGTAGAGGTGGATAGGGTGAGTGGAACTACAACTGGTAGCAAGGGTATATGCCGGGGTGGTGTTCATGATTCGGCTGGGGAGAAAATTTGAAATTTCTTGGGAGATGAAATATAGGGTGTGCAAGTGAAGAGATGGCAGAGGTGTGACAGCACACTAGCATAGAAAGGAGGGAAAAAGAATGAAATGGTCGCAGTCGCGTTTGCGGATCGTTTAGGATATGCGGAGATGTTGTATGTGCAAAGGAGCGGGGGCAATTTAATTTGGTAAAGGATCCTTGTGGGGGAGGGTAAGTAGTTGGTTGGTTCGTTGGTCGGATGTTTAAGGGGGACCAAACTGCAATGGTCATCAGTCCCCCATTTCACCACGAAGCGTCCAAAGAATACTGTGGGCGTGAAGGAGATAAGCCCAGAGTTAATGTGTAAAGTGGGAGAGGAGTCCCACAGAGTCCATAAAACAACATCAAAAACGACAAGATACAAAACGAAAAGAGACGATCACACAAAGACACCTTACAACGAAAAAGCCGATTTCTGTTGCTGACCGACCATAAGAATAAAAAAAGGAAAAGTCAACCACTCGGCAACACAAAGAAATCTCCAGTTAGAGAGAATGATAAAAAAACCCTGCTTGAATAAAACGTAAAACGGAATCTGCCATTGTACCATCGTCACCTAAAACTTCTGATAAAAGAGCAGGGAGGTTAAAATTTCTCCGTAAGGCGGCTAAAACGGGGCAGTCCAACAATATGTGGACGACTGTCAAATAGGAGCCACACCGACATTGGGGCGGGTCCTCACCCCGAAAGAGATGTCCATGGCTGAGCCACGTGTGCCCAATGCGGAGGCGACATAAAACCACCGAGTCCCGGCGAGGGCCACGAATTGAGGAGCGCCACGCAGCCGTAGTCTGCTTGACAACCCGGAGCTTGTTGGGCGTGCTCAGGTTACGCCACTCTGCATCCCAAAGCTGATGTACCCAGCGGCGCAATAAGGTACAGAGATCTGAAGCTGGGAGGCCGATCTCTAAGATAGAGGCATTAACCGCCTTTTTGCAAGCAAGCCCATCGGCACGTTCGTTGCCTGGGATGCCGACGGGTCCAGGAGACCAAAGAAACACCACAGACCTACCAGACCGACCAAGGGCAAAAACAGTGTCTCTGATGGCCATCACCAATGGCGAACGTGGGGAGCCCTGGTCCAGGGCGCGTAAGCTGCTCAGGGAGTCACTACAAAGAAGGAAAGACTCGCCTGAGCAGGTATGCATACGCTCAAGAGGATGGAGAATGGCCACCAGTTCCGCAGTATAAACACTGCAGCCCTCTGGCAGAGACTGCTGCTCAACGTGGTCGCCGTGGACGTAGGCCAAGCCAATGCGGACATTGAACAACGAGCCATCCATATAAACAGTGTCGTAGCCGGGGTGCTCAGCAACGACAGCAAAAAACTGGCGACGGAGGGCCTCAGGGGAAAGCTAGTCCTTGCACCTGTGGGCCAAGTCTAAACGAAGACATGGCCGTGGCAGGCACCATGGAGGTGTGCGTGAATGGGCCCGAAACGGAGGTGGGAGAGGATAGGACTCAAGCTCCCCCAGGAGGGACTGCACGCGGACGGCTATTGTGTGTCCTGACCTGGGTCGCTGCTGCTGCTGACGAACGGCCACAGTGGAAAGTAGCAGGCGGTAGTTTGGGTGTCCTGTTGAGCTATATACACTGACTGCGTACGCTGCCAACAGTTGTTGGCGGCGGACACCCATAACGGGGGGACCCCAGCCTCTGCTAGTAGACTGGCCACAGGGCTGGTGCGGAAGGCACCCGTCGCGATGCGGACCCCACAGTTGTGAATGGGGCCCAGGAGATGCAGTGCCGAAGGTGGCGCAGACAAATAGGCAATGCACCCAAAATCGAGATGGGACTGCACCATTGCCGTGTAAAGCCGCAACAGCGTCGAGCGGTCAGCACCCCAGGTCGTATGACCCAGGTGCCGGAGTAGGTTGAGACGGCGCCAGCACTCCCGTTTCAGCTGACGAATGTGGGGGAGCCACGTCAGCTGAGCGTCAAAGACCAGTCCTGAAAGCCGATGGGTGTCGACTACGGTCAGGACTTCATCGTTAAGATAAAGTTCAGGGTGAGGGTGAACTGTCCGACACCGACAGAAGTGCATCACTCTGGTCTTGGCTGAAAACCGAAAGCCATGAGTAAGCGCCTAGGATTGCGCGCCTTCCGAATAGCACCCTGCAACCTATGCTCGGCAACTTGGGTGCTGCAGGAACTAAAAGAGATACAAAAGTCATCAGCATACAGATAAGGGGAGACCGACATTCCGACCACTATCGCCAGACCGTTGATGGCAACTAAAAATAATGGAATGCTTAAAACTCAGCCCTGAGGAACGCCATTCTCCTGTATATGAGAGGTGCTCAGGAAGGCACCAATGTGAACACGAAAGGTACGAACAGCTAAAAAATTCCGGATAAAAATCGGTAGGAAGCCTTGGAGGCCCCAGTCATGTAAAGTGTTGAGGATGTGTCGTCGCCAGGTTGTATCATATGCTTCGTGCATATCGAAGAAGACAGATTGTCGGTGGTTGATCGACCCTGGCGAAAACCGCCCTGGCATGGAGCCAGTAATCCCCGAGTCTCAAGAATCCAACACAACCGCCGACTGACCATCCGCTCCAACAGTTTACATGGAACGTTAGTCAGGTTAATGGGCCGATTGCTATCCAAGGAATGAGGATGTTTGTTGGGTTTAATCACTGGGATGATGATACTCTCCCGCCATTGTGATGGGAAAACACCATCACACCAGATGCGGTTATAGACCACAAGTAGATGACGCCCACTATCTGCTGAGAGATGTTTCAGCATTTGGCTATGGATGCTATCAGGCCCAGGCCCCGTGTCAGGACATTGTTGAGGGGCACTGAGGAGCATCCACTCAGTAAAAGGAGTGTTGTAAGATTCAGAGCGGCGGGTACGAAAGGAGAGAGACTGGCGTTCTACCCTCTCCTTTACTGTATGGAAGGCCGGTGGATAATTGGCAGAGGCAAAGGCACGAGCATAATGCTCGGCAAACATCTCTGCAAGAGTGGCTGGGTCCGTACATATGACTCCATTTGTGGAGATCCCAGGGATTCCCGCTGGCGTCTGTAATCCCTGTAGCCGCCTGATTTTACTCCAGACCTGCGAGGCTGAGGTACCTGTCCCAATAGTGGAAACGTACCTCTCCCAGCACTCCTGTTTCCGTCTTCTTACAAGCTGGCGAGCACGAGCGCAAAGCCGTTTAAAATTGATAAGGCGCTCCTGAGAGGGGTGCCGTTTGTATCGCTGTAAGGCCCGCCTGCGGTCTTTAATGGCCTCAGCGACCTCCGGCGACCACCACGGCACTGTCTTATGCCGTGGGCACCCTGATGTACGCGGAACGGTAGCGTTCGCAGCAGAAATAATAGAATGTGTGGCGCTCCCGGCCACCACATCGATGTTCTCGAGTGGGGGAGGGCCAACGATGGCAGCAGAAGTATAATCTTCCCAGTTAGCCTTATGCAGAAACCAGCTAGGTGGGCGTGCTGGGGACTCGCGTTGTGGGAGTGACAAAAAAATGGGGAAATGGTCACTGCCACACAAGTCATCATGGGCTCTCCAGTGAACAGATGGTGGAAGGCTGTGGCTGCAGATCGGCAGATCAATGGCCGAAAATGTGCCATGTGCCACACTAAAATGTGTGGGGGCACCTGTATTCAAGAGGCAGAGGTCGAGTCGATGTAGTAAATCCTCCACAACCCTGCCATGACCAGAGATCGTAGAACCATCCCACAAGGGACTGTGGGCATTAAGGTCGCCCAACAGTAAGAAAGGTGGGGGTAGTTGAGCTACGAGTGCAGGCAAAACGTTCACAGATACGTCACCATCTGGCGGCAAGTAGATGCTGCAGACGGTAAACTCCTGTGTGGTCCTCACCCTGACAGCCACTGCTTCTAATGGTGTTTGAAGGGGCACGGGTTCACTATACACAGAGGTGAGGACATACACACACACTCCACCTGAGACCCTGTTATATATGCTACGATTCCAGTAAAATCCACTGTAGCCACGAAGGGCAGGGTTCCGCATTGCTGGAAACCAGGTTTCCTGGAGAGCAATCGAGAAAGCAGGTGTCGTGCTCAGAAGCTGCCATAGCCAGGTGGGGGAAGAAACTGCCACAGTTCCACTGGAGGATGACATTGGTTGAGTGCTGGTAAGACATGAATCAGACGAGTTGGTGGGCTATAACTCGTCGTCCGTCTGGAGCAACAAATCCCTATGGAAAATTACACCCTGAACCATATTCAGGGACTTGTGGGGAGTGATGGTCACCGCAACGTCACCCAGCTTGTCACAAGCGACTAGCGCCCGTGACTGGGCATGGGATACTGTGTGGATGAGAACAGAACCGTTGCGCATTTTGGAAATTGAGTCCACTTCCCCAAATCTGTCCTCCACATGTTCCACAAAGAACTGAATGAGTCCCCATCAGTCCTGCTGCACACGAGATATCTAGGAACATAATCTTCACCCTGTTTTGCGGCCCGACGTCGCTCCCAAGGTGCGGTCAGGGAGGGGGACGTTTGATGGTCGTACATAGATGCATTTAACTTTCCCTTCTTAGAGACGACGGTTGTACGTCCGCCAACGTCACCCGATTTGTGTCTCTTCATTGCGGGTGATCCGCCCCGATGCCACCCACTCCGATCAGGGGCTCTCCTCATGGGCGCCACCCAGCCACAGCAACGACACCTGGCGGAATGACCGTTTCCGGGAGTCCTAATGCCCCACAGAGACAAGCATCGACTCCTTGGCTTGCATGAGGAGTATGCAGCTCTGGCATCGGTAGAGCGATCCCTGTGTTGTCAGGGGGCTACAGGCAAGAAGGTACATGACGACCCCACCACAACGAGCTGGCTACCGTGCTGGCTTTCTGGCGCAGAATAAACCATTATGACTGGGGTGCAAAGGTGTCAGTGCACGACGGGCATGGCTTGCGCTGAGATGAAATAACCTGCCTGATGGCTACATAAAAGCCGCAGCCATGATGCCGTTCCATAATGGGTGCATAAGATGGAATTGCACAAGGAATAGTCATTGCACCACGTAAGGTGTCCTTCTCCAAATGGTTCGCTCTTCAGGAAAATTTTGAAATATGTAAGGTCAAACCCACAGAGGAGACCAAAGATATATGGCCGAATCATATGAGGACTCCTTTTAGTCGCCTCTTACGGCAGGCAGGAATACCGCAGGCCTATTCTTACCCCCGAACCCGCAGGGGGCAGGGTAAGCAGTTGCGGGGGCGAGTCTGAGTGCATGGCGCTCAAGTATTTGGAGGGACTCACTGGGCATTGGTGTTGCGGATATCCCTGTAACATTTGCATGGGAAATGATGGGGCGGAAAATTTATATGCTACTCCAAAAAGGATAATGGTTGTCAGAGTAGCTGAATTATACAATATGCTGCACAGCAGCTGCATGTCAGGTAAGCAACACATGTCACATTTGGCACAACAAAGCCTTGCTGAAATATGGTTCGGGAGTTGTCTGTAGTAGTGGCAATGCGTTTAGCTCAGTGATCTCGCATTCGGGAGTAACACGTTTCAAATACGTTCATCCAGATTTAGGCTTCCAACAATTTCCTAGAGTCCTTTAAGGAAAATGTTGGGATGTTTTCTTTGAAAGAGGGTACGACCGATTTCCTTTCCGATTCCTCCAAAAAGGAAACTTTCGCCACGTCTATTATGACCTCGTTGTCGATAGGACGTTAAACTTGCTTCCTTTGCTAACAGGTACGGGCAAGATAACAAGACGCACTCAGTGGCTCCTCAGCAGTGGCGGACTAAGGCTGTCGGAGGCCAGGGGAGGCGGCAAAACAAAATGAGGCCTCCGTCCAGAAGGGCCGCCGAGCGGTCTAGAGCGCCACGTTACGGATCGCGTGGCCTCCCGCGTCTGAGGTTCGAATCCTTCCTCGGACATGGATGTGTGTCTTGTCCCCTAAGTTAGTTAAAAAATGCTCAAATGTTTGTAAATCTATCCGACCAAACAGCGTGATCATCAGTCCGTAGCTTACAAACTACTTAAACTAAGGTAACCTAACCTAAGGACAACACACATACCCATGCCCTATGGAGGACTCGAACCTCCGACGGCGAGCAACCGCGCGCTCCGTAGCGAGGTGCCTTACACCGTTCGGCTACTCCACCGCGCCTTAAGTTCGTTTAACTTCGTTTAAGTAGGTTGTAAGACTAGGCACTGATGGCCAACGTAGTTTGGTCCCATAGGATTAGAAACATCTGAACATCCACTTGGAAATATATGTATTACAATAAAAAAAGTAATTTTGAGATTTGTAACCCCCCCAGGACGAGAGGCACAAACATAAATAAAATGGCCGGCCGCGGTGGCCGAGGGGACTGCGGCGCGTCAGTCACGGTCTGCACGGCCACTACGGCAGGGGTTCGAATCCCCCCTCGGGCATGGATATTTGTGCCGTCCTTGGTGTTATCTAGTTCATAAGTAGTTTGTAAGTTTAGGGACTGATGACCCCGTAGTTAAGTTCCATAACCTATACAAAAAAAAACAAGACATAAATAAATAAAAAACCTTCGAGATTTGGAGGGCCCAGAAAGAGAGGCTCCTCAATACATGAACAGCGAGTTGTCCATTCATTATATTACCGACTGTAATATTGCGGGGACCACTGCAGCATATAACACGGAATTAAAGGCTAGAGCACGAATCTTTGAAAAGCACGGCATGTTACACCTTACCCTACTAGCAAGAGTGTTGATGTGCCCATAGCACCCGCATGCGTTTGTAATTTCTAGTCAAAGTTTATACAGTAGGAAGTATCACACCAGCTCACTTTGCAGCGATTCTTAATTGTCGATTCAACAATGTGTCTGTTGCTACAGCCATTACGACAACACGGCCATCACGTAGAGCAGTCACAGTAGGTCACCGACAGCCGGATCGTCGCGTTGTACTCTCTTCTTTTATGCCCTGATATCGGAAAAGCAGTCTGCACTGCTCGCCATTAAAATGGCAACATCGAGAAGAAAGGAAAGATAACTATTGCTTCATGTCCGTGTAAATAAAAGTAGGAAAAAGCAGCTCACTGGCCAAAAACATAGTTACCGCAAGTTCACACACTGAAGAATATTGTTAAGCTATTACAGAAGGCGCAGCAATCGCGTCACGTGTTCCATCACACGAGCTCTGTATAGTTCAGTGTGATATTTATGAGGAAGCAAACGTTGTACGTAGACACGGGAGAAAGATTAAGGAGTAAAGTCTCGTTGGTAGCGTGATCATTAAAGACGCAGCTAACGCTCGCATTTTTGATAAGGACGGGGAAGGAAATCAGCCATGCGCATTCAAAGGAACGATTTGCCGGGAGTAATTTAGAGAAATCATGAAAAACCCAATTTTGGATGACCGGGGATTGGATTTCAATTACCGTCCTCCCGAATTCGATTACAATGTGTTTACGTACATTGGGTAAGGACGAGACAGTTTGGCAAAAATTATCAATCATCTTTGGACGTGCTCTTGACTATACGGTGTGTGAAGTTGCAAGACTGATTCGTGTTTCGTGAAGGACTCTTCACCGTGTCTGCAAGCAACGGTGTAACACACATGGCCAAGAATTCTTGTGCAGCGCTATCAAAAGACTACGAGACCAGAATTGTGGACGGAGAAACATACTGACTGAGAGGGAGTTTATGCGCGTTTCACGGCTTCTAGATGAAAATCGATTCCAGACCCGACAGGAACAGCTGCAGTCTGTGACGATGGATCATCGCAGTTGGTTAGCGAGAGATCTTTTGAACGCGGTGGCATACCATGAACACTTGTTTTCGGTCATCTCTCAAGATGCCACTCCTCCGTGAAGCGCTTAAAACGTAGCTGGTGTTCATGGATCGTAATATGGTTTAGCGCAGTGTTTTTCAATCTGTGGGTCGCGAAGTCTTGCTCAGGGGATCGCCGTCAGAGGGGATCAGTAATACAAAGTCGTATGCCTAAGTAAAATGTATGTATTGTTATAATTACAGAGTTCCTTGTGTAACATTCATTATGAAATTAAATTGATCATAGATTGTTTTATAATACAGCTATGTTAATGATGAATGAGTGCAAAATCTGAAAACTGTTTTTAGGAACCAATCGATAGGCAAAAGAAGTTCATAGAATAAGCAATTTTGAAAAATTCGAAAAGAAATCTACTTCTTTACAAACGTCTAACAGTGGGACATTTCTTAGGGGAACTTCATTCACTACTGAGTCTTGCCTGAAATACGAAACAGTCGTTAAGCATAATATATTTTTCCGTCCAAAATCATGTAACAAATAGGATAATGTGCTTCACTGAGAAAAATACACAAAGCAAACTTCGTCCAACAATTAAAAGATATATATATATATATATATATATATATATATATATATATATATATATATATATATATGACGACGTTACAGCGTTCATTTCTAATTAAATAAATCGCAATTGGCTATCAGTTGTGGCTTCGCTGTACTAGGTTTATATGGAATACCAAAGTGCAGAGAATGAAAATTTGTACCCGGCCGGGATTCGAACCCAGAATCCCTGCTTACTAGGCAGACGCGTTGACCACTCCGCCACCGAGTACACAGTGACCAGATTTGGGTGTGGAAGAGGAAGAGTCCTCTGCAGTCGGGCTGGTCACTGTGTCCTCGGTGGCGTAGTGGTCAACGCGTCGGCCTAGCTAGCAGGAGATCCCTGGTTCGAATCCGGACCGGGTACAAATTTTCATTCGCCGCACTTTGGTATTCCATCTAAACCTAGTACAGTGAAGCCACAACTGATCGCAAATTGCGATTTATTTCATTAATTAAAAGATAGCTAAAGCAAAAGAAACAAGATGAAATTCTACATCTACTTTTACACACATACTCCGCAAGCCACCCAAAGGTGCGTGGCGGAGAGTACTCAGTACCACTACTAGTTACTTGCTTTCCTGTTCCACTCCCATATAGAACGAGGGGAAAACGAATAGTTGTATGCATCCGTACGAGCCCTAGTCTATCTAATCTTATCTTTGTGGTCTTTACGCGAAATGTAACTTGGCGGCAGTAGAATCGTTCTGCAGTCCGCCTCAAATTCTCGCCCTCTAAATTTCTTCAACAGTACTTCTCGAAAAGAACGTCGCCTCCCCTCGAGCGACTCCCAGTTGAGATCCCGAAGCATTTCGGTAACACTCGCAGATTGATCGAATCTACCAGTTACAAACCTAGCCACCCGCCTCCTAACTGCCTCTATGTCCTCCTTTAAACCGATCTGGTGGACGTCCCAAACAATTGAGCAATAGGGTAAGGTGGTACAATTTCGATCATTTCGGACAAATGTTATTGTAACTGGAAATAAATCGAGAAAAGTATTATTTTTAACTATGGCACTTGTTCTTGGATGTTTATTGAATATGTAACACAAATATTATACAGTTACAAATACTGGTATAAACAAAAAAAAAAAGGTGACGGAATTGAGAAAAATCGATCGAAAATGTACCACACTAGGTACAATTGTGATCACTTCCTCGTACAATTTTGATTACGGGCATCTTCCACATAAAAAGCACTTTTTCTGTCACGCGCCAACGCATACTTCGTGGTACCAAACATTGCATTTTTGTCAGCGAATCCAGTCACCCTTAGCTAGATTATTTATAAGAGCGCGTTAGACTAAGTAGCTTCACTTACCTCCTTACAGCAAAGCGATGTATTCCTGGAAAAGACAGGAGGAGCTGCAGAAACCTGCTACTCTACAACGCGGCACAACGAGACACTACGAGACAGAAAAATGGCGCGAAAACGTATGTTGATCGGAATTGTACCTATATCGAAATTGTACCACCTTACCTTACTCAAACGGGGTCGAACAAGCGTTTTATATGCGGTCTCCTTTACAGACGAATCACACCTTCCCAAAATTCTCCCAATAAAGCCAAGTGGACCATTTGACTTCCAAACGACTGTCCATATATGCTCGTTCCATTTCATATCGCTGTGTAACGTCACGCCTAGGTATTTAATTGAAGCGACTCTATCAACCAGCACACCACTAATGCTGTATTCGAATATAACTGGATTGTTTTTCCTACTCATCTGCATCACTTTACATGTTTCTATATTTAGCGCTAGTTGCCGTTCCTCACACCACCTAGAAATTTGGTCCAAGTCACAGCGCACGCTACTACAGTCATTCAGTGACGACACCCCGTTGTACACCACAGCATCATCGTTACGTTTCGTGAGGAGGGGGAAATCGTCAGAATATTTTTAATTCGAAGTGGGTCACCAGAATATTTTTACTTGAAAGGGGGTCGCCTATCCGAAAAAGGTTGCAAAATACTGCTCTAAATCATTTCAAGCAAATGTTTGTATGGCTTCTCCAGCAAAGCCACGTCTAATGTCAGCCAGCACCACTGCTCACATGGTAGAGAAACGTCACTTCCTCCGAAGGTTTTTTCCCACAAAATCCTTGTACAGTCGTGTTCGGGATCTCAGTAGACCATGACAGGTGTCAGCTGCGGAGGAATTAGTTTATAAAAAAATTTCAAATGTTTGTTAAGCTAAGGGACTTAACTACGGGGTCATCAGTCCCTAAACTTAACTACTTATGAACTACCTACAACTGAGGTCGGCACAAATATCCATGCCCGAGGGGGGATTCGAATCCACGACCGTAGTGGCCGTGCAGACCGTGACTGAAGCGCCTCAGTCCCCTCGGCCACTGCTGCCGGCTAGTTTATAACAAATCTCACTTCACCCACCAACATTACCGAGTGGGGTGGCGGTGGCCACAGCTATAATCTTTGTTGTGGAAGTAATTTTCACCTCGAACGTCTTCCTTATAAGGTATTTGGAGTATTTGTGTCTATTCCTGATCATTAAGGGTAATTACCTTATCTTACAATGCTCCCAGTTTTCCTTCGAGTAGGTGCTGTCGATTATGCCAATGTCACTGGAATGAGGAAGTCCAGCAGAACAGTGACTTTAGTCGATTCGAGAGTGAGTTAAGTGTTTGCACCGGTTTCGAATCCCCCGAAATCTTTTTTGGCCACAGGTGTCCATAAGGTAGTGAACACTGTACAAGCTCTCATCCAAGTGCTACATGCGACACACTCTCTCGCTATACTAGGCCGCGGGGACTGAGGCGCTTCAGTCACGGTCTGCACGGCCACTACGATCGGGGGTTCGAATCCCCCCTCGGGCATGGATATTTGTGCCGTCCATAGTCTTAAGTTAATTCATAAGTAGTTTGTAAGTTTAGGGACTGATGACCCCGTAGTTAAGTCCCATAGACTATACAACCATTTGAACATATTTTTTCGCTATACTAGAAAAAGAAGAACTACCCATCATTATCATTTTAGTACGCAGCATAAATTTACAAAGCTGGAGTTTCACACTTTCTCTGACTTCTTGCCGCGTCAAATCTTGATAAAACTTCAAGCTTTCGGCGATTACCCCCACCGCCTTCGTCAGGAGCAACTAACTGGTTGTGTAGTGCTGCGGTGGTCAGTTTCTGATTGGCTGGCGGCTACGTCATGCCGTCGCAGATTGCGTCGACGTCTGCGCTGGTTGCGCCACCGCTCCCATGGTATTGAGACGCTGTAGGGGAAGTCTTTGCCGCTTCTCTGTACCGAATGCTCGTTTTCATGCATTTTACCCGCTGTCACGGTTAAAACTGTCATCGCACGTTCTTATTTCTACAGCCTCTTAAATTACAGAATCCTAGTATGTGCAGGCCTGGGACAAAATCGTTGTTTCATCGAATAAGATTTCGTATTTGTTTGTGAGGCTGTGCTCATCGACTGCCGATATCTCTAGTTCTCTATTTCTGATGTGCCTTTGGTGTTCTGTGCAACGGTTGGCGACGGTACGGATGGACTGACCGATGTAGTTGCTTCCACAATCACACTGTATATTGTCAATACCAGGGATCCTGAGGCTGAGGCTGTTCTTTAGAGGCGTGGCAGCTCCTTGATTTTACTAGGAGGTCGGAAGATCGATTTAATACCCTGCCTCCTTAGGGCTCTACATATTTTGCTAGAAGTAGCATCACAGAAAGGAAAGAAAGCCGTCGGTTGCTCATCACGAGAATCTTCGGCATTTCTACTTTTCCTCTTCTTGCCAAACGCTGTCCTTCTATCCCGTGCACCACTGCCGTTCTTCCGGAACACATACTTAAAATGGTGAATTTCGGATTCCAAGTGATCCTTGTCAGAAACTGTTTGCTCTGTATATCAATGTTTTGAAGTTTTATCACGATTTGACGCGGCAAGAAGTCCGAGAATGTTTTATACAAGAGTGCCATCGCGAAGGACTTCGTTCTCACACTGGAGTTGCAGCTTGTGAGTGGACACATTAAAATTCATTGCGAAAGTATTTCGTACGAGACGTAATAATCTCAAAGGAAGACAAAATTTTAGTTTGTAATTCGTTGCTACGATTTTATATACTTCTTTCACCTCTGGCGATGTTATTGATGTGTGCAGGCTGTTAGTAAATGAATGACCATCGCTAGTATCGGCGGGTAAGAAAGCAGGAAACAATACAGTCAAAATAGCGTCATATAAAGAACGAAAATACATATCATACTAAACAATTATTTTCACAAGTCTTTGCAGCTAACTACAACAGCAAAACATTACTATTTGATACCCAATGTGTTAAAAGTTTAAGATTAAAGGTAATATTTCCTGTGAATAAATAATATAAACAGTAAGACAAATAAGTGCGTAACCGAAAATACTGAAAATATTCTGAGACAGTGACGTTTACGAAATGTATTTTGGGGTACAAGAGGATGGAAAGATGTATTATTGAATCATTTGCCGGCACATGGATTAAGGAAAGAAATGTGCTAAATCACTTATTGAATTGCAGGCAGAAAAGATGAAATTGGGCAGAAAAGCTCTTCAACGGTATGAAACATGGTGATTGGTTTCTTTTTGAGCTAATAATATAGGATAACCTGACTTTCAAAGGTAAGCAAAATATTTTTGTACTTTCTAATTAAGTAACACACAGTTGTTTTCTTGGGAAGGTATGCACTGTTAAAACATTTCAATATAAACACTGAGTATCTGTTGTTGTGTCGATAAAGCAAGATGATTCACTATAAGACCGAACTTGGAAACAATATGTACTGCAAAAGTCTTAGGTTTGTACTTACCACATAATTTTATTTCAGTACTAAGGTCCGTAAGAGGTTTACGAATCGGTGGTTACTGGGAGCTCGTAAGTAATATCTGGTGATGATATTATGGCTTACGCACGTGACACTTTTTTACTACTTAACCTAATCAGCCATCAACATTTTGTGTTCAGTTCTTACAACAGTTCTGAAAGAAAGAAGCGCACTTTAATTACTACATCAAGGTCTCGATTACTGTGTTCTTGACAAAAGAGGCCTCGTAAACTTTTATGTATTGTAACATAAACCCAGTGAATGCAATTTGAGAGCAAAGAACTCGTGTATACAAAGTAATCACAGCCTTATTCACATTCGTAACCTTCGTAGTCACTGAGATTCATCTGAAAATGCAACATTGAAGTGAGAAAGCTACTATGTCGAAAAATAACTTACACATTGTTGAATCTAATACCAATAAGGTTTCTCGTGTAACTATGCGGTCCTTGTCTTAAAAGAATAGGGATGCACTTACTAATGACACTAAAGCCACCACGATTTATGATGGCCTCCTGAACGCTATATGGTGCTTAATAATGCGTGCACACTCTACAGACGAAATGCATGTTCTGCAACGTGCTCGCATGCTACCCACAACGTTGGGAAGGAGTTGTTGAGGTAAAGTTTACATTCCTCCACCAGCGCGGCAGACAGTTGCTGGATGGTCTTATGGACGTGCTTCATTACGTACCCCTAACATATCAACAAGCCGGCCGCGGTGGCCGAGGGGACTGCGGCGCTTCAGTCACGGTCTGCACGGCCACTACCGTCGGGGGTTCGAATCCCCCCTCGGGCATGGATATTTGTGAACAAGCGTTTGAGGAATTTATGTCGGGGATGTGGTAGGTCACTCCATTTTCGAAAATCCACTCGGTACCAGAGCTGCTACACTTGTGCCATTCGATATGAACGCGCAACTGTTACCCACAAAAAAGACGTCTATACCGAACGCATCTTTAAGAGACGCAAATCGGGAAGAACTACTTTGATAGTGTCAGACAATTTTTCTCGGTGCATTATTCGTACGCACTTCTCGCCATATAAGGGTATGTCTAGAATCAACAAGCAGATTGAACCTGCTCTCATCCGAAACTAATCGTCGTTCGGCCAGTCCCTATGCTCTCGATACTATCACTTGCCTGTGAACAAGGCACACTAACGTGGAAACGTTACTGCGGTAGTGTACTGATAGCCTCATCTGAAAGGAAGGTTTGGGTTTAACGTCCCGTCGACATCGTGGTCATTAGAGACGGACTGCCCCATTTGACTCTTTTCAGGATGCATTCAGGCCTGCATTCAATGCGCGACCCCATCGAATGGTGTTTGTGATGGAACTCTTGCAAGGGGAGGATATTGGACGGATTGACGGTTCTGCGGATTGCCCGATATAGATTCCATCGAACACTCTAGGGACGCGATGTGGAGACTGATTGTAGGACGCGTAAATGCATCCATCGGCCACCATCCAGCAGCTGTCAACACCGGTGGTAGAAAAAGGGACGTTATTCCACAAGAACTGCTCAGAAACGGCTTTACTAGATCGCGAGAACATTACTGCGCGGCATTGGCCGCGCGCTCTGAGGTGCCTTGCTGCCGAGTGCGTAGCTGCTCCCCGTCGGAGGTTTGAGTCCTCCGCCGAATACGGGTGTGGTACGTTGTCCTTAGAATAAGTTAGTTTAAGTAGTTCGTAAGGCTAGGTACTGAGGCAATGCAATTTAGTTCCCTAGCTTTACAAACATTTAATCATTTTCGGAGGGCCGGCCGCGGTGGCCGCGGGGACTGAGGCGCTTCAGTCACGGTCTGCACGGCCACTACGGTCGGGGGTTAGAATCCCCCCTCGGGCATGGATATTTGTGCCGTCCTTAGGATTAGCTAGTTCATAAGTAGCTAAAAAAAATCGGAGGACTTAGAAGAGCATAATTTGCCACTCGTGGTGTTCGCACATCTTATTACGAATCTCTTTCTGCCTCTAGTATTTCCCAAGGGGCCATTGTAAATCACTGTGACTTTGTGTACGTATTCTCATGTTATGAAAAACCAAAACTATTTGAAAGACTAGAAATAAGATGTTCATATTGACAGGCCAAGTACAATAGTATGTTGTGTAGAAATGATCTGAATCATGTCATCCCACCCGTTCGAAGTCAGCATCCTTATCGCGGAGCAAAACCAGCTACCGGTAAAATGTGCCAGCGGGTCTGGCTGTTGTTATAAACCTAAGGTAATCGATCAGTGTGACCTGAGAAGACGTGCAGGATACCTCGCAGATGTATGTGGGAAACGTACCGTCAAATCAGTGGATTTGAAAGAGGACGCCTACGGACATGAGAGGATGTGATGCATCTCTTCGGGAAATTGATGTTTTTGTGGTTTTAAATGCTTCGTTAGTGTAATGGATTTGTGCAGAATTGAAGGCCGTAGAACGCGACGATCTGAGTCAGGTCGCACCACCCAGACCAGCCCCCGAGGAGATCGACACCTCATCAGAAAGCATTGAAAGACAGATCCTTCGCCCTCTTCGGCTCTGACGCCACAGTGGAAGCGTGTAACGCATCTTTCACTCTCAGAAATTGAAGAATCTACTGTAAAGATGACACTAGTTTTTCCTTCAATGCAGTTTGTTAGATCAAAAAAGAAAAAAAAAAAAGGACAATAATCACAACGGTTGGCAATGCTACACCAATACAAAATATCCACAAAAACTAAATGTCTACTGGTTTGCAGTTACAGTAATTATAGCATTCAAGTTTATCAATCTCGGATCAGTGAGGTGGATTCATAGTTCTTCCGTTCCCACAGTGGGCGTAACGCCACCTAGAAGACAAGGCCTTACAACAGGCAGTGCCTACGTCATAATTAGAGGCCGCGGCCGCCACCTCACTGGCTGTTGGCTGGGGCACGCCCACCGCCGCGCAACGGCCGGCCAGTCAGATGGCGGCCGCGGCCTCTAAGTGTGACGTAGGCACTGCCTGTTGTAAGGCCTTGTCTTCTAGGTGGTGTTGGTCGGAGGCGGTGCTGCGGAGACCCAATGCCGTCCTAGGCACCGGTGGCTGTGACTTCGGAAGGCAGAGAACTTGCAGGTCTCTTGGTTGGCTTCCAACTACCGTGGCTAGTTTGTTTGTTTTTTCTTTTCTTTTCTTTTCTTTATTGTTTTTTAAAAACCCCAGAAGGGGCAGGCTGGCAGCGGCTAACATTCTGCTCTTCAGCCGAGAGCATACAGATATCGGAACAGAAGATTCAAAATAATAAAAACAGGTGACAATATAAGAAGAATTTAAAAATAGACGCGGTGAGATACATGGGTGGAATGACAGTGGCTGTGAAAAGGATGATAAAATGTACATATTTAGATAAAACGTTCGTGTTGAAGAAACGGAGCGATGACGATTAGACGTTTAAAAATGTTTAAATGTTTGTATGGCTTATGGGTCTTAACTACGGGGTCATCAGTCCCTAAACATACAAACTACTTATGAACTAGCTTATAATAAAGATGGGACAAACATCCATGCACGAGGGGGGATTCAAACCCCCGACCGTAGTGGTCGTGCAGACCGTGACTGGAGCGCCTCAGTGCCCTCGGCCACCGCGGCCGGCACGACGAGACGAAGAGACACATTTCAAACACATGGCAACACTATGTTCTGCCTGTACGGCGGTTGCTGATGTTTTAAAAACACACGTACACTCGAAGCACTAAGTCACTGCACACTTAAAATCACTGACGCAGAATTAAAATCTCTGAGCAGGCCCCACATTGGAGGGGGAAGGGGAAGGAAAGTGCGGTGGGCAGAAAAGGAGGGTCGGGAGGAGTGGGGATGAGATGGAAGGACTCCAAGGGAGTGGGTAGGGATGGGGGTCCAAGCGGAGGAAGGGAAAAGGATGGGTGGAGGGGGATGTGGCACTAATCTACAAGGAAAGCTAAGGTTGATAGGAAGGGTGTATGTAAGGACGGAGGGCGTCATCCGGGAGAGGAAGTTGATGGAAGTTACCGTCGGATAGGATGTGGAGAGTACCGTGGCTAGGCTGTGCGCGACCTTAAGTACGCACGCGGAAGGATTTCTGTCTGCCCTACTTCCCGATCGCGTGTACGGCGAACGGAAGTACGTCGCTGCTTTCTGCGCCCTCTGGGAGTGCGTCACGCGGAGTGTTCGCCTAGCTTACCGGCAACCCGCGACGCCATTGTGTCGTGAATGATGCCGCTGCTGTAGGCGGACAGGACAGACGTAACAGTTCTCCTGTGCTTTTTTTACGGTATGCGTTACTTGCGCGTCGTCCATTTTTCCGCCTACTAACGTGCAGAAATATGCTAGACGGCAGTGGTTAGAGGAACGATGCCACTGGGGACATGAGTGGCACCATATAGTGTTTTCCAACGAAATTTTGTTTAAAAATGATGGCTGCATTATGGTTCAAGCCAGACAGGGCAGCGTCATCAGAATGACTTCACTCGCATGGGACAAAACCGCCAACTCGAGGCCTTAGGGTGTGCGTCCAATTCGGTACAGCCACAAGTTACAACCGGTGCGTGTCCAGAGCAATGTAATCAGTTTGACCTACGTGAATGACATCCTGTGACCTATAGCCATACCCTTTCTATACAACACCCCAGACGCCATTTTTCAGTAAGAGAATGCAGTACCATATGTTGCCGCACGAGCGTCTTTTTGGTGACACAAATGTCAGCCTTTTGCCCCGGCCCGCCAGACCACCAAAGTTGTCGCCAGTCGAAAATATGTGGGATATCGTGAAACGTCGTGTGCAACTCTATGACCCAGTCCCAACCAACGCAGATGGAACCAAGTGAATGCAGTATGGTTCGAAAAACCACAGGACGCCATTCGCACCTTATACGCGTCGATGCCATCACGCAGGGAACGAGTAACGGGGCCCATGGCAGACCTGTGCCTACAACACAACAGACCAGTTGACTGAAATGCTAATCATGCCTTCGGGACGTACTACTGAACATGATCTGTGAATATAAACGTCCTATCGCTAGTCTTTCAAGTTGTTCTGTTTCTTCTGAAAATAAGAGTATTATCCCTAAAAACAAAAGTGTATTTTTTTCGCGTCATTGCTTATTTCTTTCAGTTAGCGTCTGTACTACACTGTGCTTTCTTTCTTGGCTGGGTACATGTTTCATCGTACTATTTTACTTAACAGAGACATATTATGTTACAGACTCTTTCGTCCTTAAATTTGGCAATCTATATTCGGTTGCTTCATCTCTTTTACCAAGGCAGGTAAATCCAGAAGGTACTTAAGTAACTCTCTCAGGGATGTAGATGAGTTATAGAAACATGCAACAAATACACCACTTTGGTGTAAGTAAGTCTTGTAACGATCTGATGAACTAATTTTTCCGCATAAAATGCGAAAGACAACTCATCCCTTGACAGTAAACGTTTCGATAATGTATCAGGTGTACTAATTTTCTATATTTATAAGAAACGTCAGTGATTTGATGTGTCGGCATCTATCCCCAAAAAGTAAGAGGACGGTCACGAACAGGAAACCAACACAAAGACAAACATAAAATCTACGAGGGATGGAACTTAAATAATGGCGACTATTTATTCAGAAGCGATACAAAAGCGTTACATGTTTGCACCCGTTACTGTCCTTCAAAGTAGTCGCCAGCGTCGTGTAGAACCCGTCGCTAGTGTGAAAGGGGACTGCAGTAGAAACGCTCTTCAAACCACATTTTGTACTAGCCAAATGTAAGCCACTGCCTCGCATGCTTGTAACTCGCATGAGAAACTGTATTACATATCACTGACGGGTCTTATTAAGTTCAGTGCGCTCTTGTGAATTCTGTAACATCTGTAAATCTTTATACCGTGGTTTCATCAGATTTGCCCGTGGATACTTTTGTCTCATCGGCAGGTTAGTGCGGTGTGATAAAATCGATGTCCTAGTCACTTTCTTCATCACTGATTTCAAGGCCAACTCGTATTAGACCCATTTCAAATTCGAATTCCATCTTAACATTGAAGTACCATTTTCATATCCCATTTACACATGCTCCAGAAACTGTTCTGATGATGTCAAAAAATGTGAAATACGACGGAATATAACATCAAAAGTGTTTAGCCACGAGTATGGAAAAACTTCAGTCGTACACTGTGTCGCATCTTCGCGTGATGCAATTGCTTTCTGATTACTCTTATGGTGGTTTACAGCACTACACATTTCTTGCTGGACACATGCCGCAGTGTTAGCACCACTAAAGTTCGTTTGCATACTCCTGATGTCGTGTAATTTTCTTTTAACAAGTTTCACACTTGGTTAACTATAACCCCAATTGTCTCCAAAGAATGCAAACACACTTCAGTATTTCACATCAAGAAATACATAATGCGGCAAACAAATCAGACAGACGACGAATTACTTTAGTGCTAACGAAGGGATGCTTCAATAGTGTGAAAGCGGATGGCGCTTTTGTTTGCGAACGATGTTTCAATTCCATCTGTGCAATTACCAGAAAATGAACAAGACATCACCATACACGTTTCGTTGTATTGATAAAAAATGTCAGTGGTGGAACTTCAGGTCAGGTTTTGAGCTCAGGCCACAGTTGCCATCCTGCATTTACTCTGAAGTTAGAGGTTATTTTATCACGACATCGTGTACCGTTACTTCTGCCCCCTAGCCACTTATAATATCTGAACAAGTGTAGCTCAGTAAGAAATTATACATATCAGATTATCGGTTGTTACAGAGAAACACAAGAAAAAGTAAACTGTTATTGATTAGGTACCTGTTCGTTTTGGACATGTTCCTAATGAAGCATGAGGTATTGATTATACTCTTTGCCATCACTACCATCATCAACCCCAATTTGATCCCCGTCTACTCTAGACTTTTCCCTGCATTACGGTATTTAACGCCTTGTTTCCATGTTGTCCCTGGACGTTTTCTATTGCTAGATATATAGCTGTCATATGGTCACCTCGTTATTGCTTTCCTATTTATTACAATGAAAGAACTTCCATTTTTGACGTACAGGTGTTGCGTGTGGCTCCATTTCGCGTGCATCTTCCGATCATTTCCACTACATATGTAATGGGCCTGCAGCTCCAGGAGATTCCTTGATCCATTAACTTTGTTTCCAGTATCCCAAATACGCTTTACTTTATTGTTCGCTGAACAACAGTACTTTTTTACCATGTCTTATTACCCAACACCAAAACTCAAAATTCACAATGCACACTGATTGAGAACTTTCATTTTCAAACACTTCAGAAGATTAGTTTTGAAAACCCTATTTAACTTACCAAAAGCACAAGGGACTATATTACAGTTCACTATACCTACTTCTTTTCACTTATCAACTGTTTCATAAGATTACTGTCAATGTGTTTAATTTTGCCTTCGATGTGTTGGTCACAGAATAAGGTACGTCAATCAAATAAGGCCCACCTAACGTTCTGGAATTTGGTATGAAGTATGGGTAACTGGTAATATTCCGAGATCGTACGTACAGCATCCTACAACTATATTTAGTTCAAAAATAAATTAAAATGGAAAGTTTATGTAATTAATATCATCACTTTAAAGAAAATGTTTAACCCCCGCAAGTGGGCCTTCTTAGGAGACCCTGTTATTAATATGGCCCATAGCCACATCTAATTCATATTATCATTCTGGGGCACGTAAATAGTAGGAAAACTGTTGGAATACACTGCAAGAGTTATAATGGAATTTTATTTTAGACATAATTGGAATGAGATGATACATAGAATTTTATATTTACATTTTTTTACAAACGCTTCCTACAATACTGTCGGTAACTAACTTACTGGTTATTAGCTCTTAAGATTATAAAATTTAATCAGCTACCAACATTGTTCTGACAGCAGTAAGTTTCCTTATCGTAAGTTAAAAGGAACATAAGTTTAATCATTACATTTTATATGTATGGCCTTATTGCAAACAACCCGTTTAAAACGTGTGTGTTTATTGTTTAAAAAGAAACGTTTCTTAGGAAGATGTTGCCACTATATTAATACAGCTCAATTATCGGTACACATAACATATTTACCAGTACAATGCTTCATGACCGAAGCGACTGCATTAGATGAAACGTACCGTGAAAATAAGAAGCAGCCCTCCATCGTTGAACGCCGTAGCACAACTGAAAGTAAAATGGCAAGCACGGGAGCGAGTGCGGAAGTAGTTGTTGCCTTGTCCACTAGTTCTCACAAGCTATCATTACCGACGACATTTAGCGCTGTTTTCAAACTTTCTATGCTAGAAAATGAGAGTGGGCTTTATTATGAACCGGGCCTTATTTGGTACATGTACTTTAATCGTTTTCTTCTATCCTATTTTCATGCCCACTTTTAAATTTGCTTTATACTTAATGATCAAGCGATACCTGAGGGTAATTGAAACGAGTTTCATTTGTGCACATGATCAGTAGTCTACTTGATAATATCAAATGTATACCAACATTTGGTGTGAATCGGTAGCACAGTGGTAGAATTCCAGACTATAAAGTAAAAGGTCACTTTCCACTTCTTTCGCCTCTGGCAATGTTGCTGATGTGAAAAATATCGAGTAGCACCCTGGTTCGGAACCCAGGTTAAACTGTAAGTCCCTTTATAAATGGCTGGGTAAGCCGGAGGAAGGCAACGGCATATCACCTCCAAACAGGACCATGCCTAGTAAAGCACTGTGGTGTTCAAACCAATCTTCGGTTTGTTGACTGCTTGACCTAGTAACATTTGTCAAGCCGATAATAATAGTTTAAATGCTATGAGTACTACACCCTCCTAAACACACCCAGATTTTATTAAAGTTGTTAATTATTTAAACCATTATTCTGGACTATGTTGATTTCGTATTTAATACTCTAGCATAGCTCATAAAGTTCTGGGCAATTTTATTGATTAACAAATAAATTCTAATTAAGACAATAAACATATACAGTGTGCTGTGCCATGTTACTGAACGGTTATGTTAACAGATCATCCTTACCCTACCAAATCGTATGTAACTTTTAATGTCAAGCACAAGAGTTTTTTTCTTCAATTTCATTAAAACAATTCTTTTTCGAATAATAAGTAATTCGTACATCTTATAACACCGTGTCTCATACATAGCATTCATCAGTTATGTACTCTGGTAAGTACTCCGTATTTTTTTAATGTCATCCCATGCTGTTTCTTCTTTAAAACCCTCTAGCAGGCAGTGGTGAATCCACGATTTCGGTCTTTGGGAGTGAGTGGGAGGGTTGAGCTTATTTTTGTGGCATCGTACCTACCAAAAAAGTTATTGAATTTCCGATACGGTGCCGTTTTCAGAAGAGGCATGAAATCATCGACTAGGTTTCTAAAGAAACATAAATAATAAGAAATTACAGCTCACATTATGAATATTATGAAGCTTTGGACGGGGGTGGGGGGAGGAGCAGCAGCCCCATAGCTTTCTCCTGTAGCCCGATCACCACTGCTAGGAGGTGTGTCTATCTCGACATCACAGTGTGAAAGGGGACTGCAGTAGAAACGCTCTTCAAACCACATTTTATACTAGCCAGATGTAAGTCACTGCCTCGCATGCTTGTAGCTCGCATGAAGAACTGTATTACATATCACTGACGGACCTTATGAAGCTCAGTGCGCTCTTGTGAATTCTGTAACATCTGTAAATCTTTACACCGTGGTTTCATCAGATCTGCCCGTGGATACTTTTGTCTCATCGGCAGATTTGTGGGGTGTGATAAAATCGATGTCCTAGTCAGTTTCTTCATCACTGATTTCAAGGCCAGCTCGTATTAGACTCATTTCAAATTCGAATTACATCTTAACATTGAAGTACCATGTTCATATCCCATTTACACATGCTCCAGAAACTGTTCTGGTGATGTGAAAAAATGTGAAATACGACGGAATATACCATCAAAAGTGTTTAGCCACGAGTATGGAAAAACTTCAGTCGTACACTGTGTCGCATCTTCGCGTGGTGCAATTCCTTTCTGATTACTCTTAAGGTGGTTTACAGCACTACACATTTCTTGATGGACACATGCCACAATGTTAGCGCCACTAAAGTTCGTTTGCATACTCCTGATGTCGTGTACTTTTCTTATAACAAGTTTCACACATGGTTAACTATAACCCCAATGATCTCCAAAGAATGCAAACACACTTCAGTATTTCACAGATCAGACAGACGACGAATTACTTTAGTGCTAAACGAAGGGATGCTTCAATAGTGTGAAAGCGGATGGCGCTTCCTGAGATCAAAAACTGACCTGAAGTTCCATCACTGACGTTTTTTATCAATAAAATGAAACGTGCATGTTGATGTCTTGTTCATTTTCTGGTAATTGCACAGATGGAATTGAAACATCGTTCACAAACAAAAGTACATGCACATCTTTTTCCTTTGACATTTATTGAGGTGTGTGTAACTGACGCATGGCATTTAGTAAATATCAAAGCCATTCGAAATTTCTATTAGTGTCCTGTACCTCATAATGATGAAAACCACAAGAATTTTTTGAGTAATAACTAATGCTTCCAAATGTGCTATTTAAATGAGATAAATAAGGAATAACAAAATTAAACAGGATCATAAAATAAGGAATTTCGGCATCACATTGGATGAGAATTTTTGACAGCAGAGCTTCTGGGGTCCGTTTGCTCATCGATAATACAGGGTCACTTTTTTCAACGTGGACGAAGTCTATGGATTGACAGAGGGGAGAATCAGCAACAAGAAAAGTCATATTAACTTATGTCCGCATATACATGGTTTCCATGCTAGAGACCATTCATTCACTCATACTTTGTCACAGAGACTGCGATCTAATAAAACGCTGGACCACGCGCTGAAAGCTACAGTTGTTGTTGTTCTATGTCCGGAGACTGGTTTGATGCAGCTTTCCATCCTATTCTATTCTGAGCAAACCTCTTCATCTCCTCATAAAGACGGCACCCTACACCCATTTCAATCTGCTTACTGTATTCATCTCTTGGTCTCCCTCTGCGATTCTTACCCCACACACTCCCCTCCAATGCTAAATTCACGATTTCTTGATGTTTAAGAATGTGTCCTACCAACCGAGCCCTTCTTTTAGTCAAGGTATTTATTTATTTATTATTTAACATTCCCCATTACATAGCAATATTACATGTTTGATGGTTTGATTCAGGCGGTTACATCAAATGTTCTTACAAACACAAGTACAGTATACAAGTTGACAGTGTTTACAAAGGAACAAACAATTTTATACATTAGGAAATCTTAATGAATTACAAGAATTGTAAAAGATTTATACATTAGGAAATCTTATTGAATTACAAAAATTGTAAAAGTCAGTAGTGTATTTATGTACTAAGTCATATTTACTGACGGGCCATCCTCCTCCTTTGGCAGCTATTTTTTTTTCCTGAGATGGTCCCTCTCTTTCAATAAATTGCAGCAGTCAAAAAGCACGTGGTCAATAGTTTGGACAGGCTTTCAGTTTCCCATGACCTGTTAGCATAGCTGTAAAATTCGGAGATATTGGAAGTTTAATCATTAAACGTTGTCGGATCGTAGGAAAATACGGTTTAGTGCTTCCCCCGTTTTTTGTTCTGTGCCACTCAATGTCCCATTTGTTCCTAAACTCTTCTCGAAGTTTCTTCTTTACGGCACTTGTAGGTATTTTGTTATAGCGTGTTGACTGTCGTGATCGAGCTGCTCTTTTAGCAAGGTTGTCAGCTAGTTCATTTCCCCATATCCCTTGATGTGCCTTAACCCATTCGAAATGCACCAGCCAGTTGTGTGTCTGCAACCTTCTGATATTACTTCTTATTTCTTCAATCAACAAGTTGTGGTTCCTTGGATTTCGCAAAGAGTCCAAAGTAATTCTGCTGTCGGTGTGAATTACTGCAGTTGTATCAGTATTCGAGAGATTATTTATGAACTCAAGAGCATTGACGATGACAAATTGTTCCGATTGATTGTTTGAGCATTCATTAGACAGTTTTAGCTGTATCTGGTAAGTAAGTCTCTTATTAACAAATATTGCTATCCCCGAACCCACTCCGTCGTCTGATTTGCTTCCATCTGTGTATACTTCAACAGCGTAGCTTTTGCTGACGTCCTTCTCAATTATCCTTGTAAAGTCTGCTGGGTGTGCCCAGCTTCTGTACTCTAGGGCGATGTCGATTGTCTGTTTGGCGTCTTTGGTTTTAACCAGGTTATAATATTTAGCTATTTCCTGTATCTTAAGTGTTATAGGCATGAGACCTGAAAAAACACAAAGTGCTTCGCTGGATGTCGTTCTGTAAGCTTTAACCATTTTTAAATTGATTAACCGTTGGAATCTATTAATTTTGGTACGGTTGTATTGTCGCTCTAGTGCGTCTATCCACATCGGTGAGCCGTACGATAATATAGGCAGTATTGCTCCTTTATAAATAGTTTGCAGTGCGGTAGCCCGCAGACCCCAGTTGAGTCTTGCTGATCTGGAAAGAGCGTTAATCAAGACCGTGCATTTATCTGTAATATGTTGAACGTGTTTGTTGAATGTAAACTTACTGTCGATTATAACGCCCAGATATTTTAGATGGTCTACTTGTTGAAGCACTTTGTTATTAAGGTATATTGCGGTTGTGAATGAGGCAAATTTCCTTTTCCTGGTGATGTCAGAAATTCTTTTTCTCCCCAATTCTGTTCAGTACTTCCTCAGTAATTACGCGATCACCCACATAATCTTCTGGAACACCACATTTCAAAATCCTCTATCCTCTTCCTGTCCGCACTGTTTATCGTCCAAATTTCACTTCCATACAAGGCAACACTCCACACAAATGCCTGCAGAAAAGACTGCCTCACGCTTAAATTAATATTCGATGTTAATAAATTTCTCTTTTTCAAAAACGCTTTTCTTCCCTTGCCATCCTGCATTTTATATCTTCTGTACTACGACCATCATATGTTATTTTACTGCCCAACTAAGAAAACTCATCTACCACCTATATTGTTTCGTTACCTAATCTAATTTCTTCAACATCGCCTGATTTTCTTAGACTGCACTCAATTACACTTGTTTTTCTGTTGTTAATGTTCATCTTGTATGAACGTTTCAACACACTGTCCAGTCCATTCACCTGCTCTTCCAGGTCCTTTGCTGTCTCTGACCGAATTACAATATCATCAGCAAAACGCAATGTTTTTATTTCTTCACCCTGAACTGTAATCCCTATTCCAAATTTTTCCTTGCTTTCCTGCTCGATGTACAAATTGAATAACATCGGAGAAAGGCTACAACCCTGTCTTACTCCCTTCCCAACTAATGCTTCCCTTTAATGCCCTTCGAGTCTAATAACTACGGTCTGGCTTTTGTACAAGTTGTAAATAATTCTCCTTTCCCTGTATTTTACCCCTGCTGACTTCAGAATTTGAAAGAGTGTATTCCAGTCAACACTGTCAAAAGCTTTTTTCTAAATCTACAAAAGCTAAAAATGTAGGTTTGCCTTTCCTCAATCTATCTTCTAAGATAAGTCGTAGAGTGAGTATTGCCTCCCGGGTTCCTACGTTCCTCCTGAATCCAAACTGATCTTCCCCGAGGTCAGCTTCTACCAGCTTTTCCATTCTTCTGTAAATAATTCGTGTTAAAATTTTGCAACCATGAATTATGAGACTGATGGTTCTGTAATTTTCACACCTGTCTGCACCTGCTTTCTTTGGGATGGGGATTATAACATTTTTCTTAAAGTCTGAGGGTATTTTCCCTGTCTCATACATATTACGCACCAGGTGAAATAGATTTGCCGTGGTTGGCTCTCCCAGAGACTTCAGTAGCTCTGAGGGAATGTGGTCCACTCCAGGGGCCTTGTTTTGACTTAGCTGTTTACGTGCTCTGTCAAGCTACAGTATACATTGTAAATGGTTTCCATGTGCCTCAACGGATGCATATTGTCACAACAAGAGCACTGAACTCGAAGTGGTGACAACGCTGCTGCAGTTGTCTACATCTGGAATAGGCCCTGCATACATTTCAGATGGTCTCATAACTAGAAATCGCACGGGTTGACGTACGGTGAATGAGCAGGCCATGCAACCGGACCTCCACGTCAGATCAATCCACCAATTGAAATGCGGCAACGGCGATGTGTTCTGGAGCACAATAATGTAGACGCCACATTAGCCTTCAAAGTATCAATGGCACAGTATGAGGTAAACTATGCATACCGTAACTGTGTTTTCCTGGTCTCGCACGTATTTGATCACAAGCTCTGTAACAAATTATGATTGAATAAAAGGTATCTAGCATGGAAATAATGCATTTGTGGACATAGGTACATTAGATATTATTGATGCATATCTCCTCCTCGATCAGTCCCTAAAGTTTGTGCACGGTGGAAAGAAGAATTTTATTCTCATATCATGTTAAATAAGGTACACTTTGGTATGTACATTGCATTCGATCGTTGCAGTTATCAGCCAGATACTACATTATACAACCTATTTTTCTGAACTGTTATACACCTTTTATCCAGTTATGATGGTCAATGAGCAAAACTAGTTAATAATGTAAAAGAAATCCCAAACGCTGCTATTTATTTTCTTATTTATTTGTAGTATAAGCCTATTTCGGAAATACTTCCATCATTAGGTATCTGTAACTACACTCCTGGAAAGTGAAAAAAGAACACCATGAATTTGTCAACCCAGCCGAGCGAAATTTTATTGACACACTCTTGAGGATATATACAACACACGATCATGCAGTCAGAACCATACGCAAGTCAGTACAGTCACCAAACCGTACACAATGTCGACGCTAGTGTCGTGTATATCCTCCTGTTCAGCAATTTAGGGTGCAACTTTCTCAAGAAGACGATTGTACAGGTGCCGAATGAAGTCTTACGGTATGGCCTGCGTTGCGGTTTCCAACTGATGCCTCAGCTGGATCAGATCTCGTGCCGGTCGTGTAGACCGCGCCAAGATGACGTTTCAGCCGACTCCAGACATGCTCAATGGTTGAAAAATCTGGGGATTATGATGGACAGGGTAGTTGACGTACACCTAGAAGAGCACGTTGGTTTGTACAGGATACGTGTGGACGTGTATTATCTTGTTGGAAAAGCACATCGCGTTGTTGGTGCATAAACGGTGGCAAGACGGGTTGAATGATGGTTTCAATGAAGCGTGTACTGTTCAATTTTTTTCACAACTCACATCAGAGGAGAACGGCCAGTGTAGTATATGGCTGCTCACACCATGATGCCAGGTGTTGGCCCCATGTGGCTCTCTCACATACACCCCAGATTTTCGCACTCCCCTGCACGACATCATACACGCGAACGACCATGATTGGTACCGAGGAAGCGACGACTCCCATCACTGAAGACGACATCACTATTCATCCCTTCATAAGCGCCTACCATGACGCCATTGGAGGCGGGCTGAACGATGTTGAGACGCGAGCTGAGGACACTCTAATGAGACACATGATCGTGCATCATTGTGAGGGGAGCGATATTCTACACTCGCCATTCTCCAATAGTTATCGTCCAGAAACATTGAACAGCGCACGGTACACTGAAACCACCATTTAACCCGTCTTGCTACCACTTATGCACCAACGAAGTGATATGCTTTACTAAGAGGCAAATGCAGATTCACGTGTATCCCGTACCACTCAACGTGATATTGAAGGTGTACGTCAACTACCCTAGTCAGCACGATCCTCATATCTCTGCCCCAGTGAGCATGTTTGAGGCCGCATGAAACGTCATGTTCGGCGGTCTGAATAGCGGCCTTTACACGGACAGTTCTGCCGGCCCGATTTGTGCCGCTCCGCGCCACGCAGGTAGCGACCCGGGCTGAGCCGGTCCCGGGGGGATTCGCCCACTCCGTCCCTCGCGCAGAACCGGCACGCGGAACGTCCTCACGTTTACACGGCCGCGCTTGCAGTACAGCTTTAAGCCCGTTTTAAACGATCAACGAACTTGTAATAGATTGCTAACAAGTTGCGTTAAAGGCGGCCGTCAGTTGTTTGAACGGCTGCACTAGTATGATCGCGCTAGTATCGAAGCGCGATAATTATAGCGATAAAGAAATAGGACGAGTTCTAAATTCGGTACTAGTGGGTTCACTGCGCATGCGCGAGCTAGCAGCTGTCTGCTGCAGTCGCCGCTCCAGTTAATCCGCCATTTTCCTTCGTATTTACTTATATTTCGCGTTAAGTCAAAGTTTATGATCAGAATGTATTACAAAATGTATTTCTAACGACGGCATTCACACTGTCCGTCACCAGACCGTCACCTAACGTCAACATCACGTTAAGCTTTCTCAAGAAGATTGTTTTGATTGAACGGTCGTCTGCTGACATCGGAAGTTAACCTATTTTTGTCACGCGATTTTCATACTGTAGTCGACAATAACGGTTTGCACGCAAACTTGTCTTATTAATCTTTAGTTTATTATTATACTTTGGTTTAGCGGTAAATTGCAAATGTTTCATGATGACTTAAATATTTATCTCAATTATTGTCCACCGAAAAGCGAGGTCGTACATCTGAAACCGAAAAATGTTTTATGATTTGCAATATCGTAACAGAAAAGACTGAAGCCAGTTGTTTATTTGAATAAGATTGTAATTTGATGATGCGATTTTCATTAAATAGCATTTTAAATGAAATAGTCAGTACAAATGAAGAAAAAAATTCTGTTGTGCATGACGTTATTAACAATGTCATTGGGCAAATCGTAGTAGATTAAGTAAAGAAGGTCTATTTACGGTCTATAAATATTTCTTGATGTGTTCATAATTTAATTTTTTTCACTTTAAAATAGATGTGAATGTTTTGAAATATTGTTCCACTACCCAGAACTTTACCACACTAAGTTGACCAAAAACATCGATTTCAAAGTTTTCTTTGGCCGTCAATAACATTTAGCGTTGTTTCCTCAATTCCAGTATTAAACTATGACTTCCTACATAACAAATCGGCTTGTATAACCTCACTTTCAACGTCGGTTATTACTGTTCTATTACGTTTATCGTCTAAACACGCTGCCACAAGATCTTGCTTGAGTTTGTAGTTCAGGGCTAGTACGCTAAGAGCGCTTCAGTAGTCTATTATCTATCTTGTTCACCTTCGTTCATCGTTTAAAAAGGGCTTTAGACGGCCGCGCCTGCAGTCCAGAACCATGGCAGACTCACGCTGTTGGACGAAGGAATCCCTGTGTGAATTTATTGACTTATACCGGCAACAGCCTTGTTTGTGGCGAATTCACAGTAAGGAGTACACAAAAACCTAACAAACGAGGCATACGATATAGTGGTAACTTTATGCAAACCAATTTTTCATAATGCTGATAGGGAATTTGTTGAAAAAAAATTAAGGTTTACATGGTTCGTTCTGAAAAGAAATGAAAAAAGGTTTTGGACAGCAATCGATCTGGTAGTTTATGTGCCCAATCTATGGTACTATGACCTAACATTCATAACGGATCAGGGGCTTACGTCGTCAAGCATATCGAATATGGATGGAGAATATGAAAGACATGTGGATGACGCCAAAAAAAATGTTCAAATGTCTGTAAATCTATCGGACCAAACTGCTTGGTCATCAGTCCGTAGCTTACAAACTACTTAAACCTAGGTAAATTAACCTACGGACAAACACACACACACATGCCCCAGCGAGGACTCGAACCTCCACGGCGAGCAACCGCGCGCTCCGCAGCGAGGTGCTTTAGACCGCTCGGATACTCCACCGCGGCGGTGACGCCAATAAGTGTGCTGTAAATGAAGAGCATCTCGATGACAGTATCGCCGCAGAAGAGGTTTTTGTAATTGAGGAGCAGCAACGTACCGAAGGAAATGAACAGGTTAGAGTTAAATTGTATTTTTCAAAGACGTAATCACAGATGTAACAAAGGAAGGCAAAAATATATGTTGTGAGATTACAGTAGTTAATTAATAAACACCTAAATAAAAATTCTTAGGCTCTTCCTAATTTCAACATTTCGTCGTGCCAAGACACACTCCTTTCTGAAACAAAATATTTTTTGTATACCTCTCTATTCTCTTTATCATTTTTCTTTGGATTTCTATATAACATATTTTGAAAACTATGTAGTTCCGTTGTTTGTCGCCAATGTGTTTTGCGCAGTAAGAAGGTCTCTGTGTCCACAGCTGATTGTGATAGATAGCCATGACTGTTTTTGCGCATAAAATTATGCAAAACACAGATAGCCAAAACAGAGTAACATATTTTTTCTGGTTTCATATCAATAGTTGTCTTTAACTCTCGAAACCGTGAAGAAATAATGGCGAAAGCATTTTCTACGACATTCCGAGCACGAGATAAACTGCGTGTCGCTGTTAGGCGTTCTTCTGATGGAATGCTTTTTTCGTCACTGTATATGTCTCGGTAATTTTGTGCTTAACCAAATCCAGCAAAATGTTAAACGAGGCAGAATGCATCCGTAAATAGTTTTTAAAATCATCGGGGAAATTATCGCGCAGTTTAGTAATTAAAGGCAAATGACTATAGCGGTGGCTGTATTCTTTCGCCCAAACACGTAGCTTTGATTTCTTTCGGTTCATTACAACTGCCACGCACATCTCAGCCGCACGGACACGGTCTCCCTGCAGCTGCGACCCGCTGCCGTGACGGCGCGCCGCGCAGAACTTTCGGACTCGCCCGAAACGCCAGTCGGCCGCTCCTGCGCGCCACCCCCTGCCGGGCTGCCGACCGCCGCTCCACGCGACGCGACGCGGTTCTGCCGGCGTTCCTGCCAGTCATGTGAAGTTGGCACCCCTTTTTTGGAAAATGTAAATTTTTTTCAGAGTTCTAGACAGATATGCAATAATTCTGGAGTTCTCTGTACAAAATTTAAATAGTTCTGCAAAATTTCGCCGAAAAAATACAAAATATTACCACAAAATTTAGTTTTTTCAAAATAATTTTTTACCTATTAGTACAAACATAGTTCTGATCACAGTTCTAAATAGTTCTCAAAGAGTTCTACAGGAAATCCTAATGACATTTTTCTGTGCAGATTATACTTCATGAGATAATTGCAAAAATGGGGAATCCATTTACAAGCTACTGTGAAGTTGGCTCCCCTTTTCTCAAAAATGTGCATTTTTTTCAGAGTTCTAGGCAGATATGCAACAGTTCTGGAGTTCTCTGTACAAAATTTAAATAGTTCTGCACAAATTCGCGAAAAAATTACAAAAATTATAACAAATTTTAGTTTTTTCCAAATAATTATTTGCCTACAAGCGTAAACATAGTTCTGATCACAACTCTAAATAGCTCTCAAAGAGTTCTGCAGAAAATCCAAATGATATTTTTTTGCCCAGATAATAGTTCATGAGCTAATTGCGTAAATAGGGAGAAAAACTACACAAAATTGCGCCAGAGTCGTGTGAAGTTGGCACCCCTTTTTGCAAAAATGTAATTTTTTTTCAGAGCTCTAGACAGATATGCAATAGTTCTAGAGTTCTCTGTACAAAATTTAAATAGTTCTGCAGAATTTCGTGAAATATCGCAATTCTGAATAGTGGGAGAGCTGTGAAGTTGGCACCCCTTTTTTCAAAAATGTAAATTTTTTTCAGAGTTCTAGGCAGATATGCAATAGTTCTGGAGTTCTCTGTACAAAATTTAAATAGTTCTGTAGAATTTCGCCGAAAAATAGTAAAAATTACCACAAACTTGTTTTTTTTTTAGTTTTTTAAAAATAATTATTTGCCTATTAGCGCAAACATAGTTCTGATCACAGTTCTAAATAGCTGTCAAAGAGTTCTACAGGAAATTTTTTGTAATTTTTTCGCGAATTTGTGCAGAACTATTTAAATTTCGTACAGAGAACTCCAGAACTATTGCATATCTGCCTAGAACTCTGAAAAAAATGCACATTTTTGAGAAAATGGGTGCCAACTTCACAGTAGCGAGTAAATGGATTCCCCATTATTGCAATTATCTCATGAAGTATAATCTGCACAGAAAAATGTCATTTTGATTTCCTGTAGAACTATTTGAGAACTATTTAGAATTGTGATCAGAACTATGTTTGTACTAATAGGCAAAAAATTATTTTGAAAAAACTAAATTTTGTGGTAATATTTTGTATTTTTTCGGCGAAATTTTGCAGAACTATTTAAATTTTGTACAGAGAACTCCAGAACTATTGCATATCTGTCTAGAACTCTGAAAAAAATTTACATTTTCCAAAAAAGGGGTGCCAACTTCACAGGACTGTTCCTGCCGGCCGGCAGGAGCGGACGGGCAGGTGCGCCCGTGTAAACGTCGCTTATGTGCGGCACGGAATCTGGGCCAACTGAGGCACTAAGTGGAAATTGCATGCCAGGCCATTCCACATACGCACATTCGGAACCTCTACGATCGTTCTCATGAAAGAATTACAGCTTGCATTGCTGCAAATGGAGGGTTTACACGGTACTAACGCCAACATCGCGGACGCTCACGTGCGTACGACTCTGCCGGTGTGATCGTGTGCTGTGTACATCCTTATGAAAGTGTCAATAAAATCCCCCAGTGCTGAGTCGACCGATTCATAGTGTTCTTTTTCATTTTCCAGGAGTGTAATATAATTTAATACTGTAGGTATTCTTCATGCAAAATGAAGTGTGCCATAAAATTTTAAATACCAGTTATTTTAAGTAAATAGATTTTCTTAACGTCCATACCTTATCGCTGGTCTGTTTATGTTTTCCTTTTAAATCAACCCCAATGGGGCAACAACAGTTATTTTGTTGCTGGTTGTAATATTGCGAAGTAATTTTTGGATTTTGATTCCGTATTTCCTACGTTGTTATACACGTAACACCTCGTTTAACAGATGACATATTGTACGGTTACAGGCTGTGTATGAGCTTTGCCTGTTATATAAACATATGTTTGTTTATCCGTTTTCTTGTTACACCATTGCGATAAAGTTTTCCATGTAATTTTTATGTCTCAGGTCGATTTCTTCATTGAGTATTTGTAGCGGATTGTTATGTGTATATAACAATATTTCCATTTCTTGCAAAATGTCCAGAAGAGGTTCTTCGGGTGCTACGTACAGAATTTTGATGGCTTGTACTAAATTGTCTGCTGTGTGTTGTTCAGTTTTTAAGTGGTAGAAAACAGTTTATGGATTACTCTTACAGCGTCTAGTATGTTCTCGGTATCTAATGTTAAATTGTAAGATGGAAATAGGCATATAGTATAAATAAAGAAGAACATATATAGCAGCGTTTGGGATTTATTTTACATAATGTCATTAAAGGACATTTATAACGCAGCAGACCGAAAGGACTATATAAATAGTTGATAATGATTTAGAAAAACAGCTGATGGTTTTAAAATGCATTTTTATGAAATATTCGTCGGTTGATAACAGTAACCCGATCAAACTTTGTAATTTTATTTTTTCCGCCTTATAGTACATGAGCAGTTGAGAATCTAACTGCTGCCGTCATTTGTTGCAGTGAATGCCACCGCTCATCTTCCAACGTGGGCATGCTGTCGTCTTCTCAGCCGTAAGGCGGCGGCATCTGCAGCGCCTAGCAACTCAAGATTCGTCCTATGAAGAATGCAAGGCGGCCTCTTACACCTCTTGTACGCCACTGTCTCTAATATGAGTCTATACTTTTGAAGTAAATGTTTATTGCAAAGGACCCTAAATGTAACAGGTAACAGCTTTAAACCAAAAGAAAGTAAGCTAAGGAAATGGCACAGCCATAATTAAGTCTCAATGTATATCGCCTCCGTCTCATGGCTCATTCTATCATGTGTGTAATCGTGAATATAATGTGCAGTTAGCACATAAGACATCAGTAGCGTTTTTCCCCTTGTAGTTACATTTGCATATGTCAGTAGTGCCACCCATCGACAGCAAGTACTGACCTTTAGAAATTTTCTTTTCCTAGGTACTCCTTAGTGATAATCTAATACTGATTGTAACCAGTCTTATCGTACTGAAAGGTACGTTTCTTTTGTCTTGACCAGAATAGCTAACTAAGGTACCCGTGCATATATCAGAATTATATATATATATATATATATATATATATATATATACAATGTGGTAAAACCATCATGGTACGAGTGTCTATAAGTAAACTTGAATCTTTATTTCTGTGTGTCACACAGCTGACAGAAATAGGTACTATTGTCAAGAATATTAATATATATATATATATATATATATATATATATATATATATATATATATATATATATATATATATAATTACGGACAATCCCAGAATGAAAGAAAGACACAGAAACTGAAGACATAAGTAGAAATAAAAAATCTGAATAAATGTTTTATTAATTGGTGGTATTCCATAAATGGAAATTATCTTTAAGATATTTTGTGGTATGATATACTAATATGAAAAAATATATTATACAATTTAATATTCTGTTTACATGTGCATGTAGAATTTATAAGCAACAAGGAAGGAGTCTTAGGGTTTAACGTCCCGCCGACAGCTTGGTCATTAGAGACGGTATAAGCAACAAAAGTATGATGAAAGGTACTACATATATAATAACAAATAGTCTTCTAGTAATAAAGAATCGTAGGCACATATACAAATAAGAAAATATATAAGAAGTCAATGTTGTAGATGAATGAATTAAGTTACTGGCTTGCTGATCTGAAATATTTTGTAAGATGATTAACCAAACATGAATATATATATAAAAATGGTAATAAATATTATATTTATGTATGTCTGTAGATGTTACTCGCAACATAAGAGTGCGAAATTGTCATTTACTATTACTACTATGGTGCATAAAAGTAAAACATTTGTATTATCATGAAAAAGATTTCAATATATATACTGTAGGAAAATATTTAGATTAAACGACAATATCTTCGTAGAAATAAGATCAATTTGTATGCCATAGGTGGATAAGAGTACAGTTTCCTTCAGGACTGTGAAGTTATTACCTCAGAGCAAGGAGCATGACCTTGTCCTAACGCACAATGAAAGGATTATTTGAGGAATGTAGCGTAAGTGTAGGAACGAGAAGAAAGCACACAATATATGTATTGTAAGTTTAGGATTCATAAAGAACATACAGTATTAATCTGGTTTTTATTTTTGTACTTATATAACCACTGTGTAATCCAGATGGAATATTTCCAAGAAACTAAGAGAAAGATACTCCGTTTTGTAATTTAGCCCCATTCAAATATTTATTTATCGATACTACGTTTTGGTACAACTGCGAATATTCCAGCCTGTACCCAGTAATGAAAGCTCTTTAACTCCCTATTTGTATGTCAGACACAATGGAGAACTCATTCACCTAATATCCTTTCATCTTAACGGTGTGCTGTTTTTATAGGAGTCATTACGAATTTCAAAATGTATTGCAAACCTCAGTAAATGTCATTAGTTGTTTTTTACCTGTAATAAACCTCGATTTGGAATTATGAATTCTGAATTATTTGAACATAATGATGTGAAGTTTGTCGGTGAAACTGATAGCAGCTACTCAGATGCCAGTCGCTCGGTTATAGCTTTATATGTGAAAACTGTCATTTCTCTGAGTGCGGGACATAGAAAAATTAACAAAAATGTCCTGTCAGTAAACATCGCTATGAATGAACAAGAATTTAAGATAGGCCTAGTTCTTCTTTTGTTAATTCTATTTAAGTATAAGCAATCATTCAAATGATTTCAGAAAATGTTTTTAGGAATTTAAATCTAATAAGTGTTATAAATGTAATGTAGACGTCCTTTGCATGTTATGGATGGATAGGTTCGAGAAATATATAGATGTTATCTATTGAAGAAAGAATTTTATGTGAAAGAAGTATAATAACAGTTGGGAATCATATAGATGTTACATTTTAATGAAAGAACTATATTTAAACGTTATAAAATGTATTTTAACCAGCATAATAGATGTATATGTATGTATGTATGTTTTACCTTGGATCTTTATCTTGAAATTTGAATAAAGAGCTTTAAGTTTCTATGCTTCATTTAAATTGTAAAGCATCCCATTTCCTTCTTTCACTTTGGAGCTCTGGTAGCTGATTCTTCTTACCATAATACTCATACATGCGGATAGTATAGGCGTAATACGACTTACAATAGGCGGTAGAGGGACTCTGAACCATGCTGACACACATTCTTTTCATTCTGCCACAAGAGCATATAAACTATATCCTGAAACATATTCAGTATGGCGTGCACATCAGTACAAAGTGTTAATATGAGAGTCTATGAAAATTTCAAACATATTTTCAAATAGTGATAGTAGACCAGTTTACGAAGTGACAAAATGACACTCTGTATACGCAAGCACAGTTCAGCTGAAATCTAAAAAAAGAAAAAAAAAATTATAAAAAATTCTTAATCTGTGGATAAGATACGTCCAATGTGTACATCATGTTCACACCATATAGAACAGATATTGGAAGTATTATGTGCCACATTTGTAATGCCTACAGTTTTTTTAATTAAATAAGACATAAATCACCTCATCCCGATACATTCGGAAGAAAATATTTTTGGGGCGGATGAAAAGCTATTCATTCAATATTGCTGCATACATGAGGAATAAAATTGCAGTTCACTATCTTGAAATACAACATTTCCACACCCGAATAATAACGAGATGAAATGATGAAGTTTCGAGATTCATTAGAGTTCAGAGCAGCTGCGAAAGCGGGCGAGGCGAGCGTTCTGCGCAGAGAGAGAGAGAGAGGGAGATACTTTGCGACGCTGACAGTTTCCTTCCGTTAGTTCGCGCACTCTGACAGCTGACTGCGCACGCAAGCATAAGCATTTTGCCACAGTGAGCGCGCACGCTGTCAATGTCCACGATTTAGTTCCTGTCTTTAAAAACTTTAAAATTTTAATGGTTTAGTATTTTCAACAAGAATAACGTTCTTCTAATTAAACGATTTCTTTGTATAACTACATGAGACATGCACAGCGATCGAAAGTACAGATACTTGAAGTATATTCAATCATCGGTATTTATGACCTTAAGGGTATCCATGACAGATCGTTAAATGATTTACCAAATACAGATTTTCTTTCACTGTGCAACCTATTAAACCATTACGATTTATGTATGTAGGCCTACTAGAAAGAAATAACAATATTCTATTGCTAGATTCGCGCTGTATTTTAATTTCCACATAATTAGTTTCAACAGACAAGCTACCATCTTCAGATCTTGTGGAATACCTAATTTATAAATTTAGATCTCGCTCCCATAATGAGAGTAGATCTGAATATTAATACAGCAGCATATGTTATAAAGTAAGTATTCCACAAGATCTGAAGATGGTAGCTTGTCTGTTGAAACTAGTTATGTGGAAATTAAAACACATCGCGATCCTAGCAAGAAAATATTAAGCTCAACACACACACAAACACACACACTCACACACACACACACACACAGCAACCACAGTAGAGTGTTTCCATATTTCAAAGAACAGGACAGCAGAACCGCTGCGACTATTAAAATTCTTTGTTAAAGAACACGAGCGGTTTCGAAATTTACAATTGCATCCTCAGGTGCTTAATATGTTTACACATGAATAAAGAACAGTCAGAATTTCAATATTTTTAAAATATAGGCGGGAAGGTCTTGTTTACTTACGTTAAATCATTATATAACAGAATCCTTTAATGATTTGACGTAAACAGACACAAACCTTTCCGCCTTCATATTAAAAATACTGAGATCGTTTAAACTGTAATAGTTCTTTATTCATTTGTAAACTGATAAAACACCTGAGAAAGAAATTGTAAATTGCGAAACCGATCGTATTATTTAATAAAGCTATTCTGTTCTTTGAAATATTAGACAATATTATTAATAATCCAAATAATGATCGCACCCTACAACATGTACAACTTATACGAACAAATTGTTTTATGAAACTTATTAATAATTTTAAAGTAGCTGCAGTCAGTCATAGAAACAAAGTCATAAGTACTAGTAAGTGATACATACATACTTCATGGTAAAAAAATCAATGCCATCGTCTTCGCTGTCGAACGACGAAGAATCGCACTCTGCAAGATTTATTACGAGTAGTTTCATAATAGTGTCCCTGCCAATTTCTCTCTCGTGATCTTTCTGCAATTTCTCTGCAAGCTGCCCATGCAGATTCTGAGATGGCCTCTACTGCCTCGTGCATAAGTCTCTCAACATGTGCAATTTTAATGTTTTTTTTCTGGAATATATGCTTTCACCTGAGCCCATACCAGTTCAATTGGGTTATAGTGACAATAGTATGGCAGTAACGTAACAACACGATGTCCATGCTGTTTTGCAATTTCATCTATCTCAAACTTTGTATGCAGGCTTGTTTGCATTGACAAGAACCAGCAATTCTTCTCTGGTATGTGAGGAGTTGAGAGGTATTCCGTTTGATGTTAACCATGCAATAATGTCCCCATTTCTAGAATTAGTAGAGGGAGCTTTGTTGACTTACGGAATGGATGCTCGCGTTGCCCATGACAATAACAGAACAGGGAGGGATGTATGGCAACAGTTGTTCTTTAAATCACTTTTTGAAGATACTTTATGTCATCTCAGAATAGTAATCTTCAGAATTGTTAGCCTTTGAAGCCTTAAAAAGCAGCTTACTCTGGGGAATGAAGCCAGTTTCTGCTGATCCGACATGAAGCACTATAATTATGCCACCCTTACCCATTTGAACTTTCAGTCCACCGTATCCATCACTCATTCTCCAGCACATAACCCTTGCATGATTCTGGTTGACGAAAGTCTCATCTAAATAATAAATTCGAGAGGTGCCGGCTTCTCTAATCTGCTGCATTGTTCTTAAAAACACAGTCTTTGCAGCTACAATATAGCTACGTACCAACAATTTTTCTTCCCGTCGTTTGCTTTCTGATACCTGAACTACATGTTATTCAGTATCCTCAACACGGTCCATTTACTTTCATTAAAATTCTCGGCTTTTTTCATATGTGAAACCAATTTTTCCGCTGTCGGATATTCGCCTCTAGCGTACATGCTGAATACTATGCGGCGCAAAACGTTTTTCGCGAAATCGTCTAGCTCACCCACTTCTTTTTTGCGCTTGTGGCATTTGCCTGGTGATTTAAAACCAGCTGAGTCACATGCCAGCAGAGACGCTGAACAGTCCTCAAGCCACTGCCGCAAGCCTCGGCCGTCTGCTCGTGGCATCTGGCAACGGCGCGACCCGCACCTTGTGCCGGCGCGGGCTCAGCAGAAGACAGACTTTTGAAGTACTGATACACACGGTACACTATTCCTCTTGCCTGTTTGTGCAGAACTTGGGATGGTTGATTAACATCACTGTAGACTATTATGGCAAAATAATCACTTAGCACAGAACACAGACACTAATAAACACCGAACTTGACGAACACAGCACAACCCGCACAGCACGAAGGCAGGAATGCCACTGGCGCGTGGTTGGCTGAAGGTCACGTGGTGCACTTCCGCTTACTGCTGCGCATTTGACCTTGACCCGCCTTCGTGCCTGCTCTCCACTTTAGTCCCAACGAATATTCCGATACGAGGAACATGGCATAATGTGCCAGCAACGTAATACAATAATATCTGTTACTCGGAGAGTTCTCTATAGGATAGAACACTTTTAGCTACAGTATGGGGGCATAAAACGTGCCTGCTCGGTTAGCCGTGTGGTCTGACGCACCTCTTTCCGAGACGGGGAGGCGTACCGTCCCAGGTTCAAATCCACCCAGCGGATTAACGAAGGGAGTCGGAGTGCCGGCCAGCCTAGATGTGGTTTTTAGGAGGTTTTTCACATCCCCATGGGTGAATACCGGGCTGTTCCCCAAGTCCCGCCTCAGTTACTCGTTTCGCAAACATTTCATAACACTTTACACTTTCACACATATAACACTATACGCAGACATTTGGGGTACACATTTCCTCCTGGGGAGCAGAGGGTGGCGATAGGAAGGGCATACGGCCACCCCGACAATATTAATATGCCAAATCTAAACAAAACAACGCCGACGGGAACGGGGCTAAAGAGAGAAAAGAGAAACAGGAAGAAAGGTGGAGGGTATAAATGTAGTTTGAAATTTCAGTCCCTCTAATTGCCTTCAGTCAGTAGCCGTTATTAAAAGGGGAAGAATTAATAAGCAACTGCCTTCAACTGACATAATCAACACTGTGCAACATAACGGCAGTAAATTTCCAATACAACAATCAGACAAATCACACGAACCGTAACCATCATAAATTGTTTTGTGGAGGTTTCCGCTACACTAACTTTCTGCATCTCATTATAAATGTGCCCAAGAACCTTACGCAGAGCTTCGTGGATATGATCCCACGAATTGAACTCTACTGGATATCTGAGTAACCATAATTTAGTTTTGAAGCTCATAGTTTCTCAGTTACATAGTGAGACCAATTTGTATACAAAACAACATTATATTTAACAGAATGAATTTCATTATTATAGTAATTTTATCTATTTACATTTGCGAATCCATTTGGACTACATTCATAGCAATCTTCAGTGTTTTAATTGAAGAAACAATACAGGTAAAATATTGAATGTTAAAAATACAGTGATTACACGCAAAGATCTGCCATTACATACTATGTACATTCTAGCACGGCCGACGTAAGCGCAATCTAAAATAGAAACAAAGTCAAACAATTAGTACACCTCATATGAAAAAGATGACAAAAATTCTTATATCAATAGTATAAATGAAGTCATCAATGAAAAGAAAGATATTTACCATTCTGATTCCATGGCACAACTGAGCGAACTGGTTACAAAACTTACGCAGCAGGCTTACATGGTAGATCGTAGAGAACTAAGAGGACGAACATGATGCAGAAAAGGTGGATGTACGAAATTCCATGTTGAAATATATACAGAGAGTGCCATTTCAGATATTTTTCAGAGGTATGAAGACGTGATGGGCCATTATTTGTAGATTATGACGTGTTTCAAAAGGAGTTCCAAATAAATATACACATCCTACATTGCACCTTTGTGTGAAGTGTATTGCTACACTTTGTCTACAGTAAGGGCAGTATCTTCAGCTCTTAAAATTCAGTCTGGCGTAGCCGTTGATGTTCAGAAGCGATGAAATAATATGATCAGTTCAACGTTACCCTAGATTGTTTTGAGCCGCGGTGGAGTGGCCGAGCGTTCTAAGGCGCCTAGCTGTGGAGCGCGCCACTGCTCGCCGTCGGAGGTACGAGTCCTACCTCGGACATGTATGTATTGATTGTGCTTAGCATAAGTTAGGTTAAGAGTATTGTAAGCTTGGCTACTGATGACCAGAGAAGTTACGTTCAAATGTTTGTAATTCTATGGCACCAAACTGTTTGTAGAGCTTATGGGACTTAACTACTGGTTATCAGTCCTTAAACTTACAAACTACTTATGAACTAGCTACTACTAAGGACGGCATAAATATCCATGCCCGAGGGGTGATTCGAACCCCCGACCGTAGTGGCCGTGCAGACTGTGACTGACGGGCCGCAGTAAGCTCGGCCACCGCGGCTCGGCCACCAAATTACGTTGGTCATCAGTCCCCAGTCTTACAAACTTCTTAAAGTAATTAAACTAATCTTAGGACAACACAAACATCCATGTCAGAGGGAGGATTCGAAGGCCGCGTGATCCGTAACGTGGCGCACCAGACCGCTCGGCTACTCCCGCGTGGAAGTAGTTACGTTCCAAAGATTTAGAAACATTTGAACATTTCCGAACTCGATTAATTTGAAACTTCCAGACAAAATAAAACTTTGTGATGGACCTAGTCACGAGCCTGCGACTTGTCATTCGCAGGCATCAGGTCTACCGCCTGAGCTACTTTTCATTCAAGTGTTAACATACCGTAAAATGCGGTTACATTGTGACAGTTTATAAGGTTTTTCTCGCATGGGCCGAACAGTGTCAATTATGAACTAGAATAAGTAATACCAAGAAGTTGCTACAACACCCCACTATGCGGCGAAATGTTATAAAACTGAGCATGATCAACAGAAGCCGTTACATAAGCGTAGGAAGTTGTTAAAAAGTTGTCCCACCTGGTGGAGCTACTTAGTGATATCTTTGTTTTTCGCTTTGAAATACATGGAAAATCAACATTGGTACAAAGTTGCCCCATCCAATGATGATTTAAATCAATACATAAAATATTGGTTTATTGTTTGGCAACATAAACAATACACAAAGGCACTTAATCTAAATTTGAATCATTCACATTAAAAACAACTCGCTTTCCTATTGGTGTTGAAATTATTATCTTGTAAAGAACTTTCTCCTTAGAATAATAAATACAATCATGTCGTTCGGGCCACTTCCAGTATAGTTTTGTTCTTTCCATGACGCTTACCATGTAACTTTTCCCCTTCAAAGTTTACGACCACAAAGTCATCAAGTTTGAATGCGAATGTGCAGGTGTCTTCTCCTGGCCCTTTTCAAGTGGCGGACGTTTCTCGTGTCTTGACTTATCGTAGTCGAAGGTGTCTCTGTCTGATGGATCACTTAATCAACTTTCATTGAGAGCTCCCGAGTCACTCGGATTTAATGAAATTCAAATGCAATAGCAGTGTACATAACTACAACACTAGGAGAAAGAATAATCTTCACTATTCAAGGTTAAATCTAGCTTTGGCACAGAAAGGAGTGAATTATGCTGCCACAAAAGTCTTTAGTCACCTACCAAACAGCATCAAAAGCCTGATGATAGCCAACAAGCATTTAAAAATAAATAAAAATACTTTCTGGATCGTAACTCCTTCTACACTATAGATGCATTTTTAGATCTAAATTAGTAAATAAAAAAACTAAAAACAACCTAAAAAAAATTAAAAATAATTGTGTCATTTAATATTTAGAACAAATTAATAATTTGTAAAGACACCTTTCATTAACCTGACACGTTCCACAACATTACGAAGTGTCGTTTTCATGATCTATGGAACAAGTACAAATCTAATCTAATCTAATCTCGGAGCCATACTCCAAAAAAGGACGCACAAGTGTATTGTATGCAGTTTCTTTAGTAGTTCTGTTACATCTTTTAAGGGTTCTGCCAATAAAGCGCAGTCTCTGGTTCGCCTTTCCCACGAAATTATCTACGTGTCCTTTCCACTTCAACTCTGAAGTAATAATAATTCCTAGGTATTTTGTAGAGTTTACGGCCTTCACTTTTGATTGATTTATCTTGTAAACAAAGTTTAACGGATTTCTTTTCGTACTCATGTGGGCGACTTCATACTTCTCATTATTTAGAGTCAATTGCCAATTTTACACAACCTGCGAACAATCTAAGAGAGGTACTTAGATTTTCCCCTAAATCGTTTATGAAGATAAGGAACAGCAGAGGACCAATAACACTACCCTGTGAAACGCCCGATATCACCTCCGTTTTAGTCGATGCCTTACCATCGATTACTACGAACTGTGTCCTCTCTCACAGGAAATACCCTGTCCAGTCGCAAGTTTGGGGCGATATGTCATAACCAAATGATTATACCGCTTAAATGAACATTACAATTAACGTCAAATCACGCAACAATGAAGCGAACATATTAACAATCAGGCGTACATACCTGTTTTCTGCACTTATATCACACGAACTGCTCCAGCCGCTAAGTTTACAACAATTTATGCAATGGCACCAAAGCAGGTTTAAATACGAACACACTGCGATTGAACAAAAGAAACGTGGGAGTTTCAGCCGGCTGCCACAAGATGGTGCAGCGCTAGAGACAAGCTGCTGGATCTAATTTTTTGTTTCTCCGCAGCCTGGACACAGCTGGAGGTTTTAAATAAGTGAAAATAAACGTATTTCATAAAGTAGCCCCTACAGTCACAAGGTAACCGCATTTTACGGTAGTTTATTTACATTTTAGGACAACTGTAGAGATATTACTCGACAGATTGGTATCGGTCCCAAGTTTAAGATGCCCGTAAACGACCGGGAAGACACTGTGCTGACCACGTGGCCCTAAACCGCATCATTTGACGTAGCGGTCGGTCGGTCAGAAAGCGAAACATTACCGTACCTTATGCAGCTATTACTTAACACATCTCTTAGAGACCCAAGGATACAAAAAGCCACAGATCAAGTGATAACTTTTATTCCTCTTTTGGAATAAGGACAACAGAAACTGTACAGCAGTGAAACTACCTGCCATACTAAAACTGTGCTCCGGATTGGGATTCAAACCCTGGGCCTTTGTCTTTGAGCCGCCCTGGCACACTTCACGGTCCGTCCTCCAAGATTTGATTTGATTTTCTCAGGGATGCCAAAACAGTCTTGGTCCAACCCGCCACTGCCCGCACCGAAACTAAGTTTATTGTGTGGTATCGCTCCTTGTATATCTAGTAAAGCCAACCAATGGCCTTGAACAGTGCAAGGAGTCCCTTTACCAGTTCTTTATTAGACACAATTTCTTCGGGTCTGGTTGTCCCAAATGTTCTGTGCCTTTTACTCTCCAATGCAATGCATTCGAAGATTAGATGTGATGCAGTTTCATCACCGTCACAACAGATCCTACATTTAGGGTCCTCTTCTGTTATTCCCATTGTGTGTAGGTGTTATTTTAAATTCCCATGGCCTGTCAGCAATCCAACCATGAGTCTAATCTCTCTTCTGTTCAGGCCCAGGATTGCAGAGCTTCTATTAAAACATGGCTTTGGCATCATTGCCTTGCCATGTTTTTGTTGATAGACTTTGGTCCAATATTTTACGTGCTGTCTTCTGAGCCAGTTACGTAGCTCCAATTTGATCATTGCCTTGGTGATTGTCAGTACAGGTTCCGGTCCAATAAATGGAGTCTCTGGCCCCATCCTGGCTAATCTGTCTGCATGGTCGTTGCCACTGATCCCCGAGTGGCCAGGGATCCACAATAGGTTTACTCTATTGCTTTCCCCTAGCTCCACCAGAACCCTGTGACATTCTGCAACAATTGTAGACCTTGTTGCAGGAGCTGCCTGTGATCTCGGGGCTGCCTGGCTGTCTGAATAGATATAGATACTACGGTCTTTGTAGCACCTACGCAAATTCTCCTCCACACACACCCTGATGGCAGTGATTTCGGCCTGGAACGTTGAGGCCAGTTTCCCTAGAGAGATGACGCCCTCCAGTCTTGGCTGCACCCCATATACCCCGGCCCCAACGCCTTGGTCTGATTTTGACCCGTCAGTGAAGCAGACAATATCCCCCGTACGGTGTCGAACTATTTTCTCCCACTGCTCTCTACTTCCAATTGTTATATTGAAAGGCTTGTTGAAGCAGTGTGGGGTTATAATATAGTCGTCTGGCATTTCCCCAACATTTTCTATATTAACCTCACTCACTATTTTAGTGTGTAATTTTCTCCAAGATTTACTTCCGCCAGTACCTGGCCACCTACCTTACAAACTTTACCGGGAAAGGCAAAGGCTCCGATTCCGAAATCCCAGTCAAACAGACAGTTTTGATCTGCGAGGAGGTTTCATATCAGCAAACATTCGATTGCAGAGTGAACATATCGTTCTGGAAATATACCCTAGGCTGTGGCTGAGCCATGTCTCCACAATATCCTTTCTTCCAGGAGTGCTAGTCCTGAACGATTCGCAGGAGTATTTGGGTGAATTTTGGAAGGTAGGAGGCGCGTTAGGGCGGACGGGCTTTCACGCGAGTCACAGTTATTAGAGCACTTGCCCTAGAATGGCAGAACACCCTGTTTTTTGGTCCCGGTGCGGCATAGAGTTTGTACCAGAAAATTTTACATCAGCGCAAACTCCGCTTCGGAGTGAAAGTGTCATTCTGTACATCATTGGCGTATAACACAAATTTTATACCCACACAAAATATCCGTTTGGCCACTAAACAAATAATTTTTTAAACAAATGTTTGACGCAACTTTTTAATATTTAAATTTTCATGGTACTATCTGTAAGTACATTTAAAAATGTGACTAATTAGTTTGTACAATACTACACAACGGTATACATTTTCTTCGTGGTAAATACAAATCACTGAAATTATTAAGTAATCTTGTAGTACGATACAGACCCTAAGAAGTAACAAAATAGCGTAAGATGGTGATCTGTCAGAAACTAGGAAACACTTTCGCTTTCAACTCAATCACATAAGGACTCCTTAAATTCATTGTGACATTTCTGGAATTTTGAATTACGCACACTTATATTCACTATTCTGGTAGTCACATAAAAATTTAAAAGTGCGCGACTGTTTGACATACTCGGTGGAGGTCCACGTCTGTAGTTGAGTAACAAAAGTTGTCTAACCATCATCCACAAAGTAATGCGTCGTAATATCAATTTCTGTTGCACAGCTTGAGATAAGCATCATTCAGTCGATCCGGTGGTTGGTGTGCATAGGATACAATGTTACTCTTCCTGCATTTTACTGTACCTCATGAAATCCACTGAAAAGCAACGCTGAGATTGTCGCTGTTTCTCTGTCCTTCTTCAATCATTTATGTTGCTCCATATTTGAGACTGCATTTAAAATGTGTCTTCTGCTCACCATAGCTACTTTCCGAATCTGTTTTGATTAAGACCCTATTGTTGGTATCTACTGGCGCAATGAAAATTTTGTACCCTGAACCAGGAGAGAAGAGTTTTTTTTTTTTTTTTTTTTTTTTTTTTTTTTTTTTTTTTTTTTTATGTCGCACATATTTTTCACAACCCTCGTCAACATGGTGCCTTCATCGGTCAGAGATTCGTCATCAGATTTCTTTTCTGTATACTTTTCAATAGGTAATTACTCTGTTTTTAAATTGTTCTTTCCGCTAGCCGCTGCCATCCATAGAACCAATACCACTTCCAGAGGTGCATTTTGATGTTCTTCATCCTGTACATCGTCAGTGACGTTGATAGCACCTTCGTCGATATATTGCGTTTGTCTCTTTTGTCGCCATTTCTCTGCGATGACACTTCCCAAAAAAAATCAAATATTCAAATGTTTGTTAAGCTTATGGGACTTAACTACGGGGTTATCAGTCCCTAAACTTACAAACTACATCAACAAGCTTATCCTAAGGACGGCACAAATATCCATGCCCGAGGGGGGATTCGAACCCCCGACCGTAGTGGCCGTGCAGACCGTGACTGAAGCGCCTCAGTCCCCTCGGGCACCGCGGCCGGCGATGACACTTCCACCTATACTTCAAAATGTACATAAGTTTGAGAATCTATGGGGCCATATTTCTAGAGCATCGATCTCTAGACCTACAAACCACTTAAACTAACTTCCGTTAAGGACAACACACATACCCATGAGCGAGGGATGACTCGAACCTCCGGCTGGAGCGGCCGTGCAATTTGTAGCATGGCACCCTTGATCACGTGGCCCACTTATGCTTGATACCATCTTACAACCGTGTATCTATTTCACTGGCTTATATAGCGCTTCTCCAAATTTCCTCATCATTTATCTAATCAGTGCTGCTGTTTGCCTCCGTAGCTCAGTGGCAGCGTCGCTGACCGCCGATGCAGGGCGCCAGGGTTCGATTCCCGGCAGGGGACTCGTTGTGTATTTGTCATTATCATCATCGACAGCAAGTCGCCGAAGTGGCCTCAGGAGAACGACTTGCAGTAAGCAGCCGAATCCCTTGGGGCATCCGGGCCACGAAAGCCATACGATCATTTCAGTTTTTTCAGTGACATTGAAATCGCCCTCGAAGCTTGGTTTACTTGTATTTTCAGTGTCCCTGTTCCCCGTGAGGTTCAATATCTGCTCGGAGTTGAATTCTGTAACATTCCCATTTTCATTTCTCATCTGTCAGTCTGTGATGTAACCGTAGTCGGTTCATACCTCCCTGCAAAATCATTGTTCCTGGTTAACCCGATTCGAATCATAATGTGCAGGTAGCTATTTTTCGTTACGTGTTCATATAAAGCATTCTGTGTTGTTATTTGTCATACACACCATACCCTGTATGATATGATCACAAGAGACACATGAGCTGGTTTTTGCGTTTTTAATTCTACTTTAACTACTTTATTAGCATTGCAGTTGCAATGCCAAACGTTTTCTTACCATATATCTTCTATGCTGTAAACAGTTCTTCAAAATGTAAGCACTTCTCTGATACTTTCAAATGGCAACTGGAACACCAAATAACGGACAATCACTTCCCGCGATCCAATAGTTGCGGATGTTATTGAAACTGTGGTGAGAGATATGACTTAAATGTAACTGTTCGCTCAGAAACCTCGCCAGTTACACATTTTACGTTCACACCATTCACAGTATTGTCGGTCTAAGCGCCTGTTATTTTCCATCAGGAAACCGTCAAAATTAAGCATCAATTTCGGAATAGCGATAGGATAGTCCCTTCTGTGCGCCATTCATAACAAAATTTCAAAGCTTCCACCCTGTAAAAGACATATTACTTACTGTTCAGATAACACTTCCTTGCACTACAAACAACATTCCACAGAAAACAAGCCCAGTGCTGCTCACAGCAACGGTGACCACCAGGGACGTTATCGAACTACGACGCGGTGGCCGAGGGGACTGCGTCGCTCCAGTCACGGTCTGCACGGCCACTACGGTTGGGGGTTCGAATACCACCTCGGGCATGGATATTTGTGCCGTCCTTAGTATTAGTTAGTTCATACGTAGTTTGTAAGTTTAGGGACTGATGACCCCGTAGTTAAGTCCCATAAGCTATACAAACATTTGAACTTTTTAATCACGACGCACGACAACCTCTCGCAGCTTTACTTAAGCCCATACCTCCTCCCTTACAGTTTGGTGTATGCAGGTTCTAGAAGTATAGTCTTTGCAGTTAAAAGCCTACCACAAGTTCAACCTACAGAAGATGGCATCGAACGGTGTACGAATACAGGTCAACGTTTCCTGTACTATTCCAGCCGGCCGCGGTGGCCGAGGGGACTGCGGTGCTTCAGTCACGGTCTGCACGGCCACTAAGGTCGGGGGTTCGAATCCCCCCACGGGCATGGATATTTGTGCCGTCCTTAGTTGTAGCTAGTTCATAAGTAGTTTGTAAGTTTAGGGACTGATGACCCCGTAGTTAAGTCCCTTAAGCTCTACAAACATTTGAACATTTTTGTACTATTCCAGGTAACAGAAAATTCTGTGTTTTAGCACTGCAAAACCTCGCGTACGTCAGGATAGAAGCAGTAAGAACGTGTCTGGACTGCGAGAAACTATTAAAGTCAATGTTGCTACAGTAAACACAATGGGAATACACTCTCTGAAGTCAAGGACCTAACAATGAATACTAAGGTGGGGGATTGGGATAAAAAGGTTTTAAATTTTAAATGTTTGCTAAGCTTAAGGGACTTAACTGAGGGGTCATCAGTCCCTAAACTTACAAACTACTTATGAACTAGCTTATAATAAAGACGGGACAAACATCCATGCACTAGGGGGGATTCGAACCCCCGACGGGGAACGGCCTCGCGCATTGTAGCATATTGCCTCAATGCACTCGCCCACTCCGCCACGGCGATTGGAATAAAAAAAATCCTTAATTAAAAAACAGTTAATGATGAAAATTACAAGAAGTAAATCAAACTGGATGAAACAGGGAGACAAGCCACTACAAATGATATTCAGATCAAAAGTGAACTCGTGATTTAATAAAATAACTCGATAACGACGTTTTATGAAATACGAAAATTAACTTGAGCTTGGAATAGTAAATAGTAAACTAACACAAGTAAAATATGGAAAGTAAAATCTAATGGTATTGCTCATTCCGTCAATGACAAGAATACACCCCTTGAAAATCGATCGGACTATGTCGTGGTGCTTTGTTCCTACATTAGATAAATAACCTCATCTTACTAACTTCGAAATTAGATGGAACACTGTAGTTTCGGTAAAACAGGCATAATTGTCAGTTGCCACATAACAAACCAGTGCTGCATATATGATGAGAAACAGATAACGCGGTAGACAATAGAGTACAGTTCTCTTGTGAAATCATTCTTTGTCCTCCTGTTTCTCCAACCATAACGGTCGACAGCGCCTATGATAAGACAGTCACTATCTTCTATGCCGTAAACAGTTCTGCATAATCTAAGCACTTCTCTACTTCTCCTGTCTTCCAAAGATTACACTGAACCATTCCGCAGGTTGTGCACCGCAGCATACGTCACTATAGGTCACTCTAAAGGGAAATTCCTCGGAAAAGATATATTTTTGTTTACATTAAGCCACTAAGTATGGCCATCTATGTTGTGCACAGTGTGATGTATGCGTGTTTCGGGAATAAGAGTCGTTGCGGTTAAAAGTCTACCAACGGGTCAACCTACAGAAGATGGGAGTGCACGTTCTACGAAGACAGGTCAACGCTCCCTGCAGGATTCCAGGTAATAGCCATTTCTATGTTGTAGCAGTGCAAAATCTCGCGTGTGTCAGAAGTGAAAATCGTAAAAGAAGTATGAATGTTTCTAGACTACGACACATTACTAAAATTAATGTTGCTACATTAAACACAATGGAAATATGCTTTCTGAAGACAAAACCCTAACAATCAATCCTAAGGTGGGGAATTGCAATAAAAGATCATAATAATTAATTCAAAAACAATGAATGATGAAAATTACAACAGGTAAATCAAAACTGGATGAAATAGGAACACAAGCCACATAAAATGAAATTAAGAACAAAAATGAACTTGTCATGTGTTAAAGAACTTCAAATTGACATTTTATAAAATACAAAATTCACTTGATCTTGGAACAATAAACAGCTAACACAAATAAAGTAAGGAATAATGTAATGGTATTGCACATTCCGCCAAAGACATGAAAAACTCCCAGAATTTCGATAGGACTTATTTTATTTAATAGTATGATGATACACAGCTTGGGTCAAATACATAATTTTGAGTGTATACAGTGTAAGAATTGACAAGCGAAATACAGGTACAGGATCAGATGTACAAAGTGTTGTACTAAATTATGTGAAGATTACACAAGTTCTTAAATTTCAAATTCCAGTCCGTTGATCCAGCTGACCCCTACAGGTGATACATGGTGGACGTCATTTATTGATTCCCTGAAGGCTCGTTTCGGGCAGTCACCAAAAATGTAATTTATTGTCTGCAGGGCAGGTTCACAGTCACAATCGGGAGATGTTGGCCAGCCCCATTTGTGCTGTACATATCCGCAGTTCCCTTGTCCTGTTCGGATGCGGTTGATGATTCTCCACTGGCGTCTGGGGAGCGCGAAAACTGGAAGTCGCATGGAAGGGTTTTCAATCAAATAAATTAAAAAACACAATTTTGTGTATGCTCTACGAGTTTATTTTTGTTTACTTAACCGGTTTTCAGCTTATTAGGCCATTTTCAGAGTACTGACTGCTGTGTCAAAGAAGTTACAATGTTTAGATACAGTATGGGGAGAGATGACCAATGTCTACACTTCTTTGACACTATGTTGTTACAGTTATCAACTTAAAAACCAAACAGTGGTAAATGTTTATACAATGTGTGTGAAGGATAAAACAAGGAATAAATTTGAATATAGCCTGGGAACTGGAACTACCTACTATTATAAACAAACTGATAATACTGATAAATATATATAAGTGCCTTGATAATAATTTTTGGGCGATAATTATAGATGGTGTTACATGTGACAGTTGTAAGGCCAGGTTTGGAGTGGCATCAAGAACTTAGAATAAATAGTTACTGCATTAGATTAAACTAAAACAAATCTGTCTCATGAAATTAGTATTCTAAAAATTCAGGTAGCTGAAAATTAATATTATATTGTAAGCTACACTGTGATCAAATTTTCCAAAACTTAAAAATAAATCATTATAAATAAATACACAGGAGTTTGGGACTGTGGGTGTAAACAAGAAATCCAGATGATTGTTGAACACTGACGATTATTCCCTCTGACTTTTCCATGCTTCGTTGACGTTCGAGACTTCAAGATTTTCTCTAGTTATACAAGGTGGTTTTCTTGACTACAAAAGCTGATATTCTGCTATCAATATATCGCTATGTACGGGTTGCTTGGGGTTCTTCTGAATGTTTGGCCAGATCTTCAGGGGAGCATCTGATCTTCGTAGAGCTCGATGTTGGATCTTACTTAAAACTGCTAGCCATTCAGTTTGAGTGCTACGATGGAAACTGTTGCAAAGTTGCATTGTCTGGTTGATTTGCACATCTGTCTTCCTAGAGTGAACACTATTCTTCCAAAGTGGAGGACAGTATAGAGCGACAGAGTTGACAGTGCCAATTCGGTAGGTCGTAGGGTTTCAGCACTGCAACCCCAGGAGGTATCAGCAAGCTTCTGATATATATTATTTCAGGTTAAAAATAGTATGTGTTTCGATGGTTATTTCAAACTAATGTGTGTCTGTGTGTCCTTGTGTGGGAACAATGTCATGTCACTGTTTTAAGTGACAGTGGCCGATAAAAATCACAAATTTTCTGTTGTCACTTTGGTTACAAAATAACTTGACTTATCAATGAGACGTAGTACCTTCTTCTGCCCTGTTAGAATAAATTACAACTGAGATGGAATGCAGTAATCTTTGTGTATGTGGCTTTGTTTTATGTGCAACGGATAACACTAAATTGTACAGTAGTTATTAAAAGAACTGTAATTCAACTCGTAATCTGTCTACACATTAATCTCGTGTGTGAGAAAAAAGTGAGCAAATGAAATGTTCAGATTTGCTAGCGTGCACCATATACTAGTAAACATACTGTACATTCCCAATTCGACTGCGAGAGGCAACAAACCAACGTGCTACCACTGTAATACGTTTGTCACTCGAATATATATATATATGATTTCAAATAAATGCATTTAGGATTAATGGGATACCAAAATCAATGCACTTGATAATGTGACTATCTGTACAAAACTTACCATACTGATTCAATGGTATGAAAATGTCCTTCAAATCTGATAATGTTTTCAAAATATCACACTCTGCAAATATTTCTTTTCTCATTACGTGATCTAACTTTTCTCTTATCAGACAAATCACTGTAACAGTTACTAATTTTAAATGACCTAATAATGTGGACTTTCATTGAAACTGAGAAAATTTCTTACTATGAACTACACTGAACTTACGAACAAACTACTTCCTACTCTCATTGATAGACAAAATTAATCATGTAAAAATGCCTACACTGAACTGTTCTAATTAAGACTTATAACATTAATAACACTATTCTTATGCAACACTGTCACAAGAAACAATGATCTCAATGACCAGATGTGATGCAAATTAACTTTCAAATAGGTGACGGAAAGAAGGACTGGTAAAATGACTCTGGGTTAAATGATAAATGCAAGCTGCACTTATCTGTATTCATTAGCAAAAGACAAACACCAACTGCAATCCTTCAACTACAAGCTACCATTCATAATAATATAAATGTACAAGTTTTACCGTATTTGTGACAGTATTCATTAACATCAGCTTCCTTACAAAAATTACAATCTGCAGTCTTGGCTGTCACTCAGCAAAACGGCTAAAAGCCTTAAACTTTACGATTTTTACTCTTGGATTCTTACACACCGACTGTCGTACTCGATAGTTCCACGACTTCTGCTCATCGACTGTACTCTACGACAGTCACACAACGACCATCTTAATACAACAACTGCGAGTGCAAGACACACTCCAAAGATAAAACATACAGTCTTTGGTTTACAGCAGAGATAGTCAAATGACTTCAGCATGTTATATCGATTAATAAAGTGATACAAAATACTATATAATTTTTTTTCTACAGAATTACAGCTTATGTTTCTATAACAAAATATGCTCCAGGCTCAATGACTGGTAAAATTTAGCGAGAATTGTATTACGTACTCCTTTTATGGCCTTCACTTCGGCGGCCACGTTGGAGAGATGTTGTCGGAAAGTTATGGGCCTATCGAATGTTATTCCGAGTTACTTCGGTGTGTTGTAGTACTGCAAGATTTGTCCACTGAGTTTGACTGCTGGTTTATAGTTAGAGTGCCTATTTCTACGTGAAATTCTGAAGCAACAGTTTTCTGAAGATTTAGGCGGAGGGACCATTTCCTGAAGTACGTGTCCAGGTTTTCCATGTCGGTAGTTAATCTACTTTCAGCAGTATTGAAACTGGAGCTCTGGGTTACCAAACAGATGTCACCAGAATACTTGAATTTCCCTAAGGATGTGGCTGGCAGATCGTAATTGTTTAAATTGGAAAGGATAGGGGCCAATGTAGACCCTTGGGGTAATCCGTCATTTTATTTGTAGACTTTGATTCTGTCGTTATCAGAGTATATCTGGAAATGTCTGTTGCTTAGCATGTTGCTACAGTAAGTAGGTTTCTGAGTTTCAGGCACTGAAGGATACTTTAAGTCACACTTGCCTCTAGGTTGTGCTAAATGAGTAACAACGACAGGAAAATACCTGCTACCCAAAGAATGAAGAGCAAAAAACCAAGAAGTCCTTTTCAGGACGCACAAGGTCGATAAATAACTGTATCTTCATGACTTCGAAATTAAATTGAACAGTATGGCTTCGGTAAACATGGCACAAATGTCAGTTACCACCTAAAGAGCCTGTGCTACAAATATGATCATAAAAAATAGCGTCATCGTTCTGGAAGCCACGATGTAGATAGCATAAATATCAACGACAGTCAGCTATCTCGAGATCTTTTTGAGTGATTCTTCCGGTTGTTCTCGGTAGAATATCATACTGAATTAGAAAGAAAATCACAATTTTGTGCATGTCCGACAAGTTGTGGCATAGACACAAAATTCTGTTTATTTTGATTCAGTATCTGGAGATCTCCCAAAGTCGTTGCCGGGATGGCTCTTCTCAGAACAACCGAATTATGCCACCCCCCGACAAAACAGCAAGGGGTTGTAGTCGCTCAGACGACCGTACCCCGAATCTTGTCGATATCGCGGTGGGTATCAGAGTACAGATCTCTTGCGCACACAGTGTCCTTTTTCTCCAAGCATAACGGTCGAAAGCGCCAATCATATAACAGTTAGTAGAATTTGCATAGTGACAGTGAAGTTAAATTGCAGTCAAATTCCATACCTGTGGATAAACGGAGAAGGGCGCCATTCAGGCTACACTCTAGTGTCAGACTTTCCTACCATCTGACAACAGAAGGAGAAAGAATAATAATTATATTGCATAACAAACTCTACAGTATTTACCCAAATCATCTTCCCACCTTGCAGAGGAAAGGCATATTTCGCACCACGTTCCTACACAGCAAGAGCAGATCAACCTTTCAGAACATCGAGAACTAACAAGTTTTCATAGGAAAGTGGTTATCCTTCGATAAAAGTTCGGCGATGTTCTGTGAATGACCCCACTAATTACCAACCGCACTGCCGAGGAAGGGATATCCGCGCATACACAAAATGTTCAAATGTTTGTAAAGCTTATGGGACTTAACTGCAGTGTCATCAGTCCCTAAACTTACAAACTACTTACGAACTAACTTATATTAAGACGACACAAACATCCATGCCCGAGGGAGGATTCGAACTTCCGACGCGGGAGGCTGCGCGATCCGCAACGTGGCGCTCCAGACCGCTCTGCTACCTTCGCGCATACACATTGAGGGATATGTCAACAACCGACCGCTATCTTACAAAGCACTGTAGTGAAGCGGTGGTACACGCTGCGACACAGCTAACAGAGTTAGTGTGAGAACTCGTGTCATTGCAATATGGAACGAAAAATGGAGCAAAAAGTGAAACGTGTCTTAAGCTTATGGAACTTAACTGCGGGGCCATCAGTCCCCAAACTTACAAACTACTTATGAAGTAACTTAGACTAAAGACACCACAAACATCCATGCGCGAGGGAGGATTCGAACGCCTGACGGGGAACGGCCCCGCGCATCGGAGCATAGCTCCTCAATGTCCTCGGCCACTCCGCCGCGGCAAAATGGAACAACTCGTTAACACCAAGTTCTGTTTCAAATTAGGCAAAACGGCGAAGGAGACCCTTCGGATATTAGTGCAAGTGTATGTTGGTGAAGCTGTGAATAAGAAGTGTGTGTTTGAGTTGTTTGACCGCTTTAAAGACAGAAAGTAAGGTGTCGAGGATGAGCCACGTTCGGGTCGACAATCCACAATACCAATTCCAGACAACATCGAACGATGCTTTCAGATGAGCAGTCGCTTTGAGAATTGAAGATCAGCACAGACAATGTAAGCACTATTGTTGGGAAAGATTTGTCGTTGCCGGTTGAGGAGACCCAACAACGCGTGACCTCAGTGCCCTGAGCGATTCCACAAGAAGCGTTTGCTGACAGTTTACAACAGCTGTACAACCGATGTCACAAGTGTATTGTAGCCAATGGCGATCACGTTGAAGGCCAGTAAAGATATTTTGCTTAAGTCTTGTTTCCTATATTTCCCGAGACCATTCACCGAACTTTTAAGACGCACCTTGTACCATAGCATCCATTCATATTTTATAATATTTAGCACAAACACAGATTCTGTAACGGGACAGACAATGATGAAATGAAATTATGTTCAAAGTACAACTCACTATAAACTATGATAATTTGAAAAATTATCAGAAAATAGATGACATGTCTCAGTTTGTACCTTCCAAATATTATACTATTGTTTCAGTGGAGGCTGCAGGATTGTGGTAATAACGGACAGGTTTCAGCACGACAGCACACATCACAATAGATAGCTTTGAGGCGGAATTCGTAAAAATCAACACATTTGCTTCATAGTGAGCCAATAACGCCGTTCAAGTACCATTTGCATACTTTGGTGTTCCAAGTTTCCAGAAATGAAGGTGATTCAGTGCAATGTCTACCACCAATCGAACCTACGGCAGTGGCATCGAACGCTCTACGAATACAGGTTAACAGGTATTCCAAGTAAGAGACAACTCTGTGTAGTAGCACTGCGAGAATCTGCATGAATGACAAATGAAAATGGTAAACGGAACAAGAACCGGTCTAGACTCCAACACACCAGTGAGTTCGACTCTGCTAAATTAAACACAATGTAAATACGCTTTCTGAAGACATGACTTTGACGGCGAATATTCAGGTGGGAGATTACGGCAAAATAATAATTGAATCAAAAGAAATTAATGATCGAACTTGAAGCACTTAAATCAAAATTGGATGAAACAGAAACATTAGCTACATCAGTTCATTCAGACTATACAATAGTTGATTGTACTTTAGATATATGAACGTATCCACCTAAATTCGAAATTAACTTAAACTCTCTGACTTCGCCTTACCTGGTATGGACGTCAGTTCACTCACACTACTCAGTGAGGCGAATCGCACGTTAATAAATAGCTTCGTGTGTATTAGTAACAGTCTGACTCTAATCACACTTTTTCGTTGGTAATTATAAAAAGTAAATGCCATTGAATCCATTTCTATTACCCCGTTAGTTCATTTTCATGTACCAATAGCAGTTTTAATTATGTCATGCAACATTGCTAATTAAAAGTGACTTTCATCCAACACTTCATCTCTTTATAGAGACAATTTCTATTGTGCAATGATAAGAAACTTGAAATTGCTAATCAGAACTGTTCCATTTACAAACCGTGCAATAAAATTTGGTCCTGCACACTAGCACAATACAACACAAGAAACCTCTGTTGATATTATATACTGTATCGTTTCAAAGTAACTTCAAGTCGGGAGAGGCAGGATAGTCAAAATATTGCCACCAAAAGTATATAACTTGCGATCTGTCATTTTAAAATCTATGTGGTTATCTGTTTGTGCAATGTGAGGTAATATTGCCTTGTATTACTTAATTGCACGAAATTCAAGTAGTTCCTTAAAAAATTCACTAACAAACTGTCTTCTTCTCAAAATAGCGTTAAATTTTCATCAGTGAAATATTCTTTCCAATATCAAACATCTATTCCACAAAGACTCTTGACATTAATAGAAGTCTTGAGAAAGTACATATTTCTTGATGAATTATTTTATTACAACTTGGAAAAATTAGAACACAGCTGTTATACAGATTCCAGATTACTTCTCAGGGGTGAATTTATACTTAATTATACATATGTCCATTTACAAATATCACATATATTGTTAAAGTAAACACATTTATTCTTTTTTATTCATATTTCGTCAAGACAAGCAGCGCAATAAGACTCGGAGACTTCTCCTCCGCTCGACGGCCTTCGATGGGAGTCAGTGGGCAGATATACCGTCTTTGGAGTCGGCGGCGAAGACGCTCACGACGTATTGCTGCGTCACTGTTTCTCGACGTGAAACAAACAAAAATCACAAACTTTAAATACATCAGTAATATTGAATAGAATTCTTTCATTAATGTATTAAAACCTCCTTAAAATTATCTGTAAAACTGTTCTTTTTGAGGGGTTGAATAGATACTTCGGAACTTTTACCATTACAGCTCGTTGTGGAACCGACGATGTGAGTAAACAAAAGGGTCAACACCAGTCAGCTATAGCACAAAGTCGCCACCAGGACTATTCAGTGCAGAACACAAGACTCATAGCATCTTCAGCAGCCGCCGCTCAGACGACCAAACCACGGACCTCATCCCTCTCGCAGAGGATTCCAGAGTCAAGCTCAATCACGCAATAAATTCCTGTCTACTTTATTTTTCCACCTTAGTAGTTGGAACCGCCAATCATACAAAAGATATTTGAGTTTTACTTTAAATATTTCAACAATCAAAGACCGCAAAATCGATTTTTTTTTACCGACGATTACTTTCTGGCTGCCCTGAATCCATTCTCAAGTTTTCCTGTGACACAGAAAAGTCATATGTTACAATGATAACATTTTATTGAGAACTTGTTTGGATAATATTTTAAAAATGCAATTCAAATCGTACATACCATGCTGCTGTCGTCTCTACAAATGCAAAAGATATTTCCTCCAGTTTACACTCATATGGTGTCAGGCATCAACTACCAGTACATCTGCATGTCTTCTAATCAGGAAAGATTTGGGTAGAGGGCGCTACATACAGAAATAGTTTTTATTACATGATATACAGTCAATTGAAACGATTATACCAAATTGTAACGCCAGTAAATATGCCTTGTATTTGTAGAGACGACACCGGCTTCGTATGTACTATGATTTGTATTGCATTTTGCAAATACAGTTAAAATAAGTTCTCAAGAAAATGTGGTCATATTATGTGGGCTACATCTGGTTTCAGGAACTGTCTTTACGACCCGTGACTTTCCTATGTTGTCGGAGGACTTGAGAATGGGCTCAGGCCATCCAGAAACCAGTCGCCAATAAAAAAAAATAGTATTTTGTAACCTACGCTGTTGAAATATTGAAAATAAAAGTAAGAAATTACTGTTCATGAAAATCCAGAACGCTTGAAATTGATTTGTAAACTTTGCCCTATCTCAATAAAGTGAAATGTTGAACACATTTCTTCGGTATGGAAATACCGAGAAGAGCGCCAGTCAGGGCACGCTCCATTCCTGACAAGGGAATGGTCTGACTTGTCATGCCGAAACATGTATTCATTTTTTTAGCACTGTTAGTTACCACTGAAGGAAGTATGTATGCGGAATGTTAGCTGCTGACATGACATGGAAGTCACCTAAAAAAAAAAAAAAAAAAAACAAAAAAAAAAAAAACACGAAAATGGCTGTTTGTCCTGCTTGGCACTTGCGGCGACGGCTGGCCACCCCTGGAAATGGCGAGTCGCGAGCTGTTGTTATGGTGAGCGTTATGCGCATGGTTGGGAGGTGCGGCCGTCTTATCGCGGCGTTCTCTAAAGAGGAATATCGTTGCACGGTTTTCGTGGAAAGTGGAAAGGAATATTCGTTTTTGTGGCATGCACTTCCTTTTCATTTCTGGTACCTACTTCGAAACATACCGTCCTGAAACTGGTTAGAGATGTGAAAGATATTCTGTACATCTACATTCATACTCCGCAAGCCACTTTACGGTGAACATTCAATCTCCCCTCACAGGTGATGGCGAGCCCTGTAATTGTTTTGCTGCTTGCCATGGAGATATACCACACACGCCAAACGCAGCAATCAACAGAAAACACGCGTGAAGACTATGTGATGTGAGACATGGTAGTTAAATTTCTAGACGAGCATGTAAATAGCGCAGACATGTGGCTAGAAACGACTGAAACACTCGATATTGCAGACTGTGAATCTACAGGCGGTGAAGAAACGGAAGAAAGTTGCACACATGAAAACTCTTCGAGTGATAGTGCCACATACCATCATCAATTATCTCCGAAAGCAACACCAGCAACTACAATTACATTATGAGACAAAGAAAAAGCAGTGAAGTTACAATAAGAAAATCATCAAATACGCAACGCAAGATGGCGTATGCCTGAGAGAGTTCTGGGCGAGGAATGTCGTGTGATATCTCCAAACGGCTGGTTTTCGTTAATTCAATGGCGGATTTAAAATTTCCGTTATTTTTGCAAATATCTCTCAAACGATACGAGATATGGAAAAAATATGAGGGAACAAAGTTGTAGAGAATTTCCTTCTCTACAAATTCGGTTATTAAATTTTCGTGTCAGATGAACGGTTTATTGACAATTGAAATTACATTACAAACGACTTTTTTGTATTATTAACGTATTTCGTGTCCGAAATATTTGCAAAAGCGAGGTTTTTGTCTCTGGTAGCCAACAATTATGTCTGTAAAATTGTCTGTCAATTATCTCTGTATGTATTTCGTGCCGATCGGTTGAACGGTTCGACCTAAAACGTCGGAACACGTTACAGACAGACATCGTCAAATCGCCGTAATTTTTGCAAATATCTCTGCAATGATGCAAGATATGAAAAAAAACGCAACAGAGCGAAGTTGTAGAGAATTTTCCCCTCTACCAATTAGGTTATTCAATTTTCGTGTAAGATGAACGGTTCGTTTGCAATTACAATTATATTACAAACGGCTTTTTTATATTATTGCCGTATTTTCTGTCCGATAAATTTGAAAAAAAAGGAAGTTCTGTTCTCTGGCGACCTACAATTATGTCTGTAAAATTTGGTGCTGATCGGTTGAACGGTTCGTCTTAAACAGGGCCGGCCACGGTGGCCGAGGTGACTGAGGCGCTCCAGTAACGGTCAGCACGGCCACTACGGTCGGGGGTTCGAATCCCCCCTCGGGCATGGATATTTGTGCCGTCTTTAGTCTTAGCTATTTCATAAGTAGTTTGTAAGCTTAGGGACTGATGACCCCGTAGTTAAGTCCCATAAGTTGTACAAACATTTGATTTTAAAAACAGGGAACACATTTCGGTCAGACAGACATCCCAAAATCACCGTTATTTTTGCAAATATCTCCGAAACGATACGAGATATGAAAAAAACATAAGAGAGCAAAGTTGTAGAGCATATTCTCCTCTAAAAATAGGTTATTCAATTCTTGTGTCAGATGAATGGTTAACCCGTTATTTTCATTTAAATTTCGAGCTGTCAAAAGACGATCGCAAAGGCCTACTTTTAGTGTTACTACCACAACCTAAAATGGGCCAAAACTATTGTCAGACGCTTGAGAGAATAATCTGAATATTTTATATAAGGCCACACAGAAACACGAAAACTCTCACTCGCACAGTTTTTCCTTGCTGCGGCTGAAAACGTTCCGCACTGCACCTACAGACAGCTTACTACACAACTGCACGTCGTAATGAATCTGTCAGAAAAAATTCGCACTGATATGTTTTACGGCCCACTTCAGATATGGTTGTAGTTTTATGATATTTTGCAAACATTTCGGTATATAATAATAAAAATGTTAATATTAAACATTGATGGGCGATAGAATCACGATTCTACTATTCACATAATATCTATGCACCCGACACGTAATATTATTTCTGACCGTATTTTAACAAACAGCCAAAATTAGTTGATATTTGACTTTAGCTTTGAGAAACATACTCTTCTTTCTTACCTTTTCCCTATTTAAACTATTATTTTAATATCTCTCCCACATCTAATATATAAAGCAGAGTGTCCGTATGTTTGTACGTGTTGCATACAAATCTACAGTTTAGTTCCAATCTTTATGAAATTTAGTACACGTAAGCTTCAATCAATGAGGACGGTCGCCATAAGTGTAAGAATCACATACGACATATAGTTCACGAGATATGACGTCATAAACAATGAGATGCGCGAAAAACTGCTGCATTTTGCTACAATGCTGATCATTTTCTCCTAAACCATTGGACGCATTTCAACCAAATTTGGTACACACATTCCTTACCGTGAGGTACCAATTGCTGCATGGTTAAGAATCACATACGGCACATGATTCAAAATATATTACTTCATAACCAATAGAAATCGCAAAAAAATGCCATATAATGTGGCGAGACTTTCGAAATACACTGTATGAGAATCACAGTACTTAGAGACTTGGAACAAAATTTAAACATAATTTCAAACATTTATTAAACTTTTTCTCGTTAGCAATCATAGTAAAATGCTGAAAGGAAAAAAGTTTCTCGCTGTCTACTTTTCCGCTGTTTATGCAATAAAACTACGGCTCTCGGTAGGACGTTACAATTTATAATTTGAACACCACAAATTTTAGCAACAGGAAATTTTACAGACAGTATACACATATATAGTTGAATGTAGTTTCTAAATTGTATCACATTCCGACTCGTAGTTCATGAGATATGAGCACATAAACGGTAAAGTTCATGAAAAACGCGCCATCATGCATCAATTTTTAATCTATTACTTCTTTACTATTAATTGTATTCCCAAGAGATTTTGCAGAAATACAGCACTTAAACAAATGAATATATACCTGAAAAATGTCAGGAATAAATAAATAAATACCCGGGCAACGCCGGGTTTTCAGCTAGTTTTCGGTTAAAATATTATCACCTATCTTGCATTGGTAGTTTGCTCGAAGTTTATTATGTATGCCTGAACTGGTTACTATACCCTTTAAGGAACGTAGCGTACATTTTCCGTTCGGACGAGTGACTATAGGGTGGATGGAACACGACGTACATTTGGCGTTCGGAAATCAGTCACGTTAAATACCTCGCCCGAAACTCTCTTTTGCATACGTCATCTTGCTTTCTGTATTTGATGATTTTCTTATAATAGCTCAAGCGTTTTCATTTAAAAGCAATGGCGCACTGAAAATTATCAATAACATGTCGTTCTTAGTACAATGAATTAGAATCTAATATCTAAAAATGCCATGTTAGCAGATCGATGGTACGAGATTTACGGATTACTGTCGCAGTTGTTCGCCGTAGCGTAATGGTCGACGAATTAGTTTGTGATGTACAAACATGTTAGACGGTGGTAGGAAAGTTGCTAGGACGCGGTAGATCAGCGCGCTCGGTCGGGGGTTGCCAACATGGTAGCTGGACGCCCTCTGTAACGAGAAAACTAAGTGAAGGACGAAACGATCAAAACAGAACAAAACATACCAACGTTCACAAACTACTGATCAAACCGAAAAGCCAATGAACAAACGACCGCAAAGCGTCGATCTCCCTGAAGCCGAAAAGTATAAAAACAAATAAATATATGTTATCATTGTCAAGATAGTTACGAAGCCAACACCGACAACAGTAGTACAGGTTTATATGCCAACTAGCTCTGCCGATGATGAGGAGATCGAAGAAATATATGAGAAGCTAAAGGAAATTATTCAGACAGTTACAGAAGAGGAAAACTTAATTGTGATGGGAGATTGGAATTCGGTAGTAGGAAAAGGAAGAGAAGGAAAAATAGTAGGTGAATATGGACTGGGAAGAAGGAATGAAAGAGGAAGTCGTCTGGTAGAATTTTGCACGGAACATGATTTAATCGTAAAAAACACGCGGTTTAAGAATCACAAAAGAAGGTTGTATACGTGGAAGAGACCAGGAGACACCGACAGGTAACAGATAGATTTTATAATGGTAAAACATAGATTCCGCAACCAGGTGATATACTGTAAGACATACCCAGGGGCAGATATAGACTCTGACCATAACTTGTTAGTCATGAACTGTAGGCTGAAACTGAAGAAACTTCAGAAAGGTAGGAAAATAAGGAGAAGGGACTTAAATAAATTGAAGGAACGTGAAGTTCTGGAGAAATTCAGAGGGAGATTTATGCATCAATTGACAGAAACAGGGGGAAATAAAACAGTAGAACAGGAATGGGTAGCATTGAGAGATGAAATAGTGAAGGCAGCAGAGGACAAAATAGGTAGAAAGACAAGACCTACAAAAAAATCCTTGGATATCACAGGAAATACTAAATTTAATTGATGAAAGGAGAAAATATAAAAATGCAGTAAATGAAACAGGCAAAATGGAGTACAGACGACTAAGAAATGAGATTGATAGGAAGTCCAAAATGACTAAGCAGATGTGGCTAGAAGCCAAATGCAAATCTGTAGAAGAATGTGTAAGAAGGGGAAAAGTAGATACCGCCTACAGAAAAATAAAAGAGACATTTGGGGACAACAAAAGCAACTCTACGAATATCAAGAACTCAGATGGGAAACCAGTTCTCAGCAAAGAAGGGAAAGCTGAAAGGTGGAAAGAGTACATAGAGCAGCTCTACAAAGGAAATGAACTTAGAGACGATGTTGTAGGAAGGGAAGAGGAAGTAGATCAAAATGAAATAGGAGATACTATACTGAGAGTTGAATTTGACAGAGCCCTGAAAGACCTAGGTCGGAACAAGGCCCCAGGAGTAGATGACATACCCTCAGAGCTAATGAAGTCTCTGGGAGAGCCAGCTATGACAAAACTATTTGAACTGGTGTGTAGGATGTATGAGACAGGCGAAATGCCCTCAGACTTTAAGAAAAATGTAATAATCTCCATACCAAAGAAATCAGGCGCAGACAGGTGTAAAATTACAGAACCATCAGTCTAATAAGTCATGGTTGCAAAATTTTTACACGAATTATTTACAGAAGAATGCAGAAGCTGGTAGAAGCTGACCTCGGGGAAGATCAGTTTGGATTCAGGAGGAACGTAGGAACCCGGGAGGCAATACTCACGTTACGTCTTATCTTAGAAGATAGATTAAGGAAAGGCAAACCTACATTTTTAGCTTTTGTAGATTTGGAGAAATCTTTTGACAATGTTGACTGGAATACACTCTTTCAAATTCTGAAGTCAGCAGGGGTAAAATACAGGGAAAAGAGAGTTATTTACAACTTGTACAAAAGCCAAACCGCGGTTATTAGACTCGAAGGGCATTAACGGGAAGCATTAGTTGGGAAGGGAGTAAGACAGGGTTGTAGCCTTTCTCCGATTCTATTCAATTTGTACATCGAGTAGGCGGTGAAGGAAAGCAAGGAAAAATTTAGAATAGGGCTAAAGTTCAGGGGGAAGAAATAAAAACATTGCGTTTTGCTGATGACATTGTAATTCTGTCAGAGATAGCAAAGGACATGTAAGAGCAGTTGACTGGAATGGACAGTGTGTTGAAGAGAACGTATAAAATGAACATTAACAAGAGCAAAACAAAAATAATGGAATGCGGTCTTAGAAAATCAGGTGATTCATAAGGAATTAGATTAGTTAATGAAAAAATGAAGGTGGTAGATGAGTGTTGTTACTTGGATAGTAAAATAACATGCGATGGTCGCAGTACACATGATATAAAATGCAGAATGGCAATGGGAAGAAAAGCATTTTTGAAAAAGAGAAATTTGCTAACATCGAATATTAATTTAAGGAAGTCTTTTCTGAAGGCATTTGTGTGGAATGTTGCCTTGTACGGAAGTGAAACATGGACGATAAGCAGTGCGGACAGGAAGAGGATAGAGGCTTTTGAAATGTGGTGCTACAGAAGAATGCTGAAGATTAGGTGGGTAGATCGCATAACTAACGAAGAGGTACTGAAGAGAATTGGTGAGAAAAGGAATTTTTGGCATACCCTGACTAAAATAAGGGATTGCTTGGTAGGACACATTCTTAGACATCGAGGCATAGTAAATTTAGCAGTGGAGGGAAGTGTGTGGGATAAAAATCGCAGAGGGAGACCAAGAGACGCGTATAGTAAGCGGATTCAAGTGGATGTGTGTTGTTCTTATGAGGAAATGAAAAGGCTTGCACAGGATAGAGTAGGATGGAGAGATGCGTCAAACCAGTCTCCGGACTGACAACCATAACACACAACACATATATAATCACCGATGACACTTTTTCCCCTCTTACTTCCTAAAAGATTTTCTCACACTCTTGTTAACAGAACACAACTATATTCTACAAGATTCCGAGTTGTTCAAAGGTAACAGCACTTTCTCTGAAAAGTTCATTTGTTCTTTTTCGAGAACATACCTTGAAATACATACCAACGAATTGTAAACATAGACTAGCGAAAAAAGAGGTAATTTGTTGCAATGTATACTCCTTTCCTTCCGTTTAAGGAACAACAGTTGCCACATAAATGTAGGACTCTATTCATATATGAAACTATCAGTATCTGCACGTTGTTTAGAATATTCATTATCATAGTATCCTCCCCGTTTCTGACTAAATGCTTCAGAAGACCAGTGTTGAATTCGTTCTTATGTATTACACGGCATGTTCACGAAACAGAACAAACGCACATGTCAGAGGCAGCACTCATAGATGTGCACAATTCGAAACATTGCAGAACATAGCTCTTTTTAATTAATAAGGATGCCCGAATCCCTTTTAGGAGCCAAAGCAAAAAATGAGTGTTAGTGGTGGGTATCGAACTATCGATCATGAGTATCACAACAAAAGGCGCAGCACACTACACTACACAGTTATGTAACGGTTTCTTAATTCTCGAACAATTGATCGCAGTTGTTAACTGCTAATATGGCATTTTAGACATTAGATTATAATTTATAGTATTAAGAACGACGAATTTTTGTTAATTCTTCAGTGCGCCATTGCGTGTGTGACGTAGGCACGGCCTGTTGTAAGGCCTTGTCTTTTAGGTGCTGTTGACTCGTCGCGGGCGCGATTTTCCTTCAGTCGGCTGGCGACTTCCAGCAGGGACCTAAAAACGGTGTTGGTAATTTCCGCCAATAAAGACCCTATAATGGACAGTTCTAGTCATTAGGAGGGAGCTGTGATGCTTTACTGGTACTGGCGCAAGAAAGGGAAAACACAAACACCTGTTTACATGGGCTCTCAAAACCGGATTTCGTAAACCGATTTCCCAATTCCGCCTTTGGTTGGTCATGTAAACACTCCAAAATCGATTCTGGAAATCCGCTTCTCTAAAGTGGTTTTCCAATTCCACAATCGATTTTCGTGCTCAAGTAAACGCAACCGATTCTGAAGCGATCTTGGCTTGTCAGATTGTGTTTTCTTGTTAAGAATTATCGGCACATATGGGCAGAGTGATATCTTCTCATATGAAACAAAAGTATAAATATTAGAGTGAGCATTAATATGTGTATTTAAATAAAGAAAAATAGCGATTGCTCTGACAAAATCAGGAACTGAATCGGTTGTTTTTCAGCCGCCATATTAACTGGACTAGGAAATCCGATTCAGGCTCTACCATGTAAACCCGACAGCGAAAAACGGTTTACGAAATTAGGTTTTCGTTTTCCGAAAGATGTGTTGCATGTAAACGTAATGAAAGGAATTTTCATCAACGGTCGTTCGTTGGTGCTAGAGAACTGCAAGAATATAAACCTTGTGGCTTGAGGATATGAGATATACCCGAAACTAGTCGCCATTAATAAAATAAATAAATAACAGCAGCTCTGGTTAAGATATAAAAAATGTGACTTTTCTTGAATATTTGCGAGATGCAAGACACGACATACTGAAAATATTTATATATTATGTTCTTATTTATTAATTAAAAGTTCATTACAGTGATTGCATGTAGATCTCATGGGACCTAAGCTGTTTTATGCACTGGAAATACAGAAAAAATACATGGTAAAGTACCTCAATGACGTACGATACACTCGTCACGCTCGAACTTTCCCGTGCACTGCAGGTCGCAAGAGACGAGCGTCGCTCGCAACGACTTCGAGACGATTACGAGACGCGTGAAAATCGACCCGTTGGCAGCCTCCCATTTACTTACGTCGGCAGGCGTATGGGGGCGTAATCGCGTCGAGGACGAGTCGCAGCCACGGCGAGTGCGAATCGACCCGTGTGCGGACGGCCTTAATGTAAGTAGTTTGTGAGCTTAGGGACTAATTACCACAGAAGCAAAGTCCCATAGACTTACAAACATTTTTGGATTTGTTTTCCAATTTCACTGTTCGAGCCGCTTTCAGCATAATGTCTGAGAGTGTTAAAACTTTACCTGTTATCCTTTCGTAATTTCTAGGCATCATGATACTGAAAACTAAAAGATTTTTGCATGGCATCAGATTTGAAACACGTGACAACCATCCCCTTTACTTGTGTGACAAGCATTCCCGCAATATTTAAATTAAAATTTAAAAACCTTCGTTAGTATCAAGGATTGTATGTTTAATAACGATTTAGAAAGATCGCAATTAATGTATTGAATTATACGGTACGTCACTGTAGAATGTAATTATCAGTACAGCAAAAAGTTGTGTAGTTTAATCAGCTGGTAATATTGCTTTAAATTTCACTGCCTTCACCGCTAACATATAAATATATTCACTCACTCGATGGAAGCAATTAAAACTTCACACAGAAGATGACGATGGTGTTGCCACTCTGCACAAAATCATTCCAGTACAATGTGACATCCCGTTGCTGAGTTATAAACTTTGTGACAAACGCGTGTAGCTAGCATACCCGGTCTCCCCTAAATCAATCAATTAGAAACCGAGATGGTCGGCTGATGAACTTGTAGCGCTCGACGTGATGGGGGAAGGACAAACCAAGGTCACGTTAGGGGAAGTCACTATACTCTGTTCACAGAAACGAGTGACGTAACCAGAGTTGGACAACACAGGGTGGCTCGCTCAAGTGAGCTGCCTCCGTTTCAGCCATTAGTAGTGCCATTAGAAGCCATCATTTAAAATTCATTTTTAATACTTCATTAGAAGCTATTTCGTCCGAAAATTGCCCAAATAAACGTCTTTAAAATGTTCAAATGTTTGTAAAGCTTATGGGACTTAACTGCGGGGTCATCAAACTACTTATGAACTACCTTATACTATAGACAGTACAAACATTCATGCCCGAGGGGGGATACGAACCCCCGACGGGGAACGGCCTCGTGCATCGCAGCATGGCGCCTCAATGCGCTCGGACACTTTTTATCTCCTTTTAACTCATGGGCGTAGATACATTTATTCCTCTGGGGGTGGGGGTGGGGGGTGGGGGGTGGGGGGTTAAGAGGCAGAGCTATATTGAGGTGGTGCCCTCGCACAGTTGACAATTGCGAAAGCTGTGATGCGCCAACCCCTCCCCCTCACCCCCTCCCATAAAACAAACTTGCAATTTTTGCTACTAATTTGCAAAATTTTGCGAATAGTTGATAAAAGAATGAAGCCTTATTGAAAATGATTGTACACATGAAGAGGTCTTTGCTGTTATAGTGGTATACCTTGAAAATGACAGGCAGTAACCTGCCGAAATACTGCCTGTTGTCGAAGTTGTTGCCCAACTACATTCCCATAAATTAACATTACATTTCACAGCAAAAGTAATCGCTGAAGAAACCAGTAAATTAGAAATACCTTTCGCACTACCACATCTGGCTCAAGTCGTCAGTTGCCAGGAATCGTAAAAAATCGAAAACCTTGACAAATGACATATGGGAGACCGGGGGATTGGCGCCACCTTAAGGGAAACCAGTTTCTTTTACCTTATTAAAGGTGCGTCTCTTTCGTAAAAAATGTTCAAATGTTTGTATAGCTTATGGGACTTAACTACGGGGTTATCAGTCCCTAAACTTACCAACTACTTATACACTACCTTATACTAAAGACGGCACAAATATCCATGCCCGAGGGGGGATTCGAACCCTCGACCGTAGTGGCCGTGCAGGCCGTGACTGGAGGGCCTCAGTCCCCTCGGCCACCGCGGCCGGCTTTTTCGTAAAGAATAATACAACAGATTTGCCAGCTAATACTAATTTATTATAATTTTTCAGACATGTATTGTGTTAAGTTTTATTGTAAAGAAAATATATTGTGAAAAGATACGCAGTGGCGCCATTACCCTGGGTTCGGAGTAATGACGTCATACAAATCAAGGATCAACCTACACAATGAGTGAGTAGTAGTAAGTAAATGTTACAACCGTTGTAATTTATACTTATCACTCTTCTGTATTAAACATTTAGAAGGCTTCAAGTACTTGTCGATGTAAAATTGGAATAAAAACACATATAATTTAGGCTTCATTAAGACACCGCAAAAGTAAGAAATACCGGTATAGCTTTTGGCACTTCAAACCTACTACATTCTCTGCATTCTGTAAGTGCCCATTTCACAAAATGTATGCATCTTTATTACAAATCATTTTGCCTAAATTTTCCACCATGGTGTCATTTCCCCAGTTGAAAAATATCGCTAAGACTGTCAATTTAAAGCTAAAGATTTTGCGAAACAATTAGGTTAGAGACTCGAAATAGAGTTAAATATCTACAGATTACGTTTATACGAGTATTAAAATGCACTGAGAAGCTATAGAGGTATTTATTTCAGTAAAATACAGGCTCGAAAATTAGATCCAAAACGTCGAAACTAAAACAATTTCTTTTACACGATTAATACCCGTCAACAATCACGGACGGCGACAAGAGAAATTAGTTCTGCGGTAGGTAACGGAGATGGAACACTCGTACGCGTACTCGTACTGCAAACCGTTCGTCATAAAACTGGGGTGGTGCGCTTACCCAGGGTGGCGCCGTTACCCTGGTTTCCTCTACGTTTGAGCAACTGCACGTCGGTCTTGGAAACCCGAATTAACGTAGTTAAGTTGCAAAAAAAATGTTCAAATATTTGTTAAGCTTATGGGACTTAACTGCGGGGTCATCTGTCCCTAAACTTACGAACTGCTTATCAACTACCTTATACTAAAGACGGCACAAACATCCATGACCGAGGGGGGATTCGAACCTCCGGCGGGGAACGGCCTCGAGCATCGCAGCATAGTGCATCAATGCGCTCAAGCCTTTCTGCCGCGGCAGTGAAGTTGCAGTGCTGACGAATATGAGAAAGCTGACAAGCAACAGTTATTAACAAAGTCCAACCATCTCTGGCCGTAATGATGGTCTTTATACGCCTGGGCATTGAGTCAAACTGAGCTTGAATGGCGTGTACGGGTGCAAATGCCCATGGAGCTTCAACACGATACCTCAGTTCATCAAGAGTAGTGACTGGCGTATTGTGACGAGCCAGTTGCTCGGCCACCAATGACCAGACGTTTTCAATTGGTGATCGTTCTGGAGAATGTGCTGGCCAGGGCAGCAGTCGAACATTCTTCGTATCCAGAGAGGCACGTACAGGACCTGCAACATGCGGTCGTGCATTATCCCTCTGAAATGTAGAGTTTCGCAAGGTTCGAATAGAGGATAGAGCCACGAGTTGTAACACATCTGAAATGTAACGACCACGTTCAAAGTGCCGCCGATGTGAATAAGAGGTGACCGAGACGTGTAAACAATGGCACCCCATACTATCACGCCGGATGATACGCCAGTATGGCAATGGCGAATACACGCTTCCAATGTGCGTTCACTCCGATGTCGCCAAACACGGATGCGAGCAAAATGTTGCTGTAAACAGAACCTGGATTCATCCGAAAAAATGACGTTTTGCCATTCGTGCACCCAGGTTCGTCGTTGCGTACACCATCGCAGGCGCTCCTATCTGTGACGCAGGGTCACGGGTGACCGCAGCAATGGTCTCTGAACTGATAGTCCATGTTGTTGCAAACGTCGTCAAACTGTTCGTGCAGATGATTGTTGTCTCGCAAACGTCCCCATCTGTTGACTTAGGGATCGAGACGTGGCTGCACGATCCGTTAGAGCCATGCGGATAAGATGCTTGTCATCTCGAATGCCAGTGAGACTAGGCCATTGCGATCCAGCACGGCGTTCTGTAATGCCCTCCTGAATCGACCGATTTCATATTCTGCTAACAATCATTCGATCGCGGCCAACGTGAGCAGTAATGTCGCAATACGATAAACTGCAATACCGGTAGGCTACAATCCGATCTTTATCAAAGTCGGAAACGTGATGGTACACATTTCTCCTCCTTACACGAGGCATCACAACAACGTTTCACCATGCAACGCCGCTCAACTGCTGTTTGTGTATTGGAAATCGGTTGGAAACTTTCCTCATGTCAGCACGTTGTAGGTGTTGCCACCGGCGCCAAACTTGAGTGAATGCTCTGAAAAGCTAATCATTTGCATATCACAGCATCTTCTTGTCGGTTAAATTTCGCACCTGTAGCACGTCATCTTCGTGGTGTAGCAATTTTAATGGCCAGGAGTGTATTTGGCTGTGTTACGTACAATTTCGCCACCCTACTGTGGTAATAAAGTTATTAGTTCACTGGTAGCAGTAGTAAACATAAGACAAGGTGGCCTTCGTTACACGCTAGGCAAGCCTCGCGCGGTACTTTAAACGGTCTGTGGAGCGTGTTTCTGGCTGGAATTCAACAATACTTGTTCATTGTTACCGATGTTTAGGTGGTGGTTACCTGATCAATTATTATTTTTTTAACTGGCTCTATATTGTGAACGACGCTTGCCTAGGCCTCACGAACGCACCCATAAGACATTCAAGACAAAGTGTCCCGACAACAAGTAAGAAGTCAAAGCTCAACTAAGCATCGATTACAACTTACAGACACCCTGGCACCTCTCTTTGTGGGCAAAGTTTTCGGTCTCTCATATTCCTTACACAAATTATTTTTATTTTTAGCACGAGTGAAAGAAAAACGTTCGGGGGGGGGGGGGTGTTGAACACTCTCGTCCCCCCCCCCACCTTATCTACGCCCCTGTTTTAAAATCAAAATAACGCCGGAAGCGTCCAAAACAGACAGAAAGAAAACAGTTCTTCTGTGGAGGGAGGAGCCGTGCGGTCAGAGCAGCCAGTGCAGGCCGGTGTAGCGCGACACCTGACGCCCCCACAACACACGTTACTCAAAAATGTTCAAATGTTTGTACAGTCTATGGGACTTAACTACGGGGTCATCAGTCCCTAAACTTACAAACTACTTATGAACTACTTACGAACTAGGACGGCACAAATATCCATGCCCGAGGGGGGATTCGAATCCCCGACCGTAGTGGCCGTGCAGACCGTGACTAAAGCTCCTCAGTCCCCGCGGCCACCGCGGCCGGCCACACATTACTATATACAATAAAGAAACTTTTTCCCCATCAAAATGTTCAAATTTTCAAATGTTCGTAAATCTATCGGACCAAACTGCGTGGTCATCAGTCCGTAGCTTACAAACTACTTAAACCTAGGTAAAATAACCTACGGACAAACACACACACCCATGCCCCAGGGAGGACTCGAACCTCCACGGTGAGCAACCGCGCGCTCCGCAGCGAGACGCTTTAGACCGCTCGGCTACTCCACCGCGGCTTTCCCCATCAGGTAAGCGCTTTAAACCACTTTTTCTTTTTTTGACATTAACTAAAGAAGACTGCTACAGTAGGAGGAGTGTGTACAGCCGCGGCCAGGAGAGCTCAGCGATGCGCCACCAGCCACCCCTACAGTCCTGACACTCTGTATACATAGCAACATTGTTTTCTTCTGAAAATTAAGACACTTCTGCCTATGAAACATGGGACAAAACAGCAAAAACCCATTAATAAGCCGCAAAACTAAACAGCCTTCTCTTTAACTAACGCCGGTGAGCGTCCAACGCAGTTCAGAGTATGGAAATTGTGTTAAGCAGGTAGCTGTTAAGTGGCTTCTCCCACACCTTGTTTTTCGAAAATTATATCTAACATGTTTCCAAAATACTTTTCATAATTTTGTTCAAATGTTTGTAGAACTTATGGGACTTAACTACGGGGTCATCAGTCCCTAAGCTTACAAACTACTTATGAACTAGCTAAGACTAAGGACGGCACAAATATCCATGCTCGAGGGGGGATTCGAACCCCAGACCGTAGTGGCCGTGAAGACCGTGACTGGAGCGCCTCAGTCCCCTCGGCCACCGCGGCCGGCCTTCATAATTTTGGAACTGTTTAACTCGCCAATATTCGGATTGCAGGTACGCCATGAATCTGACGAAATCATCGTCGTCATATCTTTTGACTGTATATGAAACAGTGCGCTAAGAGTCACATCACAGTATTATTTTTCGTAGGTGGATTAAATTCCACTGCTGGCTTCACGAGTATCTCTGACGTGTAATGCGATAGCGAGCTTCGCAACAGAAGAGCGAGCTTTTCCCTCACCCACCGCCAGTTGTCCACATGCCCACAACAGGTGAATCGGTGAATCAATGTATCAATCAGCCCACACTTCGGACAGCTGTGTGTTGCCTGTCGCCCTATTCGGTGTAACTTTTCACATGTCGCTATCGTATTATGCACCACCCGATACCATACTGAACTTATATCCACTCTATGTATTTTTAGGCTGACGTTTTCCCAAATTATTTTCCAGTTCCAAGATGGGTATTTAGATTCGATTTTACAGGATCTATCCTTCGTATTCAATTGTTGCATGATGGCTCTGGTTGTTATGTGAGCTTGTTGCAGTAGCCTTTCACCTATACAGCTGGCTTCAATGTAAAACTCATGTATGTATTTCAGCAGGTATTTCATGGCATGGGCATCTATCGGCGGCTATAGACTCTCTGGTCGGAGTATCTTAAAAATCTGTCTAGATATATTCTGTCGATTGTGGTATATCATTGTGCTGTACGTTTCAGGAAAAGAGCCTTGGCTTTCTGTTCTATATCAGTCAGGCCTAATCCACCTTATGATCGAGCTTTAGTTAGAGTGGTCGAATCTAGTTTGAAAATAGTCCCTTTCCACACGAATCTGCAAGCCAACTGCATGATCCTCTTTCCTTGTAACTTGGGTAAGGGGAAAACTTGCGCCATATAATAAGCCTTGGAGAAGATACATAGATGAATGATTTTGATTTTCTCAAGCAAGGATTCGGGGCGCCATGCGCCTTCCACCAGAAGTCTCTGCACACTGTCTACTACTACCTTCCAGTTTTTTGCTGCCATCTTGAGTTGGCACATGTCAATGAAGATGCCTAGAGTTTTAAACCTGTCAGAACTCTGAGCCCATGGTACAGTCAGACGTTCAGTATAAAACAGATTGAATAGGTGAGTTTTGCGTTCGTTTATGCGAGCACCCTATGCGTGACTGTACATTTCTATCTATCGTTTTGATGTGACTAAGTCGTCCGCATCACGTATCATCACTCCCACATCGTCTGCATACGCCCCGACTAGGAGAGACGCATCTGACAAAAATATGCCTGGTAATTGACTACAGAGTCTCCTGTGAAAGGGTTCGAGGGGGAGAGCGTCATAGAAAGAGGGCTCCCCTGTGGAACTCATCTTCTGAGTGTAATAGCTCCCGTCATTTGCCCGTTGATCACAGTTCTATCTGTTACACCTGTGATTTGCAATCCAATCTGTTCAATGATTTGCAGAAGGTATTGATGAGTGACTCGATCAAATGCTTTAGCAAAATCGATAAATAAGAGGGCGCAATTAAAAATAGTTGCTGCAGCTATCGATATTATATCTCGGATTTCCCCCACTGTTTCGACGACGGTCCTTCCTGGGAGACATGATTGATGACGGTTGCATAACTTTCTTAGCTATGGGTGTCAATCTACTTTTAAGGGCCCTTGCTATAATTTTGAAATCAAAGTTGAGTAACATAATGGGCCGAAAGTCGTCAACAGTGTAATGACCGCGCTTTTTGGGTACGAGGACCACTTTACCTTATTTTTGTTCTGCGGGTATTTTCTGTCCCCGGAAGATTTCTTTTATGACTTCGGTGAAAGTTGGGCCGATAATGTTCCAGTACGTACAGTAGAATTCTTCAGGAAGTCCGTCAGGGCCTGGGGATTTATTTGCTGGGGACTGGGTGATTAATTCGAGCACGTCCTCAGCATCAAAGTTCTCTAAAGATATTGCGTTCTCCTCGGCTGTGACGTCACTACTCAGTGTCTGAGTCAGTGCAAACGCCATATCGCCGTCAGTTGAAACTGCAGTGTACATATCTTCATAATATCGAAAGAATTCCTGCACGATGTCCTTCTGAACAACGAGTCGTTCAACATTCTCTGCAGCCAATTCGTCAATGAAACTTCTGACGCGGTTGCCCCTTTTGTGTCCCAGCCTCGTCGCCACTTTTGTGTCTCGTTTCCGCCGGTTGTCGTAGGTGTCGGTGGCCGAGTAGAAAGAGACCGACACAGCAATAAAGGATGCACGCGTGTGCAGGTACGGAATTGACCAGCCAGTGGGGCAGCAGAAACTAGAACTAGGCTAAATTAGAACAAAATATATATTTCGTGGAGTCTTGGTAATACTTAACTTTTACGTAGTTCTTGACAGCAGAATGCTGATACATAGTTTAGATAGAGGCCTGCCTACTGATGAGTCCTAGTACCTATCCGATAGCCAAGTCTTAACTGGTGCCTATCTGATTCCCGAGTGGCCGATGCAGCAGTCGTGGCCACGAGCGGAGGGCGCTCGTGGCTGACGTCGTAAGAACACCGCGCCGTGCGTGCATGGCGGCGTGCGGCGTAAGTACGTAGCGCGCACTTCATACTTGTGCGATACCGCACCCCTCCCCGCCCCAAAGCGCCGCGCCAACGTGGTGTAGGGCTGAGGGCCACGGCGGCGGCACGGGGAGGAGGGCCTGGGCGGGGAAGTTACCGGTGGGACGGGCGTCGTAGCAGAGGCTGGGATCGAGACGCCGTCCGCGCCCCGGTATCCACCTTGCGATCCCCCAGGAAACCCACCAAAACAAGGGGAAGGGCGCACACCTCCGCCCAGAGGGAGCAGGTCATCTTCTTCTGAGGTGGGTGGCCCAGGCGGCGGGGGCATGCACGGTCCCGGAGTTCCTCTCGGTGACGCTGTCATCTGCGACGGCGACAGCGGCGGGGACGTCTGCGTCGGAGGCACGTCGACGGCCATGGGGACAATATCGGAGTCCGGGGACGCTGGACCCGTCGGCGAACGATGTGGCTGGTCTCCCTGGCGGTGAACTGGGTCTGGAATAAAGAAACCAGAGATAGGGTCGCGCGGCCTGTGCATGCGCAATTGGTTTGCGTGGCGCCGCAGCTGCGACCCTGTGGAAGAACATAAAAAAAAAGTTCAAATGTTTGTAAATCTTATGGGACTTAACTACGTGGTCATCAGTCCCTAGACTTACAAACTACTTATGAACTACTTACGAACTAGGACGGCACAAATATCCATGCCCGAGGGGGGATTCGAACCCCCGACCGTAATGGCCGTGCAGACCGTGACTGAAGCGCCTCAGTCCCCTCGGCCAACGCGGCCGGCGGAAGAACATACAACATACATATTGCGACCGAGCACTTGCTGAATGGTGCCTGGGAACCATCTCTTCTTGTTTCCAACAAACACCCTGTACATCATCTGCGTAGAAACCTGAAAACGCGAAGCGCCATACGAACCGACTCGATGCGTGGGAGGCTGCAGCAGGTGAAGGAGAGTGCGGTGACGGCGGCCGTGTAGCAGCTCGGCAGGAGACGGGTCGTCACGTGGCATGCACCGATATGTAGACAAGAAAATTTGAAGAGCTTGCTGCCTGGAGTGCTGACCTTTCATCTTTTCCATGTGAGACTTGAATGTTCGAATGAAACGTTCTGATTCACCATTGGACTGAGGGTGAAAAGGTGCGGTGGTGATATGCTGAATATCATTCACACGACAAAACTGTTGAAATTCCGCACTAACAAACTGAGGTCCATTGTCACTGACGATACTTTCAGGCAAACCTTCGATGTAAAACACAGATGTTAAGGCACTGATTGTACTAGACGCCGTCGTTGAGTTCATGGCAATCACAAAAGGAAACTTGCTGAAAGCATCTACAACCATTAACCAGCGCGTATTCCAGAAAGGTCCGGCAAAGTCAATGTGTAAACGTTGCCATGGTCCCTTGGGGCGTGGCCAGTATGAGAACGTTTGCGGAGGAGCTGCCTGATTCTCCGCACAAACCGTACACTGTGACGTCATGCTCTCTATCTGGGCATCCATACCAACCCAGGTACAATGACGTCTGGCCATTTGCTTTGTCCTAATAATACCCCAATGTCCTTGATGCAGGAGGCGTAACACTTCTCGTTGCAGGGAACGAGGAACAATCACTCTTGTTTGGTCGTTGTCGGTATGTATTAACAGAACACCCTGACTTAAAGATAATGCATGATGTGCAAAATAACGTCGAACCAGAGGCCGCTCAATGTCTTTGGCTGTGACAGGCCACCCATAGCGAACAAAACGTGCTACCACACTTAGGTCTGCATCCGCAGCTGTTTCCTGTGCAACCCGACGAGAGTTCAAAGGGAAGTCTGCGACAGCCACAATTGTCGTAGTCACAGCAAGTGTTAACGACTTATACAGGTCAAAATATTCCCGTGCTAGGAACGTGTCGCCTGCCTGCCTCTTTTCAAGGTGTAACAAAAACAGTTGCTTCTGTAGCTCTTCAGGCCAAATCTACACAGAACATTTTCGGACTCGATGCATTCAAATTGTTTGGCTTATCAATTCAAAGAGATGTACTTCAAATTTCGTCAGTAGTGCCTCAGGACAAATTCAATGCATTGTGTGAAAAATACAGTGACTTGTTTTCGCCGGAACTAGGTTGTGCAAAAGACTTCGTGGCACATGTAACTTTAAAAGAATCTGCAGTTCCAAAATTTCGTAAAGCTAGACCAGTGCCTATCGCTTTGCGTGATTCCGTTGCTGAAGAACTTAAACGTTGGCGAGATAGAGGGGTGATTTCTCCTGTTTCTGCGAGTCTGTGTGCCTCGCCTTTAGTAATTATAACCAAGCCGTCAGGAAAACTTCGTCTCTGTGCGGACTTCAAAGCAACAGTGAACAGTCAAACAATTGTAGACACTTATCCCCTGCCCAGGCCTGAGGAACTGATGGACAAATTAGGACAGTCTCGCTTCTTTTCTAAGATTGATTTAGAAGAGGCATACTTACAGATTCCGCTCGATGACGAGTCAAAGAAGTTTTTCGTCATTAATACTCACATGGGCCTTTTTCAATTCCAACGTCTACCCTTCGCCAGTTCTTCCGCCCCCGCTATATTTCATCGTTTTTTGGAACAGCTGACAGTTTCGCTACCGTGCTGCTCGAACTATTTAAATGATATTGTTGTCTCAGGGCGCACGGTTGAAAAACATTTATCAAACCTGCAGTCTTTTTCAAAGTGTTGACTGCAGCAGGTCTACGTTGCAATAAAGCAAAGTGTTCGTTTTTTCAAACTGAAATAGAGTACCTAGGCTAGGTGATTAATGCCCAAGGAATCCATCCCTTACAGTCACATCTTCGAGCAATCATTCGTGAGTGCATGGCGGCGCGCGGCGTAATTACGTGGCACGCACTTCATACTTGTGCGACACCACAGCCCCGATGTTTAATCAGATGGTACAAAGACACTGTTTCACATTCAGTTACGGATTTCACTTTTGATTTAAGTTTTAAGCCGTCGAGCTGTTTGCGTTTAATTCCAACCAGTTTTGCCTTTACCCGTTTGATTTTAGCCGTGTGAGCCATAGTTTCGTTGTCTTTAGCATACAATTCGCGTAGGTCAGAGTAATAAAACTTCGTCGTCCGTTTTCGATGTCGTGCCTGTTGGATGGAATACGAGATTAGAGCTTGTCGCTACTTTCTTTTTGCTATTTGGGTCTGCCACTCTAGTTTTGTTCTGTACCTGTTTTGCCATCGCAGGCACAATGTACACGTTTTTCGTATGACGGTATCAAGCTCTGCGTCTCGCAGTTGGGAAATCTTCAACATCCATTGCCCCCTGAAATTTTTTGTTGGCTGTGGATCTAACGTTATTGTCACAGCATACGCACAGTGGTCGGAAAAAGGAGCTGGGATCACGTCAGGACCATTAACTCGCTCACTTATCGGAGACGTTAGATAAACCCTACCCAGTCGGCTACGTGATGTTGGGGTAAAAAAAAAAGGTAAATTTAACAAGTATGGGGTAGATTATTTCAGGAATCCTTAAGACCAAGACGTTTAAAAAGTGTATGGATCTCTTTACAGTAGTTAAAATTGGACCGCTAGTCTTTTAGATGCAACACAATTGAAATCCCCTCCTAATACTGTGTGTTCAGGGTTATTATGTAGTAGATATATAATTTCTTCTTTGAAGAAATCACTTCTTTCCACAGTTTTACTGTTGCTGGATGGGGCGTATACATTTATGAACGTCACGTCATAAATTTTACACGCTACAACCCGCCCAGATTCCAGTTTTTCTATACACATAATGGGGATACCTTCCCGGACGAGTTTAGCTGTTCCTGTGTTTAGCTGTTCCTGTGGTAGCATTGTCTATCGTACGATAACCAGGGACGAAAATGTCTGAAATTTAAACTTCTTGCAGAAGTGCAATGTCCGCTTCCGATTCGTAGGCGAATTGCCGTAACAATGCGAGTTTCAGAGCAGATGTCACCTTGTTAATGTTAACAGTGAGCAGTCTATAGCCCTGGGACATACAGACTACTTCAAGTTTATCTGATCGTTATCATGTTGCCACCAGTCCATCTTCGTCTCGGCCCTAGTCTCTGATTTGTTTGACTCCCTAGTCTTCAAACAGATTTTTATTTTTCTTCTTGTTGCGATGTGTATTGACATTCAGCTGATACTTCTTTTTGAGCCTTGGATAGGTGCTATTGTGGGCACTATCGAAGAGGGGTCACGCTGTACGTCCTGTGTCCTGTTCACATTCGCCAAGTGTTCGGAAGACGCCTCCTCGTGACTTTCGGTTAGCGATTCTGAAAGTGCTGGTTTGAAATCTGGTTGCTGCACGAGATTAGCGGTATCGTGCGGTGTGGCGGCAGGTTCCGTGTTGTGCTGTGTATCGCCGCCCTGGTGTAGCCTAGTGATGGCTTGTAGGCAGATGCTCGCCTCCATGACGTGTTTACTTCGCGGGTCGCTTCGCTCAGGTTGACTACCGGTTTTTTTACAACGGGTGACGCGTCCGACACTATCGGTACTTGTTGCGCATGCAGCTGCGGAGTTGGCAGCAATGGCGTCTCGGGTAAAGAAACCAATGTGTGCTCCGTAGGCTGAGAAGTTTGACTTTGCAACACGGTGTTAGTATTGACCACATCTACAACCTCCATAGGAGTAACTACAGCACTTGAAGCAATAGGAGTCGTTTCCCGGGTTTCCTCTTCCCCGCTACTTGAGACAAGTCTTACGTCTCTTAGTCGCCACTGAACAAAGGACAGGTTTTAAGGAGTTGTTATCCCCATCAGGTTTAGTGGGTAACGGAGGAAATTCTGGTCGGATGGACGGCGGATTATCAGTCACACTCGCAGCGGATCCTGTTATTGCGTCCGAACTTTGCCTGTTTTCTGGTAATAAATCAGCTAGTGTTAGTTTCTGGCGTTGCTTCAGTGTCGGTTTCAACACTACCACACGTTTGGGGCATTCCTCCAGAATGTGTCCACTTTCATGGCAAATATAACAAGTAGAAACCTGTCCGTTACACAAAACCTGTGCCCTGTAACCACAAACCATAATTCGAGACGGGATGTTGTGCTTGATATGCATTTCTACGGAACGAACTCCGCTGTAACACTGAAATCTATGGATACAGGACCATTTTTCACGCCGAATACTCTTAACCTGGTCGTATTGCCGCAATACTTCAGCCAACTCCCTATCCTCTACTTCCGGTGGCAAATTAAAGATACGGGCATTTGTGTACTCTATAGCAGCGTATGTAATTTGCACAGTACTCACCGTTCCGTAGCGGTGTCTGAACTCAGCACTCCCACCATATTTAAGCAGCAGTCGTTTCATTTGAACAGGATCGATCAGTTTCACAAAAAAGCAGTGGAGATCCAAATCATAGTACGCCGTGGCTATGTGTTCACTGGTAATTTCAAACGTATCACAGATTTAAGAATGTATTTCTACAGACGTCAGTTGAACAGCTCGTGCACTCTTATCGAAATCAAACTGCAGTGTATTCTTCCTCGGAAAGGTTGGAGCTATTATGCAAATTAACCCGAAAGGGCGTAATACACAGAAAAGCCGAATGCTAATAGAGAGACAAGCGAAAACTCGAAAACAAGAACTTCAAGCTAATACGACGAAACACACGTACACAATGTAAACAAACGCTATTGACCCAGAGCTCTCAGAGACGTGCTAGCTCTACCACGTCACAAGCAAGACTATACTCGGCCGCGGTTCTGCGTCTTCGCTTACCACATCATGCACTTCGTCAAGTGTTGCAAATTTTTTACGAAAAACTTTCCTCTGTATCGCATTTCAGTCAAAGTCATCAAGACATTCTAAAAGATTTGTCGTATCTTTGGTTTTTCCCCCCTTGGGGGCTTGAAAGAGTGTGTGGCTTTTTATTGACTTTTTCATAACAATTTCAGTAATTGACTGTTCTGGACACAACAGCTGCGTTTTATACACAGTAGGAACCACATGTCCCTCTAAAGAAGTTTATTACTTCTTCTTTGTACGTTCTTGTGTGGACTCAAATCGAAGGATGACATAATGAGGTTACTCTTACGTGATACCAATGAGATAGAAAAAGAGACACATATACTATTAATGCTGAATGTTATTGTAAACACTAATACTTATGATACTATTCAGCAACTGGTGCTTTAAGAAGAAGTTGGCGGTCAACACCTATTACCAATGCTATGTAACAACACACACAAAACAACCTTACGTCTGGCCGCGGCGGAGCGGCCGAGCGCATTGAGGCGCTATGCTACGATGCGCGAGGCCATTCCACGTCGGGGGTTCGAATCCCCACTTGGGCACGGATGTTTGTGCCGTCTTTAGTATAAGCTAGTTCATAAGTAGTTTAAGTTTAGGGACTGCTGACCCCGTAGTTAAGTCCCATAAGCTCTACAAACAACAACAACAACCTCACATCTGAAGCGGATGCGGCGAAATTGAGCGAGCGTCCCTGTTTTGTCCACCCCTGGTCACGCGCCTCAGAGTTTTTACAGTACATCCCTCGTTTCGGTGAAAGGAGTATGCTAGAGTTTCACCGCCGTGTGGACATACAGCTGTTATTTCGAGCAGTTGTGTTGCACATGTAAGTTCAGTATGCCTGGAGAAGACAGCGGTCGTCTTTCCAACGCGCTCCTGAGTTCATTCGAGGACGAAGAATTGCCTATAGCAGGCGTGGCTAAACACCGCGGGCGCCGTCTTTGGCGCGCCCCTGTCCCGCGCACTGTGCGCAGCGGCGTGTGTGGCAGAGAGACGAGCAGCAAGAGGAAGAACGCCGCTACAGTCAGCCAGGCTATCAATATTATGCGTCGATGTTTTGTGCACTTTATTATTCGCACTTATTACATTTTGACAGCACAGTTCACATCTCTGATATGCAGGGTGTTTCAGTCAGTGTGTTTGCCTCTGTAACTTTTAAAATAATGAGTGACGGGAAATTTTAATGCGGTAGGTCAACACAAGAAAAGTTACGCTTTCTGCGGAGCTATGAACATAGTTTATTGTATCATTTTCCAAGCCGGCCGCGGTGGCCGAGGGGACTGAGGCGCTTTAGTCACTGTCTGCACGGCCACTACGGTCGGGGGGTTCGAATCCCCCCTCGGGCATGGATATTTGTGCTGTCCTAGTTCGTAAGTAGTTCATAAGTAGTTTGTAAGTTTAGGGACTGATGACCCCGTAGTTAAATCCAGTAAGCTGTACAAACATTTGAACATTTTCCAAAGAGTTACAGCACAAAGATATATATTTTTTAATGGAACAATAGTTTTTTCTAGCGTGCATTGGAATCGTTGAAACTAGCTGCGTCCAGATCAATTTAAACTACATTCCTATCATTTTTAGTTTGGCAGATACAAACCTTCAAAGTTTCAGGGGCAGATACCAACACGCTGTATATAATACATGTCTGTGTGGTGGGTGATGGATGTTATGGTAGTGGGAAGTTGATTTACATGAGATGTTCAAATGTGTGTCCATGTTCCTCAATGCATAATGTAATGCGCCGTCGAAAGGATCTGCGGACGAGTGGTAACATTGCCAGTGTCACGGAGCGACATGCGTCCTCGATGCGCCGTTTTAGATCATCTGGGGATGTGGGCTCATTGACATAAACACGACCCGCAAGATCACCCGATTTAACACCAATAGATTTCTTTTTGTGGGGTTATCTAAAGGATAGTGTTTATGTCACTGAGCCCACATCCCCAGATGACCTAAACCGGTGCATCGAGGACGCATGTCGCTCCGTCACACCGGCGATGTTACATCTCGTCCGCAAATCCTTGCGACGGTGCATTGCATTATGCATTGAGGAACATGGACAAACATTTGAACACCTCATGTAAATCAACTTCCCACCGCCATAACATCCATCACCCACCACACAGACATGTATTATGTACAGCGTGTGGTATCTGCCCCTGAAACGTTGAAGGGTTGTAGCTCCCAAACTAACAGTGATTAGAATGTAGTTTAAATTGATTTGGACGCAGCTGGTTTCAACGATTCCAATGCACGATAGAAAAAAAAAACTATTGTTCCATTTAAAAAATTATATATTTGTGCTGTAACTCTGTGGAAAATGATACAATAACTATGTTAGTAGCTCCGCAGAAAGTATAAGATTTCTTGTGTTGACCTACCGCATTAAAATTTCCCGTCACCTATTATTTTATAAGTTACAGAGGCAAACACACTTAGTGAAACACACTGTATATGTTTAAAAAGAATTTGCATTTCGTTTTTGTGTGTGTTGGGTTTCTAACAGGGAGACCGCACAATTGTACCATCATTTGATCAACGTTCTAATTCCGAAATAGTGATAGGTATTTCCGGCATAGAGAAGCAGCTGAGAGAGCTAAATACAAAACAGTCTGCTGGTCCGGATGGAATACCAGTTCGGTTTTTAAAAAAGAGTATTCTGCGGCATTGGCCCCCTACTTAGCTTGCATTTATCGCGAAACTTTAATTCAGCGCAACGTTCCTAGTGATTGGAAAAAAAGCGCAGTTGACTTCCGTTTATAAGAAAGGAAAGAAAACTGATCCACGTAATTACAGGCCAATATCGTTAACATCAGTTTCCTGTATAATTTTGGAGCATATTCTCAGTTCGAATATAATAAATTTCCTTGAGACGGAAAAGCTTCTTTCTATGAATCAGTACGGGTTTACAAAACATCGTTCCTGTGAAACTCAGCTTTCCCTTTTCTTACATGACATCTTGCGAGTCATGGATGAAGGGCAACAGGCGGACTGTTTTTCTCGACTTCAAAAAGGCGTTCGAGGCGGTGCCACACTGCAGACTGCTAACGAAGATACGAGCTTATGGAGTAGGTTCACAGATTTGTGACTGGCTGGAAGACGTCCTAAGTAATAGAACGCAGTATGTTGTTCTCGACGGCGAGTATTCATCAGAGACGAGTGTATCATCAGCCGTGCCCCATGGGAGTGTGATAGGACCGCTATTATTTTCTATCTATATAAATGATCTGATGGACAGAGTAAGTTGTAATTTGCGGCTGTTTGCTTATGATGCTGTGGTGTATGGGAGGGTGTGGTCTTTAAATGACTGTAATAGCATACAGTATGACTTAGACAACATTTCTAGTTGGTGCGAAGAATGGCAGCTAGCTCTCAATGTAGAAAAATGTAAGGTGATGCGCATGAGTAGGAAAAACAATCCCATAATATTCGAATACAAAATTAGTAGTGAGCTTCTTGATGCTGTCGCGTCGTTCAAATATCTAGACGTAACACTGCAGAGCGATATGAAATGGAACGAACATGAAAGGACAGTTGTGAGTAAGGCAGACAGCCGACTTCGGTTTATTGGGAGAATTTTGGGAAGATGTACTTCACCTGTAAAGGAGACCGCGTATAAAACGCTCGTACGACCACGTCTTGAGTATTGCTCAAGTATTTGGGACCCGCAGCAGATCGGTTTAAAGGAAGACATGGAAGGAGTTCAGAGGCGAGCAGCTTGGTTTGTTACTGTTAGGTTAGACCAATGCGCTAGTGTCACGGAGATGCTCCGGCAACTCAATTGGGGATCGCTGGATGAAAGACGACGTTCTTTTCGTGAATTTCTGTTGAGGAAATATAGAGGGCCGGAATTTGAAGCTGAGTGTAGTACGACCTTGCTGCCGCCTACTTACATTTCGCGTAGTGATCACAAAGACAAGATAAGAGAAATTAGGGCTCGTACGGAGGCATATAGGCATTCTTTTTCTTTCCTCGCTCTATTTGAGAGTGGAATAGGAAAGGAAATGCCTAGTAGTGGTACAGTGTACCCTCCGCCACGCACCTTACGGTAGATTGCGAAGTATGTTTGTAGGTGTAGATACAAAATGATCATATAATTCTACACTTCAATTTTTATCGCAGTGATATAATTCCGTTAAGTAATATCTCTGTTGTTTTGAGCTGGATATGTCGACGAGTATCCTTTCTCTATCAGGAATTCAATAAAGGTTAAGTAGCTTAATGGAAATGTTGTTGTTTTTTTTTCAAGAAAGTTATGTATTTCTGCTAATCACATAAATACTGCGTAATGTGCTTATTCCAGAATGAAACAAGGTAGCAAATATATATTTGCGCTAAGACCCCAATTATAAAAGAACTCTATGACATTGTCATCTCCACTTAGTAGCATCGATGTGTTGCAAAAAATGCCTTCCTTCGTTTTTCCCCTTGCAGCGTTTGGCATATAGCTGTCTCACTCCCACACATGCTGCACGCATTGCAGTGGTGGGGGAAGTAGTGCGCCCGTCATAACGGCTCGCGTCCGAAGTACATTAGCATCTTTTCAGAGGAACTGGGGGAGAATGCGCCTAAAACCAGTCTTTTTTGTTAGTTTTTTTGTGTGTTTTATCAAACAATATTTTCTTGTAAGAATGAGACTCTGTAGCACTTATATAAAATTATTCTTAAAATAGCATATTTGTGATACTAGTTAATTTAATAAATATGTATCTTTCAGAAGAAGGCTACTGTATATATGACGAGTGTGCATGTGGAATACTAACAGAATCAAATTTGGGTCACCAAATTACTAATTTTTTCTTCGAATCGTGTTTTGGATATTTTCTAATGCTTCGCGTAGTGATTCTGCCATACAAATACTAATTGTTACCTAAACACTAAGTGGTTTGCTTGTTTTACCGTTCTTCGACCACATGACATAGCTGCGGTTTCTCTGATACTTCGTTTACGTTGTATCTGACCGCGGGGCACTCCAGCGCAGAGCAGTGCTGTGCGGTCTCACTCTTCGCGCAGCTATCTCTCTCGCTCCGTTGCCATCTCCGGGGCGGACAACTACAGTGTACTGCACCCGCCGGGTGGTAATGTTGGCCATGTCTGGTTTATAGGAACTGCGAATTACTCTTCAGAGAATTCGGTGATCGTACCAGTCGTAACCAAGTACCTGTGATACTGCTCCGTTGCTGCTGTATGCAGGACGGACATGCAAAGCGACGAGAGCTACTGCACCCATCTCGCTGCAGCACAGCAGGTGATGACGCATTTGTGCGCATGGCAGTGCTGCCACATCACAGACGATTTCACTGTTACACGACAAGCAGTGCAAAGCGTATTAATACGGCAGAGGGGGCTGTTCGCAAGGAGTTCAGTGCTGCGTTTACCACTGAGTCAGCCCTAGAAATGATATGAACACAACTCTAACTGTTCGAACAATTTACAACAAAGTTCCGGATATCTCCGGATCTTTTCGAACATTTGATCACGACTCTACCTAACAATGTCAGCAGATATAATCTCCACGACGGTAATCACGTGTTCAGAAATGTTTTCGACGCTGCGCATCATACAGTTTAAATATATTTGGAGTGAGGTTAGCCTACTCTGCACGTTTTCGAAATGTGTCAGGGCTAGTCACGTGGTATTGGGATGACGCTGATAGGTTACGTATTGCGATACTAGCGAAATTTTAATATTATACGTATTTGACTTCTTTTACATACATTTCTGGATGATGAAATGTGATTGTTTAGAACACTTCAGTGGTGAACAATGGATGATCCTGTTTGGATATGGTAAGGGACCTACAATTAAACGTAGATTGCGCACCACTGAGTAGAAGGAATTTACACATAAGGATGAGGAATAAGTGACTTGTTTAAAATCCTAGGACTGACCGGGGATTGAACCCATAACGTCCGAATTTGTAGTCAGACATTTTACCCTTGAGGCACGATTACTGAGGCGCTATGGTGCAGTATTGTTCTGTTACAGGTGCAAGGAAAAATACGTGAAAGAAGGATGAGATACTTTTCATATGCATATACGAGATATGTCTCCTGTAAATGTGGTATTGATACAAAGTACTAAAAAACCGAAAAAATGTGATACACTGTATTATCAGGTGTTAAACTGTGGAGCTAGTTTCTGTCATTTTTTGCCGCTGTTTTACGAAATAAGTATTTCGAACTCTAAAGCATGTTTGACTAAATTGTCAGTGTGTGTAGAGCTCGTGCAAGAAGTGTGGCCCGTACACGGAAATGTAGTATTGAGTTGGGCGCAGGGTAACCCTACGAGATTTTGGTCATATGTTAAATATACTAGGGGCAACACACAAACAATTCCCTCACTGAATGAAACTTTCACTCTGCAGCGGAATGTGCGCTGATATGAAACTTCCTGGTAGATTAAAATTGTGTGCCGGAACCGGGACTCTAACCTGGGACCTTTGCCTTTCGCGGGCAAGCGCTCTACCGACTGAGCTACCCCGACACGACTCACGATGCCGCCTCACAACTTTACTTCCGCCAGTACCTCGCCTCCTACTTTCCAAACTTCACAGAAGCTCTCTTGCAAACACGCAAGACTAGCACTCCTGGAAGAAAGGATATGGTGGAGACATGGCTTAGCCACAGCCTAAGGGATGTTTCCAGAATGAAACTTTCACTCTGCAGCGGAGTGTGCGCTGATATGAAACTTCCCTCACTATGTGATAATAATAGCGATCCTGCCGATGACAGCGCTACTAAAGCGGAGTTACTAAACATAGCTTTTAGAAACTCATTCACCAAAGAAGACGAAACCAATATCCCAGATTTCGAATTACGAACAGAGGCCGTAATGAGTAACGTAGAAGTAGATATTATCGGAGTAGTGAAGCAACTAAAATCACTTAACAAGAACAAGTCTTCTGGTCCGGATTGTATACCCATTAGAAATCTATCTGATTATGCTGAAGCGATAGCTCCTTACAGCTATATACAATCTCTCTCTCAAAGAAGGATCTGTACCAAAAGATTGGAAAGTTGCACAGGTCACACCTATATTCAAGAATGTCAGTAGGAGTAACCCACTAAACTACAGGCCTATTTCATTGACGCCAATTTGCAGCAGGGTTTTGGAACACATCCTGTATTCAAATATTATGAATTATCTCTAACTGAATGATCTATTGGCCCAAGGTCAACATCGATTTAGAAAATATCTTTCATGCGAAACACAACTAGCTCTTTACTCACACGAATTGTGACAAGGGTTCACAAATTGATTCAGTATTTCTTGATTTCCAGAAGGCTTTTGACACCATACCTCACAAACGGCTTTTAATCAAATTGCGTGGTTACGGTATATCGCCCCAAATTTGCGACTGGATAGGGGATTTCCTCTCAGAGAGGACACAGTTTGTAGTAATCGATGGAAAGGCATCGACTAAAACGGAGGTGATCTCGGGCGTTCCACAGGGTAGTGTTATTGGTCCTCTGCTGTTCCTTATTTACATAAACCATTTAGGGGAAAATCTAAGTAGCTCTCTTAGGTTTTTTGCAGATGACGCCGTCATTTACCGTGTAGTAAAATCATCTGAAGATCAAAACCAACTGCAGAACGATTTGAATAAGATATCAGTATGGTGTAAGAATTGGCAGTTGACTCTAAATAATGACAAGTGTGAAGTCGTCCACATGGGTACGAAAAGAAATCCGTTAAAATTTGTTTACATGATAAATCAATCAAGTGTGAAGGCCGTAAACTCCACAAAATTACTTCTGACTTAAATTGGATTTCCAGAGTATCCCATGTAGATGTAGATGTAAGTCCATTCCTTTTGTCTGGAGGGGTGGCCGTCTCATTAACACCATCTAGAGAGAAGGCCTCACAACATCCTGTGCCACGTCATACTGACCAGTCTGCGGCCACCAGCTGAATGGCTGACCGCTACCTGGCACTGGGCTGTGCCCCAGCGGCCGGCCAGTAAGCTGACAGCCACGGCCTGGTCAGTGTAACGTGGCACAGGCTATTGTGAGGCCTTCTCTCTGGGTGTTGCTGGCTTAGTTGCCTATTGCCTGCCAAGCCGCACGCTTCGTCTGTCAGTCGGCTGTCAACTGCCCCCCGCGACCAGCAGGCAACATGTACCTGAGGCGGCCACCCCTCCAAAACAATGGAATGGACTAGACCAGCGCCCAAATCGAGAAAATAGGGGCCACGACGTCTTGCACAAGCTCTACACACATTCGTATCATATTCAATGGCAGATAAATTCATACATTACTGATTAATTTCTTCTGTTTCTGCCGGTTCTCAGACCCTTCTGTGGTTCTAAGTACTTCTGTATGAGACTGTTTACTACATGATGTAATTTTTGTAATTTAGTTTTCCGAAATATGAACAGTCAAAATATGGTCCCAAACATAAAAAAAGAAGAATTGCCTCGCTATAATGTTTTCAAAAGGTACTCTAAACACTTTTCAGGATAGGAAAAGATTCATAAATGCGTTGTTGAAGCGTGATTGTGTGGAAAATTTTTTGACTTCGCACAGTATCTGTTGCCGAAAGTATCATCAACAAAATAGCCAACAAAAAGAAATGATCAAGTGCCGGTATGTGTTGATACTACCATACTTGCGATTTTATTTTAAATTTTTTTTTCAAAGTAAACCAGATAAAACGCCAATAACGCTCTCAGATATGGCACTAAAAAGCCTAATAGTGTCGATCTTTGCACGTTTAAACAAAGTGTGTCTAAGATATCACATTTTAAGATGTCTATAAATATATAAACAAAGTTTTACGTTACTTCTGAAGTTTAACTCAGTATAACTAGCAAAGTATTGACCCTTCAAATACACTTAGCCCTATACGGGCTTCAGCGTGCCGTCCCAATAACCGGTAACTTGAGCGTAAATGTTGCGGAAAAATTAACGTTCTACGCATTCTAATTCTCACTCCATATATATATATATATATATATATATATATATATATATATATATATATATATATATATATATATTCTATGCTGTGCATTAAATATTTTTAAAAAATCAATATAAATTATGTACTATGGAGATTAGTAATATTAAGTGTGACATGCAGACTACAGTAACTTTAAAGGTGCAGGTGATAAGTAGAAACTGTAACGAATATAAGTAAAGGCATCACTGCAGTAGATTTGTAGGGGCGAATCTTCTGGGTTTCAGGTGCCTGTCGTTCCCGCTGTTAGGAGATTCTGCTGTCGCCTGAGTTAACCGGAGGAACCGCCGCCGGCCAGTTCTGCTAGGCTGCTCCGCCTCCACCACAGCCGCAGCTGCTGCCCGGCCGGCTTGCACTCGCTCTCCAAAGCTGCTCGGGGTCTTTTTGGCCCACTTCCACCACCAGGGGGACGGAGCTCCTCCTGCCTGTCGCTGTCGCTGCCGCATGCCGCCGCCTGACTGGCTGAAGAAGCTGTCGCCTCGAGCTCTTCGTTCTTCGATCCCCTTGTCCTTGCCCTTTTATTTTTACCTTCTTTCAATAACAATCAAGGACCTACCCCCAGTTACCACCACCTCCACATTATAACCTATCCCTTTTCTGGCCTCCACCACTATCACGTGGAAAGGATCCTCCTTCCCACAGTCTCCAATCTCACTTTCCGTTTCCTTTCCACTACCGCCGCCACTACTTCCTCCGTCCCCATCACCTACCTCCCTCCCCATCCTCAGCTCCCGTCCAGCTTCTCCCACAATCCCTACCCGCCATTATCATCACAAATCCGCATGAGTACCTTCAACTTTCACCAGCAAAAGTGACACTCTGCTGCGCCATGGTGACACAGTCACCCATCTCCCGCAGACTTGAAGACCATCACCCGCAGCCAGGACAAACTCCCCGCCACATCCAAATGTTCAAATGTTTGTATACCTTATGGGACTTAACTACGGGGTCATCAGTTCCTAAACTTACGAACTACTTATGAACTAGCTACAACTAAGGACGGCACAAATATCCATGCCCGAGGGGGGATTCGAACCCCCGACTGTAGTTGCCGTGCAGACCGTGACTGGAGCGCCTCGCCACATCCCCAGCCCTTCCTAACTCCTGCTGCCTCCCGCAATACTGCCTCCAAGACGACCAAATGCACCAGCACAGAACCCGCCCTCATCGTCACCATACCCTCCTCCCTCTACGACCGCTCCCTCTCCTGCTGCCCACCCTGTCCTCCATATGGACACTACCCCCCACCCCTATCATCCTTCACCTTTACTTCCCTACAAGTGTGTACTTACATCCTCTCCTGCTCCAATCCACGATTTCTCGATAGCCGGACCCTCTCTCGAAGTGGGAAAGTAATTTCCTTCAGCTCCCATCTCAAGCGATAAAATAGTTTGAATGTGCATATAAAATGATTAAATAGAGGAACGAAATGAAAAATGATAGTTTAAAAACACTTTTTACTTCATTTATTGATTCACGTTTCTTTCACAACCAGTATTTTTCCAGGGGTTCACTAACCCCCTGGCCCCTAGCCACATCAGAAACCGCTTGAACGTGAAAAGACACTGGGCTTGACGTTAGACATACACCCACCTCACTGCTTTGCTCCCCATGAACTCCTCCAAGTACTGGCAAGTCTTCCACTGCCTTCCTGGCAGTTGCTCCATTCCCCACCACTACCCTCTCCATCACAATGAGCTCTTTCCTGACAAAACCACTAAGGCATAACACTTCACCAACTAACTATCTGATGTCTTCTCTGTCCCAGATAATCCGCAGTTCCATTACTCTGTCTTCCCTAACGTCCATCAATGCCGCAACACCTCTGTTCCTCCACTCACACCCAGCTTCCAGTTTTTGGACCCCCCCACCCTCAGAAGTTAACACACCTACCACACTAACACACTTAGCACTAAACTTGTCGCTGCTCCTGGTCATGACCGGCTCACCTAACTTGTCGCTGCTCCTGGTCATGACCAACTCACCTACAGGCACCTCTGGGCCGGTCCTCCTCCGTTCTATGCCACCTTTGCTTCCTTATACAATGTCATCCTGTACACTGGCCTTTGCCCAACCTGGCAGACCTCCCATATCATTATGTTCCTCATGTCTGGCAAGCCTCCGACATCTCATCTTACTATCCCATCAGCCTCACCTCCGGTGTTCATCAAGATCAGGAGATCTATCTTTTCCCACCATATCCACCAACACCTCCATCAACACCAACTCCTTCCCCTCTCCCAGTGTGGCTTCCGATCCTCTTCTCTGTCGATGACCAACCGCCTCCGCATCCACCACCTCCTTTCAATGCAAGTAAATTCTCATCACGCCACCATATGCGTCTCCCTTGACAATGACAAGGCCTATGACCGTGTATGGCATTCCGGGCTCCATTTGAAGATACAGCTCTATGCCCTTCCCATTAATCATGTCCTATTTGTTTTATCCCTCCATCAGGGTGCACCGGAGCTCTGTCCCCTCCCCTCTCCTCTACCTGATGTACTCGGCAGACATGCCACAACCTCCTGTCCATCTCCTTCAGTATGCTGATGACACCGCCTGCCTATCCATCACCCCCTCCGTCGCTCGCCCCCAACACCTGCTCCAGTCTCACCTATCCGAATTCTCTACTTCGTGCAACAGTGGTTCCTCACCATTAATCCCAGCAAATCGAAGGAAATAATCATAGATTGTTCCACCTGCTCCTTCCACCACTGAGACCGTCCCATCTCTCAAACTTTTACCCTCAACCCTCGACCAATCCATCTCCTGGAATCCCCTAACTTCAGACTATCCATCAGAAAGTCCTCTCTTGCTTTAAACTTTTTAAGATCCTCTGCGGCCAGAGATGGGGTCTGAACCCCTCTACCATCCTATACACCTACTGTTCCTTAATGCATGCTGTCCTGTGTAGATTTTACCCCAAATGGGTTTCCGCTTTCCTGCCTGTTACAAATCTCTCCAAAACCTTAAGCGCCACACCCACCGCCTCGTTTACTGTACCCATCTCCCTTCCCCCACGTGAATACTTTGTGACCTTATTTCTTTTCTACACCACCTCAAATTCGTGCAGCATATTCGTACCATTTACGTTTTCCGTAAAATAGACCCCAACCACACTCTGGTTTATCCAAATGTTCACATGTTTGTATACCTTATGGGACTTAACTACGGGGTCATCAGTCCCTAAACTTACGAACTACTTATGAACTACTTAGAACTAGGACGACACAAATATCCATGCCCGAGGGGGGATTCGAACCCCCGACCGCAGTGGCCGTGCAGACCGTGACTGAAGCGCCTCAGTCTCCTCGGCCACCGCGGCCGTCCAGGGGTTTAGAAACAGAATAGAGGGAAAAAGTATAAGACAGCAATCACATCTTAAAATTCTAGTGCTGCAATCTAGGGACATAAGCTGGTACTTCCTACCCAGCAGCTTGTGACTGTTTATTCCTGTGGTCGTAATTACAATTTATTTTTATACAACTTATTCCCCTATTGTTCATTAAATTTCTAATCTTATATATTGGAAGAATCTACGAAAACTAGTCAGTCAGCCAGACCAAACTACCCGGCCGATTTCCTTCATTTTTGTTTTAAATGAAAGGTATTCATCCACATATTTGTCACCATGTATCAGAGTTTATATTTTTCTCGCCTTCCTTTTTCTATACTCAAACGAAATTTCCTTCAGTATATTTCTTATGGGGATATCCTTGCTGTAAACTAAAGTTAGTCGGTCAGGCCGTTCTATCCGACCAATTTCTTCAACTTTTGCTTTAAATAAAAGGTATTCAACGCATATTTGTCATCAAGTATCAGAATTAACTTACATCTTTCCGTCCTTTGTTTTTATCCAAACGCGGTATCCTTCTGTCCTTGCTTTCAATATTTTAATCGGTTTGCTTTCCGATATCTTCGGTGCTAATTAAGGTACGCAGTTCTTAACAACACTGAGCCCATCAAGCTCTTTCAATTTTGCTTTTAAACAATTGCATTGATTGATTCTGAAGACAGCTGTGCGTGAACATTCGACATGAAAACTGAATAACCGAATTTGTGGTGGAGAAAATTCTCTACAATTTTGCTCTCTTATGTTTTTTTTCCATTTCTAGCATCGTTTCAGAGATATTTGCAAAAATAACGGGGATATTGCGATGTCTGTCTGTCTGTCTGTCTGTCTGTCCGTAACGTGTTCCCACTTTTTATGTCCAAGCGTTCGACCGATTGGCACCGCATTTTACACACATAGTAGTTGGCTGCCAGAGACCAGAACGTCCGTTTTTCAAATATTTAGGAAAAAACAAGATGTTTGCAATGTCATTTTAAATTCGAATAAACCGTTCATCTGACACAGTTATTGAATAACAGAATTTGTAGAGAATAATATTCTCTACAACTTTTCTCTCTTATGTGTTTTTATAGCTCGCGCCGTTACAGAGATATTTGCAAAAATAACGGAGATTGGGCACCGTCCCTTGATTTTACGTAAGCCAAGCGTTCGGACATGTCACATGACATTCCTCGCCTAGAACTCTCTATGGCATACGCCATCTTGCTTGCCGTATTTTATGATTTTCCTATTACTACTTACGCATTGTCATTTCAAAACAATGGCGCACTGAAGAATTACAAAAACACGTCGTTCTTAGTACCATAAATTATAATTTAGTGTCTAACATGCCATATTAGCAGTTGACAACTGCTAGCGATAGTACGACGATTAATAAATCATTTCGTAACCGTCGGCCGTAGAGTAGTGTGCAGTGCTTTAGGTTGTAATGCACATGGTCGGTAGCTCAACACCCGTCACAACTATACATTTTTTTTTACATGGCTCCTAAAAAGGTTTCGGGCACCCTTCTTAATTAAAAAGATTTATGTTCTGAAATGTTTAGAATTGTGTATATGAAAGAGTGCTCCATCTAAAATGTACGTTTGTTCCATTTTTTAAACATGCCATGAAATACGTAACAACGAATTACGAATTGAACAGTGGTCTTCTGAAGCATTTGCACAACAACGGGAAGGATACTGTTATAATGAATATTCTAAACAACGTGGAGATACTAGCGGTTTCACATATAAAAGGAGTCCTAGATTTCTGTGACAAATGTCGTTTCTTAATGCAACGGAAGAGAAGTGTATATATTGCAACAAATTACCTGTTTTTCCCCTAGTTTATGTTTACAATTCGTTGGTATGTATTTCATGACATGTTCTCGAAACAGAACAAATGCACTTTTCAGAGAAAGTGCTGTTACCTTTGAACAATTCGGAATCTTGTGGAGTTGAGTTTAGTTAACAATAGTGTGCAAAAATCTTTTACGAAGAAAAAGGTGAAAAAATTTCAGTTGTGGCTATATTTTTTTTCTTTTTTATATTTTTTGTCTTCATGGAAATAGATGCTTTGTGGTCATTTGTTCATCTTCGTCCCGGGTTGTTCATTGAGAATATTTATTATAGATGGCTTTGAACCCTCTTCCTTTTTGTCCCTTCGGTTTGTCTTCGCTTTGATCGGTACTTTGTGGACGTTGGTAACTTTTATTCTATTTTGATCGTCTCGTCGTTCACTCAGTGTTTTCGTTACAGAGGGCGTCTAGCTACCATGCTGGCAACCCTCTGACCGAGTGCGCTGAGACACCGCACCCTAGCAAGTTTCGAACCACCGTCTATCATGTTTCTACATCACAAATAAATTCGGCGCCCATTATGCTAAGGCAATCAGCTGCGAGACTAACCTGTAATTCTCGTACCATCGATGGCACGGCATTTTTAGACTTTAGATTATTGAAATAGTAAATAGAAAAAGTTAAGAAAAAAGAGTATGTTTGTCAAATCTAAAGTCAAATATCAAACACTTTTGGCTGTTTGTTAAAATACGGTCAGAGAGAATATTACGTGTTGGGTGCATAGATATTATCACAATAATTTTTAAAATTTTAATTTTAAAATTTTTGTCGAAAATGTTTCCAAAAATTCATAAAACTACAAGCAAATCTAAAGTGGGCCGTAAAACACGTCAGCGCGATTTTTTCTTATTATATCCCTTTTGATCTGGTTTTCAATACAATTAAAAGGTGGTAACGTTTTTATCTGTTACTGTGCCATATGAACACGGAATGAAATGCTCATTTGCAACCTATATCTTATAATCACATTAAACTAGAGGTCAAAAAGAACTGCGTGCCTTAATTAGAGCCGAAGATATCGATAACAAACCGATTAAAGTATCCGATGCAATGTCAGAAGGATATCGCGTTTGAATAAAAATAAAGGATGGAGAGACTGAAGTTAATTCTGATACATGATGACAATTCTGCGAATGAATACCTTTCGTTTAAAGCAGTAATGAACGAAATCGGTCGGATAAACCAGCCTGACCGACTTAGTTTACAGCTAGGACATCCCCATAAGAAATATACAGAAGGTAATCGCGTTTGATTATAGAAAAAGGAAGGCGAGAGTTATGTGAATTCTGGTGCTTTATGACAAATATGTGAATGGATACCTTTCGTTTAAATAAAAAATGAAGGAAATGGGTCGGGTAGTTTGGTCTGGCTGACTGACTTTAGTTTTCATAGATTCTTTTAATATATAACATGTAATTTCTACCCACGTAGGATTCAGAGTCATTTAACATTTTTACCAATAATTTTGCTATGAGTAGCAGATATTTTGTTTATCAATTGATTATATCTTGTAGTAACATCAGCATTAAAAAAATACACAGTTCTTTCAGACTGATGTCTTTTTTTTTTTTTTTTTTTTTTTTTTTTTTTTTTTTTTTTTTTTTCCTGGCATGACTGTATTTCCCATGGAGTTAGTTCTGAGCAAAGCGGTATCCCGGTTACTTCTAAATTTTCGGCGTACTGCATGTCACGTGTGACGTGTTCGAACAGTTCGATACTGTATCTAGTTATGGGCTGTATTAGGAACAATCGAGCATGTTCCAACGTGAGTATCGTATGTTAACATCACAGGCTTCGACGTGGCAATAGCTTGATGAAGGACGCGCATAGGAATCAGAATGTAACGACATCTTTGATTCAATGCCGAGGTGTGAAGGAGCAATTATATCCAACAATAAACTCAATGCCGCTTTCATCAACTTCCTCACTTCACACGGCACTATGTCTTCAATAAAATGATCTTCGTACATCGTGTTATCTCCTAAATTAGTTTGTTTTGTTTCCTCTGGCCTTTCTTGGTGTTGCATTACGTAAATCCAAAAGTGTAATTATTACTGTTTTTTATGTTGAACAGTCACTCCAAGGAAAATCGCACACGAAGAATAATTGGAGATCAAAGTTGATGTATGCGGCGCTTCTTCTGGGTTGTTATTTTATTGTAGATAGTGGTCACGTAGTCAAATTATCCTAGTACGTTTCTTATGTAAGAGTACTATACAGAGCAACAATTTCCCTCCCACGAAAATCAGGGTATTCGTTATGTTTAGACCGCAGATTTTAGGTCGTAAAAAGGGAATTTTAAGCGCAAAAATCTACATCTGCATTCATACTCCGCAAGCCACCCGACGGTGTGTTGCGGAGGGTACCTTCGGTGCCACTATCGGTTCTCCCTCCTATTCCAGTCACGTAATGTTCGCGGAAAGAAAGATTCTTGGTATGTCTCTGTGTGGGCGCCAATCTCTCTGATTGTATGTTCATGATCTCTTCGCGAGATATACGAAGGAGCAAGCAATATACTTCTAGACTTCTCGGTAAAGGTATGTTCTCGAAACTTCGTCAAAAGCCCGTACCGAGCGGCAGAGCGTCTCTCGTGTAGAGTCTTCCACTGAATTTATCGATGATCTCCGTAACGCTTTCAAGAACGGATTGACGGGGCGCACTCCACTTTCTGCGAATGTTGGACAGGAGCACTGCATTCGGTGCATCAGGACTTTCGCTGAATATGGAAGCTGCAACGCAAAGGTCCTTCAGGCCGGTATTGTTCTAGGAAACCTACTGCAGTTGTCGCCGTACTTTTCCTCCAACCGCGATTCAGTAATTTACTTTTCCACTTTACCCAACAAAACAATGTTCTCGGATGTAAGTCTTCCTAAGAGATCTAAAGCGGAATATAACTCCCGCCATAAATGTAGCCAAGTCAGTTTGAACTGAGGGGTTGTGTTGTGCCGTGCAAGGTACATGAGTAGATTGGCTACGCTGTGATCGATTCCGGCGTTGGCTTTCTTCCGCAAATACCAACTCTGGTGGAGGAAAATTGGGATCTTTGGCGGTGTATTGGTCGGTGGACAGTCGGTTACGGGGCGAGCGAGAAGAAAGTGCCTTCCTGTGATAGCGTGGAGAAGGTTGTTGTTCGCTGTTACACTGAGTACCGACACTAGTCAGTACGGGCAAGTGCAGGAGGTACGCTTGCTGACTGTGTTGGAAGACTGTACTGTCTTTCGTTTCCGGGGAGGAACTGCACGGAGACAAGTTTGGCCAAATCATACAGTGTATGTTGTCGGCGTGTATATTAAGGTCACGTCGGCGAATCATGTATTGCCGTGTGGCAAATGCAAGTGCCCCATGATATGGCATACAGCAATGCAGGTACTCTGTGTTCGCTGCTTGAAATCGGCCCGAGCGATATCAAGTGTAACTTGCTGTGAGATGCGGTGGACATTTCTATATGGCTGAGCCACATTATGGCTTTTAATGTCTGCTAAACTGTATGAACTGCTTGACATTTGGTTTTCGTTGGTTGGTTTTGTTTCGGGGTGCTTCCTCGCTGGTGTGCTATACTTAATACCGCTATTAACAGTGGGGCGTGCTACTTAACATTGAGCTGGTGAAACTGTGGTGACGTATTGTGGTGCACATTGACAAACCCTTAATACTAGTCTGTTGCAAGTACGTCATCTTGGAATATGTTGTTACAGTATATGGCAGGAAGCTCAATGTATTTACTGAACTGAGTTATGAGGTCACCAAGGAGCTGGATAAGACTATGAAGGAAGCATACGTTTCTCGAATCCTGTTTTCTGATCTGGATAAAATTCTGAGAGGGAAGCGTACGTTTGTTTTTAATTAATAATTGTTTTAATTTTCATATTCTTGTATTATTGCTGTAGTGTATACTATATTTGTAATTTGTTCAGTTGCAGGCTGACGCCACATTATTGAAGTATTTGTAAATTATCAAATGTTACATGGTCGCTCTTTAATATTGAAATTGGTTAAGTAACTTGTTAACGTCAAACGACTTGATGAACAGCATCGTTGCAGAGAAGTTATCTAAATTGTTTTCAACTTAACTATCAATAAATGTTGTTAAGTGTAAGACTGTAACTCAATCAATCGCTCCCACCTTTAATCCTGGCCCACATGTTCTGCCATCACAGTGTTAGGTAAGTTATAGAAGTGGCATCCTCCGGTAGATTGTCCACTACCTTCTGGACAGCTGGGAGGCGCTGCTAACCCCGTGTCCCAGCGGAAACCAGAGGATTTAGGTGCAAGGGACATCTGGAAATTGTTGTCTGAATGCCTGCACCATTGACGCGTTTCTTACCATGGAGGTTAATCATTTCATTTACGTTACAAGTTACATGCAGCATCAAAGGTTGGAACGGTGGAAGCGTATGCGCAGCGGCACCTGCAAAGCCAGAAGCACTTAATTCTCATTTACATTTGAATATAGCATCCGGTGTTGACACAGTATGCGATTATTTGTTCTTTAGTCTATGGGAGTTGTTTTGAAAAAATCAAATAAGCTCAGGATTTTGTACAATCAGTTTTGCAATGTGCCGGCCAACATTGTCAGTAGTTTCAAATGCAAGACTCGGCAACGTCTTCTCATATTGTTTGCAGTGTGTCCGTATAAGTTAAGTACATATAATTTTTACGTAACTTAAAATCTATCGATACACACCGTTGTCAGGTAGAAACAAGGCCCCTGGAGTACACGATGTTCCGTCTGAACTGCTGTCATCGTTAGGGAAGCCAGTCATGAATAAATTGTTTCACCTGGTATGCAAGATCTATGAGACAGGGAAAATACTCTCATACTTCAAGAAGAATATAGTGATTCCAATTCCCAAGAAAGCAAGTGCAGACAAATGTGAAAATTTCAGAACTATCAGTTTCATAAGTCATGATTGCAAAATAATAACACGAATTATTTACAGACGAATGGAAAAACTGGTGGAATCCGACATTGGGGAAGATCAGTTTGGATTTAGGAGAAGCTCAAGAACACGCGAGGCAATACTCACATTACGACTTATCTTAGAAGATAGATTGAGGAAAGGGAAACCTACGTTTTTAGCATTTGTGGATCTGGAGAAAACTTTTGACAACATTGACTTGAATACACTGTTTCAGATTCTGAAGGTAGCAGGGGTAAAATATAAGATGTGTAGAGTTATATTCAATTTGTACAAAACCCAGACATCAGTTACTAGAGTCGAAGGTCATGAAAGGGCCGCAGTGGTTGGAAAGGGAGTAAGACAGGGTTGTAGCCTCTCCCCAATATTTTTCAATCTGTACATTGAGCAAGCTGCGAAGGAATGCAAGGAGAAATTTGTAGAGTGAATTAAAGTCCAGGGAGAGGGATTAAAAACTTCGCGGTTTGCTGACGACGTAGTAATTCTGTCAGAGACAGCAAAAGACCTGGAAGAGCAATTAAGCGGAATGTACTGTGTCTTGAAAGTAGTGATGGGAACAATCGACTGAAAACAATCGATTCATTCGATTGTTGAAAAACTCGATCATTCGGTTTTAGTTTCTCGTATCGGTTGAATTATTCATTCTTTCTTCTGAGTGAAACCAGTCGGTGGGACCAACCGAATGAAACAACAGCTTCAGTCGGTTGGGCTATTCATTCGTTCTTTTGAGTGAAACCAGTCGGTGGGATCAACCGAATGAAAAAATCGACGCAGTCGGTTGGACTACTCATTCCTTCTTTTGAGTGAAATCAGTCGCTCGGACAACCGAATAAATAATCGACACATTCGGTTGGACCACTCATTCCTTTTCTTTTGAGTTAAATCAGTCGATGGGGCCAACCGAATGAAAAAAATTGACACAGTACGTTGGCTTCTTCATTCGTTCTTTTGAGTGAAACCAGTCAGTGGGCGCAACCGAATGAAACAGTCAGTCGGTCGTAGTTTTACTATGTTGGATTAATATTCGTTTATTTTCTTCGAATGAAAGTAGTCTGTGGGAACAACCGAATGAAAACATGCGACACTTTCGCAGTTTTGTACATTGACTGATTACTCATTCTTTCTTTTTAAGTGAAAACAGCCAGTACGTTTTTCTGTCGCATTTAACCATGTAATCATTATCCCAACTGAAACGACTCAATGTTTTAGCTTACAGAGCTATCCATTTATTTGTATGAATGAAACTGACATGCACATCAGATAACTACAGCAGTGCTACATTATAACGCCATGTATAAGGGGGATGCCAAAGTTAAAATGCGTATTACAATGTTCATTTAATTATGTACTGAATGAAGTAACTTTTCGTTTTATAATACACAGTAACAGTGATTCATATTTTGTTTTAGATTAAATTGTTCGAGGTACCATCAACGAGTAACCAATTAGATGTCATATCGCTGGAGCAGGCCTGCGATCACTTTCATTGCCCACCCCAGACTTCAAAAACGCCGATCATCTGGGCCCGATCAGATTCCTTTCGCAGACACCCACAATCTGTAGAAGATAAGTGGCCAATGACCACGAAGTACCGCGGGGAGCGGGGACACGAGAGGGGGTGCTGCCTCGCTGGCGTTTTCACTGCTGACAGCGCCAGCAGGCGCGCGCCAAACTCCACACAACAGTGTCCGGCGGGCGGTGCGTGCCATCGCGCATTGTTGTCGGTTTCTTACTGTCTCAATAAAGAAGCGTGGAAACTACAGGGTGTTCCAAAATGATCGCTACAAGTTTAATCTCGCATACTGTATCTCCGAAGTGGGAAAAGGTAGAAACGTGCGGTTTGCGGCTTATTGTTCATACATATCTAAGGTACTAGTAGGACAGAGTTAAGTATGTTAACTTTGAGCATATTTGCTAGATCCAAATTCGATCACTAAAATATTAGTTATTGTAAAAAAAACGCCTTCATTGAAGTATTTTGTATAAAAATATTTCCTATAAAAATAATTTTGTTAATTCCATCTAATTTGAAGGAGTACGAGAAGACATACAACATTTATCAGTGCTGTAAATTTTCTTCAGCGCGTCTTTATTCGTCAACAGTGTATGAAAACATTCATTTCACGTTTCATAATTATTCACTCTTGTCACAGATATTTCTGTGGTTATCGGTGAAACGGTGTGGAGGTTTATTCCATCCCTCCGCCATGTACCATACAAAATCTTAGATGAACAGTGAAATGCCACTTGTTTTGAAAGTCAAGTGTGCAAAATTTCATCAAGATCGGAATGAAACTCTATATCGGCGTCGAAGTCTGGAATACCTTCTCTCATGCATCAAACTAAAGTAGATGTAGACGGTGACCATTCTCTTTCTTTGAAGGTGAAGAGCGAAATATATCATTAAAATTCGAATACAAACGGAATTTGTACACAGTTACCTTCCCCTTGTTTTAAAGATCAAGTGTGCAAAATTTCATCAATATCGCAGCCAAATTGTGGTTTTTGTCGAAGTCAGTATGTAAAGTACACTCCGCCATGCACCGAATGAAATTTGATGTAGACAGTGGCGTTCCTCTTGCTTTGAATGTCAAGTGTGCAAAATTTTATCAAGATTGGAACAAAACTGTAGATTTGCATGCAACAGAAACACACACACGGACACACTGCTATATTTTTAAGATTTGTCTCTAAGAATGTTTCATGCTGAATCACAGTTCATTTATAGCCGAAGAGGCTGAAGGAGTATGCAAATAAAGTCACACAAAGTCGATGAATTAATAAAACCATCCATATAACTGCAGAAACCGAAAAAGGCTTTTTTCTAGTCGGTTGTATCGCATCAAGTGAAACCACTCAATGCCGAGAAGATTCATATAAAGGACGGAGACTTGTTTCATTCGGTGCTCGCGCATCGACTGAAACCACTCAAACCCACTGAATGAGTGAAAACATTCATGTAGCGGCTGCAACCGACAGATACTGGTTTGATTCGATTGTTTCGCATCGACTGAAACCACTCAAACCCCACCAATGAGTGAAAACATTCATACGGTCACAGAGACTATTTTCATTCGGTTGTTTCATTCGACTGAAAAAACCGACTGAACGAAAAAACAACCGATTGACCAATCGGTTGTTAAAAACAGTTGGTTGTCCCATCACTACTTGAAAGGAAGGTATAAGACAAACATTAAAAAGAGTAAAACAAACGTAGTGGAATGTAGTGCAAGAAAATCAGGAGATGCTGAGGAAATTAGATAAGGTAATGAGACAATGAAAGTAGTAGAGGAGTTTTGTTATTTAGGTAGCAAGATAACTTCAGATGGCCGAAGTAAAGAAGATATAAAATGGAGAATGGCTGTGGGAAGAAAAGCGTTCCTGAGGAAGTGAAATTTGTTGACATCCAATATTAGTATAGATGTTAGGAAATCGTTTCTGAAAGCACTTGTCTGGAGTGTAGCATTGTATGGGAGTGATACGTGGGCAATAAGGAGTTCAGCCAAAAATATGATAGAAGCTTTCGAAATGTGTTGCTACAGACGAATGGTGAAGATTAGATGGTTAGATTACGTAACTGATGCGAAGGTGCTTAACGGAATTGGGGAGAAAAGGAATTTATAGCATAGCCTGACTAAGAGAAGGGGTAGGTTGGCGGTACACATTCTGAGACATTAAGGAATCGTCAACTTAGCATTAGAAGGAAGTGTGTGGGGTAAAAATCGTAGAGGGAGGCCGAGGGACGAATGCGGTAAGCAGATTCAATAGGATTTAGGTTGTCGTATGTTTTCTCAGTTGAAGAGTCTTGCACAGGACAGGGTAGCGTGGGGAGCTGCATCAAACCAGTCTGCGGACTGAAGACCGCAACAATCATAAGACTTCCTTGCGATTGTAATGGAATGAGCACAATCAAAACATGTAATAATATTGCTTTAAGTCTGTTATCTGGTACGAAATTGGGCGGGTAAAGGAGGTTTAAGTTTTAGAGTAGAGACCCAACTGAAATAAGTTAATACCCGGCCATACCAACACCACCTAGATACAAGACCTCACAACAGACCGTGCCACGTCACACCAACCAGGCTGCGGCCGCCAGCTTAGGCCCGGCGCACACTTGACGCAGCAGAGGCAGAGGAGAGGCAGAGGCGAGGCCTCCGTCCGTCTGTAACGCATGCTTTCAAATGGGGCAGCGCACACTTAACGCAACCGAGGCGGAGGGCAGGCGTTTCCACGGTCACGCCTCTGTCCGGTTGTCCGAGGCGCACAGTTTTCCTGCGCCTCTGTTCCACCTCTGTCGCAAAGTGAAATTTCAAGTCATCGGATATGCTTCGAAAAAAATTGTTTTTGTAGACGAATATAAGCTACATCCTTCTCTGTATTTAGTTTCTTTGTAACACTTTTACTTTCTGCGTAAAAAAATTAAAAATACTATTTTCCGATTTGTGCGTGTTTTGCGCTAACGCAGCTTCCACAATCGATTTTGCAGAAACTACTCACTAGAAAAAAAAATTTCTGTATCATATAGGCTAAAGTCACCGCATGACGTTGGGGAGGTTTACTTTTCGTTACTGTGCATAGTTATTGTTATAGTAAAAACTAAAGTACAACGCCGCGCATATTTTGAAGAGTTTGCAGTGAAAAAAGTAGTCGCTGGCTAGTTTGCGTTTGCTGCGTTTTACACCATACATTACTGCGAACGAAATGTAGCTAACATATCGAAATTGTTTTCAACGGTGGAATGAGAGCTATATCTCTTTCGATTCTCGAGAAAATACGTGAGACACACGTTTGACGCGCCGCGGTCGGCAGCTACGCGGCACACGCGCGGCTGTTGGCGCCTGCTGTGCCGAGTGCGGAGCTGCCTCGTGTCTCCCTTCTCCGTATGCTGCCGATACACACCCAAAGCAGGAAACGAACAACTTACTGAAATAGAAAGGCACCGAGATTCATAAACCGAAGGTGCTGATTGTGTATTTTTTACGGTCTATAGTCTCTGGTTTCAGTAAACTTTGTGGCAAGCATGAAAGCACTATATAAGCTAAAATTCCCGTTACTACTGAATAAAAAGTTCGGCGAAACCAGAATGGACGTGCAACGATTTTTTTTTACTATCAGCGACCTTCTTCAATTTCTTGAAACAAAATGTCCACCCCTTCGTGGAGCTTCAGCTCACTGCTAAACCATAGATGATGCTAGGAACGTCTCTCGTCAGTATTTCTCAACCTGAATTCTATACTACTTTCAGAAATTCAACATTTGCAAAAATCATTAGAAATTATGACAGAGACAAAATATGAATGCAATGTAATATAATACTGCATGTGCATGCACAGCTGCCGTTACAGAAGAAGAAAAAAAGCAAACGTCAGTATCTTAGTACTCAGGAGCATGGAAGAGCTACGAATAAATACATAAGTAAGGAATCACTTTGCGTGCAAATGCAGTTAAACAAGGAAACTATGATTTGCAAAATTTTTCATATCGATATATCTTTCAATCTAAGACATATGAAAAGCATACCAGGTGTCACCGAGAAGAAAAGTGTTTCTGATCGTATATACTGCGCCACAATCATGATTAAATATGACAGTTGTATAAAGGTTCTTTCAATTATTGAATTTGCTTTGACAGTTGTTTCACTGAATTATAAAAGAAATGAAAGAAAAATAAATTTGACTTTAATTAAATTCCTAAAACATATCCGTAATTTTTCTTTAGCGGGTATGATGTGTCACACTATTTCTTCTCTGTTAAGTCCTTCTTACTCAGCATGTGACTCTCTTTGAACTATCGTCTGTTTAGTCGGAATAGCTCATGAGCTTAAATGAGTTTCCATGGACGAGAGAAATTCAGCATGTATTCGTCACTTTTGCCTGTTGCTCAACAGAACTTTAACTGCTCTTATACTCTATCAGAACACACACACACACACACACACACACACACACACACACACACACACACACGCACAAATTAACTGAGTGTTGAAGGAGATCCAGGAATTAAATCTGATTGCATGGAGAGGTTTGCAGTGGACATACAGCACGTGCTGTTGCAAGCTGCGCTGCCTCCTCTGCCTGCGCTGCGTCAAGTGTGCGCTGACCAGCAGAGGCCCTGCGCCTCGCCTCTGCCTCTCCTCTGCCTCTGCTGCGTCAAGTGTGCGCCGGGCCTTACTGGCTTGCCGCTACGAGGCAGTGGGCCGTGCCCCAGCGATTAGCCATTCAACTGGCGCCTGCAGGCCGGTCGGGGGCTGCTGTGAGGCCTTGTCTCTAGGTGGTGTTGGCCATACCCGCCTTGGCAGATCTCGGACCGTGGACTCTCTTCTCGGCCGTAAGTACTGATGCAAGCAGCCTATCCAGTTAGACTGTGCTCGATACATCTTGCATTTTGTGCTCGCTTAGTCAGTCAAGCAAGACAATAGTAAAAATTGTCACACCTCTGTTTGGCGGTAAGACACTATACACTCAGAGCACGAAAGTACAAGTTGTTACATTAATGACCACATGTTGTACCTGCATAACTTGCTCACCTGTCTGACACACTGCTAACAACTTTCTGGTTTTCATTTATGTCAGACCTATTTATACAGGAGAATGACAACCAGAGGAACATAAATAAGTCTTTTGTTTGGAAGTAATTATAGGGTAAGGTAGTACAATTTCGATCATTTCGGACAAATGTAATTGTAAGTGGAAATATATTGAGAAAAGAAATAATTTTAACTATGGCACTTGTTCTTCAATGTTTAATGAATATGTAACACAAATATTAGATAATTACAAAGGTTGGTATGAACACAAAAAAAGGTAACAGAATTGAGAAAAATCTATAGGAAATGTACCACACTAGGTACAATTATGATCACTTCCTCGTACAATTGTGATCACTTTTTCCATATAAAAAGCACTTCTTCCTTCGGGCACCAGCGCATACTTCGCGGTACCAAACGTTGCACAATAATGAATTTACAAGCGCGTGGAAACTAAAAAATTTATAAGAGCGCGTTAGACGAAGTAGCTCCACGTCCATCTTAACAGGAAGAGATTCATATCTCAGTAGCACAAAGTGGTGTATCCTTGGAAAAGACAGGAGCAGCTGTAGAAACCTGTTACACTACAACGCCTCACAAACGCAAGTGATACGTGTGAAAAATGGCGCGAAAACTTATGTTGATCGGAATTGTACCTATATCGAATTTGTACCACGTTACCCTAATTTTCTAACGTTGGGGAATCACGGCTCAGTTTCATTCGCTTGCTTCTCCTGTAAAAGTATGTAAACTTTTAACAGAAATCAGTCACACAAGTTAATTACAAAACCTGAAAATACGGCGATACTATTTTTATTAGTACCGGTGTCCCTGAGCGAGTTGTGTATGAGATGTATGAAAAATAGCTTTTCTTTCCCATCTGGAAATCAACAATTTAGAACAGTTTACGCATGATAAGTCTCCAGCACATATGAGGTTTCTGTCCAAAGTCAACAGTACTATATTGTAGACGTCGATTTTTACGTTAATGTTTTCAGTATACTACTTACTAAGGGACAATTTCGTCCAAAATATTGGTTTCGGCCGTAGTTTCGGTTTCAGCCAGAAATCAGCCGAATTTTCGGCTTGGCCGAAACATTTTTTTTTTTTTTTATGGTACTTAACTACGGGATCATCAGTCCCTAAACTTACAAATTACCTAGGAACTAACTAATACTAAGGACGGCCCAAATTTCCATGCCCGAGGGGGGATTCGAACCCCCGACCGTAGTGGCCGTGCAGACCGTGACTGGAGCGCCTCAGTTCCCTCGGCCACCGCGGCAGCAGAAACTAAATTTTGTGAAATAATTGATGAAGTAAGGTGGCGTTAGGGACTGATTCACTGCTCGTAAAAATTGTATTTCTTTGTTAATCACAAATAACGCAGTCGTATCTTTTCGTGGTATTCTTACAGTGTCTTTGTAACAATTTCACTTATTCAGTTTTGCACTTGATGAAACGGGTTATCATATTATTAGGGTGAAAAGTTTTATTAAAGTGTTCCTTGAACGCGTGGGGCTTTTACAATAATCAGTATGGGCTTAAGAAACATTGATCATACGCTACACAGATTTTCCTGTTGAGTTTGCGTAAATTTACACTGACAACAATCAAACTGTCAGTCGGAGCTGTGACGTTATTTTTCGAAATACTTTATGCAGCACTAGTGGAGCTTATTTACTGACAGTAATGAATCCTATCAGTCAGCAGCACTATACAGGGTGTCCCAGCTATCTTGTCCACCCAAAATATCTCTGGAACAATAACAGCTATTGGTTCAAAATGTTCAAATATTTGTATATCTTATGGGACTTAACTATGGGGTCATCAGCCCCTAAACTTACAAACTACTTACGAACTAGCTAATCCTAGGGACGGCACAAATATCCATACCTCCGACCGTAGGGGCTGTGCAGACCGTGACTAGAGCGCCTCAGTCCCCGCGGCCACCGCGGCCGGCACAGCTATTGGAAAACGACTTTCATCGGCATCAATGTACGGCTGGGGCCCATGAATGTACATATTTTGAAACATTCTAAAACGAATGCAAATGTGTTTTTTAACACAAACGTATGTTTTATTAAATGGACACCCTATAGTTTTTCCTTCAGCAATCCATAGCATGACAAATCACATAAACAATGGCGTTGATTGAATCGCAATATTCCAATTACATCCCGTGATATTGCGACGAGAAGTTGACGCTTGGAAAACCCGAAATACGCTTATAGCGCACGTCCTGAGGCTCAGGCGTAAACCCCATGTGCCCGTAGTCGCGATGTGATTGACATGCGTAATCACACTTCCATACTTATCAAGAGGTCCGAAACGAATAATACGGTCTGCTGCGATCAACTCTCATAAGCACATAATGGTTTCCCTCTTGCACGTTTTGTGTCTACGTACACAATATGAACCAGTACCGATCGGTATACACCAATCAGGTTGTCTTATTCATCCTGCACACCCAAAATAAGGTTTATCGAATGCGTTAAATGACCCATTGTTCCTTTCGCGCACTCTTTCATCCAGGGCCTAGCTCTACCTAGACACGTGTCCAACGTAGTTCACACTACAGCCACAGTTACCACTTCGCCTTGTTTGTGACTTGTGACCCATGCAAACTTATGTACTCCGCCTGCCGCGGTGGCCGAGGAGACTGAGGGGCTTCAGTCACGGTCTGCACGGCCACTACGGTCGGGGGTTCGAATCCCTCCCCGGGCATGGAAATTTTTGCCGTCCTTAGTTGTAGCTAGTTCATAAGTAGTTTGTAAGTTTAGGGACTGATGACCCCGTAGTTACGTCCCTTCAGCTTAACAAACATTTTAAAAATGTAATGTATGTATCCTGTACTCCACCACCCTCCGAGCATCCCATTTGTTTCGGTCCTCTTGGTAAGTATGGAAGTGCGATTACGCATGTCAATAACATCGCGATTACGGGCAGCTTGGAGTTCACGCCAGAGCCTCAGGACGTGCGCTAGCAGTGCATTTCGGGTTTTTCAAGCGTGGTGGTGGTGGTGGTGGTGGACATGAGGGACCAAACAACGAGGTCATCAGTCCCTTCAACCCCAAATTTTATACGCCACGGAACCCAACGAAAAATAGGTGAAAGCCAAAAGACCATTACACTAGGAAGTAAAATCGACTCGCCAACAAGACTAAGACCAACCCAGGGCAGCAAATGCTACAGTGTCCGATCCCACAGCTCTGGAAGCGACCTCTAGCCTAAACCACAAGGTACTAATGGCACAGTGGTCAACGTATCATAGCTCCAGAGCAGGGAGAAATAAAACTACATTAAAATGTAAAAGAGTGGGGGGGGGCTGATGGGGATAAGGCTCTAAACCCCACAATCAGCCAAGAATCACAAACCCACTCACCCCAACCAAGCGAGTCCTAGAGATGACAATAAAATCTACTTTCACGGAGGAAGGCAAGGACGCGATCAACGCAGGCGGTAGGCCATAGTCGCCACGAAGTGTCGAATGGAGAGGACATTCAGTCAGAATATGAGACACGGATTGTACGGCTCCACAATCACAATGTGGTGGATTGTCATTTTGTAAAAGAAATCCATGGGTCAGCCTGCAGTGTCCAAGACGGAGGCGACAGAGGACAATTGATTCTCTCCGGGAAGGGCGTAAAGATGAACTCCAAGCTGCAGTCGTATCTTTGATGGTGCGGAGTTTATTGGAAGGGGCAGTAGCTTTCCAACTGCTATCCCATGAGGAGTGAAGCAAAGATCTGATCTGCACCCGCAGATCCGCACCCGGAATTTGAAAGGGAGATGGGCAGCGAGTAATTGCCGATCTAGCCAACTGGTCAGCTACTTCATTCCCTGTAATACCAACATGGCTTGGCACCCAGAGAAAGGTAACGGAGCAGGCAGCACGATGAAGGTCAGCAAGGAGTTCATGGATGGAAATAACTAAAGGATGGGTGGGGAAACAACGATCAATGGCCTGCAGACTGCTCATGGAGTCAGCACAGATTAAACCACGTTTCACGGCAGAATGTTTAATAAAACAGAGGGTTCTATAAATCGCCATCAGCTCTGCCGTAAACACACTGCATGCCTCTGGCAGAGAATGGCATTTCGCCCCAACAGCAGATGTAAAAGCATATCCGGAATGGCCCGCTGTTTTCGAGCCATCAGTGTAGAAGATAGAGGCTCCCTGAAACTCTTCTAGTACTGGGCGCACCAAACGCCTAAAGACCATGGGGGAAATTAAAGCTTTTGGGCCCTGGAAGAGATCCGTCCGAATTAGTGGTCGCGGCACCATCCACGGAGGTGTGCGTGCAGTAAAATGGGGGGCGCAATCTAGCGAAGGGAAATGGAAATCCCGGCAAAGAGAGGCAAGCCGCAGTCCGACGGGAAGGCCCGCCCGCGGCCGGGTATCAGGGGGTCGAAGCCCTTCATATGCAAAAAGAACCTGGTAAGCGGGATGAGCAGGATATTGCCGGATGGCAATGGCATAAGACGCCAGAAGCTGATGCCGCCTGACCTGAAGAGGGCAGATTCCTGCCTCAACGAGGAGACTGTCGACCGGGCTAGTCGGGAATGCACCTGTAGCCAAGCGGACACCATAATGGTGAACCGGGTCTAATAATTTCAGGGCAGAAGGAGCTGCCGAGCCAAAAACTTGACACCCATAGTCCAATCGGGACAAGATTAGAGCCCGATAAATACGGAGGATAGTTGTTCGGTCTGCACCCCAAGATGAATGAGCAAGGAAACGTAGGGCATTGAGTTTCCTCATACAACTAATCTTTAGGTGGCGAATATGGGGCACCCAAGTCAATTTTTTGTCAAAGAGAAGACCCAGGAAACGATTCTGTGCTACAACTTCCAGGCGCTGATTACCCAAGAACAGTTCTGGATCAGGGTGAACTGTAGTACGACGACAAAAGTGCACCACCCTCGTTTTTGATGAGGAAAACTGGAAACCATGGGACGTAGCCCACACTGAAGCCCGCCGAATGGCGCTCTGGAGCTAACGTTCAGTAGAGGCTAATGAGTAGGAGGTGTACCATATGCAAAAGTCGTCGACATACAATGCCGGGGTTACCAGTGACCCAACAGAGCTCACCAACCCATTGATGGCGATTAGAAAAAGTGTAACACTCAACACTGAGCCCTGGGGGACACCGTTCTCCTGTATCCGAGGGGAGCTAAAGGAAGAGCCAACTCTGACACGGAACAGGCGGAGGGATAAAAACTGACGGATAAAAATTGGTAAGGAGCCTCTGAGGCCCCAATCATGAAGAGAACGTAAAATATGATGACGCCAAGCAGTGTCGTATGCCTTATGCAGATCGAAGAAGACTGCTACCAGATGATGTCTTTTAGAGAAGGCCTGTCTGATCGCAGTCTCCAGTCGAAGTAAATGGTCAATAGGGGATCGTCCCTCCCGGAACCCACACTGGTAAGGTGAGAGAAGTCCCCAGGATTCAAGAACCCAGCATAATCTGCGGGCTACCATCCGCTCAAGTAGTTTACAGGGGACACTTGTCAGGCTTATTGGTCGATAACTGTCCAGCGCCGACGGGTCCTTGCCAGGCTTGAGGGCAGGGACCACAATACTCTCCCTCCTCTGGGAGGGGAACACCCCTTGAAGCCAAATACGGTTAAAAACTTTTAGGAGAAATTGTCGTTGTGAGGGGTTAAGGTGTTTCAGCAATTGATTATGGATATCATCAGGGCCAGGTGCTGAATCACGAGAAGAGGAGAGGGCCAACGACAGCTCCCAGTCAGTAAAAGGTTCGTTATATGGTTCCACCTGGTGAGAAGTAAAGCCTAATTTGAAGGTTTCGGCCTGGTGTTTCTGAAGGAGAAAGGTCGCCGGATATGAAGTTGTCGCCGAGACATTGGCGAAGTGAGTTACAAGATGTTCTGCAACAACAGATGGCTCCGTGCAGACCCCATCAGGCAGGGCAAGACCAGGGACGGAAGACGGCCGCCAGCTACCGTGGATAGATCGGAGCATAGCCCACCCTCTTGTCAAAGGGACAGAAGAACCCAACGAGGAGACAAAATGCTCCCAGCATGTCCGCTTACTTTGTTTGATTAAGTAACGAGCTCTGGCACGCAGACGTTTGAAATTTATTAGACCAGCGAGCGATGGGTGGCGCTTAAGATGTTGCAAGGCCCTACGGCGCTCGCGAATGGCTGCAGCAACAGTTGCATTCCACCAAGGCACAGGCCGGCGAGTAGGAGGGCCTGTCGACCAGGGAACAGCGGCGTTGGCAGCTTGGGTGATCATGTTGGTCATTTGGCTTATAATATCATCTATACAGCCTGAGGGGGAAGATGGGAACACAACCTGGGATGTATATAGCGGCCAATTAGCACGACGGAATACCCAGCGGGGTACCCTGGCTCGTGGTAGGCGTGAGGGAAGTGAAAGGATCAACGGAAAGTGGTCGCTATCGCAGAGGTCGTCATACGCCGACCAGTGAAATAAAGGAAGGAGAGAAGGAGAAGTGAGAGAGAGGTCTATGGCAGAAAAGGTGCCGTGAGCGGCACTAAAATGAGTTGGGGAACCATCGTTGAGAAGGCTCAGATTGTGGTCAACAAGAAACTGGTCTATGAGGCGGCCCCGGCTAGATGTATAAGCACTGCCCCACAAAGGATGGTGGGCATTGAAGTCCCCAAGGATGAGGTAAGGAGGGGGGAGTTGCTGAAGGAGGGCCACTAGGGACGTGAGTGTAGGTGGCCTGTCAGGTGGAAGGTAGAGGTTGCAAATGGTCAATGGAGTGTCCAAGTGAACCCGGACAGCAACCACTTCCAATGGAGTTTGGAGAGGAATCCAGGTACTGACAATATCTGTCCGGACCAAAGTACAAACCCCACCAGACGCCTGGAGGGGACCAACCCGGTTCCGACAAAAAGCACGGAACCCACGGAGGGTCGGTGAATGTGCATCCATAAACCTCGATTCCTGCAGGACGACACAGGCTGCAGAAGAGAGAGAGATTAGCTGTTTAATCTCCAAGAGGTGACGGTAGTAACCATTACAGTTCCATTGGATGATCACATCACGAGGATCTAGGCGGGAAGCGAATGGCATAACGTCTGTCACGCTGCTTTGTCAGCGTCCGTCACCAAAGAAGAAGGGACAACATCCATAAATAGCTGATCAGCCTCGGGCTCAATGGGATGAGCGAGTTGCGAAAGCACAGTCGGCACCTCCGGTGGTACCGGAGGGGCTTTATTTTGTAACTTTGGTTTCTTCTTCTTCTTCTCCTTCTCCTTCTCTTTCTCTTTCTCCTTCTTCTCCTTCTCTCGTGTGGGACGGGCAGGACCCACCCCAGAGAGAGGACTTTTGTCAGTTAGGTCTGGTACTGACGAGGATCGGCCGACCTTTGAACTCACTGACTGGGAGTCCGATGGCCGGCTGGAGGTCTAAGATCTCCGATCTGGGGAACACCGGGACGGAAGGCCCTGAGATAGGGCACTGTCACCGGCAGGTGACGGAGAAGGGGTGCACTTCTCCGGCTGGGAAGGGGTGGGACACAAAGGGAGGGCTACAGGAGCTACAGGAGAGGGAGATGTGAGGGAGGGGTGTGGACAGGGTGTAGGGGGGAGATGGGAGTGGGAAGGGGAGGGTGAAAGGCTAGACGATAACGTCGTAGCGAAGGTCGTCGCCATTTGCACGGGATGCAGACGTTCATATTTACTGCGGGCCTCAGGGTACGTCAAACGCTCCAGGGATTTGTACTCTTGAATCTTCTTTTCTTTTTTGAACATAGGGCAATCTGGCGGCCGTGAAGAGTGGTGTTGTTGACAGTTGACGCACACCGGCGGAGGAACACAGGGGCTCCCCTCATGTAGTGGGCGTCCACAATCACCGCATACTGGGACTGCTGTACAGCGAGAGGACATATGACCAAACCTCATACATCGAAAACACCGCATTGGAGGTGGAATGTAGGGCTTCACTTCACATCGATATATCATTATCTTGACCTTCTCTGGGAGTGTCCCCCCCTCGAAGGCCAAGATAAAGGCCCCAGTATCGACGCGGTTATCTTTAGGTCCCCTCTGAACGCGGCGAACAAAATGTACACCACGCCACTCGAGATAGGCCCTAAGCTCCTCATCAGTTTGAAGGAGGAGGTCCCGGTGGAATATCACACCCTGTACCATATTCAAGGATTTGTGCGGGACAATTGTTACTGGAATGTCGCCAAGGGTGGTGCAGGCGAGCAAAGCTTCAGACTGGGCTTCCGAGACTGTTTTAATGAGTAATGAGCCAGATCTAAGCTTACCCATAGATTCCACTTCACCAAACTTGTCCTCTATGGTCTCGACAAAGAACAGAGGTTTGGTGGAAGTAAAAGTTCCTCCATCAGTCCTTGAGCAGACGAGATAGCGAGGAAAGGGTTTTGTTCCTAACCGGCGAGCCTGGCCTTCCTCCCAAGGGGTAGCAAGGGAGGGAAACATCCTCTTATCCGCAGTAGTAGCATTAAACGATCTCTTCCTGTCTTGAGAGACGGCCGATGCACGACCATTTTGGAGTGTAACTCTTTTCATAGTGCTAGACGTCCGCCCTGGTGTCACCCACTCCGAAACCGGGGCTCTCTCCATGGGCGCCACCCAGCCTCAGCAAAGGCCACCTGGCACGATGGCCACTGCCGGGAGTTCTGATACCCCCGAGGACAGGTATCAACTCCTTGGCTCACATGGAGAGGTCGCAGCTCAGACACCAGTAGGGTGATCCCCGTGGTTTTTTTTTTTTTTTTGTGGTTTTAGGGCGCACAACTTCTATGGTCATTAGCGCCCAGCCAAGAACATAGATTCGCTATGATCTAAAAAAATGTAGACTGTCAGAACATCAACAATAGGCTAAAAACGAAAGATAAAAGACAATTAAAAGAGTTAAATATCCTTGGATAAGTTGGCCAAATTGATAAAACGCAAAACTCGAGCAGCTGCTCGTGTGTCATCAGCTAAGATTTCCTCCAGAGTAGACGGAAAGTGAAGGGCTACACGGAGATGATTAAAATTAACACAAGTCAGTAAAACATGTCGCACTGTCAGCAGTTCACCGCAGGAGCATAGCGGTGCAGGTTCGGCGGATAGCAAGTGACGGTGGCTGAAACGGCAATGACCGATCCGCAACCGAGCCAGGATGACCTCCTCCCGCCGAGAGGGGCGTGAGGATGACCTCCAAGCGGTCGGGATCGGTTTGACAGTTCGCAATTTATTGTTGTGCAGTGAAAGCCACACACTGTGCCATTGCGACACGATACTCCGGCGAAGAGCCCGTTGAACATCGTCCGATGGGACGCAAAAAGTAGCCATGCGAGGCAAAAGGGCTGCTGCCTTGGCTGCTGTGTCGGCGGCCTCATTCCCGGGCACACCCACATGGCCAGGGACCCACAGGAAAGAAACGTGACAGCTGTCATCCGCCAGCAACTGGAGGGAGCGTTGGATCCGATACACGAGAGGATGGTTCGAGAAAGGGTCCTTAAGACTCTGCAGGGCACTAAGGGAGTCAGAACATATGGCATAGAAAGGGTGGCGGTGGCGGCAGGTATACAAAACGGCCTGGTGGAGGGCGAAAAGCTCAGCCGTGAAGTTTGAGCACCGGTCAGGGAGCTTGTATTGGAAACGGTTGTCCCCGACGACGAAGGCAGATCCGACACCGGCAGTGCTCTTGGAACCATCAGTGTAAATAAATACGGCATTATCGAACCGCGAACGGAGTTCGACAAGCCTCGAGCGGAATACCAAATCCGGAGTGCTCTCCTTGGGGAGCGAACTAAGTTCGAGGTGTGTGTGAACCTGGGCCTGATGCCACGGTGGCAATGGGCTTTCGCTCAACCGAAGGGTGGAAGGAAGGGTAAAATCGAGCCGTTGTAGCAGACGGCGAAACCGAACTCCCGGTGGAAGCAAGGCAATCGCAGACAACTGATATTGGCGATCGAGTGAGTCGTCAAAAAATAATCTGTAAGATGGATGGTTGGGCATCGACCGTAGGCGGCATGCGTATCGACACAAGAGTATGTCACGTCGATTGGTCAAGGGTAATACAGCAGCCTCGGCATACAGACTTTCAACAGGGCTGGTATAAAATGCACCGGTCGCCAGACGTAATCCACGATGGTGGATAGAGTTGAGACGGCGGAGAATCGACGGCCGTGCTGAAGAGTATACAAGGCTTCCATAGTCGAGCTTCGACTGAACAATGGCCTGGTAAAGGTGAAGCAGGACGGTACGATCCGCTCCCCATGACGTGCCACTGAGGACACGAAGAACGTTAAGGGATCGGGCACAACGGGCAGCCAGGTAGGACACGTGTGTGGACCAGCAAAGTTTCCGATCCAACATGAGTCCCAAGAATTTTGTAGTCTCCACGAAAGGGAGAGCAACCGGGCCGAGACGTAGAGAAGGTGGAAGAAATTCCTTGTATCTCCAGAAATTAATACACACAGTTTTCTCAGTGGAGAATCGGAAGCCGTTTGCGATGCTCCAGGAATACAGACGGTCAAGACAGCGTTGGAGAGAACGTTCCAAGAGACACGTCCGCTGGGCGCTACAATAAATTGCGAAATCGTCAACAAAAAGAGATCCGGAGACGTCGGCTGAAAGGCAGTCCACGATCGGATTGATTGCAATGGCAAAGAGCGCCACACTCAAGACGGAGCCCTGTGGTACCCCATTCTCCTGGCAAAAGGTATCTGACAAAACAGAGCCCACCCGCACCCGGAACTTGCGATCCGCCAAAAACGCTTGAATGAAAAGAGGAAGGCGGCCCCGAAGGCCCCATGTGTGCAATGTGCGGAGAATGCCCGCTCTCCAACAGGTATCGTATGCCTTCTCCAAGTCGAAGAACACGGCTACTGTTTGACGCTTCTTCAGAAAGTTGTTCATAATGAAGGTCGACAACGTAATGAGGTGGTCAGCAGCAGAGCGGTGTCGACGAAAACCGCATTGGATATTAGTCATGAGGCGGCGAGATTCGAGGAGCCAGACCAACCGAGCGTTAACCATGCGTTCCATCACCCTACAGACGCAGCTCGTCAGAGAAATAGGACGATAACTGGAAGGAAGGTGTTTGTCCTTCCCTGGTTTGGGGATGGGGACAACAATGGCTTCACGCCAACTTGTGGGAACATGACCTTCAGTCCATATGCGATTGTAGGTACTAAGAAGAAAGCACTTGCCCGCTGGAGAGAGGTTCTTCAGCATTTCAATGTGAATGGAATCGGGCCCGGGAGCAGAAGACCGGGACAGGGTGAGAGCACGATCTAGCTCCTGCATGGTGAAGGCGACGTTATAATTTTCCCGATTAAAAGAGCGGAAAGAAGGCGGCCGTGCCTCCTCTACCTGTTTGCGAGGGAGAAAGGCAGGGTGGTAATGGGCAGAGCTCGAAACCACCGCAAAGAAACGACCCAATGCGTTTGAAACATCAGCTGGGTCCACGAGGACCGCGTTCTCCACGGTCAGGCCAGGAATCGGGGAGTGGACCTTGATGCCGGACAAACGGCGTAGGCCACCCCAGACAACCGTGGAGGGAGTAAAACGGTTAAAAGAACTAGTAAAATCTGTCCAGCAAGCTTTCTTGCTGTCGTTTATGATACGACGGCACTGCGCTCTCATACGTTTGTAATTGATGCAATTCTCCAAAGTTGGGTGGCGGCGGAAGGTGCGTAAAGCACGGCGCCGGGCTCGAAGCGCGTCGCGGCAGGCTGCAGTCCACCAAGGGACCTGGACACGACGTGGAGAAGAGGATGTACGAGGTATGGAACGTTCAGCAGCAGTGAGGATAACCTCTGTGAGGTATTCGACCTGACTGTCACAGTTGGGAAAATTCTGATTGTGAAAAACAGCCATGGAAGAATAAAGCCCCCAGTTGGCTTTAGAAATGTTCCAACTGGTGGGACGTGGAGATGGGGAATGATGTAGGAAGTGGATGATACAAGGGAAATGGTCACTCGAGTACGTGTCAGAAAGTGCATACCACTCAAACCGACCGGCAAGCTGAGGAGTGCATATTGCGAGGTCTATATGGGAATAAGTGTGTGTTGTGTCAGAAAGGAAGGTCGGTGCACCGGTGTTGAGGCAGACAAGATCGAGGTGGTGGAGAATGTCCACCAAAAGGGAGCCTCTCGGACAAGGTGCCGGAGAGCCCCATAGGGGGTGGTGGGCATTAAAGTCGCCTACCAACACGAAAGGTGAAGGGAGCTGGTCAACAAGGTTTAGCACATCTGCCCTAGTAAGGGCAGATGACGATGGCGAATATATATTACAGAGGGAGAAGGTAAAGGTGGATAAGGTGATGCGGACGGCAACTGCCTGTAGGTGAGTGTGCAAGGAAATGGGATGGAAATAGACGTCGTCTCGAAGGAGCATCAGAACCCCTCCATGGGCTGGGACACCTTCCACGGGTGGCAGGTCGAACCGCACAGAGGTGCAGTGTGGAAAGTCTGCACGATCACGTGGACGCAACTTAGTTTCCTGGAGGCAGACTAGAAGCGGGCAGTGCAATCGAAGGAGTAGTTTTAACTCCTCCCGATTAGAACGAAAGCCGCGAATGTTCCATTGAAGGAGCGCCATGATAAAAATGAGAGAAGAAATAAGGATAAAAACCAAGTAGCGAGCGGGGTCACCTCGACGGCCGCTGAGGACCGGATGTCGAGGGAGCACTGCTATCGCTGTCTGGGGGCAAAGTGTCATGTTCCATTGGTTCGCCCGACGCGCCTGCCACCTCCCTGAGTTGATCAGGAGGGGCAGTTTCCACCGCCGGTAAAGGGCCGGGCGCCCGGCAAACGGAGCGTCCCGGTGAAACAGAAGACGGCCGAGGCCGGCAACTGTTGGACGGCGCGACAGATGGGTCACGCCTCGGCGGGGAAGGAGAGGAACTCTTTTTCTTGTCAGCTCTTCTGGAAGAGTGACGGCGGGAAGAGGCAGTTGACGGTTGGGAAGCCTGAGAACGCAGAAAATCCTCACGGACGGGTTCCTTTTTCAAGGTCCGGGCATCTTGTTTAGGTGCCCGCGGTTTACTAGAGTTGGACGAAGACTGTACCCTAGAAGCAGCAGGAGGAAGCGGGGACGTGGAACGGGCAATCTTCGGGCTGGCAGATCGCACAACTGTGTCAGCGAAAGTCAAGTCACATGTCTGGGTACTGGAATCCTTGGTAGGTCGAGTTGAGGTGAGTACCTTACTGTATGTACCCGCTGGGAGGACAGTGGGCTTTCGACTCGCCAACAACTTTCGAGCGGCAGATGTTGATACCTTCTCCGTAACCCGAATTTGCTGGATTACCTTCTCATCCTTGTATACAGGGCAGTCGCGAGAGGAAGCCGCATGGTCACCGTCGCAGTTTAGGCAGTGAGGGGACGGAGGTGGGCAATCCCCCTCATGGGCGTCCCTACCACAAGTGACACACTTTGCTGCATTTGGGCAATGTTCACGGGTATGGTTGTACCTGTGGCATTGAAAACAGCGCGTTGGGTTAGGCACATAAGGTCGGACGGAGATGACTTCATACCCTGCTTTGACCTTCGACGGGAGGTCAACTCTGTCGAACGTCAAAAACACAGTACGAGTCGGTGTCAATTGGTTATCGACCTTTTTCATCACCCTGTGGACGGCTGTCACACCCTGATCGGACATATACGATTGGATGTCTTCATCAGACAACCCATCAAGGGATCTCGTGAAGACTACCCCCCGTGACGAGTTGAGTGTGCGGTGCGCTTCGACCTTAACTGGAAAAGTGTGCAACAACGTAGTACGTATCAGTTTTTGGGCTTGGAAGGCACTTTCCATTTCCAGCAACAATGTGCCATTGCGCTGACGTGAACAGGTTTTAACAGGGCCAGCAATTGCATCTACACCTTTCTGTATAACGAAAGGATTGACAGAATTGAAATCCTTTCCGTCGGTGCGAGAGACAACCAGATATTTAGGAACATTAGGCAGAGTCTTTTTAGGCTGAGGCGAGTCTAACTTACGTTTGTGGGTCAACGTCATGAAAGAAGATAAGGAGGAAGTCATCGCGGATGTGTCCCCCGTGATTACCGGCGTCTCCGATGGCGCGCTCCTTCCTAGTGGGGGCCCTCTCCGAGGGCTTACCCGCCTTAGGTGATTGTTCACACCTCAGGTCACACCTCCCGAGAACTGACGGAGGGACCAATCGGCACGTTCGGAAGGTACCAGCTCGGGTAATCACCCCTCCCTGGGCCTGGCCTTTACCAGGGGGTACGTACGTGCCTTACATGTCTACCCGGGGCGGGGAATTACGCGTTACCCCGTCACCTGCTACGCACGATAATGCGTGGGTCGGCCTTCAGACACGCACAGGGAGGAAAGAAGAAGAGGATAGGAAAGGAAGAGAAAGAAGGAAAGAAGTGTCTCAAACGCCGAGGCGGAGACTAATGAGGAGAAGGCTAGGAGAGTTCAAGGAGAGAAAGACAGAAAACGAAAGGTAAGAAAGGAAGGAAGGAACGAAGGAAGAAAAAGCACAACAAGAACCACCGTATCTCACGAAATATGCCCGTCTCCGGGCGAAGGCATAAACCGGGAGGGAAAGGATCCCCGTGGTGTCAGGGGGCTCAGCCAAAGGGTACATAACAGCCCCCCCCACACGGACTGACTACACGTGCTGGGGACCTAGCGGGGGATGGGGGCTACAGCGAGGAAAGGAAGTGGAAAGGAAAGGATAGGACCCGCGCTGTAGGGGCTAGGTCGGGAGTTCTTCCCCAATTGGCTCACACATTATCGGATAATTTTGGGGGGGGGGGGGCAAACTGGGCCAAAAACCGGTGTACACAGCAGACAAAACCAAAGTGCAGGACAATCGGTACCATGGGATAGCCAAGCCGTCATCCAGAGTACCACCGAGAGACGGGGTTGGAGAGGGTGGGAAGGAGGAATTGGGATGGGAAGGAGGGGGAACTAGGAGGGGTAATGCAGCCTGGGGAAAGCAGGAAAAAAGGCTGCAATGGCTCGGGGACCCGTGCGCGCCACACACGTACCCACAAAAGAGCTGTGGGCCCCCTGGGGGGGTTTTTCAAGCGTCAACTACGCGTCGCAATATCTCGGGATGTAATTGGAATATTGCGATGCAATCAACGCCATTGTTTATGTGATTTGTCATGCTATGGATTGCTGAAGAAAAAATATACGGTGTCCATTTAAAGAAAAACCATAAGTTTGTGTTAAAAACACATTTGCTTTCGTTTTAGAATGTTTCCAAATATGTATATTCATGGGCCCCAGCCGTACATTGATACCGGTGAAAGTCGTTTTCCAATAGCTGTTATTGTTCTAGAGATATTTGGGTGGACAAGATAGCTGGGACACCCTGTATAAAAACATCTTTACTTTGCTTAAATCTAATTACTGTAATGAACAAATGAAAAAATTTACGTTAACGAAGAGATTCGAAAACTCAAGGAAATTTTACAACGTATATATAATGTCTTGGCTGCGCGCGAGTAAAGTCTTGTAGGCGACAGGAGCAAATCTGAGTGACATGCAGTGACGGTACTCCACCATTTTGCTTACATATCAAAGTTAAAGTGTAAATGTTATTTCTGTGTAATAGCATACTTAGAAATAAACGTAACCTAATTGGAATCCCGGGCATTATTTTGAGGAGAATACCTACTCGCAACAATTTTCAGCTATTCTGCATTGCACTTTTATTTTAATTTTTATTTTTTAATGCAAAGTGGTAAGAGAACTGTGAGGGGAAAACGACATAACTTCACTAATAACAGGTACGAAGTACTCGTATACACAGGCTCACAAGATCAGCCTAAGGAGTGGCTGACTTAATACTCGCTACTGCCGGATGGAAAGTTTCGGCCAGTAAATCTTTACGCCCCTTATGTCATCTCCGGCCTCCTGGCTAGGTTTCCACTCACTGAAGTAGGTTTATTACGGGGAAGGGACCTTGCAAAATGTGAAACACTCTTTATTTGCTGTACAACGTAAATTTACCGACCTTCTAACTGAATTAAGTCTCGATTACGGCTACAAATCATGTTTCGGTTTGGACTCTACTACTAACTGTAGTCACGATTCGAGACAAAAGATGCGCTTAACGCAACTCAGAAACTGGCCCAGACTCGGACGAGTCTTACCTGCTCGGCCACAACAATTAGTCACGGCCAAACAGTAGCCACGCTGAAACCTCGTCTACTCAGCTGTGGTTTTATCGTGTGGGCAGCCCACCCACTTCTCAGTACGCGTTTCGTGCTCGCTTACTCGGTCATGCAGATTCTAGTATCGATTTAACTTCAGAGCGACGTGGCTACAACACGGAGTCTAGGAGTGAAAGCCACGATCCAGTTTACGGTAATATTCTTTATTGGCAACAAACACATTGACACTTTAACAGTTCCGAAAATATATAGATTTTTTATCAAATTTTAACTGTAATTTAGTGCCAGCGGCTGGTGTGTATTGTAATCACATAACATGGGCACAGGAAAATTTGTGCCGGGGCTGGAATTGAAACTCGGGAACTCTTTCGTACTACATAGGGGTAAGTGGCCGAAGATGGACCGTTGCCTAAGTTGGACCACCTACGTATTTCACTGTGTGTTGGTAACTTAAATTTCAAAGTTCGCTAAACTGGTGAGAAACATTGTCGGATTCACGTGTCTCAGTCGCCAGTCGACGATAGTCATTGGAGTGAGAACAGTTTCCATTATTGCGTTTTCTTCGATGTCGCTGTAAGTTTTATGCTACATATCATAAGCTTTCATCTTCTCTAAGTAAAAATATCTTCAGTACTATAGTTCAAAGTGCCATTCATTAGCTCATAAATCAATATCGTAAAACTAGAGTTTAGCGTTTTCTGTTCCTACAACGTTATCTTTACTTATATGGCGTCAAGTTGCCGAAGTTGTACCAAAGCCTGTTTCGTAATTTGGACCGGTTCTATTTAGGGATCAGTCGTAACAAATAATACTTAATGTTATTTAACAATAGGTAATATGTAGATGTTACGTTTTTAAATTTATTTTTCTAGAGTGCAAAACAATTTAAAAAATAAGGAGTAAGTATGGTAACCTTTTTAGATTTGGAAGATTCAATAAGGGGAATGTATGAGACATGGACAGAAGATGAACTGAAGGTAGCTGCGGAAGCATACAGAAACGGTAACAATGAACATAACGTGTGTGCTCGTATGTACTGAATACCAAAGGCTACAATTAAAGAGATATGCTTATGGTAAAATCATGTTCTTAAATGAAGTTCAGTTATTCGGAAGACAATCAACCTCTACAATTGAGATGGAAAAAATTGTCGCAGATCATCTTCTCTTATTTCAAGAGAGGTTTTTTTGTATGCCTCATTGTTTCAACATAAAAAAGAAAATGGCTGGTAAAAGGTGATTTTCTTCATTTATGAGACGAAATTCACAGCTTTCCCTCCGTCAGCCAGAAGGAATATCAATGGCGAGATGTTGAAATGAAGCTTGTCTTAATATTACGGGTCTTATTTCCTTTTTAGGCATTGCTTTACCATGCGCTTCAATTTAAGCAACTGAAGGTCCAAATTAGGCAACCGGTTTCCTAACTTGGACCGTTTATACATTTTTAAATATTAAATAATATCCATTTATGCTTTGTTTTTATTCAGAGTATAAAACTAGCAGATGAAATTGTACAACATATAGCTTCTTTTAAAGTATATTTTGTTTCGATTGGATAGATAATGTAGATTTTGGATCCCAAAATAAAAAAGTTGTCCAATATCGGCAACCTTCCCCTGTTTGTGCTAACCCGCTGCGCCACCCAAAGGAAACTCTCTGAACACACCTGCACTGAATACCCAAGTATGAACGCCACCGGTCCAATCTTTCATGTCCTCTTACTAATATTCAACCTTGTAGTCCATGACTCGCTGCTGGCACTGTATTCCAAGACGCCGCAATTTTTGATTGTGAGCCTCCATGTCGAAGATTGATGCATTGTACTATTTCTGTGAGGGACGCGTTTGTTCGGCGACTTTTCCGATGGAGGCATTCGTGCGCGCCACGCCGGCCTCCAGGCTGGAGCGTCTCGTCGGCCGGGGCAGCGACGGACGCAGCCAGCGGGAGCCATCCCAACTTTCACTTCGCCACCGGCGGCCTTCCTGCATTCTCCCGCCCCGGCCTGTCTTTAAGCCCTTTTTAAACGATGAACGAAAGTGAACAAGATAGATAATAGTCTACTAAAGCGCTCCTAGCGTACTAGCCCTGAACTACCAACTCATGCAAGATCTTGTGACAGCGTGTTTAGACGATAAACGTAATCAGACAGTAATACCCGATGTTGAAAGTGAGATTATGACTGGCGATCTGTTATGTAGGAAGCCACAGTTTAATACTGGAATTGAGGAAACAACACTAAATGTTACTGACGGCCAAAGGAAACTTTGCAATGTAGGTTTTTTGTCAAGTGTGGTAAAGTGCTGGGAATGAAACAATATTTCAAAACATTGGCATCTATTTTCAAGCGAAAAAATAAACATATGATCACATCAAACAATATTTATAAGAGCATAAATAGACCTTGTTTACTTTATCGATTTGGCTACTGACATTGTTAATAACGTCATGCACAACTGAATTTTTGTCCTTGATTTGGACTGACTTTTTCATTTAAAACTGCGTTATCAAATTACAATATTATTCAAATAAACAATTGGCTTCAGTCTTTTCTGTTACAATATTTAAAAAAAAAACACACATTTTTCGGTTTCAGATATACGACCTCACTTTTAGGTGGACACTCAATTGAGATAAATATTTAAGTCGTCATGAAACATTTGCAATTTAGCGCTAAACCAAAGTATAACAATAAGATAAAGATTAATAAGACAAATTTGCGTGCAAACCGTGTAATCGTCGACTATAAAATGAAAATCGCATGACGAAAATAGGTTAAATTCCTATGTCAGCAGACGACCGTTCAATCAAAACAATCTTCTCGAGAAAGCTTAACGTGACGTTGACGTGAGGTGACGGTCCGGTGACGGACAGTGTGAATGCCGCCATTAGAAATACATTATGAATACATTCTGATCATAAACTTCGACAAAACGCAAAATAAATGAAAATGCGAAGGAAAATAGCGGACTAACTGGAGCGGTGACTGCAGCTGATAGCTACTAGCTCGCGCATGCGCAGTGAACCTAATAGTGCCGAATTTAGAACTGCCCCTATTTCTTTATCGCTATAATTATCGCGATTCGATACTAGCGCGATCATACTAGTGCATCCGTTCAAACGACAGACGGCCGCCATTAACGCAACTTGTTATCAATATATTACAAGTTCGTTCATCGTTTAAAACGGTCTTTAGGAGTGTGCAGATAAATGGCGACAACGGACGCAGGGAAGAGAGGCCTTACAACTAAATGGACACAATAGCGCGTGTGCAGAGAAAGCCCTTATCTGAAGATACCAGAAGTTTCTAATAAGTGACGGAAACGCAGATAAACCGTGAACCCCAGCAGACGGGAAGAAGACAATCAAACCCCTGCAGTGCACACGTGCGTGAGTGGGAGAGAGACTGGCTTGTAGTATATATAAAGTGGTTCCGCCAAAACAATGTTTCTGGCCAGGGACAAAGACCCCGATAAATGGCATACCAGACAGGCCTAACACAGACAGCTGCCACAAAGAACTGTTTTCTCGAACCAAGCAGGAATGCAGAAGATAAAGACGACACGCTGGTAACGTGTGAGAGTCGCCAGTTCGCAAGTCTCATCTCAGCCCACAGAAAATTTCCACCGGGGACTTAGAGGCGAATTCGTGAAAACGGCGAGCAGCTATTGGTGACATTGCAAAACCAACCCACCAATCACAGAGCAAGAGAGACGAAAAAGTCGAGGAGAAGCTGTAGCTGGAGATCGAGAAGGTCTTCGTGAGAGACCACAGAAGTAGACACTTAGGCCGTGCGCACACGGGTCGTTTCCCGCTCGTCGTGGGCGCGATTTTCCTTCAGTCAGTCTGCGACTTCCAACAGGGAGCTACAAAACGGTGTCTGTTGTTTCCTAGAATAATTATCCGTATTTTTTTAGTTAACACTTTCTGTTATTTGGGGTCCATTTTAGAAACTGAGGGAAAATCCGACTCCGAGATTAATAAAAGAATTATCAGTAGACGAAAGGTCATGGGATTCCTCAACTCAGTCCTATGGAGCAAAAATGTAATGAACAGAACAAAAAAATCATATATAAATCTATATTTGAGAGTGCAGTTCTGTACAGAGCGGAAACCTGGACCATTAACAAGAAGCACACTAAGAAACTACAAGCGTTAAAGATGGATTTCTGGAGAAGATCGGCCAGAATTTCCAGGAAAGAAAATAGAAGAAACGCCGAAGTAACAAAGAGGATGGAAATAACAGAAAGAATAGACGAGGTGATGGATAGAAAGAAATTACGGAGGTTCGGGCATGTAAGAAGAATGGAGGACACCAGAATACCGAAGCTGGTACTGGAGTGGCAACCTGAGAGGAGAAGAAGAAGACTGGACCACCTGGATCCAAAATGTACAGCTCACAATGAATAGACTGGGCGCAGAAGAAGAGGACACACAAGATAGTGACACCTGGAGAAATATACTGAATAATTAGTGTAAAACCTTATGTACTAGTTATATTCATTTCTGGGAGAATTATTATGTTGGAGGTAAACCTCTGTAATGAGGAAAATCTCAATAATAAAAAAATATAAATTATCCGTATAATTGACAGTTCTAGTGATGAGGAGGACGCTGTGATGTTTTACTGGTACCGGCGCAAGAAAAGGAAGACAATGAGTTCTATGGGTGCATCCGTAGATAGAGCGGAATTTTCATCACCGGTTGTTCATTGGTGTTAGAACTACAAGAGACTGATACAAAATTTTTAGCATTCTACAGAATATAATTTACGTCGCTTGAGAAAATGGTATATGCCCGAAACTAGTCGCCAATAAAACAGTAAATAAACTTCAGCAGCTCTGGTTGAGATGTAAAAAAAGGTCCATTCTTGAATATTTGCGAGCTGCAAGACACGACATACTGAAAATACTTATATACGAGGCGCGTCCAGAAAGTAAGTTCCGTTTGGTAATAAAATGAAATTGTACAGAGATACAGAAGAAATTTTTATTGCACAAAATTCTATAACTCTTAAACTACTTTTCCACATAACTGCCGAAATTTTGTAGGTACTTGTCATAGCGTGCCACAAGTTTTTGCATGCATCCTTCACAGAAGGTTGCCGCCTGTGTATTCAACCATGTCGTAACAGCTCTTTATCATCGTTGAAGTGTTGACCACCAGGGACAGATTTGAGGTGTAAGAAGAGATGAAAGTCGCTAGGAGAGTGGTCCGAGCTGTATGGAGGATGATCAAACAGGTCCCATTGAAATTTCCGTAAGAATTGTTTGGTCACATTCGGTGTGTGAGGTCAGGCATTATCGTGAAAAAAAAAATATTTTGACAGTAATACTCTTCTTACAACTATAATCTGTCCTTCGTGGACAACACTTCGACGATGATGACGAGCTGAAAGAAAATGTTATCACATGGTTGAATACACAGGCGGCAACATTCTATGAAAAAGGCACACAAAACATTGTGCCATGCTATGACAATTGCCTACAAAATTTCGGAAGCTATGTAGAAAAGTAGTTTGACAGTTATAGATTTTTGTACAATCAATATTTTTTCTGTATCTGTACCCGTTCGTTTTATATAACCAAACGTAACTTACTTTCTGGACGCGCCTCGTATTTTGTACTTATTTATGTATTAAAAGTTCATTACAGTGATGCATGTAGATCTTATGCGCTCTGAATTGTTCTGTGTACTGGAAATACAGGAAAAATACATGGTAAATTACCTCCATAACGTACGATCCGCTGGTCAAGAAGAACTTTTCCGTGCACAGCAGGTCGCATGAGACAAGCGTCGCTCGCAGTGACTTCGAGACGATTACGAAACACATGCAAATCGGTCTTGTTCGCAGCCTCCCATTTACTTACGTGGGCAGTCGCACAGACACGGAATCGCGTCGAGGACAGGTCGCAACGAGTGCGAATCGATCCTTGTGCGGACGGCCTTAGTCCGTCGCGGGAGAAGCGAAGAGACATGCAGGCAGCTGCCACCTCGGCAGACGCCTTCGCCGGGAGGTTCGTGACATCAGCGGAGCCGGAGAGCGGAGGACAGTCGTCCGCTATGCCGCCGCGACCGCAGACACACCGCAACGCGCCATCCATCGCCTGACGCCCACGTCAAGTCAATGTTGGTGAGACAGGAAATTACCTCCCCCTTCCACGTTCATATCTGTGTCATGTCCATGCACAGTCAAATAGGCCCTGATAGATTATTGTTTTACAAATCTTTTAATAAATAAAACTAAATTATATGTGGTAATCCTCCGAGTAAACTTATGTTCTCCTGTCGATCCCTTGAATCAAATGTCCCTACCAGCCTAGTTTCATAATTAAACATTATATTGGCCCACCTTAGGTTACGGTAGTAACACTAAAAGTGGGCCTTTGCGATCATTTTTTGACAGCTCTAAATTTGAATAAAAATAACGGCTTAACCATTCACCTGACACGAAAATGAAATAACCGAATTTATAGAGGAGAAAATGCTCTACAACTTTGCTCTCTTATGTTTTTTTTTTCATATCACGTATCGTTTAGAGATATTTGCAAAAATAACGGCGATTTGACGATGTCTGTCTAGCTGTAACGTGTTCCCACTTTTTAGGTCCAACCGTTCAACTGATCGGCACCAAATTTTACAGACATAATTATATATATATACATGTGGCGTCTGTTCCGAAAGAACAGACGTCACTTCTGATCCTGCAGTTGTTATTATTTAATATTCACAGAATATATGACATCAACTGCGATTGGGCAAAGCTGAAAATGTGTACCCAGCCGGGATTGTTCAAATGTTTGTATAGTTTATGGGACTTAACTATGGGGTCATCAGTCCCTAAACTTACAAACAACTTATGAACTAACCTAGACTAAAGACAACACAAACATCCAGGGCCGAGGGAGGATTCGAACCTCCGACGCGGGAGGAAATTTACTCCCGCGCAGCAATCCTCTTAAAAATCATAAGTAACTGCCACGAATAAATCAATTAGTTAGCGTACTGTACAGCATCTCTCTAAGAAAGAAAAAAAAACACAATACAATAAGGTAAATAACAGATATTTGCCAGGAAGCTTTCCATTAAATAACGAGCAGTTGCCAAAAATCCCAAAATTTTCACAAAAATCTTTCAATTAAATAATCACTGCGAAAAGGTTAACAAGAGTGGAAATTAAGTAACAGTCAACATCTCTTTATAAAACACATATACATACAATATACTTAAAAATGGTTGCATCATTATCTTTATCACTGATAATAGTGGCCAGTAAAATTCCTCTTAGTGCACACGACGATTTGTTGTAGAGACAGATGGTATATTTCCAATAAAATATGGGGCTATCTCACTTACTGATTTACAATAATTTTAAGGGACAATAGTCCCTTCAACAGGCTCTATGATGATTAGCATCTTCAGTACATCACAGGTATTACTCCCCTTAACAAAAAGGACGATATCAGTGAACGGGAGATTTAGTAAACACGTCGATAAGCTTGTATTCTAATGATAGATACAACTTTAAATAACAGCGGAAACATTCATTAACACAATCCAGCAAAATATCACATACACAGTCTAAGAAGACGACCGCTAATTACAAGCAAAAGGTACTGTCAGCGCTCTGCTCTTCGTCTAATCAATTCAAACAAATACGGAGGTTCACTTATGAGATTCGTAATAAGGGAAACTTCTCATCGTATCCCCCTCAGATATAATGGTAAATTGACGCAGCAGATAGCTCATCAAAGGCTGAACACAGATCCAACACAAAAACTGGAAGGAGTAGCCTGGAACTAAAAAAAAAAAGAGCAAATTAGAAAACGTTAACGGTTCAAGTGATACATAAGCAACATCGAGCACAGGTCAGGAGGGGAATTAAACACTGATCTCTCAAATGATCAAATGTTTGTAAATCTATCGAACCAAACTGCGTGGTCATCAATCCGTAGCTTACAAACTACTTAAACTAAGGTAAACTAAGCTAAGGACAACACACACACACACCCATGCCCCAGGGAGGACTCGAACCTCCACGGCCGGCCGCAGTGGCCGAGGGGACTGAGGCGCTTCAGTCGCGGTCTGCACGGCCGCTACGGTCGGGGGTTAGAGTCCCCCCTCGGGCATGCTACACACTGCGGCAACGTATGCCAGGGAGACGATGGGAGCCGAGGCGGAGCGGCCGGGAGCATTGAGGCGCTATGCTACGATGCGCGAGGCCGTTCCCCGTCGTGGGTTCGAATCCCCCCTCGGGCATGGATGTTTGTGCCGTCTTTAGTATAAGGTAGTTCACAAGTAGTTTGTAAGTTTAGGGACTGATGACCCCGCAGTTAAGTCCCACAGGCTTTACAAACCTTTGAACCTTTGCACGATGGGAAGTATCGCTTTTGTGCGTCGGCTCACGAACGCGCAGCCTCATGCTGCATTTACAGCTACATAAATACACTTCAAATCACATTAAAGTGCATGCGAGAGGGTTCATCGAACAGCTTTCATAATATTTCTCTACCGTTCTATTCTCTAATAGCGCATGGGAAGAAGGAACACCTACATCCTTCCGCTTTAGATCTGATTTCTCTTATTTTACTACGATGATCATGTCTCTCTATGCAGGTGGGTGCAATCAAAATGTCCGCATTCGGAAGTGAAAGTTGGTGAAACAAATTTCGCAAATAGATCTCGCCGCAACGAGAAACGCCTTTCTTTTAATGATTTCTATCTCAACTCGTGCATCATATACGTGATACTGTCTCCTCTATATCGCGAAAATACAAATCGAGCTGCCCTTCTCTGAATTTTATATCCTCCGTCACTTCCCCTTGGTGGGGATTGCAGAATGCCCAACAATACTTCAAAAGATGCCGCACAAGTGTAGTGTAGGTAGTGTATTTAGTAGCACTGTTGCATCTTCCAAGTATTCTGCCACTGAAATGGAGCCTTACAATAACTTCTACGTGTTCTTTCCAATTTACGTTATTAGTAATTGTTATTCACATGTATTTAGTTGCATTTGTGGCCTGTAGATTTGATAGATTTTTCGTGTAAATGAAGTTTAACGGATTTTACTAATGTGGATCACTTCACACACATCATTATTTAGGATAAATTGCCAACTTTTGCACCATGAAGATATCTTATCTAAAACCTTTTGCAATTGCTTTCAATTTTCTGGTGGCTTTACTAACTGATAAATGTCTGCATCATCCGATAACTGTCTGAGGGACCTGCTAACATTGTCTATTAAACCGTTTATCAACATGAGGAACGGTAGGGGCCCTATAACACTTCCCTGCGGAACACCAGATATTAATCCTGTTTTACTCGGCGACTTTCCGTCAGTTTCTGAGAGGGAATCACGAATCCATTCGCACAACTATGGTGACATTCCATAAGTACGCAATTTGATTACAAGGTGCTTGTGAGCTACATTGTCAAATGCCATCGCGAAGTCTAGAAACATGGAATCGATTTGTGATCCCTTGTCGATAGCACTCATTACGTCATGTCAGTAAAGTGCTAGATACTCTCTGAATCCGTGTTGACTATAGGTCAATGGGTCGTTCACTATCGGGGGAGTTCATAGCGTTTGACGAAAGTATATGTTCTAAAATCCTGCTGCAAACCGACGTCAGTGATACAAGCCTGTATTTTTGCGTATCATTCCTATTGCGTTTCTTCAATATTGAAGTTACCTGTGCAACTTTCCTGTCTTGGGTACGGATCTTTCGCAAGTCGATGGCTTGTATTTTGTCGCGTTGAAGTGGAAGTAGGCTTGACTTCGAAGGCAGAGTTGTCGACTGAACACAACACTTATACTGAAAGCAGGTTTATTACGAACTGACCGCCACTCGGGCAGAGTGCTCTACTACACAGACAGAATATATCAGAAATTATATGAAGAGTTAACATATGAAAGAAGTAGAAATTACAACTGAACATACGAAACATGTAGAACATTCTGGAAATGTTAATTAGAATGACAAAATTTATGCCGTTGGACGGGAATGAAACGGCGACCTTCAGCACCGCAATAGGTGAAGCTATCCCTTGCGCCACACCGGCAGCCGGTTAACATTCAGTCTCGCGGTAATATAATTTCTATGTATGGGGATATTGCATCAGCATACTCTGAAAGGAACTAAATTGGTATACAATCCGAACCGAAAGTCTCACTTTTGTTAAAAGATTTAAATTGTTTCAATAATACAGACATAGCTACTTCAAAATTACACACGCTGGCAACTGGGTAAATTTCAAGGAAACCGGAACTACCGTAAAAATCAAGATGGCGGTGACCCCCGACATATATATAAGCGCGCCGTATCGAGATATCGATCACGACTGTTCATAACGATACGGTGCAGCGCCATCCAAACGACGAAGTAAACACTAAATGACAGATATATTTATATATCTTCTTCTTCTATATCTATATGTGAATGTCTGTTCGGTGTGCGGTTATCACGTCTGAACCACAAGACATAAATAGCTGAAAATTTGTACAGTTACTAATGTCTACCCGGGGAAGGCTTTAGGCACGGTTTTATGGCGATCGGATAGTTATTTACCTATATATATATATATATATATATATATATATATATATATATATAAATGTGAATGTCTGTTCGGTGTACGCTTATCACGTCCGAACGGCAAGACACAGAAACTTAAATATTTCTACAGTTACTAATTTATACCCGAGGAAAGTGTTAGGCACGGTTTTATAGCGATCTGAATAGAATTTGAAGCATATAACACGAAATGCGGAACAATAATTACTCTCTGAAAATTATATTTACTCTTTGAAAATGGTTTTATTGGTTGCATTGTTGCTTGAGGGTTAATAATAATAAAAGCGTGGAGTATATTGGGATGGAGAGTTATCGGTGAATATAAAATTCTACGTGCCTGTGTGTTAATATTTCGTTCTGCAGCGAAAACTACAGAACGCAAACGAAAGGTCTGTATGTAATTCTTGTCCGAAGTCTCCCGTTGTACACCATACCAGTTCCATGCTGATAGCTATAAGGGGGTGGAAGATATGGTGGTTGAAAGTCGTCAAGTTTTAAAAAAATTCGGACTGAAGGCCAGCGATGACGTTTGCGACTCTGTAGCAAGGAGGTTACATACAGCGAAACGTGATGCCACAGACCATATCTTTTGTCTATGCGTCCTACAATGTCTTTAGCTCTTTCTCAATAAGGATAAGCATACGAATAAGGAAATATAAGAACAAATATGTAAATACCCGGGCAACGCCGGGTTTTCAGCTAGTATTATATATAAAGTTCCCATACCTTCCTCAATACGTGGAGTCGCCTTCGTTGTCGTCGTCGTCCCCATCATCTTCCGTTATACCTGTAGTCGTATAAGCCACTGGTTTGAGTCCTTTCTGTCCATATCCAGAGTACACGCGAGAAATATCTGACAAAAACACTGGAAGAATCTCTCCTGCGACCTTCTTTCCAGAATGTCCTAAGTTATGAAAATATAAGTACTGAAATAAATACATTTCATCGCGACTACCCGGAGGACCCTCACACTTGATGTGACCCTTCACGTTTTTCCAAAGATGCTCAACATACTGCGTATGGACTGACTGATCTGTACCCGAGAAAAATTATACAGAATGATTGACAAATTCGTGGTCGAAACCTTCATCACTGAGATTCTGGTAGGAACTCCATCCATCTGTAATAATTTTTGTACCCGGAAGTATGAAATGCTTAATTAGAGGTACCAGTGTTTCTTTTCCCCTCGACTGCACTTTAACTATAAAACACTTCTTTGAACCTCTTTCGATACCACCAAACACCCAAATATGTTCAGCCTCATTTCTTAACATACGTCCTCTATTATACGTCCTTCTACCGATATGCGAATCATCAATTTCAACAATTTTATCGGGTCCTCCTACGGGTCTGGCACTATTACTCACAATAACATAACAGACTTCCCGGCAAAAGGAATAATAGTCACACATAGTTTGTACTGACAAACCACTTTCTGACGCCGCTTGTTTCAAAGTACGAGGCGCGTCCAGAAAGTAAGTTCCGTTTGGTAATAAAATAAAATTGTACAAAATACAGAAGAAAGTTTTATGGTACAAAATTCTAAAACTCTTAAACTACTTTTCCACATAACTGCCGAAATTTTTCAGGTATTTTTCATAGCGTGGCACAAGGTTTTGTATACCTTCTTCATAGAAATGTACCTCCTGTATCTTCAACCAGTTGGAAACAGAGAAATTTGGGGGAAGTCCACAGCGAGAGCACTAATTGTAAACCTACGGTTTTCCTGGATCTTGTCATCAAACGCGTGAACCAGTTCTTCTGTGACCAAAGGTGGACGCCCATTTCGTTCTTCATCGTGCACATCACTACGCCCGCCATTGAACTGTCGGACCCATCTTCTCACCATCGAATCACTCATCGCATTTGGTCCGTAAACATCACAAATTTGCCGATAAATTTCACTTGGTTTCACTTTCCTCGCATTCAGAAACGGAATCACCGACCTGATTTCACAGGCGGCGGGATTTTCAATCAAAGCCGACATTTCAAACTACAGTGCGGAACTGCAATCGCAGTGCTACAGCGGAGATAAATTGAAACGGAACTTACTTTCTGGACGCGCCTCGTATAATCCCTAGCCCAACCAGCTATTGCAATAATATTTTGCTTTATAGAGAATCGCGCTCTCTCAAATCACGTATTTTTCAACCGTTGTCTTGTTTCTGCACAAAATAACACAAATGGAATATGTGCATCGCTCTTATTCGCAATAACATTAACACTACCTTCCTTGTGGCATACTACACAATTTTTCGGTTTTGTTTCTGGTAATAATTTATATTCTCTGCAAAATTCTACACTCTTTTCTTTCGTGGCAATTCTAAGGATTAATTCGTCCCATTTCACCCCACACACTTTGTGGTGTCGCACAAGTACAAAGTGCGCGCCACCTACTTTCGCCGCGCGCCGCCATGCACGCACGGCGCGGCGGTCTTACGACGACAGCCACGAGCGCCCTCTGCGACAACGCCGCTCGTGGCCACCACTGAACGATCGACCACTTCGGACTGAGATAGGAACGAGTTAGGACCTTCGTAATCAGATAGGCACCAGTGAAGACTTTGCTATCGTACAGGCACTAGGCAGGCCTCTAACAACTATGTATCAACATTCTGCAGTACTATGTAAAAGTTAAGTATTGTTACATTCTGTGCAATATATATCTCTTTCTAATTTACTCTAGTGTTTATAGTTTCTGGCTGCTCCCCTCCGTACCTGCACCAGCGTGCTATCTATATTCCTGTGTCGGTCTCATCCACCCGGCCACCGACACCTACGACGAGGCTGGGACACAAAAGCGGCGACGAAGTCGGGACACAAAACACTTCCCGCACCAACACTAGCCATTTAACGACACAACTGATAACTCAGCACTGTTTATTAGTACCGATTCGATCCACGTGGTTTTGCGGGCTAGTAGATTCGATACTTACCGCTTCGATACGAACCGCTTCGACATATACCACTATACTCTTGATTTTTGTGTCAGTTCTGGTTAGCTTGAAAATTACCGGCAACTGTTCTACATTCGTATGCAGGAGTATTTGCTTGGTCTTTCTTGGCGCTCAGATGTAACACGCTGCGGAACGTTCCGGGCTCTCAAAACCTGGCAGGAGCGATCCGCGTCAGATGACACGATCTGCCACGGACCGGCAGGAAACTTCCTCCTGCAGGGAGCGCTGGAAGGCGCGTCAGTGCTCACTTCACGACTCGGCCCACTGCCATCGCCGATCTCCCGCACACGGCTGCTTCATAAAAGCCGCATTCAAATGTTTGTAGAGATGATGGGATTTAATGTCGGGGTCACCAGTCCCTAATCTTAAAAACTACTTATGAACTAGCTTATACTGAAGACGGCACAAACATCCATGCCCGTGGGGGAATTCGAACCCTCGATGGCGAACTGCCGTGTGCACCGCAACACGGTGCTCCAATACGCACGGCTAATCCGCCGCAAAGCCGCGATCCACAGCACTAGTGGCGCAGCACACTCATTCCCAAACTGTTTCAGGAGTCGAACAGCGAAGTCGATCGATTAGCACGCACTACGTTCAAAACTTCAGTCTCACGTGGAAAGATGGTTGCAGTAGACCAGTTGTTCCCAAACTATGGGAACCTACTGGCGGGTTGCGTTATTCTGGTGTGTGGCTAGACACTTTACAGTATCAGAGTAAAATGTCTTGAAATAAGTACGTAATATAATTTTCACTTAATGTTACCTGTAATTCGGTCTTGAGCATATATTGTTATCGAAACTTAATTCTATAGAAAAAAAATTATGTAATTTTTGTATTATTTTATTAGTCCATATAACACGATGAAGTCATCTACCTCTGCTGTAAACCAAAGACTGCATGTTTTATCTTTGGAGTGTGGACTCGCAATGTTGCGTCAAGAGAGTCGTTGTGTGACTGTCGTAGAGTGAAGTCGACGAGCAGAAGTCGTCGTGAAACTGTCGAGTAAGACAGTCGGTGTGTAAGACTCGAATACTAAAAATCGGAAAGTTTAAGGCTTTAGCCGTTTTGCCGAGTCACAGCCAAGTTTGCAGATATTAATTTTTATAAGGAAGGTAATGTTAATGATACTGTCACAAATAAGGTAAAACTTGTACATTTCCATTGTTATGAATGGTAGCTTGTACTTGAAGTATTGTAGCGGGTGTTAGTCTCCTGCTAATGAATACAGTTAAGTGCAACTTGCATTTATCATTTAATCCAGAGTCATTTTACCAGTTCCTCTTTCCTTTCACCAATTTGAAAGTTAATTTTCAATTAGATCTCATCATGGAGATCATTGTTTCTTATGATAGTGTTGAATAGGAATAGTATTATTAATTTTACAAGTCTTAATAAGAACAGTTTAGTGAAGGCATTTTTGACATGATCAATTTGTCTATCAATGAGAGTAGGAACGTTCGTACGTTCAGTGAGGTTCATAGAGATTATCTCAATGTTGATGAAAGTTCACATTATTAGGTCACTTAATGTTAGTAACAGTCAAAGTGATTTTTCTGAATAGGAAAGAAACATTATATCACGTAATGAGAAAAGAAATATTTGCAGTGTGTGGTACTTTGAAAATATTACCACATTTGAAGGTCATTTTTATATCACTGCATCAGTATGGTACTTATTGTACAGATATGACCATTATCCAATGAATTGATTTTGGTATCCCATTAATCCTAAATGTCTTTATTTGAAATAATATTTATTCAAGTGACGAAAGTATTACATTAGTATCATGCTGGTTTATACCTCTCGCAGTCGAATTATGCACGTATAGTCTGGCTACTAGTATATGGTGCACGCTGGCAAATCTGAACATTTCATTTGCACACTTTGTTTCTCACAGACGAGTTTATTGTGTAGACAATTTACGAGTTGAATTACAACTGATTCATTAACTACCGTTCAATTTAAAGTGTTATCCGTTGCGCATAAATTAGAACCACATATACGTAACATTACTGCATTCTATGTCAGTTGTAATTTATTCTAATAGGGCAGAGGAAGGTACTAAGTTTCATTGCTTAATCAAGTTATTTTGTAGCCAAAGTTGCAACAGAAAAAATATTTGTGAATTTCATCGGGCACTGCAACTTAACACAAACAGTGACACGATATTGTTCCGACACACCCACACACACATTAGTTTGCAATAACCATCCAAACGCATACTACTTTTAACGAATTGAAAAAGGTGTTGCCGCGTGGGATTGACCGTGCGCTGTAAAGCGCCTTGCTACCGAACGCGCAACGGCTCCCCGTCGGTGGTTCGAGTCCACCTCTGAGTGTGTGTCCTCAGCCAGGGCCGGCCCGTCCATATAGGCAAACAAGGCAATTGCCTAGGGAGCTCGAATTTTGGGAACGGTAAATTTGTCGTGCGCTCTCGGTGCGGATTACTTTGCTGTTTTGCTGCGGTTTAAGCAGCGACAAATTCCCGGTTACTACACAAGACAGAGCAACAGGCAAGAGACAAGACGCAAATCAATGTTGCATGCATTCTCCTTGACTCTTCAGAAATTTGTTAGAAAGCGTTTAATGAATAGTTTGCAACTGATCATCCCGTAATCAGAGCTGGTGTGCCGCCCTCCGTGTTAGCTGAGTGGGGGGCCCTAACGGCCCCGCCGTTCTGCAATCTATGTAGTGTACAATGACTTCTTCTATCAAAAGAAACTCATCTTAACGCTACTACAAATGCTCTGCAAAAAACAAAATCCTTCCTCGTAGATTGTAGAGGTGATATGAGATTCGGAAAAAATCGTGGTAGAAGCAAGAGATTTCAGAAGCAGCCAATATTTCCGCATCATTTTCATCAAATATGTAACCAGCTCGTCTAAGAAACAAGAAAATAGTTTGTTTATGTAGCAGAAGGTGAGCCTATTTGTGATGCGCAAAATCATTTCAAAATTAATTTTTATTTTGTAATGTTGGATAATGCAATAAATTCACTTGACGAGAGGTTTCATCAATTTGACAATCTAAATCGTGTATTTGGCTGTCTGTACAAAATACATGATGTACAAAAAAACAGCTCTCAAATCTGTTCTTGAAAAATGTGTTAATTTGGAAGCGTCTCTAACTCAAAAGACTCTAAAGATATTGATGCTACTGATCTATGCACTGAATTATAAGCCATTGCTAGAAGACTACTCAGTAACTCAAGGCCGCACGACGTTCTGAGTTATATTTGTAAAAATGGACTTACAAACATTGTAGCTGATTTAGTTACTGCACTAAGATTGTTGCTTACACTTCCGGTGTCTGTAGCCAGTGGTGAGCGCAGCTTCTCGAAATTAAACTCATAAAAACATATCTGCTATCAACAATGACTCAAGAAATACTTCTGGGGTTGGCAACTTTGTCAACTGAACGAGAAACAGCAGACACAATCGATTTAAAGGAGATGGTCTCAGATTTTGAAAAAGCCAAGGAAAGAAAAATGAAATTTGTGTGACTCTTTGTATAATGAAGCTTATAATATTATCAATTATTGTAAACCTTTTTTAAAACAGAATGTAAAAAGGATGAAAAGTAACATTGCTGTATAAAAATGTATGATGTGCCCCATTTTAATGGGGAAATATGTTTATGTAATGTATATGTTGTGATTATGTATATGTTGTGATTATGTATTTGAATAAAAAAATGCAATGTGTATTTTACATTGATGTTTTATTGCGATTTTATTAAATGGGGCGCCATTAGAATAATTTGCCTATGGCACCGAGTTTGCTCGTGCCAGCCCTCAGCATAAGTTAGTTTAAGCACTTTGTAAGTCTAGGAACTGATGACCACTGCAGTTAGGTCCCATAGCTTTACAAATATTTGATTTTTGTTAATACAGTGAAAGAGTGTTTTATACGACTTACTAGCTGAAAACGCGGCTTCACCTAAGTAGTAATTTATTTCAGTGTTAAATCAGTCGTCTCACCTACTCTTTCCTCTCTCTGTCCACCTTCTCTTTCCTTCTCTCTCTGTCCATCGCATCTTCTCCCCCAAAAATTGAAATGTTTGTGATGGTGTGAGACCTAGCTGCAGTGACCATCAGACCATAGACATACGAACTACTTAACATAACTTATGGAAAGCACAAGATACCAGCAATGCCAGAGGGACGACTCAAACCTCCTACGGTGTCTAGTTACACACTCCGCCGTAAGAAGCCTTAGAAAGCACGGCCACTTCTAACTGCCCTTCCTCTGTTTATCTTCCCCTCTCCCTCTTCATCTTCTCCTACCCTCTCTCTGCCCATCTGCACCTTCCCCTGTCTCTTGCAATCACCTCCTTCTCTCTCTGTAAAACTCTTCCTCTAACTCCTCGTTCCATTGCCTCCTTCACCTGTGAAAAGTTATACTATTGTCACGTTGCAATGGAAGTAGGCTTGACTTCGAAGGCAACTAAACGCACCACTTATACTGGAAGCACGTTTATTACGAACTCAACATACACGCAGCACTGACTGCCTCCCAGGCAGAGTGCTCTGCTATTTATACACAGACAGAATTTACCAGAAATTAGAAGAACAGTTAACATAAAAGACAACTAGAATTTACAAGTGAACATAAGAAAGATGTAGAACCTTCTGGAATTGTGGGTGGGATTGAACCGGCAACCTTCTGCTCCGCAGTCCGTGACGCTATCCCCTGCGCCACGCCGGCAGTTGGTGTTCGTGGTCTCTCGCGGCACTATAACTCTGATAACTTTCAGGGTTTTAAGTGAAGTGGTGTCTAAGTTTATTACAAGCTAGCCTCCGCGATGCACCGTATGAAATCCTATGTAGATAATGATGTTTCTCTTGTTCTGAAGGTTAAGTGTGCAAAACTTCGTCAAGATCTGAATAAAACCATAGATTTTGTCCAAGTTCGTAGGTAAAGTACCGTCTTCAATGCGCCACGGAAAATTTTACTGAAACAGGAAATTTCCTGTTGTTTTGAAGATCAAGTGTGGCTAGTTTCATTGTTATCGGGTGAACGGTACGGCAGTGCACAAAATACGAACAAACAAGATGCGGCATTTTACCACGCGCCTCAGTGCTTATGACGTCACACTTCCTAAAGTATAAGTCGTATACTGAAATAATTATATAGATTCATTCAATGGCATAAATGGATACAGTTTACAAAATATGTTGCGAATAAATTTGTACCAAAGAAGTAATATATTTAACTGCCATTCAGAATGTGGAAGTTTCTCACGCATTGTAGTGTTCATGACATATCTCCTGAACTATGTGCGAAAGAGCAAGCAATATGTTGAGAAAGTTTCTTCTCAATCGGATGAAAGGTACGATAGCGCATAACATATGAACGAAGATACAAACATTTATTTTATATATTAGATAGATTACTTTCATGTTACATGCTTTAAATTTGAAATTCTTATGGACAATTTTTTTCGCATTAGGGCTAATGAAACTTGTTTGTTTTCTTGCAGTATTACTTAATACTGGTTCTTGTTTTAGCAGTTACTTTCCAACACTTCACAATCAGTTGTCGGTAAGAAATCAGCTTGTAGGGTAAAACCTTTATAAGCTAAAATTATCACCATCCCACGAAACTCCCTGATGGAACTATCACGTGATTCTTTTTTGAACACTTTCCCATTTTAAATAATAAAAGCGAGATTTGCATACAAATATAGCTATGAAGAGATTAACAGGATTCAGAGCTATTTACTTATCTAATCATGATTTTTCTAGATTTAAAAAAAAGTAAATATAAGAATAAACTGTATAGAAAACGATATACGCATTAAACTAACGAGCTTCAATTTAGATATGAAAAGTTCAGATCTTTGTAATCTATGGGACTTAAATGCTTGGTTATTAGTCCGTAGCTTACAAACTACTTAAACTAAGTTAAATAACCTAAGGACAACACATACAGCCATGCCTGAGAGGGGACTCGAACCCCCGAAGGCGAACGGCCGCGAGCATGGCAGCACGGTGCCTCAATGCGCACGGTTAATATACCACCATACATTCCCCACAGTGGTCTGTTTCCATCAGAACAACACAGAGTATCCATCAGTCTTTTATTAACAATGAGTCGTCCCATTATTTTACAACCTTTTTCTTAATGTACCATGATAGATAGCATCTAGTGTTATTACTATGAGTTACGGCTGGTGATATGCTACACAGTTTCTACGACGTTATTAAAATGAAGAACGTAAAAAGAGATATTTTTATGTTGTAACAATGAACAAAAATCTTTCCTGGCTCTTCTCGACGTAGTCTCCCCGAGGTTGAATGCAGGTTTTCAAAATGTCTGTAAATCTATCGGACCAAACTGCGTGGTCATCAGTTCGTAGCTAAGGAACTACTTAAACCTATGTAAACTAACCTACGGACATACACACACACGCCCATGCCCATGCCCCAGGGAGGACTCGAACCTCCACGGCGAGCAACCGCGTTCTCCGCAGCGAGGTGCTTTAGACCGCTTTTTTTTTTTTTTTTTTGGGGGGGGGGGGGGGGTAAGGGACCACAAAAGGAAAGGAAACTAAAGTGCCACCGCCACTTTGACCCTAATAAAAAAAGAGAACCTCAACCTCTTCAGGCGTTGGCGCCTAACTAAAACTACCCCTGGAAACTAACTATATAAGGAAACAAAAAGAAAGAAAAGGAAGGGGAATGTGTAGGAGACAAACAAATAAATTCTCTTTATTCACATTACTATGATTTTATTTCATTATTTTTATTTATTTACTTTTATTTAATACATCTTGATGTTCGTTGTATAGTTCAGAAGATCTCGGTCCCCTGCGGCTAGTAAGTTCAGTCACGGCTTCTCGTAGAATGTGCATTCCGTTGAACAGTTCAAGGAGGGACAGCAGTTCAAACATTTAAAATTCTTCTCTATTGACTGAACACATTCCAGCTGCGGGGAGGGTCGTTGAAAGTACTCCCAAGGAAGTTGGAAAAGTATTGTCTGTATTTAGGATGTCGTACAACTCTGTAATTGCGATCCGTAAGATAAGTCCAAAAATCAAGTTTCGATTTTGCGTTGTGTCCAAAAAGATAATGTATGGCATGCCCGCGAATCCAATTCACCGCATTGGTCTTAGCCTTTGGAAAATACACTCGGTCCGGAAATAAGAACGAAGGAGGAGTAACACTCTCTGGAATAGTTCTCGTGAGGAAAGCTATAATACGGCGAATCAGTTGCCAAACGTCAGCAGCAGTACCGCAAACAAAACGATGTTCGTCAGTGTCAGCCACCCCACACCTGGGACAGAGAGGTGATTCGGCGAGGTGGATGCGATGAAGGCGAAATCTGAAAACATGCTTACGATTGACAGTAAGGTACCAGACCGACTGTACGTCAGAATCAAGAAAAGAAGCAGATATAAAACGCCAGATGGAGCGCCAGTCAAAATGGGGAAATTTTTGTTCAATTGGGTTTGATGGTAGACTTCTTTGTAGAACATCGTAGACAGCTTTAGTTTTGCGTAAGTACGGGTTGGACAAGTTGAGGTGGAGATAGCTAAGCTCGAGAATAAAATATCTGATATAATGGAAAGGAACTGGAATAACCGACAGCATGACCGGAGCTGACAGTGAGGCCGGCGTATAAGTCGACAATAGAAGACCAGTAAGGCTCGTCGGGCAACGTGTCCATATCGTCATCTGGGAGCTAATAAAGAGGGCACGAGCTCTATCCGGTACGTGATACAGACCGAGACCACCACGGTCGCGGGGAAGGGTGAGCGATTCATAATTAACTTTGAACAACAAGCCATTGCTGACAAATGAGGCCATCGCTGCTAACATTCGATGGGCAATGGTAAGTGGAAAGGGGAAAACCTGTGCGACATGGGGAACGCGGGATGCGATATAGACATTGACATATCGTACTCGCTGAAGAATATCCAGGGATCTTAGCCGATGATCAATAAGACCAGCCCTCATTTGCTGAAGTAGACGTCGGCAGTTGGAAGCAGCCGAACGCCGGAGATCAGCCGAAAAGTCAATGCCTAAACAGCGGATGGTATCTTGGGTGACGAGGGGCGCAGTGCACCCAGCAGCGAAACCTGTGCCGATAAACATAGCGTGCGACTTACGGACATTGAGAAAGCTACCCGAAGCCTCGCCATATGTCGCGACCCACGTCAAGGCTGCCCGGACTTCATCAACATCACGTATATAGATGACTAAATCGTCAGCATAGGCTGTACAACAGAATCGGTAGCCATCAATGGGTAACCCCATCAAACGTTGCCGAAGGCCACAGAGCAAGGGTTCCAAGGCGAAGGCATACAGGAGCGCCGAAAGCGGGCAACCCTGTCGTATAGAGCGACCAGTTACGATCGGTGGGGTTAGTCTGCCATTGTAAAGGACTCTGGATGAAGCACCCCTCAGTAGGCGCATCACCGCCGTAATTATCACGTCTGGGAATCCCATATGACGTAGGACAGTCGTAAGAAAGGAATGATCTACTCGATCAAAAGCCTGGCTGAAATCCAACGACGCAAGTGCACCAGAGAGGCGTTGTGCCCGTGTCGCGGCGATCATATCCCTGTATCGACATAAAGCGGTACGGATATTATTGTCTCCTCCCAAGGATGCTTGGTCTGACGACACGACATATCGAGCAGCGCGTTTGAGGCGCGCGGCCAAAAGGCGAGTGAAGATCTTCATATCACTGTTAAGGAGCGTGATGGGGCGATAATCGCTGATGCCGATCCCGCCATGGGGCTTGTGGACAGGAACAATGATCCCTTCTGTAAAGGCAACTGGAATGCTCACCTCCGGAGACATCAGCTCTTGACAAATGGAAGTGAAGGTGGGTATAAGAAGATTGCAGAACGTACGATAAAATTCAAGCGGAAGACCGTCAGGTCCTGGGGAGCGATTAACGGATCCTGCCCGTATCGAATTGAGGACTTCATCAGAAGTTACGTCCGCAAACAGTTCCATTGCCTCATCTCCTGGAACAGCACCGAAGGTGAGATGTGATACTTCCTCAATCAGCTCTGACGAATGTGGAACTTCTGCATAGAGCTGTTGGTAGTGAGTATAAAGCGCATGTCCGATGGTAGACTGTGTATCGTATCGTCTCCCTTGCTCGTCCGTTAGGGCATAAATCAACTTCCTCCGTCGATATCGTCGGTCATTGAGTATATGATACATCGATGGGTGTTCGTGAGGCATACTATCAGTACTACGAGATCGTACTACCACTCCGTCCAAATGCCTTCGCATGAGAATAGATATCTGGGCTTTAGCACGTTTCATCATTATCTGGCGCTCTGGGGAGATAGGCATCAATGAACAGTCCCGTAGGATCCTGTAGTAAAAGTCCATCGTGCTTTTTCTCCAATCTGCAACTTCTTTACCATATCGCATCAGAGTTTTGCGGATAGCGGGTTTTGCACACTGGACCCACCAAGATATGGTTGACGGATACATTTGTAGGCGACGTTGACATGTGGTCCATGTGTCTTCTACTATCCGACGACATTCTGGCGAAGCAAGAAGTGCTACGTTCAATTTCCATAATCCTCTTCCGTGCCACACAGCCTGCCGACTGAGAACTACATCACAAAAATAAGCCTCATGATCGGAGAAAGCAACAGGCCATATTTCTGCCTGTCGAGTTCCCCCTATTAGGGGTCGCGAGATGTAAATGCGATCCAGTCGGCTCGAGGAATGTGCGGTGTAATAGGTAAAACCCAGACGATCACCGTGGACATGGCGCCATGTGTCGATAAGTGATAGACGATTGAGGATAGGTTCAAGAGCCGCGCACGGTGAGTGGTGTGGTAATTGGTCCTGAGGTCGCTGCGTAGAGTTGAAGTCACCACCTAGTATCATATCAGCATGTGGCCCTAAAAATAGTGGCGTAACCTCTTCTGCGAAGAAAGTATTTCGTTCCTGGCGGTGGCTGGAACCTGATGGTGCATATACATTCACAATGCGTACACCAAAGAGTGTGAGAGCCATACCTCTGGCGTTGGGGAGGTACATAACATCTTCAGCTGGGAGACCGTCGCGAAGTATGATAGCCACACCACTACCGTTGTCCGAGGCATGTGAGATGTAAGTCGTGAACCCATATGGCGCGGAAAAATCGGCGACGTGCACTTCCTGAAGTAGTGCGATGTCAATATCTGCACCATAAATCATATCGCGGAGTAGCTCCAGTTTGTGTTGGGCACGAATGGTGGCGACGTTAATCGTGGCAATACGATAATGCTGACAAGGTGTTCTGGATGGTACAGGACGGGCTTCGCCTTCTGCAGACACGCGTCGCTGACCATCTGGGATTGCTGAAGCAGTGGCCATTACAGGGAATGTTCAGTGGCAGGCGGATGCCCCATCAGCAGCACCATCCACTCCCATCGTCTCTATCTCTGTATCTTCTGCCCAGGATGCAGAGGCGGTGGAAAGACAGCTGCCATATGCATCGGCCGGTTGATGACAGGGGTCTCTCATCGCCTCGGAGTGATGTACGTCATCGGCCACCTGTGCTGGAGTCAGCGGCTGTAGGGGCGAGGGAGCGTACATGGAAAGCGCCTGGGGCGCGCCATCTGCATCAGACACTTTTCCATCGGTCAGCTGCTCGATGTCTTCCTCATCAGCATTTATGGTATCCATTCTAAAAGGAGAGTCATCAGAAGAAATACGGCTGCGTTTCTTCCTCCTCCTTGGCGATCGTTGTTTACGAACATGTTGTTCAGAATCCGACGGTGGGCGGCTGTCATCAGTCACCGGACCAGTCTCTAGGAAGGCAGAGGTAGGCACAACTCCCGGATCAACTTGCATCGGAGCCACAGGAGCGTCCACTGTACTCGGAAGAGTCGACTGTGCAAGATCTGACATTGGCGGCGTTGATGAAGTTTTCTCTTCGGTATTTGCCGTATCCCGTGTGGATGTCGTTGACAGATCAGAAATTACTTGAGAAGTAGCACCCGCATCATGGACGACTTTGGCATAGGTGACAGGGAGTGGTGTGGTCACAGCTGGGGATACTTCTTCTCCGATCGGCGTCTGTACAATGCGCCGTTGCATGCATTCTGATCTGACGTGGCCTTCCTGGCCGCAGCCTGAACAAGTTCGGGGTTGACCATCGTACATAATTATGGCTCGCACTCCACCAATTGTTAAGTACGACGGCACGTGTTTCTTTAATTCAATTTTTACCTGTCGCACACCATTGAGAACACGGTATGTGCTGAAGGTTTGCCATTTTTCTTCTAGGTAACCGACAACTTTACCGTATGGTTCGAAAGCCGAGACGACGACTTCCTGTGGGAGTTCAAAAGGAAGTTCAAATACTCGAATCGTACGAAGACCGTACTCTGTAAGTTCGAGTGACACCTCTCCTACGTGTCCATCAGAATATTTGAACTTAAGACCATTGGCATGTCTGCGAATAACGTCCTGACACACCTCGGCATTCGTCATTTTAATATAAACGACACTGCTCGTGATCGAAAAGTGGATACCAACAACATCACGAGGATCTAAACGAATATCTTCACGTATGAACGTTTCAACTTCATGAGCACGGGGTCGCACGTGATCGGCAAGAAAGGAAACTTTAAGGGTCGCTCGGCGATATGTTTGCGCCATGTTGTTCGCGGAAGACGAACACAAGACTTAATACGCTACGGCTCGACGCGACGCGGAAGTAAACAAACACGCGCTAGCGGAGCAACTCGGCAAGCCGAGCCGACCCGCTCACGACCACGGCTAAATGCCGACTAACCGCTCGGCTACTCCACCGCGGCATGCAGGTTTTCCACCTCTTCAGAAGTGCATAGATTAGACCATGAAACAGTTGTCTCGGTCATGTGTGTAGCAGTTGTGCACTGATGTTTTTCACCTCGCCGTCGCCGCTTCTGCAACTCGTGCTTTTATTGAGTACAGCGAACAGAGCCTCGCGGAATGACCGCCCGCTGTAAGGTATACTGCGGACTGGGCGGCCGTTCTCGCCGGACGTTCGAGTCCTCCCTCGCGTACGGGTGTGTATGTTGTCCTTGAGACTCATCAAAACAACTGTTAACATTTTTCTGATATAATAATTGTTTGTAAAAATGTAGAGAAATGTAGGGGTTATTGTTGTGTATCTACATCTACATCAAAATTTACATCTACATATTTACTCTGCATATCACATTTAAGTGCATGACAGACAGTTCATTAACAGCTTTCATAATATTTCCCTACCGTTCCATACTCCAATAGCGCGCGGCAGAAATGAAAGCCTAAATCTTTCCGTTTTCTATCTATTATCTTGTTATCATGATCATGTCTCCGTATGTGAGTACTAGCGCAATATCATCGCATTCGGAGAAGAAAGTTGATGAAAGAAATTTCTCAAATGAATCTCGCCGCTACGAATAACGTATTTTGTGAGGGGCTGACATGGAGCCGTTTATTTCGCGTATCAATATATTAGGTGTTAAAGAAGTTTTCTTGGTTGTAGACCTGTGTTACGTAATACAAAGGTTGAGAGAGAGATAGACAGTAGATGAGCTTGTGTCCCGTGGGAAAGCTCCACCCCTATTGCAAGTTGAGATCTGATTGGCTCCCGCCTATACTAGTTGTCCGCCAAAACTTTAAGCTTCTTTTATTAATATTTAACTTTCCTATGTCTATTAAAAATTACCTGTATACTTTCTGTAATGCTTTTGTGCTAATCTATATTTCGGTTAATTCAAAGATTTAATTATTTGTATATTTTGTAATAAGTTGAACAATGTTAGTCTAGAAGTCTTGCTTGGCGCCAAAACGGTGGCTTGTGGCGCCCAGCGAGGTGCGGCGGCAGTCAGTCGAGCGCCGACCGCAATACCTTGCACATTCATGTTAGTTCAGTGCGGGCCAGGGACGTTTATACGTTATGTACCATTTATATTTTTAATATTACTCAGTCTGTATATTTGTGCTTGGATATACACTGGTATTTCTTCAATAAAAACAAGCAATGGCATCCTACAAAAGCAAAAGTTATTCGTAGTGCAGTACTTCCTAGCCACATCTCAACACCACTTAGAGCATCACTTCAAGTACAACGGATGTGCGAGCTGTGTGCTTCACCTGCGCAATGGAACATCAACTACGACAGAAGACACAAGGTTAGTAAAAGAGTGATTTTAGATATGCACTGAAGTTGCATATCGACACGGCACCTCGCGTGCAGTGCTGCCCTGTTTACAAACCAGGGCACTGGCACGAAGTGCGTTGGTAACATCGCCGAGGGAAGGCATGAAAGAGGGGAGGTGTTTTAGGAACTTTGTCAACTATGCACTGTCTCTCCCTGTTATATTTTTAAATAGAAGGCCCGTAGTAATTTCTTATAAAGTTTTGCAACCCAACTCTTGCATAATTTCTGTGACACACTCTCCCCTATATCACGATAGTACGAAACGAGCTGCCCTTCTCTGAATGTTTTTGTATGTACTCCGTCAGTTCCACTTGGTGACGATCCCATAATGCTCATCAATACTCCAAATAGGACAAGTGTAGTGCAGACAGTTTCTTTATTAGAACTGTTGCATCACCTGGGTGTTCTACCAATGAAACGAAGCCTTTGGTTCAACTGCCTCACGATACGTTCTATATGCCCTCTCCAAAGAAAGTTGTTCGTAATTTAAATCGTAAATATGTCTTACTTCACGGCCCTTATATTTGAGTGATTTGTGCTGTAACAGATTTCTTTTAGAGGTCAAATGGATGACTTTACAATTTTAAATATTTAGGGACAATTGTCAAGTTTTGGCACCATGCAGACACGTTATCTAAATCGTTTTTCAGCTGCTATTTATCTTCAGGTGACTTTACTAACCGATAAACGACAGCATCATCCACGAACAGTCTAAGAGAGTTGCTCAAATTATCTCGTAAATATTTTATAAAGAAAAGGAACAGTAGGGTGTCTATAAAACTTTCCCGGGGAACGCCAGGTATCATTTCCGTTCTACTTGATTAAGGAATGAAGCTTGGAGTTTAACGTCCCGTCGACAGCGTGGTCATTAGAGACGGAGCTTACGCTCGGAGTGTAAGGGTAAGGATGTGGAAGGAAATCGGTCGTGCCCTTTCAAAGGAACCATCCTAGCATTTGCCTGGAGTGATTTAGGGATATAACGGAAAACCTAAATCTGGATGGCCGGAGGTGGATTTGAACCACCATCCTTCCGAATGCGAGTCCAGTTCTACTTGATTACTTTCCTTCAATTACTACTTACTTTCCGTCAGGAAATCACGCATCCAACCGCAGAACTGAGACGATATTCCATAAGTACGTAAGTTGATTAGAAACTGCTTGTGAGGTACAGTGACAGAAGCCTTTCGGAAATATGGAATCGGTGCTTGGTGCAGTGAATGGAAATTGATTCTGAACATAAACATATATAACGTACCGCGTACAGTGAAGTCGGCTTTCATCGCTGAAGATTACCGCCCGCCATTGGAAATTCCAAGTGATCCTCTGATGGCAACAGTCGACCCGTGAAAGTCGTTGCTTTTGCGTGATTGGAATATGGGCCAGAGGTTAGCGTGATTATAGTCCCACTGCCAGTAACCGGTCGACAACAGTTCGTGTTGACACTTGGGGGATCACAAACCCTTTCAGCTGTGCTGCGGTAGCAGTACGATCTGTTACTGTTGCACAAGCAATACGGCGATCTTTGCGAATGTCTGCGCTGCTCTGACGTCCAGAACCTCGTCTACGGATGTGAGACTTTTTCACGTAACCATCGTAACCAACATAACCGGCGCACCACGTACAACTCGTGTGGCAACTTTTCGAATGGACAATCCCGGAAATACGAAGGCCACAATTGTTGTGAAGCAGAACTATGTAATAGTGCAAGAATTTGTACCAACACAAGGAAATCTGAGTTACGTATTGACTTCTTCTGTCAATAAATCCTTTGAGGACTAATCACTTCTTTTATTTGCAGACCTTGTCCACAACCTTGCTAGCCACGGTCCACCTCCTTCTACTACAGCAATCAGGGAGACGCAACAGGTATCACACCTGTAAACATTCCCTATTAAAGGGTACACATATACGGCGCTCTCCCAGCTATTTAGTACCTACGTTATCTTTTGGTAGAACACGCTGAAAACATCATCGAGTATATATTATCCTCCAGCGGGGATCTGTGGTTATCGGATAAAAATCGATGTCTTCTTTCCACTACGGTCGGGGGTTCGAATCCCCCCTCGGGCATAGATATTTGTGCCGTCCTTAGTATTAGCTAGTTCGTAAGTAGTTTGTAGGTTTAGGGACTGATGACCTCGTAGTTAAGTTCCATAAGCTCTACAAACATTTGAACATTCCTCTTTCCAGGTGTACTGTTCCTTCTCCATCACTGTAGTTCCGTTTGGCTCAATGACTTGATGAAAGTGTTTCTTTTTGTGTGAAAGGAAAGCTATAGTTCAACGAAGAGTCCTAATCACGTCTAGTTTCTAACTAATATTTGCATTTAGTGAGAAATAAATACTATACAAAAAGAAGACAAACATTTCACCTATCGACAGTCATCCCACGAACTTTCGGTTTCCACGTCATCGCTTTTCCACTGATACATCAAAGGCTACTCTTCCTTTGAAAAATATTATCGTGTTTCGCAGTGCAGCCCTCTTCCACGTAATATTTAATTCTGTTGATTAACAATAATTGTTTATTAGTCGCCTGTTCCAACCAATACAAGATTAGTACTAAGAATATTTCAAAATAACTTTTTGGAGACAATAATCACTGTAGCGTATGGAATCCCCTTTATGTTTCATCGTACCAGACCGGCAATTTCGATGTTGCTGGATAACGATGAACCCTTCCAAAAATTTTGTTATACTCGCACATTGCCACAGAAGACTATCTGTTTTCCTAATGGTCATTACAACTCTGAGAAAGCATTTTTCATATTTTGTTACCTTATGTAACATCTGTGGCGCAATGTTGCTTAATTCTTAGTGTACAATGTGTCTCCCATTTAATTCAAATGTACGTTATCTGTTTCGGACATTTTAAATAGCCAATTATTCAACTACAGCACTGTTTGTACCTTGCCGTACTTTTTTTTCTTCCTTAACGCGGATCATCCTCCTTTCATTGTCAATTTTATATTTCGCAATTGATTGTGATCAAAATGAAGGCGCGGACGACATAAAGTTTTGTTCATTTTTGGCTGAATATCAAGAAGTTATGGAGACGGCGTTCCATTTCATCCCTTTCAAATAAACACGTTGTCACATAGCTAGTTGACACTTAGCATCCGTTAGTCCGTGTCATGCTCCAGTAAAGCAGCAACAAAACTTCATTGATATCTGCGCCATCTACTTTACACCGAGAATTACTCTACAGTATCGACTATTACGGTGAAGCGCGTTGCACGAAATCCTGGACTAAAGCGGAGGTGTGCTCTAGCCGTTACGGTCTGGATCCTGGGCTCTCTGCACCGCATTACGGCATCGTTAGCTGAAAACGTCTCGACGGTTTGGTTTCTTTTTCTGTTTGTTTAATTGTTTCAGGCAAATTACATCATGCACGATTCCACTACGACACATAATGATACAAACAGGGCAATTTATTTCCAAATATCATGGTACTTGATATTTAGTCTACCAAGAACATTAGTCCATTTCTAAGATAAAAGTAACGAAATTTTACCAAAAACTCAGTAATATATACATACATAAAACATAAGAAGTTTGAAACTCCCCGGCAGATTAAAATTGTGTGCCGGAACCGGGACTCGATCCTGGGACCTTTGCCTTTCGCGGGCAAGCGGTCTACCGACTGAGCTATCCCGACACGACTCACGATGCCGCTCACAACTTTACTTCCGCCAGTACCTCGCCTCCTACTTTCCAAACTCCACAGAAGTTCTCCTGCGAAACATGCAAGACTAGCACTCCTGGAAGAAAGGATATGGTAGAGACATGGGTTAGCCACAGCCTAAGGGATGTTTCCAGAATGAAATTTTCACTCTGCAGCGGAGTGTGCGATGATATGAAACAACCTGGCAGATTAAAATTTCTCAAGTCTGTCTTTAAAAGTCAGATGAAATGGTACATACACTTGGCAAGTGACCTATTCATGCAAATAACAGCTACTCTGACAACAAAATAAAACTTCTTTTCAAAATATTGTGCAATGACAAGGAGTGTAGATATCGTATAATTGTATACATTGTATCAATTCTATTAATATACACAAATGAGAAAAAGTTTTGCATCATCTTCGTATGCCATAAACACATTCCTCTTGGACCTACGTTTTTTTTTTTATTTATTGGTTTTTCTGTTCCATAGGACCCAATTGAGGAGTGAGACTCCATGGTCATGGAACAAGTCAATACATTAATTGTTGCACAAGAATGGTAATAGAAAAAGTGAAAAGAATCAATAAAGGAAAAAATGAATTAGCTTAATTGTTTAACTTTTCTAGAAGTTCCTCGACAGAATAAAAGAAGTGAGCCATGAGGTAACTCTTCAATTTAGATTTGAAATCACGTGGGTTCGTACTAAGATTGAGTTCTTGCGGCAGCTTATTGAAAATGGATGCCGCAGAATACTGTACCCCATTCTGCACAAGTGTTAAGGTAGTGTGATGCAAATGCAGATTCGACTTCTGTCTAGTATTCACCGAGTGAAAGCCACTAACTCGTGGGAATAAGCTGATATTATTAACAACAAACGACATTAAAGAAAAAACGTATTGTGACGCCAGAGTCAAAATTCCCAGACTACTGAAGAGGGGTCGACATGACGTTCGCGAACTTACACCACGTATTGCTCGAACCGCCCGTTTTTGAGCCAGAAATATCCTTTTTGCATCAGGCGAGTTACCCCAAAAAACAATTCCGTACGTCATAAGTGAGTGAAAGTGAGCGTAATAGACTACTTTTCGTGTTGAAAAATCACTTAACTCAGATATTGTTCTAATGGTAAATATAGCAGAATTTAGTTTTGGAACAAGATTCTGAACATGGGCTTTCCATGACGCTTACTGTCTATATGAACACCTAGAAATTTGAACTGTTCAGTCTCACTTATCACATGCCCATTATGTGTAATCAGAATGTCAGCTTTTCGTCAAATTATGTGTTAGAAATTGTAAAAACTGAGTTTTACTGTGATTTAACATCAACTTGTTTTCTCTTGAACTGCATTATTTGTTATTGTGTCAATATTACGAGCAACATCCTTCACTACCAAGCTGGTATCATCAGCAAACAAAAATATTTTACAGTCACCTGTTATACTCTAAGGCATATCATTTATATAAATAAGAAACAGCAACGGTCCCAAAACAGACCCCTGGGGCACCCCATACTTAATTGTGCCCCATTGGGATTGCACGTCATAGCTATTTTCTACACTGCGGAGAATTACCTTCTGTTGTCTGTTATTAAAGTAAGAGGTGAACCAGTTGTGGGCTACTCCCCGTATTCCATAATGTTCCAACTTCTGCAACAATATTTTGTGATCAACACAATCAAACGCTTTTGTTAAATCAAAGAAGACGCCTAATGTCCGTAGCCTCTTATTTAACCCATCAAGTGCCTCACAGAGAAACGAAAATATAGCGTTTTCAGTCGTTAAACCACTTCTAAAACCAAACTGCACGTTTGACAATAAATTATGTGAACTAAAATGATCAATTAATCTTGAAAATACAACCTTTTCAATAATTTTAGAAAAACCCGATGGCATAGAAATAGGTCTATAGTTATCTACATTATCCCTTTCTCCTTTTTTATAAAGTGGTTTCACTACTGAGTACTTTAATCTGTTAGGAAACTGACCATTCTGAAAGGAAAAATTACAAATATGGCTTAGTACTGGGCTAACATATGGAGAACAATACTTTAGAATTCTGCCAGATACTCCATCATATCCACAAGAGTCCTTAGTCTTTAGTGATTTAATTATTGACTCAATCTCACCTATGGAAGTATCATGAAGGACCATTTCAGGTAACAGCCTCGGAAAGGCATTTTCTAAAAACGTTATATGATTACCTGTAGAAACTAGAGTTTTGTTTAGTTCCTCTACTATATTCAGAAAATGATTATTGAATATTGCACATATATCTATCTTGTCAGTAACAGAAACATTCCTACTACGCACTGACGTTATATCTTGTACCTGCTGCTGCTGCTGACCTGACACATCCTTCACGATTGACCAGATAGTTTTCATTTTATCCCATGAGTTTGCTATTCTTTTTGCATACCACATACTTTTTGCATTCTTAATGACATTTTTCAGAACCTTACAGTACTGTTTGTAATGAGCTACTGCATCTTCATTCTGACTGCTTCTAACATTTTGATACAACTCCCGCTTAGTTCTACATGATACTCTTATCCCCTTTGTCAGCCACCCTGGCTGTCTGTTATTGGAAGTACCCTGTTTTGATTGTTCCAGCGGAAAGCAACTTTCAAACAGCATAAGAAATGTGTTCAGAAAAGCATTATATTTATCATCTGCATTATCGGCACTATAAACATCCTGCCATTCTTGTTCCTTAATTACGCTTAAAAAGGTCTCAACTGCAACTGGATTAACTTTTCTGAGTAGTTGACATTTATGTTTAACATTTGTTTGAGAACAAATACTTTTTAAAATTAAAAGTTGGGCATCGTGATCTGATAGGCCATTTACTATTCTGCTGACAGAGTGCCCCTCTAATAATGAAGAATGAACAAAAATATTGTCAATGGTAGAACTGCTATTTCCTTGCACTCTCGTTGGAAAAAAATAGATCTAACAGCTGACTTTTCCTTGAGCTATCACCTACACAATTAATGTTGAAATCTCCACACACAATTAAATTTTTATACTTCCTATACAGTGAACCCAAAACCAATTCCAGCTTGGGCAGAAACATTTTAAAATCTGAGTCAGGGGATCTATAAATAACAACTATTACTAGTTTAGTTCCATTAACATTAACAACTCCTGCACAACATTCAAATATCTGTTCTGTGCAGTGTTTAGAAAAATCGATTGACTCCGATGAAAAGTCGTTTTTTTACATACATGGCCACTCCCCCACACTGCAAGGAACTCCTAGAGTAGAAGGCAGCTAACCTGTATCCTGGCAAAGGAAGTCTCTGAATTGTCACACCACTTAAAAAGTGCTCTGAAATACCAATAATGTCAGAATCAGTATCAATAAGCAGTTCATTAACTTTATCTCTGATACCCTGTATATTTTGATGAAAAACAGTAATTCCCTTATTAATTATATTCTTAGACTTTGTCAAAGGTGGTTCCTTTCTTAGAGGGACTTCCTTTAAGCAGGAATACCTATCAGCTGTCTTCAGTCTAAAAAAGGTGCAGCCCTAACACCAACTACTACAGGAATTTTTCCATGAGTGACACCCCCACCCCCTACTACACTGTCACCTATGAGCTTTGCCAACCTCCCCTTCCCATGCCTACGTTGACATGATTTCAAAAACTTGGTCCTTTGAACTGTCATAAAATGTAAAAATAAATAAATAAAAATAAACTTGACTATAGCCCCATCTATTGAAAGCATTGCCATTTAATGCCGGCCGCGGTGGCCGAGGGGACTGAGGCGCTTCAGTCACGGTCTCCACGGCCATTACGGTCGGGGGTTCGAATCCCCCCTCGGGCATTGATATTTGTGCCGTCCTAGTTCGTAAGTAGTTCATAAGTAGTTTGTAAGTTTAGGGACTGATGACCCCGTAGTTAAGTCCCATAAGCTTTACAAACATATGAACATTATATATATATATATATATATATATATATATATATATATATATGAGCCATTTAATTGAATGTAAGTGAGGCACTAATATATGTACATTCATTCGATGCATGGTTTAACAAAAGTATGAGCCTTTGTAGCTATTGCCTGGACGTTCTCTGATGGCAAGAATATCAGTCTTTTCTTTATTTCAACATGGACTTTTATCAAGATAAATTGTAACTTCCAAGACGAGATATTAAGGTAGAGTTTTAATTATATACCACGGCCTGTCAGCCCTGAATTTTAAGTGAAGACTTCGTAGTTCGGTGTTATTGGGCCCCGTGTATAACGTTGGATATCAACTTGGTTAAATGTAAGTCGTCCATTCATACCACGAGTCCAAAAAATTTCAAGTGTATCAAGTGCTTGAAAATTTCCTGATTTGGGTGAGGTGTGTAGTTTCAGGGAGTCAATAAAACGAATCTTATGTGGTTTGAAAAGTTTTCCGAAGAACTATCTCACCTCTTACTTCCCCAGATTTCAGGCCAACAAACTTTCTTTGCTCGGTCTTGAGGTAGCTTCTTTATTGCTTCTTCATGCTTACTGCATAGTCTTTGCAGCAGGTGGGCACTATTACTGTTCATATTGTTAGTAGTTTTGACATTTGAGCAGTTAGAACATTGGCTTTTCAATATTCAAATTAAAGCGTACTGTTCCATTAAAGGCTGACGATAATTTTTTGAATACACACTCAAATACGGATCGATATGGCTTCTAATACAATCCTGGAAATTCCACATTTACCTCCATCAAGTTTTAAATTTGATCCAACATTCAAGTTGTCGCAGCCTCTGCAGCGCCTGTACATTCGCATGATGGTACAGAATCAGTCAACATTAATAATATCATCGTTCTCTTGTTTTCCATAATTCTGAATTCTTAATCATTTTCATTTGTCTTGCTGATCCTATATGTGCATTTTTCCTTTCTTTTCTTTCATCCATATTTACCCATTCAGATACTGTATTTTTTTCAAAAATGAAAGTCTATCTTACTAGCGCCAACAATATATTTACACCAATTAGTAATGTTTGTTCACATTATGCTAGTGTTTTCACTAAACGTTTTGTAATTAAATATGCAAATATATGTCGAATACATCTTTGGCACTATCTATAGCTAACGTTATATTACAATTTATTGTTACTTTGGCAGTAAGGATGTAAGAGTGAGTGACGTAGAGACTACGACATTCGCCTTGAGTGTGGTATACCAGCAAATTGGATCAGATCCATCATTAAACCAGTAGGTACATAAAAAGTAGGCAGAAGAACTTTCAGTGACCTTAGAGAAATAGCATTTGTGGAAACTGGTTACAAAATTCCACAGTATGCAGAAGCCTCGTTTGGCGAATATAACTGCAGGTTCTAGGAGGGAATACGTTTGCCCTTACATTAATAATTGAAAACTGTTACGAGTTCAGCAGAACGATACATCAGCTGTACGTAGCTTATGACAGTGTCAATTGGAACGGACTTCCCAAAGTGTAACGGTGATGGGGATAACATCAATTTCAATAAAAGTCGTGAAAATGACTTTACGTAATAATAAAAACTGAAAAGTAAATGAAATGGCAAGTATCCCAACTATTTTCTGATCTTTCAAGGACTTCATAAAGGTGATTGTCTATTACTCGCGTCATTTATCTTGCATCTGTTCGCTGTTAAATGAAGATTGTTAAACAAAACACCTGGAACTACTTTCAACACGGCGACTCAGACTGGAATTAGTGCAGGAAATTTCATAGAGGGTGATAAGGGGAAGGTGACCACTTCAGAGCCGCGGCGGAATAACCGTGTGCACTAGGCGGCGTGCTGCGGTGGTTCGGAGGTTCGAATCCTCCCTCGTGAATGGGTGTATGTGTTGTCCTTGGGTTAGTTTAACATAGTTTAAGTAATTTGTAACCTAGGAATAAACAACCAAGCAGTTACTTCCCATGGATTTAGAAACATTTGAATCTGTACCACTTCATATTGTAGCCATATATCTGGTTCATGAACACCTACAATTCTTAATAGTAAAACTTATAAATATCACTTACCTACATCTCATTATTATTGTTACATTCAAGTTTTATGGCTGTGTGTACCTGGGAAATAGAAAGGCCCGAAGTCTGATATATTTATACATCTACTACTGTAACGGACACGTGTAACCTCGAACGCAAGCAACCGCATGAGGCCATACATAGAATAACATTTGATCATGAAAAAATAAGAATTGTCTTTTATTTAAATACTAAACCTTGCTTCCACCTCAAGTTAAATTTTAATGCAGAGAATCAGAGTAACAACATATCAATTTAATACTGTGAAATCACACGTAATTCAGAGAAGTCAGTGTATCACTACATTCACAGTTGACAATGCCAAATTCCTTCAATTTAAAGTAATTGTAATTTCCTAAAAATACATATTCTACACACCTGCTAATAATAACACTCAAAGTATAAATGTGGCATTTTGATGAAGTGGTTTAAACAAGGTGGGGCGAATGAACGCAAATAATTTTTTATTCCTCAAAACATTAGTTCCATCTGTTGTTTAAATCACTACATTTACAAACATTTCGTATGTGAAGCAAAAGAAAGTAGATCTCTAAACGACTATACGTACAGATACAATTTAATATACGTACTATACTTCTTTTTGCCTCTCTCTTTATATCACTGGCATTGGCTTTTCATTCAGTAGCATGAAAAAGTTATCTCACCACATTTGTGAATCCCGGCCGTCATCTTTGGGCAGAAAAGACATTTAACGGTAAAATGCCATAGCTACATACAGCGACAGTGCTGAACCGTATTGAACGCCGTCTGGAAGTGAAGGAACACAACTACATGGTAGCTCTTCGGGGCTCGTGGACGAATCCATCTTGATTCCTACAAAAACCCTACACCGCGAGTATAGTTCTCCAGCAATTTATACGTCTCTACTATAATGCGACACTTGTCCTGATATTCCGTATGCCAGTATTATGTTCATTAGAATAGCAGAGCAACTGAGTGAGTGGAATGAATAGTTCCTAGCAAATAGAACACATGTCATTCAGAATGTCTGATGTAAAAATACTTTCTGGCGTATCCCAATGGAGTGTTAAAAGACCATTACATTAAACATGCAGCTTATGGGCCCTTGGCGAGGGGAGTGGCCACACGATCCTCAGTATAAACAAGTGTAACGTATTGCGTATACATAAAAGGAAAGAGTATTTATTATGTGATTGTACAATTAAAAAAAAGAGACTTTTTATATGATTATAAAATTTGAAAAATACTGGTGGTAGTAACTTACATTAATTAGAACGACCACATAAAACTAATATTGAATAAGGCAGATACTGGCTAAGATTATTGGAAAAAAATCAGGAAGAGTTGTCTATCGACATTGGATGTAGCTTGCTGTTGTTGTGGTCTTCAGTCTGCAGAATGGTTTGATGCAGCTCTCCACGCTACCCTGTCCTGTGCAAGTCTCTTCATCTGAGAATACGTTCGGCAACCTACATCCTTTTGAATCTGCTCACTGTATTCGTCCCTCGGTCTCCCTCTACGATTTTTACCCAACACACTTTCCTCATTCCTTGATGTCTCCGAACGTGTCCCGCCAACCTATCCCTTCTCTTAGTCAGGATATGCCAGAAACTAATTTTTTCCCCAATTCTGTTAAGCACCTCCTCGTTAGTTACGTGGTCTACCAATCTAACTTTCATCATTCGTCTGTAGCACCACATTTCAAAAGCTTCCATCATCTTTTTGTCTGAACTCTTTATCGTCCACGTTTCACTACCATACAATGCTACACTCCAGACAAATGCTTTCAGATAGTACTTCCTAACATTTAAAATAATATTAGCTGTCAAAAAAATTTCGCTTCTTTAGAAAAGCTTTTCTTCCCATAGCTATTCTGCATTTTATATCTTCTTTACTTCGGCCATCAGAAGTTATCTTGTTACCCAAATAACAAAACTCATCAACTACTTTTATTGTCTCATTACCTAATCTAATTCCTTCAGCATCTCCTGATTTTCTGGCATTACTTTCCATTACACACGTTTTACTCTTGTTAATGATCATCTTACATCTTCCTTTAAAGACACTGTCCATTCCATTCAATTGCTCTTCCAGATCCTTTGCAGTCTCCGACAAAATTACTATGTCATCGGCAAACAACAAAGTTTTTATTTCTTCTCCCTGAACTTTAATTCCCTCTCCAAATTACTTCTTGCATTCCTTCACTGCTTGCTCAATGTACAGATTGAACAACCTTGAGGAAAGGCTACAACCCTGTCTTACTCTCTTGCAAACCTCTGTGTCCCTTTCTTGCCCTTCGACTCTAATAACTTCTGTCTGGTATTTGTAAAGGTTAAATATAACTCTTCACTCCCTATATTTTCCCCTGCTACCTTCAGAATTTGGAAGCTTGTATTCCAGTCGACATTGTCAAAAGCTTTCTCCAAATCTAACATGCTAAAAACGTAGGTTTACCTTTCCTTATCCTATCTGCTAAGATAAGTCGTAATGTGAGTATTGCCTCCCGTGTTCCTACATTTCTCCTAAATCCACAAAACAATATTTCGAGCACTCGACCCTCAGTATAAACAAGTGTAACGTATTGCGAATAAACGTATGGAAATTATCTTTGTGATGTGACTATACAATTAAAAAAGAGCTTTTATTATATGGTTATGTAATTTAAAAGATACTGGAAGTTGTAACTTACATAAAGTAGAACGACGACATAAAACGAATATTGAATAAGACATATGAAAGAATACTCTGGCAGTGTACTCCAACATCAATGGACGTAGCTTACAAAATACTTTCGACCAGCACATTAAATATTGCTTGTCAGTGTGGGATTCGTACAAAGTGGTGATAGAGGAGTTGGAGCATATGAAAAAGAGGGTAGCACGCTTCGTTACAAGTTTATTTAGTGAGCGGAAATACGTCACGGAAGCGATCGGCCAAATTCATAGGCAGAAGACGCCAGAGATGCTTTCTGTATCATGGTATAGACTGCTGTCAATGTTCCAAGATCTTACGTTTCCCCAAGAATCAATCAACATATTGCTTACTCATACGTATATCTCGTGAAAACACCAAGTGGATAATATTAGATAACAGCATACCTGTGGCGTTACCTGCGTTAGCTTTCCCCACAAAACGTACTCGACTGGAACAGGAAGGAAGGAAGCTTACGGTTTAACGTCCCGTCGACAACGTGATCATCAGATAAGGAGCAGACGCTCGGATTTTTGGGTAAGGATGGGGAAGGAAATCGGCCGTGCACTTTAAAAAGAACCATCCCGGAATTTGACTGGAGTGATTTAGAGAAAATACGAAATAATAAAAAAATGGGCGACCACTGAGCTACCACTGCGCCACCTCGTTCGATGAATGGAACAATACAGGATAAAATGTTGAAACATTAGTAAATCTATGGGACATAACTACTGTGAGAACATGAACCTCCAACGGGGAGCAACCAAGCGCTCCGCAGGAAGACACGTTAGAGCGCTCGGCCATTCCACAGCGGCAGGAAAGGAAGCTCTGACTATGGTAGAAAAAGTTTCCTCCGACGTTCACTCTATCGTAGCTTTCTCGGTGATGTGGTAAATGTCGTATATGCCGAAGATGAGACATTTCAGTGCGATACACAAGACAGGTGGATTGCTTCTTCAAGATAATGATTCGCTCGGCACCAAAGAATACAGTTTTTATTGAAACTTCACATAATTAAATAAAAAGGTACTATGTTTTTGTGGTCGTTTCCACAGCAGATATTAAAATTAATTATAATAGGTATCCCGTCTTATACTGAGTGCAATTAGGACCATTTTTTCACACCAGAAGCGTTTCGCTTTTTATTCTAAAGCATTTTTTGTGGTTGATGTTAGTGTCTTCTTTACATCCTACGCCTGCCGCGGTGGCCGAGGGGACTGAGGCCCTCCAGTCACGGTCTGCTCGGCCACTACGGTCGGGGGTTTGATTCCCCCCTGGGGCATGGATATTTGTGCCGTCTTTAGTATTTGCTAGTTCATAAGTAGTTTGTAAGTTTAGGGACTGATGACCCCGTAGCTAAGTCCCATAAGCTGTACAAACATTTGAACATTTTTTACATCCTACTGCTGTTTTTCCGTCTCGTTGGCTGACCTTCCTCGACTTGCTTTGTAGGTTTATGTTTACAGACCTATTTTTGTAGAAATTTTTACTTTTGGTATGTGTTTTCACTTCATCCTACTTTTTCGTAGTGGAATAAAGTTTACAAAAAATGTTCAAATGTTTGTATAGCTTACGGGACTTAACTACGGGTTCATCAGTCCCTAAACTTACAAACTACTTATCAACTAGCTAATCCCAAGGACGGCACAAATATCCATGCCCGAGGGGGATTCGAACCCCCGACCGTAGTAATAAAGTTTACACATGACCTTACGTTTTACTAGTGTCATCAACTTTCGATGTGGTTTCCACTTCAGCACAAAAACTACATTGCAAATCGACGAAGCACCACGAACAAGACAGGAAAAAGAACAGCAGTGAGACGTAAAGAAGAGACATTAACACGTACCACAGAAGATGTTTATAATCCAAAATCGAAACGCGTTTAGCTCGAAAAATAATTGTCCTTATTGCAGTCACCATAAGATGAGAAACCTATTAAAATTGAAAAATATTCTTAATCAATTTGCTATCAGATGCCATCTGCTTAGAACAATTTCAATGTTTAGTGGAAAACCAAGCCCACAATCACTAGCGAATAGTGGACGCAAACAGGTGTTCTGCGAAATGCATCTACAATTCTAAGATACAAAGTGGCTAAATTTCACGTCATAACCAATCGCAAAGGAACACCTATATTTGCTTGCAAGAAGCTAGTTGTTAATCTGACATGCTTTTATTTCATTAATTTCAAAGTAACAAAACACAAATATCAACTATTACCGCTGCACAAGTTCTGAGCCACCAACACTCCTGTATTCTCTGGATACATAGCGTACTGGGGCAGGATGAAAATGTTTCTCGAATTTTAAATATCTACATAGCTTACATTTCACAAGTGCAACGAGTTTCATATATATTAATAACAAATACTGCTGTCGCACGCCACATTTTTGTAAGCCATGCTTACGTAGGCAGCCATTATCGACATTCCCGGAATTCTTTCAACTTTGTTTGCGGAATGTACTGGCCGCGCATTAAACGTGCCGGCTAGATCCGCACTGCTATTTATGCTAATTTGGTGGCTGACGACGAATACATGACACGTGGCACTCAGAGCTACTCCCACAGAGTGATATCTGCGCTGGGTTCCGAACGGTAAGTGCTTCTACCAGTGAAAATGGATTGGCCAGTGACGCGGCTATTGCACGACTTTCGACAGTTTCATGGAATACCGAAATACAGTTGCAGCCTGTAAATAGATAGAACAACGTATGCACGTGTTTTCACGGCCTGCGAATGCATTTCCCTGACATTTGGTTACAGAATACAGTACAGAAACAGCGAAACTTCGTTGACAGCGATGACAAATGTGATCCTGACAGCGCACGTGGCACGTGGCTGCCAGTATGAAAATAGGTTTCTCTGATTTTAGTGAACTAACGCTCTTACGAGTCAGTATAATGCATGCAGTGCGCCCGTATGCTTTAATGAAAGGCACCTTTCACAATGTTATAAGTGGAGATCTATATTTATTGAAAAAATCACACTGACGTGTTTTACGGCCCACTTTCGCTTTGTAGTTTTATAAATGTTCAAAATGTTCAAATGTTTGTATAGCTTATGGGACTTAACTACGGGGTTATCAGTCCCTAAACTTACAAACTTCTTACCAACTAGCTAACACTAAGGACGGCACAAATTTTCCATGCCCGAGGGGGGATTCGAACCCCCGACCGTTGTGGCCGTGCAGACCGTGACTGGAGCGCCTCAGTCCCCTCGGCCACAGCGGCCGGCTGTAGTTTTACAAATTTTTGCAAACTTTTTGGACCAAAATAATAATGTAAACAACAAAAATTAATTATTAAGAGTGTCTGAAACCCTTTTAGGAAATAACTTTTTAAGTAGTGGTGGGTTTTGAACCACCGACCTTCAGCGTCACAGCCCAACGCATTGCCCACTCCGCTACGGCTAACAGTTGGGAGTTGCGTTCTTTAATCTCATACTACTGATGGCCGTTGTTAACTGATGCTAATATGGCATTTGTAGACACTTCATTATCATTTATCGTACGAAGAACGACTTGTTGTTAATTCTTCAGTGAGCCATTGCTTTGAAATGACAACGTGTAAGTTAAAATAAGAAAATCATCAAATACGCAACGCAAGATGGCTTATGCCACAGAGAGTTCTTGGCGAGGAAGGTCACGTGACATCTGCGTACGGCTGATTTTCGTTAATTCAGTGGAGGGTGTAAAAACTCTGTTATTTTTTCAAATATCTCTCAAACGATACGAGATATGAAATAAATAAATAAATAAACATAAGGAAACAAAGCTGTAGAGAATCTTTTCCTCTACAAATTCAGTTATTCAATTTTAGTGTCAGATGAACGGTTTATATGCAATGAAAATTAGGTTACAAACGGCTTTTTTGGTATTACTAACGTATTTCTTGTACGAAATATTTGAAAATGCGAGGTTCTGGTCTCTGGTAGCCAACAATTATGTGTGTAAAATTTGGTGCCGATCGGTTGAACGGTTCGACCTAAAAAGTGGGAACACGTTTCAGACAGACAGACAGACATCGTCAAATCACCGTTACTTTTACAAATATCTCTGCAACGATGCAAGATATGAAAACCATAATAGAGCGAAGTCGTAGAGGATTTTCCCCTCTACCAATCAGGTTATTCAATTTTCGTGTCAGATGAACGGTTCGCTTGCAATTACAATTATATTACAAACGGCTTTTTTTGTATTACTACCGTGTTTTTTGTCCGAAAATTTTGAAAAACGGAGGTTCTGGTCTCTGGCGGCCTACAATCATGTCTGTAAAATTTGGTGCTGATCGGTTGAACGGTTCTTCTTAAAAACAGGGAACACGTTACGGGCAGACAGACAGACGGACGGACAGACAGACAGACATCCCAAAATCGCCGAAATGTTTGCAAATATCTCTGAAACGATACGAGATATGAAAAATACATAAGAGAGCAAATTTGTAGAGAATTGTCTCCTCTAGAAATTCGGTTATTCAATTTTCGTGTCAGGTGAATGGTTAAGCTGTTATTTTCATTTAAATTTCGAGCTGTCAAAAGACGATCGCAAAGGCCCACTTTTAGTGTTACTACCGTAACCTAAAGTGGGCCAAAAATGCTGAGTTACAATTATCCATATGGTGTCTCTTCATTCCGACATGTCAATTGTTTCACATTAAAGTTTGTAAATTAACAACTGTTAAAGATTCAAACGTATCGACTGAAATAAATTCAATGAATAAATTGTAAATTTGTGCTCGATCACGATTCGAACACGGATCTCCGGCTTCGGCCCAGCGGACGTCTGAACTATTTAGACAACCAGGCAGGGCTTCCGTGCTGCCCAAATTCTGAACACATCGCTCCTTACGATAGTAGTGCCTCCTGCTCATTACTACCTCTTGCTCGCAGATTCAACTGTATTCCTGCAAGGGATGACGCGTATTTGTCATTTGCCTGTGAAGGGCATGTATACAACTATGGATATAGTGTCGGTTCTTTAGAGAATACCGTTGGAGTTGCAGGCAAGAGGAAGTGATGGGTAGATGGCACTACCATCGTAGTGTGCAGTAAGTTCAGAATTTGATCGAAACGTGAAGTGATAGCCTAACTCAGTGATTTTCATCCTCTGGGCCGCGAACCCCCGGTGGCACGCAATGTCTTGCTCGGGGAGGAAGGGAGGGGGGGGGGGTGTTCGCCGTCACAGGAGCAAGTACTTGCATCATAAAGGAATTAATTCTTAAAAATTCGAGAAAATGATCTACTTCTTTACAAATCGTCTATAAAGTGGGACCTTTCTTAATGGGCACAATTCGCCTCTGAGTCTTGTCTGAAATGCGAAACACTCTTTAAGCAAATTTTTTCCTGTAGGGAATCATGTAAAAATAGGATAATGTGGTCCATTAGCAGCGGTGGAGTGGTCTAGACTAGTTCATTGAGGCGCTATGTTCCGATGCGCGAGGCGGTTCTCCCTCGGGCATGGATGTTTCTGCTGTCTTTAGTATAAGTTAGTTTATTAGTAGTTTGTAAGTTTAGGGACTGATGACCCCGCAGTTAAGTCCCATAAGCTTAACAAACATTTGAACATTTGTTCCATTCGGAAAAATAACAATTTAAAATAAATCTGAAGAAAAAATATGCAAGGCTGACTTCGCATTCACATATTTAGTATATAAAATTAATGTTGGTTTGTTCGTACTTTATGTGATAGTTCATCCGATCTTGAAATTTTGGCCGCGGAATTGTCGCGTGGTCTAAGGCGTTATCTTACGGACTCTTTCCGCCGCAGGTTCGAGTCCTCCCTCAAGTACTCGTGTGTGTGTTATTCTTAGTGTAAGTTGAAGTAGTTTGTAAGTTTAGGGACTGACGACCATAGCAGTTTGGTACAATACGTTTACAAATATTTGAACATTTAATGAAATTTTGCGGAATTGACCTTAAAACCAATGGGAAAATCACTATCTACACAAGAAATGTTCAAATGTTTGTAAATCTATAGGACCAAACTGCGTGGTCATCAGTCCGTAGCTTACAAACTACTTAAACCTAGGTAAACTAACCTAAGGACAAACACACACATCCACGCCCCAGGGAGGACTCGAACCTCCACGGCGAGCAACCGCGCGCTCCGCAACGAGACGCTTTAGACCGCTCGGCTACTCCACCGCGGCTCTACACAACATTTGGAATGGTCCTCAGCGGAGAGTGCCTTACAATAAGCCGGCCGCGGTGGCCGAGGGGACTAAGGCGCTCCAGTCACGGTCTCCGTGGCCACTACGGTCGGGGGTTCGAATCCCTCCTCGGGCATGGATATTTGTGCCGTCCTAGTTCGTAAGTAGTTCATAAGTAGTTTGTAAGTTTAGGGACTGATGACCCCGTAGTTAAGTCCCATAGACAATACAAACATTCGAACATTCGAACATCAACCTTACATTAAACATTCCCATCAATTGACTGATCAGAATGAAAACTGACCCGCCTGCGGGCGCTGTGGCGCTGTGGCGTGGAGACCATAGGTAGGTTGGAAGCGGGACAGACACACACGGAGGTGGTTGCAGCTATTGGAGTGTCCCAAAGAGTAGTTTCCCAGACCAGCAACTGTTGAAAGAAGGGGAGGCAAAGTTCGTCCACGGGTAACATCAGCAAGACATGACCTTTATCTCCGGTTAATAGCCCACCAGGACAGGAGACTGCATGCAACTCAGCTGTAACACACGACCCACGCAGCAACAGGATGCGCAGTATCAACACAAATAGTCCAAAATCCCCTTCGAGAATATGGCCTTTTCGCACGGGTGCCTGTGGCTTGAGTCCCATTAAAAGGCATCTCCGTCTATCCCGCAGTAACGGGGCGGAGGAACATCAGGATTGGAGTTCTAACAAATGGCACCGGGTGCTGTTCACAGATGAACCAAGATTTTGTGTATAGCCCGACAATCGTCGTTCCCTCATCTGGACAGAACGTGGAACTCGCAACAATCCTAATTATATACAGGAAACATCACCGTATCATGGTGATGGACGAATGGTGTGGGCAGGAGTCAGTATTGGTCGATGTACGGACCTCTGTGTCGTTCACAATCACGCTTCGACAGACGACGACATTTTTCAACCTTTTGTTATGCCGTACACTGGTGCCATCGGATATGGTTTCCTTCTAGTGGACGATAACGCTCGTCTACACGGAAAAGCACTAATGGACAACATGCTTGAAGCTGAGGGAATTGAAAGAAACGAGTGGCCAAATCGTTCATCGGACTTAAATCCGATTGAGCATGTCTGAGATGCACTTGGCAGACGAACTGCAGCCATACCAGCACCTCCCACAACGGTTGCAGAGCTGGAAATTGCACTCATGTTCAAATGTTTGTAATTCTATGGACCAAACTACTTTGGTCATTAGACCCTAGACTTGCAAACTACTTAAAATAACCCAAGGACAACACACACATAGATGCCCGAGGGAGGATTCGAACCTCCGACGCGGGAGGCCGCGCGTTCCGTATCGTGGTGCTCCAGACCGCTCTTCTACTCCCGCGCGGCTTGCACTCATGGAAGACTGGCCAAATATCATTCAAGAGCTGATTGATAACCTCATAATCTCCAGGGTTGCGAGGTGATCTCGCAACATATTAGAAGGCAACGGAGCGACTTTTTCACTATTATGAAGGCCCCATGGTGCCTCGATATAAGTAAACGCCATGTAAACTTCAAGTGAAGAGTTTAGAGAGCAAAATATCGTATTGTATCACACACAAATTAAGATTGCAGCCAATATCTGAATAAAATAGGTTAACATATGTATATTATTTATGATATCTTACCTTAGGTCACTCTAAGGTGTTGAATCTCATCATCCAAGTGACCTTGTTCATATATTTTGTGCGCCCTGTCTACTAATGTTTTAATCACGCCTCTTTTGTGTCTTGGGCGATGGTTACAATCTTTTCGCAGATAACGATCAGTTTGCATTTCTATCATGTAAACATTATGACCCAATGATCCGTCCTCTCGTTTGATTCCCGTCACATATAGAAAGTTGAGTTGACCATTGCTTACCTTTTCCATAGTGAATTGAATTCTAGGATTGATAATCTTCAGATGTAACAGGAAGGCTTCAGCTCCTCTTCACCGTGCGTCAATATAACAAATGTGTCCTCTACATAACGAAACCATCTGGCTGGTCTCTTTCTGGCTGTCCGCAGAGTCCGTTGTTCAAAGTTCTCCACGAAAGAGTTGGCAACAGCCGGACTAAGAGAACTACCCACAGCCACCCCGCCAGTCTGTTCATAAAAACACTATTGTACTGAAAATAAGTTGTTGTGAGGCAATGTCTGAATAATGCCACAATGTCACTATGAGAAATACCCGCTATACATGTGATAGCTTCGTTCACCGGGATCATGGTAAACAACGAACGGCTATTCGGACAGAGAGATAGATGGTGCAGTACGCTCTACACCAGGCATGGCCAAACACCGCCCTCGCCGATCCGTGTCCCCGCCCGCGGGCACGGCCACCTTTGCCGTCAAAACGGCTCGCACCCGAAGTGCGCTACCATCTTTTCGGAGGAACTTGGGGAAAATGCACCTAAAACCAATCTTTTTTGTTACTTTTTTTATTTAACTTTTAACAAAAACATTTACTTGTAAGAATGAAACTCTTATAGCGCTTAAAAATTATTTTTAAAACAGGGAATTGTGTCTATGTTTCATAGATTTGGAAAAGGCTTATGACAGTGTTCCCAGGAGAAAGCTACTGTCAGTTCTTCAAGATTATGGTATAGGAGGCAAACTTCTGCAGGCAATTAAAGGGCTTTACCTAGACTATCAGGCAGCAGTTAGAGTAGATGGCAAATTAAGCTCATGGTTCAAGACAGTTTCAGGGGTAAGACAAGGCTGTAACCTGTCACCACTGCTGTTTATACTATTCATGGATCATATGTTGAAAACAGTAGACTGACAGGGCGGGATTAAAATAGGTGAAAACAAAATAAGCAGTCTCGCTTATGCGGATGACTTAGCTGTAATGTCCGATTCGATAGAAAGGTTGCAAACTAATATTTCAGAGCTCGATCAGAGGTACAAGGATTATGATATGAAGATCAGCATCTCCAAAACGAAAGTAATGTCTCTGGGAAAGAGATTCAAACAGATTGAGTGGCAAATAGGAGGAACAAAGTTAGAACAGGTAGACAGTTTCAAGTACCTGGGATGTATTTTCTCACAGGATGGTAACATAGTGAAAGAACTGGAATCGAGGTGCAGCAAAGCTAATGCAGTGAGTGGTCAGCTAAGATCTACTCTCTTATGCAAGAAGGAAGTAAGTACGAAGACTAAGTTAGCAGTGCACCGCTCTATCTTTCGATCAACTTTGTTGTATGGGAGTGAAAGTTGGGTGGATACAGGTTGAAACGTGTCCATAAAAAATTATTTTGTAAGAAAATGTCCAATATTGTGCCTCCTGTTTTGTATCGAGTAACTTGTTTGCAAGAAAATGTATAATATCGCTTCTACTGTATGTATCGATATGTGTCCTTTATGAAGTTTCATCTTTGGCAAAGATCATGTATTGCATAGCATTGTAGCTCGCACTGAGAGAGAGTAGTACTAGTGGTTCAGCTCGCTTAGAGAGCGGTTGGGTTGTGTGTATGGCTCCGATGTAGAGCAGAGGCTGCTTTGCCAGCAAGTCAGAAGTTGTATTATGTAGGTAATGTAATGCTGATTATTAATAATAAGTAACTTAAACTTTCTTTCATGTCTCATTTACGTAGTTAGAAAATTAACCTACTTCCTTCATTTGATAATTAATTATTAGTGGATTTAAAGTGCAGTATTGATGTGAATAATATTGTTGAACGGATTATAGTTAATTGACTATGATACTAAATTGATACTAAATTTCAATAATTAGAAACTTATCTGCATAAAGTTCTCACGGTCAAGCATTAAGAAAGTGATGTGGTTTTTTTAATATCTTTCTCGCAGTCAAAATTTTTGAGTATAGTCAGTGTCTGTTTCAAAAGGCTACATGTCACAGTGGTTTTGTTAAAAATATCCGTTGCGCACATAATCAGTTTCATGCACTGTTTCTCACTTAATAGCATATACATCAGTATCAGGGCCATAATTAAACCAAATTGCTGTGTCAAGGAACAATTTGTTGTCTGATCTAACGATAGGTTCAACATCCACACAACACACGTACAGCTTTTAAGGTTACCTTATTCATAAGGTAGAGGTTACAGATATGAAAGTAGCAAGAATGATTGCAGGTACTGGTAGATGGGAGCAATGGCAGGAGGGTGTCCATAATGAGGAAATCAAAGAAAAACTGGGAATGAACACCATAGATGAAGCAGTTAGAGCAAACAGACTGAGATGGTGGGGTCATGTTACACGCATGGGAGAAGCAAGGTTACCTAAGAGACTCATGAGTTCGGCAGCAGAGGGAAAGAGGAGTCGAGGTAGACCAAGAAGAAAGTACTTAGATTAGGTGCAGAATGATTTTGCAGTAAAAGGCATAACATCAGACGATGCATCAATTAACACTGAATAGGGGATCATGGAGGAATTTTATTAGAGGTACCATGCTCCAGACTGAACGCTGAAAGGCATAATCAGTCTCTAATGATGATGATGATGATGATGATGATGGACAGCATATTTATGATATTAGTTTATTTGAGAAACATATCTTTCAGAAGAAGCCTACTGTATATACGACAAGTGTGCATGTACAGTACTAATAGAATCAAATTTAGTCACAAAATTACTAAGTTACTCTTCGATTCGTGTTTTTGATATTTTCTAAAGTTTCTCGTAGTGATTATACCAAACAAACACTAATTGTTACCTAAACAGTAAATGGTTTCCTTGTTCTGCCGTCCTTCGACCACATTACAGAACTGCGCTTCCTCTGTTACTTCGTTTACGAGCCGGCCGCAGTGGTCGAGTGGTCTGCGGCGGGCCAGTCACAGTATGCACGGCCGCTACGGTCGGGGGTTCGAATCCCCCCTCGGGGATGGATGTTTGTGTCGTCTTTAGTATAAGTACAGACAAATATATACAGACGGGAAACCTCCGTAAGGGCCCAGTCCTACGCTCAGGGGTGCGGGGCGGGGGTTTTTAAACAATTCCGTAAGATGTCCCATGATGGCGCTGCGGTCAGAAGCAGCCATTTAAACTGGCCAGAGCAGGCGGCAGGTAGCGGCTGCCCCCACCACCACCTCCCCTCAAACGATGGCACACCGGACACAGCCGTGGCTTCGTGGCAGGCGGCACAAGCTCTCCCCTCAGCCTCCCCTCCACGCTACCCTCTGACGTGCTAGAGGCACCCTAAGCCAGCGAACCGCCTGACACCTGCTAGCATCTTAGGGAACTACAAGGGGAGCGTAGGACAGTGGTTTAGGGTGGGCTGCTTCTCTGTATATGTTACTCGGTGGTATAAGGTAGTTCATAAGTAGTTTGTAAGTTTAGGGACTGATGACCCCGCAGTTACGTCCCTTAAGCTTAACAAACATTTGAACATTTTTGAACTTCGTTTACGTTGATCTGACCGCAGGACAGTCCAGCGCAGAGCAGTGCTGTGCGGTCCCACTCTTTCCACAGCTTTCTCTCTCGCTCCGTTGCCGACACTGGCGACACGGTCGCGGCTGGGGCAGTGAACTATAGTGTACGGAAATATTGGCCATGCCTGCTCTAGACTGACAACCAGGACGGGCGAGTAACGACACCAACAAATGGGGAAAGGTTTCCTACGATTTATCAGTAAGATCACTGATTGCATTGAAAAAAATTTAATTCCCTGCAGTTGTGTTCAAAATGTTCAAATGTTTGTATGGTTTATGGGACTTAACTACGGGGTCATCAGTCCCTAAACTTACAAACTACTTATGAACTACTTACGAACTAGGACGGCGGCCGGTTGTGGACAAGTTCATATAAGCACAACACCCTGCTGGACGAACATAAATGAACTGCCGCCTCGGACAATTGATAAATGGGCTGTAGCGGGACATGTGTATCAAGAAATAAAATTTAGCGAGACGACCGTCATAGCAAAGACGTAGCATTATTTTGTGCGTATGTACAGAGAAGCCATTGATATTTTTAAACACATCTATAATTTTAACAAAAAAGAGGAAGGTATTAAAATTGATAAGATCTGGATGTTAACATTGCAACAACAGCATAGCAGTAGATTAATTTCAATCGAGAAGGTTGGCAATATCAGAGACCAACGTCACGTGATTGACAGCAGGGCCTTCTGTTTGTCTTTTACAGGGTGTGCCGCTCACCTCTTTCAACCCAGATATCTCTCAAACTACAATAGACATTGGAAAACGATCTTCACGGTCATGAACGTACGGCAGGGGCTTATGAAAGTAAGTAATATGAGACAGTCTAAAACGTAAAGAAGTATTATTTTCAACGCAAAATTATTTTTTTAATAGAAACCCCATATTATGTCTTAAGCAATCAATAGCATGAAAAATCAGAAAATAATGACGTTGGTTGCATCACAATGCGTGAAATACTTCCAGAGAAACTGCGAAGCGAAATTTACGTTTGAAATACATGGGGCGCGCTGCTAACGCATCCGACCGTGAGTCTTGCTTGAGTCTCGAGACGCGTTAGCTGTTGCGCTTCATGTGTTTCAAACGTCAACTTAACTACGCAGTTTCTCTGGATGATACAACCAACGCCATGCTTTTTGTGATTTTTCATGTCATTGACTGCTTAAGAAATAATATAGTTTATCCATTTAAGAAAATATAAATTTGCGTTGAAAATAATACTTCTTTACGTTTTAGACTGTCTCATAGTACTTACTTTCAAAAGCCTCTGCCGTACGTTCATGATCGTTTCCCAATATATGTTGTAGTTTGAGAGATAACTGGGGTGAAAGAGTTGAGTACTACTCTCGTTGCAGTACGCCGCTTCACCTCGGAGGATGCCTTCCGTAGTAGAAGGCGAAACGTAGGGGAGAGTTTTATGAATGGACAACTGCATCTCAGCCCGGAAGTTTTAAGTGATGAATGTTATTGTTCGTTACATGTACCTTATATCAGAAGGAAGGAAGGAAGAATCAGGGAGACGGACAGAGGCTTTTAATAAAATTGCGTGGTTATGGTATAGCGCCCCAAATTTGCAACTGGATTGGGGATTTCCTCTCAGATACGACACAGTTTGTAGTAATCGATCGTAAAGCATAGACTAAAGCAGAGGCGATATCGGGCGTTCCACGGGGTAGTTGCTCCTCTGCTGCTCGTTATTTACATAAACTATTTGGGAGAAAATCTAAGTAGCCCTCTTAGGTTGTTTGCAGATGACGCCGTCATTTACCATCTACTAAAATCATCTGAAGATCAAAACAAACTGCAGAACGATCTGAATAAGATATCACTATGGTGTAAAAATTGGCAATTGACTCTGAATAACGAGAAGTGTGAAGTCGTCCACATGAGTACGAAAAGAAATCCATTAAACTTTGTTTACAAGATAAATCAATCAAAAGTGAAGGCCATAAACTCCTCAAAATACTTAGGAATTACTATTACTTCAGACTTAAACTGGAAAGAACACGTAGATAATATCGTGGAAAGGCGAAACAGAGACTGCGTTTCATTGGTAGAACCCTTAAAAGATGCAACAGAACTACTAAAGAAACTGCATAAACTACGCTTGTCCGTCCTTTTTGGAGTATTGCTACCCAGTGTGGGATCCTTATCAGGTGGGTTTGACGGAGGACATCGAAAGTGTCGAAAGAAGGGCTGCTTGTTTTGTATTGTCACGATACAGGGGAGAGAGCGTTACGGAAATGATACAGGATCTGGGATGGGAATCATTACAACAACGGCGCTTATCGCTGCGGCGGGGGCTGCTTACCAAACTCCAATCGCCAACATTCTCCTCCGAATGTGAAAATATATTGTTGATTCCCCACTTACAAAGGTAGAAATGATCATCAGAACAAAATACGAGAAATCAGAGCTAAAACGGAGAGATTCAGGTGTTCTTTCTTCCCCCGCGCTATTCGAGGATTGAATGGGAGATAAATAGTATAAATGTGGTTAGATGAACCCTCTGCCAGGAACTTAAATGTGATTTGCAGAGTATCCCATGTAGATGTAGATGTAGAGGATTAGGGGTAGAAGGAGGAGAGAAGGGTGGTATGGGAGATGGCCGAAGAGAAGACGCAGGACGAAATACACAGACAAACGAGAGAAGCGGGGAGGGACTGAAAGAAAATTGTAATTAATAATTTACTTCCAGTTGGAAAATATTTTCTTGGTGAACTGTAACAATATGGAACATATAACGGCGATGGACAGCCAGCGCACCCTTGTCTCTGGCTGCAGTCACAGCCTGCGGGCAGTAAAATGACTAACAGTGTTCATTAACAACCTCGTGTTCGCTCCTGCCTTTTATTTTGTTTCTTATTTATTTTTATTTTTTATTTGAATAGGTAATTCTAAAGACAAGACATGCCCACTTTTTGGCAAAAATGAGATATATGCAAAGAAGCAATCAGGATGCGTAGATGCATCATATGTGGGAAAATTACACATGTCCTACACATATTCGTGATTTTACAGGCGTTCCGTATTTCGTGTTCTTTGCGTGAACAACATGAGTCCTAGAATCATGTTATTATTGTAGTAAGCGGTAGATGGCAACGCCGAACATACATAATAGCTGCTGTTTTCGTGTGGTGAATAGAATGCATGTTAGATGACAGCCTCTGTACATCACACGTCTGATGCCAGTGATCTTGGTATCTTCGTGAATTGTTGTAGCAACTGCCTATACAGTCTCGTTCAGTTTTATTAATAGTACACGTTCCTTTGGATTATCAGCGCACGACGTCGAAGAAGAGAGGTGTGCAACCGGAACTATATAAAAGAACTGTCATAATAGCTGCCAGAACGAAAGGAATTGGTTACGTGAATCACAATGGAAGAGAAATTAATGCTATAAAAATAGGACTTGTAAGTTCCAAATTTGTGAATACCACGAAGCTACTGCCCACGGAGGAATTAACGAAGTATGATCGTTTTTGTTTGATTACGTTAACAAAGAGGTTCCTCATAGTGCTACTGAATTGCACCTATTATCACATGGGCGCCGTGCACAAAACAAGATCGACACAATGATAAGAACAATGAACTGCCTTTTATGTTCCAGCATATTCAAAGATGCATTCCAGCATTTTTCTCTGCGTGACCATTCGTTTTTACCATGTGATCGTACATTTGAATGCATAAAACGGGTGATACGGAAACAAGACAGAATATATTCTTTGCATGAATATGTTGACTACATGGTGACATCATCCAAAAAAACAAAATATTCAAGTATATAGGTTTTTAACTTTCTTTCTCTTTAGTCCTTTTCCCGCACTTGCAGGGTCTGCTTTGTTTATTGGGATTGGAGTGTTAGTATTGACGGGGTGGCCGGATGCCCTTCCTGCCGCCACCCCCTGCTCCCGGGAGGAAACGTGAACACAAAATATCTGTGTATAGTTTATGCGTGTGAAAGTGTAAAGTATTATGAAATGTTTGCGAATCGTGTAACTGAGGAGTGACTTGGGGACCAGCCCGGTATTCACCTGGGAGGATGTGGAAAACCGCCTAAAAACCACATCCAGGCTGGCCGGCACACCGACTCCCATCGTTAATCCGCCGAACGTATTTGAACCGGGGACGGTACGCCTCCCCCTCTCGGAAAGCGGTGCGATAGACCACACGACTAACCCGAGCGGGTAAGTATATGGGTTGTTAACACGGAATAGATATTTGATTTTAAAAAATGAAGGCCCAACATTTATAAGCGATCCTGTTTGTCTGACGACAGTTAATAGGAAGTATTTGGACCAGAACAGTAACGTTAAATTCACAATGTCCTCATTTATGAGCTTCCATCACAGTGAAATGTTTCCCCGGAAAGGTGAGTGTTATCATATTGATGGTGTCTTGAAACACCGCTTCTCATTGCAACACTCATTGGCGACAGAACCAAAGTTGCTGCAGAAATGGCATATAATAACAAAGTTTCAATCAATGTCAAACATTCGAAGATATAGGACAACTAATACAGTATATTCAAAATGTTCAAATGTTTGTTAAGCTTAAGGGACTTAATTGCGAGGTCATCAGTCCCTAAACTTACAAACTATTTATGAATTGCCTTACACTAAGGACGGCACAAATATCCATGCCCGAGTGCGGATTCGAATCCCTGACCGTAACGGCCGTGCAGACTGTAACTGGCGCGCCGCAGACCGCTCCGCGGTGGCCGAGGAGACTGAGGCGCACCAGTCACGGTCTGCACGGCCACTACGGTCGGGGGTTCGAATCCCCCCTCGGGCAAGGATATTTGTGCCGTCCTTAGTATTAGCTAGTTCATAAGTAGTTTGTAAGTTTAGGGACTGATGACCCCGTAGTGAAGTCCAATAGGCTCTACAAACATTTGAACATTTTTTTTGCAGACCGCTCGGCCACCGCGGCGGGTCCAGTATATTCCTGAAGAGCACAAAGCCTTTTATCTCGAGATGGCTAAGTGGCCTTCAATGGACATTCCTAAAGATGTTTCGTAATATATTTTTGTTGTAAAATAACCTTTATGTGGAGATAATCCTTCTTTGTGTCGTTAGGTGAAATAAGAATGTCCTAATGTCATGATTTATATTGTTATATCTTTATTATTTCCATACAGTGTGTGCATATTTTAACTGTTTTTAATTATCTACGTTAAACAATATTATACAATGTTCAAAATGTTCAAATGTTTGTAAAGCTTATGGGACTTAACTACGGGGTCATGAGTCCCTAAACTTACAAACTACTTATGAACTACTGACGAACTAGGACGGCACAAATATCCATGCCCGAGGGGGGATTCCAACCACCGACCGTAGTGGCCGTGCTGACCGTGACTGGAGCGCCTCAGTCACCTCGGCCACCGCGGCCGGCTTATACAATGTGTAAACGCATGCTACAAGTAATACTGTATATTACGTTTATGACAGCGTGGTCATTAGAGGCGGAACTTACGCTCTGATTGTTTGGGTAAGGATGGGGAAAGGAAATCGGCCATGTTCATTGTAAGGAACCATACCAGAATTTGCCTGGAGTGATTTAGGGATATCACGGAAAACCCAAATCTGGATGGCCGGAGGTGGATTTAAACCACCTTCCTCCCGAATGCGAGTCCAGTGTGTTACCAATGCGCCAGCTCGCTCGCGGTAAATCTTTAGGACTTAACTTCTTTCGACATCGGTGTCAAGGCTTACTAACTAAAACTACCTTAGGACGACACACACACACACACACACACACACACACACACACACACACACACACACACCTACACCTGACGGAGGACTCGAATCTCCGACGGCGAGCAACTGCATGCTCCGCAGCAAGGGGCCTTAGAACTCTCGGCCAGTTCACCGCGGCGAAACACATATTACATGAGATATAACATCATTAGGATTGAGATGCATGAAACTGGATTGAATAGAGAATATGTTAGAATGCGATAAAGAGAGAGGGAGGAAGTAATTGGACTAAAACAAGAGAATCTAATATATAAAGCAGAGTGTCCGTATGTTTGTACGTGTTGCATACAAATCTACAGTTTTGTTCCATTCTTTATGAAATTTTGTACACTTAAGCTTCAATCTATGAGGACGGTCGCCGTAAGTGTAAGAAGCACATACGATATATAGTTCACGATATATGACGTCATAAACAATGAGATGCGCGAAAAACTGCAATTTTGCGACAATGCTGCTCATTTTCTCCTAAACGATTGGACCGATTTCACCCAAATTTGGTACACACATTCCTTACCGTGAGGTAACAATTGCTGCATGGCTAAGAATCACATACTGCACATGGTTCAAAAGATATTACGTCATAACGAATAGAAATCGCAAAAAATGCCAAATAATGCGGAGAGACTTTCGATATATACTATATGAGAATGAGAGTACTTAGCGACTTCCAACAAACTTTAAAAATAATTTCAAACCTTCATTAAACTTTTTCTCGGTTTCTGCTGTTTATGGAGTAAAACTACGGCTCTCGGTATGACGTTACAATTTATAATTTGAACACTACAAATTGTCGCGACAGGAAATTTTACAGACACTATACACATATATAGTTGAATGTACCTTCTAAATTGTACACAGTACGACATGTAGTTCATGAGATATGAGCACATAAACAATAACATTCATGGAAAACCGCCTCAACACGCACCAGGTTTTAATCTATTATTTCTTTACTATTGATTGTATTCCCAAGAGATTGTACAGACATATACCCGTTATACAAATGAATATATATACCTGAAAAATGGCAAGAATAAATAAATACCCGGGCAGTGCCGGGTTTTCAGCTAGTACTAAATAAACATACGTACAACGAGGGAAATTAAAGTTAGAGTGAGCCGTGTCGGCTTGCCTTATTCACCTGCGCACTGGTGGCGGTTTAATTAGTTTTTTTTTTGTTGTTTTAGGGCGCACAACTTCTATGGTCATTAGCGCCCAGTCAAAAACATAGATTCGCTATGATCTCAAAAAAAAAAAAATGGTGACTGTCAGAACATCAAGAAGAGGCTAAAAACGAAAGATAAAAGACAATTAAAAGGGTTAAATATCCTTGGATAAGTTGGCCAAGTTGATAAAACGCAAAACTCTAGCAGCTGCTCGTGTGTCATCAGCTAAAATTTCCTCCAGAGTAGACGGAAAGTGAACGGCTACACGGAGATGATTAAAAAGTACGCAAGACAGTAAAACATGTCGCACGGTCAGCAGTTCACCGCAGGAGCACAGCGGTGCAGGGTCGGCGGACAGCAAGTGACGGTGGCTGAAACGGCAGTGACCGATCCGCAACCGGGCCAGGATGACCTCCTCCTGCCGAGAGGGGCGTGAGGAGGTCCTCCAAGCGGTCGGGATCGGTTTTACAGTTCGCAATTTGTTGTTGGACATTGAAAACCACGCACTGTGCCATTGCGACACGATACTCCGGCGGAGAGCCCGTTGAACATCGTCAGATGGGACGCAAAAGGTAGCCACGCGAGGTAAAAGAGCTGCGGCCTTGGCCGCTATGTCGGCCGTCTCATTCCCGGGCACACCTACGTGGCCAGGGACCCACAGGAAAGAAACGCGACAGCTGTCATCCGCCAGCAACTGGAGGGAGCGTTGCATCCGATACACGAGAGGATGGTGCGACAAAGGGTCCTTAAGACTCTGCAGGGCACTAAGGGAGTCCGAGCAGATGGCATAGAAAGGTTGGCGGTAGCGGCAGGTGTACAAAACGGCCTGGTGGAGGGCAAAAAGTTCAGCCGTGAAGTTAGAGCACCGGTCAGGGAGCTTGTATTGGAAACGGTTGTCCTCGACGACGAAGGCAGATCCGACACCGGCAGTGCTCTTTGGAACCATCAGTGTAAATAAATATGGCGTTATCGAACCGGGAACGGAGTTCGACAAGCCTCGAGCGGTATACCAAATCCGGAGTGCTCTCCTTGGGGAGCGAACTAAGTTCGAGGTGAGTGTGAACCGGGGCCTTATGCCACGGTGGCAATGGGCTTTCGCTCAACCGAAAGGTGGAAGGAAGGGTAAAATCGAGCCGCTGTAGTAGGCGGCGAAACCGAACTCCAGGTGGAAGCAAGGCAATCGCAGACAACTGATATTGGCGATCGAGTGAGTCGTCAAAAAATAATCGGTAAGATGGATGGGTGGGCATCGACCTCAGGCGGCATGCGTACCGAGACAAAAGTATGTCACGCCGAGTGGTCAAGGGTAATACAGCAGCCTCGGCATACAGACTTTCAACAGGGCTAGTATAAAATGCACCGGTCGCCAGACGTAATCCCCGATGGTGGATAGAGTTGAGACGGGGGAGAATCGACGGCCGTGCAGAAGAGTACACAAGGATTCCGTAGTCGAGCTTCGACTGAACAATGGCCTGGTAAAGGTGAAGCAGGACGGTACGGTCCGCTCCCCATGAGGTGCCACTGAGGACACGAAGGACGTTAAGGGATCGGGCACAACGGGCAGCCAGGTAGGACACGTGCGTGGACCAGCAAAGTTTACGATCCAACATGAGTCCCAAGAATTTCGTAGTCTCCACGAAAGGGAGAGCAACAGGGCCGAGATGTAGAGAGGGTGGAAGAAATTCCTTGTATCTCCAGAAGTTGATGCACACCGTTTTCTCAGTGGAGAATCGGAAGCCGTTTGCAATGCTCCAGGAATATAGACGGTCAAGACAGCGTTGAAGAGAACGCTCCAAGAGGCACGTCCGCTGGGCGCTACAATAAATTGCGAAATCGTCAACAAAAAGAGATCCGGAGACGTCGGCTGAAAGGCAATCCACGATCGGATTGATTGCAATGGCAAAGAGCGCCACACTCAAGACGGAGCCCTGTGGTACCCCATTCTCCTGGCAATAGGTATCTGACAAAACAGAACCCACCCGTACCCGGAACTTGCGATACGCCAAAAACTCTTGAATGAAAAGAGGAAGGCGGCCCCGAAGGCCCCATCTGTGCAATGCAACGGCAACTGCCTGTAGGTGAGTATGCAATGAAATGGGATGGTAATAGACATCGTCTCGAAGGAGCATCAGAACCCCTCCATGGGCTGGGATACCTTCCATGGGTGCCAAGTCGAACCGCACAGAGGTGTAGTGTGGAAAGTCTGCACGAACACGGGGACGCAACTTAGTTTCCTGGAGGCAGACTAGAAGCGGGCAGTGCAATCGAAGGAGTAGTTTTAACTCCTCCCGATTAGAACGAATGCCGCGAATATTCCATTTAAGGAGCGCCATGATAAAAATGAGAGAAGAAATAAGGATAAAAACCAACTAGCAAGCGGGGTCACCTCGACGGCCGCTGAGGACCCGATTTCGAGGGAGCACTGCTATCGCTGTCCAGGGGCAAAGGGTCGTGGTCCATAGGTTCGACCAACGCGCCTGCCACCTCCCTGAGTTGATCAGGAGGGGCAGTTTCCGCCGCCGGTAGAGGGCCGGGTGCCCGGCAGACGGAGCGACCCGGTGAAACAGAAGACGGCAGAGGCCGGCAACTGTTGGACGGCGTGACGGATGGGTCACGCCTCGGCGGGGAAGGAGAGGAACTCTTTTTCTTGTCAGCTCTTCTGGAAGAGTGACGGCGGGAAGAGGCAGTTGACGGTTGGGAAGCCTGAGAACGCAGAAAATCCTCACGGACGGGTTCCTTTTTCAAGGTCCGGGCATCTTGTTTAGGTGCTCGCGGTTTACTAGAGTTTGACGAAAATTGTACCCTAGAAGCAGCAGGAGGAAGCGGGGACGTGGAACGGGCAATCTTCGGGCTGGCGGATCGCACAACTGTGTCAGCGAAAGTGAAGTCACATGTCCGGGTACTGGAATCCTTGGTAGGTCGAGTTGAGGTGAGTACCTTACTGTATGTACCCGCTGGGAGGACAGTGGGCTTTCGACTCGCCAACAACTTACGAGTGGCAGATGTTGATACCTTCTCCGTAACCCGAATGAATTTGCTGGATTGCCTTCTCATCCTTGTATACAGGGCAGTCGCGAGAGGAAGCCGCATGGTCACCGTTGCAGTTTAGGCAGTGAGGGGACGGAGGTTGGCAATCCCCCTCATGAGCGTCCCTACCACAAGTGACACACTTTGCTGCATTTGGGCAATGTTCACGGGTATGGTTGTACCTGTGGCATTGAAAACAGTGCGTTGGGTTAGGCACATAAGGGCGGACAGAGATGACTTCATACCCTGCTTTGACCTTCGACGGGAGGTCAACTCTGTCGAACGTCAAAAACACAGTACGAGTCGGTGTCAATTGGTTGTCGACCTTTTTCATCACCCTGTGGACGGCTGTCACACCCTGATCGGACATATACGATTGGATGTCTTCATCAGACAACCCGTCAAGGGATCTCGTAAAAACTACCCCCCGAGACGAGTTGAGTGTGCGGTGCGCTTCTACCTTAACTGGAAACATGTGCAACAACGTAGTACGTATCAGTTTTTGGGCTTGGAAGGCACTTTCCACTTCCAGCAACAATGTGCCATTGCGCTGACGTGAACAGGTTTTAACAGGGCCAACAATTGCATCTACACCTTTCTGTATAACGAAATGATTGACAGAATTGAAATCCTTTCCGTCGGTGCGAGAGACAACCAGAAATTTAGGTACATTAGGCAGAGTCTTTTTAGGCTGAGGCGAGTCTAACTTACGTTTCTGGGTCAACGTCACGAAAGAAGATAAGGAAGTCATCGCGGAAGTGTCCCCCGTGATTACCGGCGTCTCCGATGGCGCGCTCCTTCCTAGTGGGGGCCCTCTCCGAGGGCTTACCCGCCTTAGGTGATTGTTCACACCTCAGGTCACACCTCCCGAGAACTGACGGAGGGACCAATCGGCACGTTCGGAAGGTACCAGCTCGGGTAATCACCCCTCCCTGGGCCTGGCCTTTGCCAGGGGGTTCGTACGTGCCCTACTTGTCTACCCGGGGCGGGGAATTACGCGTTACCCCGTCACCTGCTACGCACGATAATGCGTGGGTCGGCCTTCAGACACGCACAGGGAGGAAAGAAGAAGAGGATAGGAAATGAAGAGAAACAAGGAAGAAGTGTCTCAAACGCCGAAGCGGAGACTAATGAGGAGAAGAAGGCTAGGAGAGTACAAGGAGAGAAAGACAGAAAACAAAGGGTAAGAAAGGAAGGAACGAAGGAAGAAAAACCACAACATGAACCACCGTAGCTCACGAAATATGCCCGTCTCCGGGCGAAGGCATAAACCGGGAGGGGAAAGTGAAGCAGCCTGGGGCAGAAGAAAGGCTGCTCCGGCTCGGGGCCCCGTGCGCACCACACACGTACCCACAAAAGAACTGTGGGCCCCCTGGGGGGGTTTAATTAGTTGTTCCTCTGCTTCTCCGATGGGGGCGTACCGAGCGACGCGCATGTAGTTCTCTGCTCATGTGTTCCACGACTCTTCCGGCCGAGCGACGTGCATTGTGTTATCTTGCGTTATGTTCTTCTGTTTCCCCATATTTTTGCCGTCGTGGCCTCCCGCGTACGGTTACGTGCCTTGGGCGCAGGTGTAGTTTATTCGGCAGAGTAGCTTGCCACCTCTTTGTTGGCTGCCGCAATTGGAGTGTAGTTTGACAGTTCCTTTTTTTTATTTTGGTACCTTGGCTGTGTTGGGTCAAACTTAAATACGAGCATTCTTGATATCAGTTTGACGTCTGTCATATAGGATCTGGCTACCATCCGCCTCCTTAATTACTTCCAATTAATTATGTATGGCTGTCTGTCTCACTTGTGTCATTCGGTGGTAAGTACGCAAGGTTCATTACCGATTATCCGTTCCAGGGCTACGCTCGAAAAGCAATGTGACTGCCATTTCTTAGTATTTATATGCACTGTTGTTAGTGAAGACGACCATTTTAGTGTTGTCTAGCCCTGCGGTCTGAACTGAATTGTAATTTCTTTTCTGTGAAGAGTGTTATTAAGGGAAGAAACTGTTTATTTACTGTGATATGTTATCATGCCCCATTTTAAGTCTTTCAAATTTTTGTTGAGTGTGGCGTATCTTCCTTGATGCTTCTGCAGAAACTTTTATTAAATATGTCTTATGGTAACCTTGTAACTCGTGGCATGTAGCCATGCGTGAAAACTAGTTAAAGCCTTGTTGTAATTGAGTCTTTCTAAAAGGAAATGAACATTTTTCAGACCGGCCGCAGTGCCGAGCGGTCTACGGCGCGCCAGTCACAGTCTGCACGGCCGCTACGATCGGGGATTCGAATCCCCCCTCGGGCATGGATGTTTGTGTCGTCTTTAGTATAAGGTAGTTCATAAGTAATTTGTAAGTTTAGGGACTGATGACCCCGGAGTTAAGTCCCTTAAGCTTAACAAACATTTGAACATTTTGCATATCTTGCCCTTGAGGCAGGCATTCTAGTCGTAGTTATTTGGTAAAATTTTTTTAAAGTAATGTTTAGGTGTGTTAAATCCTCTTTTATTAATATTGTATTTTATATATATTCCACTGTGGCAAAGTTCATTTAAACATCTGTTGGGGAAATTAATTATTAGTAAGCTTACGTCCCCTTGATTAGTTGTTTTGGTGTTCTAATCTGTAACGGATTAATTTGTGATTCCCGAAGTTTTATCCATTGTACCTAAAATTATCTAGTAAATTTTCTGTAAGCAGTAAATGGCTTATGCGAACTTGTTTTCTCCCCGTTATCCCGTCCTGGTATCTACTGAGGTCGTTTTACGGTCTCAAAGAGCATAAAAATTCCGTTTTGTTTTTCAAAGTTTACCTTACAGTACCTCAAGAAAACTGCTTTCCTGTTTCACGAACTAATCTAATTAGACTCCCAGCTGTGTACGTCAAGCAGATTAAACGCCAGGAACATAAAGCTCACAAGAAACGTCAAGTACATGAACGTGCTACTTGAACAGCGCGCCGTACCGTTGCCATACCTTATTACTGGTCTGAAGCAAAAGAACCCTCTACCTAATACTGGTAACACACACAGAAAATTTGTAAAAGACTGTTACAGGTCTACAGATCTTGCGATGTCCGTGTTTTCAGTAAAAATATTGGGTATCTTCCACCTGATGTACAAAACACTTTTTTGTTTTTTACCTTTTTGTGCCATAATCAGATTTTGTTATTTATTAACAGCTGTGAAAATCAACATATATATATTTGAGTACTAATCTATGTGTGAAAATTGGGCTTATAAGTCGTATATCTTAGTTTGACTATTACTTTGGCTTTTCATTATACGGTCTTACAGGACCAGTTTTTCAAAGTCAGACATTGGTAGCGATGTCATCTACAACTAAATAATTCTGTGTTACCGTTTTGATCAGTTAACACGCTGTTTTAGTTTGGAAATGTAAATTTCGTGTGAAGGGATATTTCGTTCGACAGTGTATATTTTCGATTACTTGCTTTTCGTTTTAGAGCACACTTTCTCCTCTGCGTTTCTGTTAGCCACGTATCACAAAAGACATATTTCTCAGACTTTTTACATTCACCATAACATCACACTTCGACAGAAATCTACTGTGTACGTTTCATTATTATGCGCCCATACTAGTCGGCCTTCTTTTGTTCTCAGGTGGATTTGAATTTTATTTTTTCTCTCTGCCTGTGTACTTGCGCGCGCGCGCGCGCGCGCGCGCGCGCGCGCGCGCGCGCGCGCGCGCGCGCGCGCGCGCGTGTGTGTGTGTGTGTGTGTGTGTGTGTGTGTGTGTGTGTGTGTGTGTGTGTGTGTGTGTGTGTGTGTGTGTGTGTGCAAGTTTTGGCTGCTTGTGTTATCATATCTGGATAGTTCCTTTAATGTAATAGTGTTTTCTGCATAGTTTCGTATATTCGTTCATAACTAGTTTTCCTCCTTCTACGGCTTGTTTGTGGTAGTTTTCCTCTATCGTTAGTTCACGATATAAACTCTTGATTAATTTTAATAATATTAGGTCTTTTGATATTCTGGTTCGGTGGTGGCTAAGGGCTATTAGCTGGTCTGCAAACGGGATGGGAGCTGTTACTTATTAGTGTTCTGAGGTGTTCAGAATATCTGGTTTGAAATGCTCACAAAATCCGATATTCGGTACCTCTCAAAAATAACAATTCGCAGCGATTTTCATATCTCGCGGATATCATACCCAATACGTTCTATTATCGTAGGCCATAGAAAAATGTCTTCTGAGAAGTTCCAATTTCTTACGGGTTATGACCAGTGTATTACTATAAGGACGTGCGTTAACCGAGAAAATCGTATCATTCACTTACAGTAGATGTAAATCCATTTCATTCAATATGGATAAAAACGATAGATATGCAACCATGTTCGGAGATATGTAAATTGTCTCTGTAAACGTATGTTCCACTAAGTTAATATGAGAGCTCAGCTGTAGCCATTAAACTGCATTTACTCTCATATCACTGTAGCTGTCAGCTGGTTATATTGTTGTAGCATAGCAGAACATTGTTTTGTGCTCCCATTACCTTTAGTTTAAGGAGTTACCGCCACAACCAAGCAAAACAGACGCGGGTTCATGAACATCGGTCTGACCGCCATTAGGGAAAACATTTAAGCCTCCATGTGGTCCTTATCCAACAATCTGAATACAACCGAAGAGCTGCTGGTTATACAGCACTGCCGACTTTTGTGTCTCGTTTCCGCCGGTTGTCCTGGGTGTCGGTGGCCGAGTAGAGAGAGAGACCGACACAGGGAAATAGGATGCACGCGTGTGCGGGTACAGAGTCTGAGGTGACCAGCCAGTGGGACAGCAGAAACTAGAAACACTAAGCTAGATTAGAACAAGTTGTATATTTCGTAGAAATAGGATAATACTTAACTTTTACAAGTTTCAAGACTGCAGAATGCTGATACATAGTTGAACTAGATAGAAGCCTGCCTACTGATGAGTCCTAGTGCCTGTCTTAATCCCAAGTCTTAACTGGTGCCTATCTGATTCCCAAGTGAGCGATGCAGTTCAGTCGTCGCCATGAGCGGGATTGCAGCAGAGGGCGCTCGTGGCCGACGTCTTATAACGCAGCGCTGTGCGTGCATGGCGGCGCGCGGCGAAAGTACGTGGCGCGCACTTCAGACTTGTGCGACACCACACCGACCATTATAATAGTAACACTAAGAACAAGAGCAAGTATCTAATACATTATTTTTGAGCGTATACATGACCAAATTCTAAGTTTACTTGTCGGTCTAGGGAATGCGTCTTTCATTAAAAGTAAATCCCACCTCTGGGAGCTACCATGAACAATCCGGCTGAGCATTAGTGTAACTGGGCATTGAAGATAGTCACAGGTGTGTCACTCCATTCTACTGAACAACTTTGCCAGAATTTGTCAAACGTATTACAGGGTGAGATATAGTATGTCTATCACTCAGAATCCCATGGCTAGATATTATCAGAGGGGACAGTGCACTACCTAAGGAAACAGTCGAAATTCCTCTTTGCCGACGCAGATCAGATCATCAATGTGAGCATACGATCTTGCATTATCTTGTTGAAATATAAAGTCACACTGACACAATAGCATGAATGTGGCAGAAATATAATGGTTTTGTATAAATTCTATGCTTCGTTATCCAAGGGTGCCACGCGGGAGTAGTCGAGCGGTATAGAGCGCCATGTTATGGATCGCGCGGCCTCCCGCCTCGGAGGTTCGAATCCTCCCTCTGGCATGGATGTGTGCGTTGTCCTTAGGTTATTTTAACTTAGTTTAAGTAGTTTGTAAGACTGGGGACTGATGACTTACGTAATTTGGTCGTATAGAATTACAAACATTTGAACATTTGATTCAAGGGTGGATCTTCTTACACAGTCAAGTACTGGGTCCGTATGACGTCCAAGGAAGGATAAAAACCATCGCGCTGGAGACAGAAACAGAAATCATTGAAAAACACGGCGTTGTGTCACTCCTGTGAAAAATACTATTGCTGGACGCAGTACAGTCAGTGCGTCTGAAGCCATGTGAAGTGATTTCACAACAATGGTAGCTATGCTGGCAGTTTGTGATATTCTACAAGTCCTCACACTTTGCGTTTAGAATCTTGCCTTAAGCATCATGCTCATCGTAATAATAATCATTACTTAAGACTTATTATGCCTTTGAGCGCACAGTATGGAGCATAGTCCCCATATAAAACTCCTCCACGATCCCCTATTCAATGCTGACCTTGATGTGTCGCCTGATGTTGTGCCTGTTATTTTGAATTCATTCTTGATTGAAGCTAAGTCTTTTCTCCTTGGTATATCTGGATTCCTTGTACCCTCTACTCCTGAACCCGTGAGTCTCTTAGGTAATCTTTCTTCTCCCATGACCCGACAATCAAAACCTGTTCGCTCGAACTGCAAAAAAGCTTATTCACTGATTCAAGGTACCTATTATATCTATATAAGACTCATCATTTACTGATCCAAACATGTTATAGGGCGTGCTGGAAAGTAATACCTCCCAGTTTTTATGTAAACACTCATAAAATGTTTTAAAGAATATAAAATTTATTAACAAATAGGTACCTTTGTTCGTCATGTCTGCAAGACAAACTTTATTAACAAATAGATACCTTCGTTCATGTCTGCTACACAAAATAATGAAAATATTAAATGACTCAATATGTTGTAATTATCAGAGTGGGACGGAAATCTGAAGATACGATTTACATGAACAAACATAAAAAGGATTACACTATCACAAAATTGGGTGATTTATTCCAGAGAAAAAGCATTATAAACTATTCAAGTAAGTAACACGTTGCTTTTCCTCCGACCAATTACACAAGCAACTGTCCCGCTTGGTCTTAATTGAGAGATTTGTTTTATTTCGTGCCGAATTGGCATGTTAGATCGCCAAGCTTCTAATCTGTTAGGAGCGCCTTGCTCATAATGCCCTAGACGTTCTTATTTTCAGAGCTATCTGGCGCCCAAGGTAGGGTTTGGTGAGCACGTAGACAAGTAGTAGGAACTGGTGCGCAGGCTGAAATTACCTTGCTGAAATGTAATCACAAGATCACTTGCCACGAAAAGAAACTAAAGGGGTCATAAAATACCAACGAATTACCGCTATGCTATTACAGTGGCGCGGATGACAACCGAAGGGTTTCTGCAATGAAATGAAATTCTATCTCAGACCCTCTCTCCTGGCCGCATGACAGGCGTCAGTTTACCAATGGAGGTAAGAATAAAGGTATATGGCGCTACGTAACCCAGCCGTACTACGCACTGAAGACATGACCTCCATTACTCTGACCAAATCACTGACAGTGTGTTGTACCTGTGTCTGTATTTACAGTCGCTACTTGCATCATATACGCATGTAACGTCCTCAAACTGGTTGTTTCAAGTTTTTGTTTAAAATAAAATCTCGAAAACGAAAACATTTCGCGTTTATCCCGTATAAAAATAGTTGTTACTACAATATTAGGAATCACAAACGTCTGTCTTTTCTTTACCTAATCTGACGATCGTCAGATAAAATAATTCAACTGAGTGAACCAACGCCACATCTACGAGCACAGTGACGATATCTTTTCTTTGTGTAGTAAGTTTCATTAATATTGAAACTAGGTTTTGCTTTTGAAATCACTGACTTCGTAAAAATCAAATTTATATTTTAATTGTTTAGGAAATTGAAAATCATAAGAGAAAAATACGTTACATTACAAGTAAAGATGTTGTATAGATTCGTCCACAATAAAAATGGTAAAATCAAACGTTGGTGAAGCAATTCACACATGAAATGGTATTTCCTTCGATTTCGCGTCTCAGTCAGAAGAGTTAGTACACATACACCACACACAAGTCAACATAAGAGTGCAAAATTCTTCCAAAAATGAGTAACAAGTATACGCAAACAAGAAATATACAGCAGTGTTTTGGTCGGATGAAGATGGCTACCCTTGGCTTCAGAACTGCGGCTTCAGAGCGTCTCCGTTTATTCTTACCTCCATGGGTATACCACTCCTGTTCGAACATTATGAATTACCTCGTTGACGCATAGTCCATACGGATGCAGAAAACATCGTTCTTGTGAAACTCACCTGCCTCTTTACTCACAAGAAGTGATCTATATCTACATACATACTCCACAATCCACCGAAAGGTGAGTGGCGGAGGGTACATTGTACCACAACTAAGCACTCTTTTTCCTATTACACTCCCAGATAGAACGGGGGAAAATGAATGTCTATGTACAGGGTGGCAGGGAGTGGTCAGGCGAGGTATGGGCGTCCCTCCGGATAAGGAATGAAAAGTAGACATTGTTTCTTGGAATAGTTGGGCTACATAGGCACTAAGCAGGTCGCCGCTTTTGTGTCCCAGCCTCGTCGCCGCTTTTGTGTCTCGTTTCCGTCGTAGGTGTCGGTGGCCGAGTAGGAAGACCGACACAGGAATAAAGGTAGCACGCTTGTGCAGCTACGGAGGGGAGCAGACAGTGGGACAGCAGGAACTAGAAACACTAGAGTAAATTAGATCGAGAAATATATTGCACAGAATTTATACAATACTTAACTTTTACATAGCTCAGTACTGCAGAATGCTGATACATAGTTGAGCTACAGGCCTGCCTAGTGCCTATCCGAAATCCAAGTCTTCACTGGTGCCTATCTGAATACGAAGGTCTTAACTGGTTCCTATCTCAGTCCCAAGTGAACGATGTCGTTCCGTGGTGGCCATGAGCGGAGTTGCAGCAGAGGGCGCTCGTGGCTGACGCCGTAAGAACGCCGCGCCGTGCGTGCATGGCGGCGCGCGGCTAAAGTAGGTGGCGCGCACTTTGGACTTGGGCGACACCACACCCGCTGGCTCAGAGAAACAAGTAAAGTGGCGGAGGAAGCGCCATTAGGCGGGAATGGAGAAATACTGTGCGTCTGAACAGATCTGAAGCCAGAGAGGAAGAGAGCGTCACCTTGGGGCTGCGGCCCGCAGACGCTCGCCTCAGAGCCTCACGTGGTGCTCTCCTCAGCCTGCCATTGGTTCCTTCCAGTCAGACCATGCAGTTGGCGACTGCAAGTCTCCGCGATACTGCTTATGTTGTAGCTGAGAGGCGTTCACGTGATCGGGTCGTGGCCTGGGCATGTATAATGACCAAACGAAACCGGCTGAAACCTAGGCTACTACTTGGATGAAGTTAGAGGTTGTGATATTCCTGGCCTATGGCCACTTCATATTTCTGGCCGCTGGCCGTTTCTTTGCTAACATTGTACGTGTCTTAAACGCGGAAGAAAGACAGAAGTGCAGCATATTTGAAATGTGGGGTGGGGAGCATATGGCACAGTAGGTGCTGGTTCCCATGGGAAAGCCCGCCTATGTTACTGGTACTCTCCTCGCATTGGCTGCTGCATTTCACGTCACGTGATTTCTTTTGAAATTAGTTTTGTTTATTATATACTAAATATTAATTATTCAGAGCTGAGAATTTGTAATAAATATCTCTCAAGGACAGGCTAGGTTTTGACAGTTTAAAAAGTTTAACAAGAGAAGAGCGATTTTGCAGAAGGCGCCCTGTTTTGGCGCGAAATAGAGCGTCAGGTGCCCTCTCGCAACGCAGTAGCAGTCTCGGGCTGACCACTATACGCACCGGTAATGAGTAAAGTTTTGTATAATTGTAATAACCGTCGAGGTCTCAACATGAACTACGGGCAGCATAGGCCGTGTCGTATTAACAATAGTTGTTCATATTTTATTATTTATTTAATAAATGGCATCCCTGACAATTAAAAATCGCGCGAGTCGCTTCTTATGCTTCCATCCAACAGAACTTATTTTAGCCTCACTTGTGTGTTGTAGAAGAACAAACGACCTGTGTGCTGTCTTCTGCGCTGGGGACACAACTATAGAAGAGAACCGATTAGTCAGAACTCTATGCTTTCCAAAAAGACTTGGACAGCAACTCCGACACCTCGTGCGTACTGTAGGGCGGTACAAACGCACACTGCTACGCAACTGCATCCGCAAGGATGTGGAGGTTTTAGGGGACTTGCGGGAGGAAGCAGTACTAACTTCTCCGTCCACAAATAATATACCCTAGGAAGCTTGTAAAGCGACAATGGAGTTTGTAAAAAATGCATGTGATATTCTATTCTTTAGTGCTCTAAACCAACGACCCTGCACACCCCTGTTCCTCGGGAGCGGCGATTACAGTTGTGACTTTGACTAATAAAGGATGAATTTGCTCCGTCGGACAGTGGTGGTGGTACGGGTACTTATTGACAAAGGGAGGGTGAATTTAACGCTACTTTGCAAGGGGTAACTCTGTCTAGGCTTACAATAGACAGTGTTTCAGATGTATTACGTTACAAAAAAATTTCACACTGATGTGTTTTAAGGCCCACTTTAGATTTGTCGTTTTATAAGTTTTAACAAACATTTTGGACCAAAATTATAATCTAAATAATAAAACATTATGGCAATAAGATTACGACTCTATTATTGTGGTAATATCTATGCATCCAACACGTAATATTCTTTCTGACCGTATTTTAACAAACAGCCAAAAATATATGACGTTTGAGTTTAGCTTTGACAAACATACTCTTTTTTGAACTTTTACCTCTTTCAACTATCATTTTAATATCTCTCTCACATTTTCATTATATTTTTCCGTTAAAATATTATCAACTGTCTTGCCTTGGTAGTTCTAAGTTTATTTTCTTTGCCTGTACTGGTTTCGAATGACTATAGGCTAGAACGAACGTAGCAACTATAGCCTAAATGAAACACAGCGTATATTTGGCGTAGATGCATTTATTTTAATTAATGACTTTCAATATATTCTACTAATAGTAAATAAACGCTTAGAATAAAGTAAACAAGCTCATTTGCAGCAATGTATACACTTCCCTTCTGTTTGATTAACGAACTACACTTTCCACAGAAATCTGGGACTTCCTTTATATACGAAACTACCTGTATCAACACTTTGTGCAGAACGTTCATTATTACAGTATCCTCCCAGTTTACGTGCATATGCTTCAGAAGACCATTGCTCAAATCGCTGTTACGTATTTCACGGCAGATTCACACGTATTTTAGAGGGAGCATTCTTACATATGCACAATTCTAAACATTGAAGAACGTAGCTCTCTTTAATTAGTAAGAGTGTCTGAAACCCTTTTAGGAAAAAAAGATTCGATAGTGGCGGGTTTCGAACCACTGCTTTTTAATACCACAGGCCAACGCATTTCCCACTACGCTACGGCTACCAATGAGAAGTAAGGTTCTTTTATCTCTTACTATTGATGGTAATTGTTAACTGATGCTAATATGGCATTTTAGACACTAGATTAACATTTATTGTACGAAAAACGATGTGTTTTTGTTAATTATTTAATGTGTCATGGCTTTCAAATGACAACGTGTACGCTACAATAAGAAAATCGTCAAATACGCAACCAAAGATGGCGTATGCCAGAAACAATTCTGGGCAAGGAATACCAGGTGAGATCTCCGAACGGCTGGTTTTCGTTAATTCAATGGAGGGTGTCAAAACTCCGTTATTTTTGCAAATATCTCTGAAACAATACGAGATATAAAAAATAAAAATAAAAACATTAGAGAGCAAAGTTGCAGAGAATTTTATCCTCTACAAATTCGGTTATTCAATTTTCGTGTCAAATGAATGGTTAAGCCGTTATTTTCATTTAAATTTCGATCTGTCAGAAGACGATCGCAAAGGCCTACTTTTATTGTTACTACCGTAACCTAAAGTGGGCCAGTACAGTTAGAATGGAATCGCTGCTCGTACGTATGGCCGGCTTGCCTTACAAAAGTTAGTGGCGATGTCCCCGTCGGTTGCAGCGAGACGGCGTGGCGACGTGCAGGCAGCGCGGTGGCGGCGGCTGACAGGGAGGGCAACATCCACCAGCCGGGCTTTAGATTAGTGCTAAGGCAGCAGAAGGGGCTCTCACTACGTTTTGTAGTCAAACACACAATTCGGCGGTCGCTGAACATTGCCGCAGAATCATGCGATGGAGTATGAACGCACTAGGATTCTGGTACAGACGTCGAGATACAGGGACTGCGTCGTTAGAGAGGCCATTAAAATTCGCTCAAGTGACGACCTCATTAACCGTGAATGTGGCTATAATCTTAGCAAAGCTTGGGAACCAGCGATTGGGTTAATTAAGAGTAAATCTAGCAAACGTAACGAAGTGACGACCACGGCGGACAGAGCCCTCACACCGACGTCATCTCAGACGCCGTCGCAATCGGTTCCACTGCGCGGCCGCGGCGCGGGGCGCGGACCGCGGAGGGGTCGCTCCGCGGGCCGAGGGTATTTAAATCGCCCGCTACCGGGCTAGAACCCAGTTCCCGTCGAGCAGACGTAGCGTGCGGATCTCCGTGAAGGCGCGTTTCCAGGAGCTCAGTCCGTCAGTTCACCTGATGATGGCGACATGTATGATCGCCGAAATATTGTGCCCGTTGGACACTATAGACCGGCAGTACACCCGTGGATATTTTGATTATCAAATACGCCGGGAGAAACTGAAGAATCACACTCAGGTAGCTGCCTGATAATTGGGCGCCTTGTAGTCAGACCTCGCCTCCTATACTGAACAGCTTAAATGCCCCATATTCTCTCAACTTCAAATACTAAATTCTTGTCTTCTTTTAGCGTTAAACACTGAATATCTATTTTTCTGACACTTCCTGGCAGATTAAAATTGTGTGCCGGAACCGAGACTCGAACCTGGGACATTTGCCTTTCGCGGGCAAGCGCACTACCGAGTGTGCTATCCCGACACGACTCACGATGCCGCCTCACAACTTTACTTCCGCCAGTACCTCGCCTCCTACTTTCCAAACATCACAGAATCTCTCCTGCGAACCAAGCATACCCGGTTCCGTCACACAATTTTAATCTGCCAGGAAGTTTCATATCAGCGCACACTCCGCTGCAGCGTGAAAGTTTCATTCTGGAAACATCCCTTAGGCTTACTCTTTTAAGGAAGCGTGTAAAAGTCATCTATATCTATAAATGTGAATGTCTGTTCGGTGTACGTTTATCACGTCCGAACGACAAGACGCAGAGACTTAAATATTTGTACAGTTACTAATTTATGCTTGGCGGAAGTTTTAGGCACGGCTTTATAGCTATCTGATAGATATTTAGTAATTTGAAGAATATAACGCGAAAATTATATATACTCTTTGAAAATGGTTTTATTGGCTGTATTGTTGCTCGAGGGTTGATAATGATAAAAGGGTGGAGTACATTGGGATGGAAATTTAACGGTGTATATAAAATTCTACGTGTGTGTGTGTGTGTGTGTGTGTGTGTGTGTGTGTGTGTGTGTGTGTGTGTGTGTGTGTGTGTTAATATTTCGCTCTGCAACGAAAACTACAGAACGCAAACGAATGGTCTGTGTATAATTGTTGTCCGACGTCTCCAGACACCATAGCAGTTCCATACCGATAGCTATAAGGGGGTGGAAGATATGGTGGTTGAAAGTCGTCAAATTGTGAAAAAATTAGGACTGAAGGTTAGCGATGACATTTGCGACTATAGCAAGGAAGTTACATACAGCGAAACTGATGCCACAGACCATATCTTTGGTTTATGCGTTTTGTGTCCCAGCCTCGTCGCCGCTTTTGTGTCTTGTTTCCGTCGTAGGTGTCGGTGGCGGAGTAGACACAGGAATAAAGAATGCACGCTTGTGCAGGTACGGAGGTGAGCAGCCGGTGGGACAGCAGAAACTAGAAACACTAGAGTAAATTAGAACGAGATATATATTTCAAAGAGACTTAGGCATACTTAACTTTTACATAGCTCAGTACTGCAGAATGCTGATACATAGTTGAGCTAGAGGCCTGCCTAGTGCCTATCCGATAGCCAAGACTTCACTGGTGCCTATCTGATTTCGAAGTATTAACTGGTTCCTATCTCAGTCCCAAGTGAACGATATCGTTCAGTGGGGCCACGAGCGGAGCTGTAGCAGAGGGCGCTCGTGGCTGTCGTCGTAAGAACGCCGCGCCGTGCGTGCATGGCGGCGCGGGGCGAAAGTAGGTGGCGCGCACTTTAGATTTGTGCGACGCCACAATGCGTCCTACAATGTCTTCAGCACTTTCTCTGTAAGGGTAAGCATACGAATAAGGAAATATAAGAATAAATAAAAAAGTAGTATAAAAGAAATTTCTTTTAATACGTCTCTTTAAAAAAATCGCAGGAATCCATTTACAGCCCTCATGTTTTTCGCGTGGTCAATTATACGTCGCTTTTTCAAGTGTTGGCAACCCAAAAAATCTCTACATTTACGCTCCAAACAATAGTACAAATAACGTAGTTTACCAGAATGCCCTAAAGTGAAATTAAAGTGAATTTGGACAGTACTCTCACCATAAGTGTTGAGATCGTGCAACACAGGCTATAAGGAATAATTTATGTATTATTTATTGTAAATCATTAAGCACTTCATATAATTGTTTTTTTTTTATTTGAATGTTGATTAAAATTTTTGTTTCTAAAGAAGGTATTGTATTTCATTTCATCCTTTAAATCCAGTCTCATAGCACACTACTGAAAGGAAACTTATCTATCATAATCAACCAACACATGAGCGGAGCCGCGGGTTTAAGCTAGTAATATTATAAGTTGTATGACATAGACTTCTTACAAACTAGACTGTATACTAACTGTGGTTACACGTGCCCCGTATATTGTTTTTAGACAAGGGGTGAAAGTATAATCAAGGAATATAGAGATCATTGTTAGTTGATGGTGACACAGGATGAGATCGCCTGTGGTTTAAAATAATACAAATTTATGGGCTTCAGGATCGATACAACCCGTTGGCAAGACGGATTGATGATTTGTTAGTGAATCTGCTACTTTTGAAAGTGCTCATCCACTCTTGAGTTTCGAATATATATTATCCTGCGCGGAGAGGCAGAAGCTGTGATCTTGCACGTCATGCTATAAACGTACTAACATGCCAAGTGAACTTTCTAGAGCACAAAGTCGGGTCAACAAATCGACAAGGCAGTTGTAGGTAACTATTATCGTCGCATTTGGAACATCAGTTAAGTCACATGGTGGCTGTATCATTTACTCACTTGGGTTAATTAATCACGAGGAAAACACAAAACGGAACATTCACTGAATCTGAAGTTGAATCTCAATTGCAAACAATGAATTACAACAAGGGAATAATCTCAAGTACATACATTTAAAAGGTTTCAAACTAACACTAAAATAGTACTTCAAAGTTACGTCAATATGAGGAAAGGAGCAATGATGTCACACATCGAAATAATAAAACTATGAGCTAGCAGTTAAAGTAACAAAGTAGGTTTGCGGAAACACTTGACATTTGGTGGATACGGATGTTTAATGAGTTTATTCCGTATAAGAGCTATCTCACAGTCACGTCCACCAGTTTGCCCTGTTAGAAAACAAATGATTTTTTGTTTGATTGCAGTTCAAAAATGTTCAAATGTTTGTAGAACTTACGGGACTTAACTACGGGGTCATCAGTCCCTAAGCTTACAAACTACTTATGAACTAGCTAAGACTAAGGACGGCACAAATATCCATGCCCGAGGGGGGATTCGAACCCCCGACCGCAGTGGCCGTGAGACCGTGACTGGAGCGCCTCAGTCCCCTCAGCCACCGCGGCCGGTTTGATTGCAGGGTTTCAGCTCATGAGGTATGGCAGTCTCATGTCGTAAGAGTTCAGTTTCCAAGATTCTTAGCCAATATGGACAGAGGTGACAATGAAATTAAAATTACCTGCTTATACTGAATTGCTTTGGGACTTAGAGAAAGGTCAGGTTTGTGGTTTGCAGGTGTAAGGCAGTTAGGTATTAGAGGGAATAGTTTTGGAATCAAATGTTTGTAAATCTATCGGACCAAACTGCGTGGTCATCAATGCGTAGCTTACAAACTACTTAATCTAAGGTAAAATAACTTAAGGACAAAACACACCATGCCCCAGGGAGGACTCGACAACAAGCAACCGCGCGCTCCGCAGCGAGGCGCCTTAGACCGCTCGGCTACTCCACAGCGGCAGTTGTGGAATACGCGGATTTCTTTCCAAACTATTACTTCCACCATCAATCTTCGCATTGCGCACTACGATAGATTGCTAGCGTGTGCAGAGTTGGAAACAAGATTTGAAGGAAACGTTGGTAGGGTAAAAGTTACTGAAATAGGTATTCCCTTCGGGACTAGAGGGTACTCAGAAAGGTATCCTTACTTTCATACTGCAGTTCCGTGAAACGTTTCCTGGAACATGTAGATTCACATACACAGTAAAATGTGTTTCGTGGGTTGTACAAGTTCGTAAAATCTGTAAAGCAATAAGAATAGTCGATTCTGACAGAAAACCACTCTTGATACCAGATGCAGGCATTTAGCCGTTAAGTGCATGAGTACAAAAATGCAAATGAAGCTGATAAAAACTGATAGTACCCGGCACAGGTGTTGTAGCAGCATGGATAACAGTTCAAAAGAAACATAGCTATACACTAATACGTAATTATATAGTGTACCAACAATCTAAACAAAATAGAAACATATCGCAATACGAGAACCCATATAAAATAACATATCAAAACACGGCAATAGTAAGGGGACCGCGGTGGCCGAGGGGACTGAGGCGCTTCAGTCACGGTCTGCACGGCCACTACGGTCGGAGGTTCGAATCCCCCCTCGGGCATGGAGATTTGTGACGTCCTTAGTATAAGGTAGTTGATAAGTAGTTTGTAAGTTTAGGGACTGATGATCCCCATAGTTAAGACCCATAAGCTTAACAAACATTTTAAAATTACATTAGAGGTAGTAAATAACTTAGAGTAGCATAGTCTGCACATTGTACGCATTCATGGTGAATGCATCCAAATCAAATGTTTTTGAAGCTTAAGGGACTTAACTGCGGGGTCATCAGTCCCTAAACTTAAAAACTACTTATGAACTACCTTATACTGAAGACGACTCAAATATACATGTCCGATGGGGGATTCGAACCCCCGACCGTAGCGGACTGTGACTGGCGCGCCGAAGACCGCTCGGCCCTTGCGGTCGACTGAATGCATCCGTAACAGCAATTAGAAATGCTGTGAGAAAATTTCTTAGCAGCGGGTAGTTCATACTGACGGTCTTTGACAGCAGCAGTAACAGTTCGGGAGCAAAAATCTACTCAATATATTTCCAGCTTAATAGGTTTAACTCGTTTTCAAAATAAGGAAAATCTGTATTCCAAATACAAGACGTGTATTTTCATTAACGCAGGTGGGGCACAATAACTAGTTTCACACAAGAGGAGACGTGCAGTGATTGTTTCATAAGATGCTTGATATAAAAGTCAGCGGGACGAAGGCAACAATTTTCCAAGGCAACGTGAAGCTGTTTACAGTGGTGAAGGGGAGTCGCTGCAAGCCGAATGGTCACACTCCCAAGTTCTGAAGTGACTGCCGCCACGAAAGAAAACTAACAGAAATAACTGTGTACTCTCATTTCAAATAACTGTTGATTTTTTCAATATTAAAAGTGGTGTTATGTTAATCACGTCGCAGTGATGGTCTATTAAAATACTGTATGCGTATATGGAAGTTATTAAAGCCGATTCATCGTGCAGGAGAAGTTTACATCGCAAAAATGCAGGTGTGTTTGATAAAACACAGTCCGACAAGGACAAAATGATACTCAAGTCGAATACTTGGGACGTTGTGAGTGAGCGGACGCTTAACTGTAATTGGTAAAGGTGGTCTCTTAAAAGATGACAGATGAGTGCTGGGGTAGTGGATTAGACGTCTGCAAATCGCCGGTTTCGCTCGCTCGTACTCGGTCGAGTGCGCAACGCTCGGCGGTGGCGCGGCGAGTGTGTACGCTCGCAGCGAGCGTGTTGATATTCGAACGTGGCTGCGTGGGGCGGGGCGGGCACAGGCCGCACAGCGTGGCACTGCCGCTGTACTCACAAGGAAACCTACACAAGTCACTCTCCGATTTTTATGAAATTTGCATATGTTATAATACATGAAAAACTATGGGATACGTAATTTTTTAGCGGCGGATAAACATATTTAAGGGGTGAAACGGTCCCTCCAAAATTGGGGCTAAAATAGAAAAATGGCGATAACTTAGAGATTAGTGAAGCTATTGTAATGATTTTTGGTATGAATGTATCTTTTGATAAAAGACAAATTTCATAGGTTCAACTTCGATTAAATCAAAACAATTTTTTGAGCACAAAAAATTGATCACTTTATGAGTAGCTGTCCCCCTAATTGTCATTCCCGCTGCAATGTACAGTCTTAGACAAAAAAATTGATCGCCGGACGGCCGACGCAGAGGCAAAGTCCGAGTCGGTCGCGCAGTGTGGACAATAAAATCGATCGCCCCTCAGAATGTTAAGTCCGAAGATGTGCACGATATGGCAACACTGTAGAATGCGGTACTGTCAGGAGGAAGTGTTATGTCCTTCTCGAGTGGATTCCGTGTTATATGAGCTCGTGGTCTCGTGGTAAGAGTCGCATTTACAAGTGCATAAGTAAGAAGTCGCGAGATCGAATCCAACCACCATCACTTTTTTTTTTAACCGCAAATCTGCTATCTTCGTTATCAGTGTGGAAGAACCTCAATTGTAACAGCGAAAAGTCACAGAAATAATTACACAAAAGGGCTCGCTGCTGCATCAAAACTGGTTTACTCTCGGGAGTATTGGGCACCGGCTACGGCGACGCGCCAGCGGCCGCATCGCGGCTGCCGCCTGCGGACTCAGTGACAGCGGCGCGCCGCTGTGAGTCTATTTACCGGCTGTTATATCCTTACTTCAAGTTCTAGTATTTATATTACAGTCATGTACTAAATTTTTCTGACGTATGAACATAATCTAAACGGCGTAAAGTAGAATCGATATAAAGGGTCATAGGGGTGACTATTACCACATTTTTCTTGAACGTCATCAGGCCGCTCAATCAGGATTCCTAGTCACGATTGTTACTAGTGACGAGTTATGATGCTCTTATGCTGACATCTTAAGAAAAAATAAATGACTTATTAAAAGAAATTTATACTCAGTAAAGTAAAACCACAATTCCAGGGTGCGCACATTTTTTGCAAACAACTGAGACACCATTTAGTCGCACTGTAAGGACAAACGACCTAAAAAATTACATCATGTGTTAGTACTACACTATAATAATTCCAGTTGATTTCACATGCAAAACATCGAATAGTGTGCTTTGGAAGTCACCCATTCCGCACCTACTCTTTCGATACATGTCCTCAAATGTTTATGTTTCCCGCCCCTACCCGAATAACCTACGACAAAAATTATTTCCAGAAAAATTACACGTCGGACATCGATTGGCGTCATAATTAGCTTGCAATCAGTTCGATTCTAAAGGGACATATTTGGTAAAACTACCAGACTTTCCCATTGTCAGAGAGAATATAGCAAGTAACCACAAGAGTTTTCTTGTTTTCGATGTGGATTCGTGCAATTCCTGTCACAAAAAAGCTAAAACATTCTACTCCAATGAGAACCGAACCATTGGCAAGAGCCACCTCTCCGTGGCAGGCGACTACTTTACCGTAGAGCTAGCGAGGAGCTTGCGGGTGAGGGCTTTCCTACTGCCACATACGTCAATATAACATATAACTCACAACGTAAGAGACGAGATTAGTTGGAATTTCGCCGTGTAAACAATTTTATGGACCCAAAAGCATGAACAAAAAGCCTTCTGTCGCCTCTCGACTGATAAACCAGTCAGATTATTCAATGGAAATTACAGGAAACATCAAGTGAATTTATGAGCATAGTTCTGTGCTAACCAGGAAGTAAGATCTCGGTACCAGCGTTGACAGACTTACACTGCGATGTTGCCAAGCTTTATTCATACTATCAACAGGAAGAATAAGAGCCGAGGTGATTGCCAAGCGAGCTCGACAGAGACTTAGCTCGCAGGTCGCGCGCGCCTGCTGAGGGTCCGAAGGAAGGAAGGAAGGAAGCTTGGAGTTTAACGTCCCGTCGACAGCGTGGTCATTAGAGACGGAGCTTACGCTTTGAGTATTTGGGTAAGGATGGGCAAGGAAATCGGCCGTGCCCTTTGAAAGGAACCATCCCGGCATATGCCTGGAGCGATTTAGGGAAATCACGGAAAACCTAAATCTGGATGGCCGAAGGTGGATTTGAACCACCATCCTTCCGAATGCGAGTCCAGTGCGTTACCACTGCGCCACCTCGGTCGGTGAGGGTCCGAACATCTAAAGTTTATGTCGATGAGCCCTGCTCGCAATTCCGTTACTAGCTTTAATGAGCCGATCGTTGTCACTAATAAAATATACAGATGCACCGACCGCTAACATAGTAATAAATGTCTCAGTTAGTTGGGTATTCTGTCAAAAGTCTTTCACCAGTGCTGTTTCATATTTCTTCGAGCATCTCCATTGATTATACTGAAAACATTATCTGTAAGCGTTAGTTTTCCTTACAATTATAGACTCAGAAAATATCTTTCTTGATATCGCTGTCAGTGGCACAAACGAACGAAAAGAAAACAATGCAGCATTGTTTTCAAGATGTGAACATTTCTGGGAAGGCTTCGTAACATGGAGTGCAAAATAAGAAGAGCTTCTGTTATCCAAACATAGAATTAGGGACAGTAATGTATAGATTAATTTTTCTTTAAGAGAAACTGTCATCCAGTCTACAAATATTGCAAAAATGAAACGTATCACCTGTTGATTAGAGTCCCATTATATCCCCTAACAAAAACGATCAGCAGATATACTGAAAAACTTTTGATGACTGTGGAGAACATTCAGGGCAGAAAGAATCCTAAATTCAAAATAACTATGGGTTAACAAAGCAGAGCATAGTGCTGATATTGTATGCAGCTGTCGCACAGTGTTTGTTATTTTTTTTTATCCCAACCATTTTCATATGAATACAAGCTCCAACCTCCCACAATATTCATATGACAACCAATGGGCCGTAATATGATGACACAGTTGATCAGATGGTTATAGAAATTGCAGTGACTGTTTTTATGCTGCCAATGGATAACGCCAAATTGTCACTATTTCGGAAGATATCACACATTAAGTTCTGTCTGTGAAACAATTGTTCAACAGTTAGTGAACAGTATCGACATCTCTGCACGTAACACGAACCCATCAGTTGCCAATTATAGGCAGCTAATTTTATAATTTGATCTTCCTACGAACGATTTAATTTCTTTCACACCAGTGTTACTACATACTGAAAGAGTTCATTAAGTATGAGTATCACCTCTCGTTAACGTCCACTTCCTGTTCTCACCCCTACACTACTGCAGAGGTCTAATAAATGACACAAAGTACAGGTTTATACCTTCATTAATGGGATTATTGATGTCAGTTTTCCCCGCCAGTATTCTGCTATTGTTCTGAAGATGAATATTCAACGTAAATAGTAATATTCAGTTGAATGAATATCTGAGGTGTAACTTCAGTTCCACAAACCAAATAATGGTTGAACTAGGCGAATAAAAAGTGTCTATATGCCAATAAATAAAAATGAAATAACAGTTAATGGAAGTTTACAAACTCCATCGGAAAAATGAAAAGTACTTTATTGACCTACAGACTACTGCAATACAAATTCTTGGATTTCACAGAAATGAATTACTTAGGCCCTACTTTTGTTTTGGTGCATTTCACTTGCACTAGATAAGGGATAAAACATGCGAATATTTCATTAGTATTACAGGTCCTGGAACTCCGTCGATTACTACCGAGTTGACAATCACTTTCAGTATGATATTCGTTGTTTGAGAGTGATTAAAGGGGCTTTACGACATCCTTTATTTAATCGAATTTTTTAAACTTCTCGGTAGTTGCAGGAAAGTGAATTCAGGTAGACAGCGGTAATATTGAAAATTTGTGCCACAGCGGTACTGGAACCCTGCTTTCTTTTTCCTAATAGAGCTATTCTTTGCGGTCGTCCGTTAAAAAAGACAAAAAATTACAGATGCGGTGACTACTCTGGCCGAGCGAGCTTTAAGAATCGCCTCGGCTATTTATGCAAATAATATTCAATATGCTTCAAGTTTTTCAAAGTATGTTGTCACTGGGTCTCATATAGGTATGACAGCAGTGGAGATAGCTAGAAACGTATGTATGGTGCAATTACTTTTGTGCAAATCACCTCACAAAAGACTTTCCCGTTTCAAGAAAGATCTTTCCGGTATTCATGATTTTACACATGATGGAAGACTCGATAACTCACGTGCCAGTTAATCGCAGTGAAATGCAATATGAGCGTGTTTTTCTGGCAGCGACTATCTTTTCGGTTTTTCTATTTTGCAGCAGTCTACCACCTCGTTTTGGAAGTGATAAACGGTTTTTGCAGTCCACCAAACCTTAATTCGCACACACTCCTTTCCCGGACGATGACAATTGCAACCGGAGATGTTAAATAAAATATGACACTGAATGCAATTCCATACCTACCCAATCTGCTTCTCGTTGTCAGCTTTTTTTGAGAGGTTATTGTACTTTTATTCTGAACACATAAACGCCTCCATTCTTACAGCTCCACCAATAAAAATGCACTTCAATGACATAAATTCGTTTCTGACAGATAAACAATATTATAGTAGTAACTGGCAAGTGTGGCGAATTCTATGAGTCATCTCTCGAACTTAGGTGTTTCTTAGGATTCGTGTAGTTGATGTTGCAGTCGTACCCATTTAAAATACAGGAATAATAAAAGCTTCCGGCTTTAAACATACTTTTGTGGTGGGATTTAACTGAATGGTTACAGTTGCAGCAGTACACAGGTGGTGATATATTGTAGAGTCTGTAAAGAGTCTCATTTATTTAGTACAGGCTAATTTAGAAAGCTGCTGTTAGAATTATTGAAATGAAGTGATCACATGGCATTATGGTCCGGGACATCCCAGGCGGGATTGTTCGGCCGCATTACTATTTATTTTATCTCGAATTTAACATTCTGCAATAATACTAACAGAAGATAGGAAACAACTCGCCGTAAAGACGAACGCTGAGTCGCAGGCAGACACAAATAAAAGACATTCACATTCAGACAATTTAAATTTTATGCCGCGCCCTTCTTCAGAAAGAGAAACATTCAAACACACAGTCACTCAGGCATAACTCGTCCCCACACGTCAGCCACCGCTGGCAGCTCAGCACGCCCTGACATATTACAAATTTCAAGCTCGTTTTGATCATCACCAGGCGTTTATGCGTTCTGATCCGTTAGTTAAAGGAATTGTCATAGCATCGGTTTTGTTCACTCTCCGCTCTAGTGAGGCTATTTTAGTCTCAGACGGAAAGCGGTGCTAGTGAGTGAACATTGAGGCGCTATGCTACAATGCGCGAGGCCGTTCTCCGTCGGGGGCTCGAATCCTCCCTCGGGCATGTATGTTTGTGCCGTCTTTAGTATAAGGTATTCATAAATAGTTTGTAAGTTTAGGGACTGATGACCCGCAGATAAGTTCAAAAATGTTCAAATTTTTGTATAGCTTATGGAACTTAACTACGGGGTCATCAGTCCCTAAACTTACAAACTACTTATGATCTACCTTATACTAAAGACGGCATAAACATCCATGCCCGAGTGGGGATTCGAACCCCCGAGCGCACGCAGTTAAGTCCCACAGGCTTTACAAAAAGAGAAAAGTGAGTGAACAGAAATAGATGCCCAGCGGTGCCTTCCGCTAGCGTAAAGAAATGTCACATCATGTGTCCTGCCAAATCATGGCCTATATGGGTAGCGGATAATGTTACTTCCTTCGTTTTCGCGTGACATCGTTTAATACACATTTTATGAGCCACTTGATCAATCATGATTACTAAATTCCACACTTCATCTTCATCCACGGCATAACAAAGAATTACGAAAATAGGTTTTCCATGCTGTAAATTACGAGAGACATTGTAATTTACTCTTCAGATGAGCTCATTGTAGACGAAGACGTGAATTTTCTATGATTATTGCTTATTACACACGAATTATATTTAACTGTTTGTCAGACAATAAACGTAATGGCACTTCAACGGTATTCATTCGTCAGGCATTGTTTATGAAGAAGCCAAAACATGTCCAATACTTGTGTCTCTGAGTGGAAAGTGTATTTATTCAAATAACTAATGGGTCATACATTTCTTAACAGTGGAAATACTGCAGCAAACTGATTACTTAATTGTAACATATAAACTTGTGTAATGGCTGTCATTTAAATTGCGTAGCAGACGGTAATTTGCCTAAGCAATTATTTGTAGAATTCGTTATTTACCGTACGATTTAACTTTGTCTCTTCTTATTCCTATTTAGCACGTGTATCGTATATTGGACTGGAGCAGACAAACAAGTGTTTCCTTTCAAATATTAAGGATTCTTGGTTCCATTCTCCGCATGTTCTTGATGGTCTGCTGGTCATAAGAAGAGAAGACGTCACCGACACTTACGATGTCAGCGCTAAATTAAGGCCACCAGGACTACCATGTTGTAAAGCTGGTAGACAGCGTGACGCCGTGTCACTCTCTAAGCATCCCTATTGTTCTGATATAGAAATTCTACTGTCCAACATTGGCGATGTTTACAATATAACTGCTGCTGATGCATTGCCGCGAAACGTGAGAAGCACCTTACAGATTAGAATTTTTGTTTCAGCACGCCTCGATTCTTGTTCTAAACAAATTCCAGGCAGCTCCACAGTAACGAACATTTTCAGCTATCAAATTAAACGCACAGGAATTATACAAGTGTAAATGCTGGATCTGTTTTAAGTAATATTAAATTTTTGGATGAATATGGCTCGTAAAGCAACGTCAATTTTAATACAGTCCATCTCCTGTCTCTGAATGATTTGACAATTGCGTTAATTCTGTAAAGCGTTGTGGCAACTGTGAGTCAGTGCTGAATGAACACATGCAAAGCGATATTCACCGATGAGCGGAGGGGGCGGGTGTACTTCCCTCATGTCCCCAAGTCTATATATAAAAATGTTAGGCGTATAGCTGTTAATCTCCGAAATTTCTTGACCCATTGCTTTTAAATTCTGACTCGACGTTGCATTCTAGCCCAGGAAAGTTTTAGGTACACATTTCTTGAATATATTTTATATAACCTATAAATTCGTTACTTTTGCGATTTTTAGTGTAAACCTTTTTCCAATGATAAAGTTTATATAAATTCATATACGACACATACTGAAAAATTTGGTATATGAAAACATTCACATATTTTATTAGAACATTGTGTCAACATTTCAAAGCTTTCGGAAATATACGATTTTGAACATAACACTCTAGGTTAGAAACAGTTCTAAGAGGAAATAGATGTGAGGAGGAGACGAACAGGGAAAGCGTAATGATGAGATGTAGAGGGAGACCGAGGAGGTGCAGATGCACAGAAAGAGGGAGGAGGAGGATCGGATGGACAAAGAGAGAGGGAAGAAGATGGGGAGGAGAAAATGGAGTGGGGAAGGAGGAAGTTTGGACAAAGAGGGGAACGAGGAAAGGTGCAGAGAGAGGGGACAGAGATAAGGGGAGCAGATAATGTAGGACGTATGTCCAGTTCCCATCCACAAGCCAGTAGGAAATTACGTATATAAGAAATGTATGGTTCCTCTTATCTTTCTTTTCCATTTAATCTGTATCAAGCCACAGCAATGCATGGACGGGTATAAGTAGTGCCATAGTAAGTAAAGTAACATCTTTCATTCACAAGAAAAAATTGATGTCCGCAATTACATAAATAAAGGGTTGTGAGGAATAGTTATGTAGAAAGGAAAATCCTTGAGTTTATGATGTTTACGATCCTGACTACTAGTACGCATAGGCGGAATCCCACCATGTTTATCACTTCACACTGACAAGGGCTGTGATACGAGAGAAGGAAATTTATTATATGCTACTCACAAAAGGTTATTACTTGTGTACCACTATCGAGTGCAGGAAAGCTCCTCACTTATTATCGTGTGTGTTGCATGAATTTTGGTCTCGCCTAGGTTGTCTTCCTGTGCGGGTAAGAAGAAAGTCATCGGAATAGAGACTGATTTTAGTTACGAGAAACCTGTGCAGATAGTGTCGGCACACTGCGTTCAGAACCAAGACCAAGTCTTCCTCTTTGTGTCTTGGCGTGTGCTGGAGTGGGGCGCTTGTTGCGAGTCTCTACACCTGTAATGCACTGCCTTTGCCAACTACTTTACATTCTCCATTATTCCATTTTATGTAATTTACAGGAAATAGTTTGGGTAATCTTGAATTTTGTAGCTTTAGAAGTCATTAAAACATTCCACATTGATATTATACTCATTTTTATTGTTGCTTGTCTTTTACATACTCGCACACACCCTCACACACATACACACTGCTTGATTTTTTGAGAAGGGACTATTCCTATAGCCTACCCATCCAGCAAGATTTCGTAATATTTTTCTAAGGCTTCTTGGAACTGACTCTACTAACTGCCTTGATAATGTTTCATAGTAGTTTATTTGCCACCATGTATGTTCTATATTTTCCCAATAGTCGCTTGCGTTTTCTTGACCCAAGTGGCAACGACCTCGTTACTTCCGCCCACATATTCTCAATAGGATTAAGGTCCGGTGACCGTGGAACGAACTCAATCAGCTTTAAGGGATCTTAGCTGCGAAACTATTCTTGAACGGCGCAGCTTTCATGGATGGGGCTGTGGTCCTGTAAATAAATAGGTATCAAGTTATTTCATCTATTTATATTTGAAGAACGTATTTGTAATTTACGCACAGTATTAATGTTTTGTATACGATGTCTAACAAGTTGGGTTCAAATATCGCTAATAGGCCTTTGTCAGTTAAACATTTCCGTGTCCATCATGTCAGATTGAGCATGACTGGCTGAATCATACCAAACGATGCAGTTTGGTGATAAGAAGACCATCGCACCAGTTACCCAACCACAAGGAACCTCTACTCAATACCAGGCTTCTAACTGAAGTATTTTGCGTACCATCTATACCACTAACGTGGTACCTATATTAAGCAACTAACAGAAGTGCAGCGGCTATACTCCGAAGTTATCATGCCGACAGTACAGGTCAGAATCTGCATAAATATATGAGTAGCTTCTTATCTGTTGTTTACAAATAATAGAGGTAAACGCCATTTTAATTACGAAACGTGTATTTCCATGCTGCTTTGGTGATCATTTGCAACTAAGTGATGACCAAACTAACAGGCATACGTTTTAACTCCACGTTTCGTAATAAAAATGGTTTATCTCAGTTATTTGCAAACGATATATGTCCGCCTTTGATAACAAGCTACTCTTATCATCGTACAGCAAGACCGCAGGGTAGTATACAATTTGTGCAAACGCCAGTCATCTTTTGTGAGAGCTGAAGAGCATGAAAGGGACGCAGTAGTTGGGAAGGGAGTAACACAGGCCTGTAGCATTTTCCCCAATGTTGTTCAATCAGTTCATTGAGCACACTGTGAAGAAGAGAAAGGAGAAATTTGGAGAAATGATTAATGTTCAGGGACAAGAAGTAAAGATTTTGCGAATTGCCGATGTCGTAATTCTGTCAGAGACTGGACCTCTAAGAGCAATTCTATGGAATGGACAGTGTCTTGAAAAGAGGGTATGAAATAATAACAGCATAAAAAGAGTAATGAAATTTAGTCTAAGAATATCAGGTGATGTGGAAGGTAATAGATTAGAAAACGAGACATTAAAAGTTGTAGATGAAATTTGTTGGTTATGTGTGTGTGTGGGGGGGAGGGGGGTTTGGAGGATTGGGCTGTGGTTTGGAGGCACTAGACAGGTCATCAATCTCTATTTCGGATAAGGATGGGAAAGTAAATCGGGCGTGCTCTATGAAAGGAAGCATCCAGACTTTCGCCTGGAGTGATGTAGGGAAATCATGGAAAACGTAAATCAGTATGGCCGGAGGTGGATTTGAACCACCATCCTCCCGAATGTGGGTCCAGTGTGCTAACCACTGCTCCGCGTAGTTTTATTATTTGGATTGTAAAATAACTTCTGATACCCGGAGTAGTGAAGACATAAAATGTAGAATGCAATGGGAGGAAAAGTATTTCTGTATAAGAGAAGGCATTTGTCCGAAGTGTGACCTTGTACGGCAGTGAGGCGTGGACGATACAGTAGTTCAGACAAGAAGAGGATAACTATCTAAATTTCTTGCAACAGGAGAATGCTGAAGAGTAGATGGGTAGATCATGTGACTAATGAGGACGTTCTGAATAGAATTGGGGAGAAAAGAAATTTCTGGCATATCTTATCTAAAAGACGGGATCGATTGATAGGGCACTTTCTGAGACACCAACTAATCGTCCATTTAGTTTTGGAGGGGAGCGGGTGGGGTAAAAATCGCAGGGGTAGACGACGAGATGGATACAACAAGCAGATTCAAAGGGATGCGGGCTGTCTTTCTTAATCAGAGACGAAGAGTTTTGCGCAAGATAGGGTAGCGTGGAGGTGGAGAACTGCATCAAACCAGTCTACGGACTGAGGACTACAACCACAACAACAACACACCACATCATTAAGTAGTGTATGTCGTGTAAGATTATTCAGAAATAGTCATTTTAGACACAGTAATTTCATTAATGAAGCACCATCATTACAGCAGACTTTATTCAAATGTGTAGTCCGTTTGTCACGGAATGAATTACAGTATCCTCTTAGGCATTATCGTGTGCTGTACCAGAAAAGAAATAGGAACAGAATTTGTCGCATAGGTAACTGAAACACCAATTCTTGGAGAACTGTCCATATTTCATGGAATATGCAGGTGATATCCGAAAACATAGTTTATTTAAATTCCAAAAATTATTATTATTTGATTAATGATGGAAATTCTACTCGGATATATATATATATATATATATATATATATATATATGTGTGTGTGTGTGTGTGTGTGTGTGTGTGTGTGTGTGTGTGTGTGTGTGTGTGTGTGTGTGTGTGTGTGTGTGTGTGTGTACTGCTTGGGTTTTCCTCTTTCGTTATTATATCCTCTCTGACTTGGTTCAGTACTGTAATACAGTATCTCTAACTTCCACACTCCGTAACACCATCCTCATGACCCAGGGCGGGAATTACCTTCCCTTTCCGTTCCCATCCTTTTATCTTCCCTTCTTTCCCACCTGAAGAAGGAACTGTGTTCCGAAAGCTAGTCCTTTCCGTCCGTTTTCTTTTTTTCTTCATTTGTGTCACTATCGGCGGTACAGCACAAAAGTGAGTACTGGCCAGCCAATCTATCGCATTGAAGAATAATTTAAAAATTATTATTACTGCGATCAATTTTGACGTAAACCGCGCATATCTGATCATTAGTGTGAAAGCAGGCACGTTAAACAGATGCAGAACAGAATGTTGTATTTCTATAGAAACTTCCCTCGAAGTATTTTCTCCATTAGGCTTATGCAAGTTGCTTGCCTTATACATTTTCAGTGAAACCTTCAACCTGCCTGCAAAAAGAAACATCACAGGTTCAGTAAAGTGGAGTACCTGTTCGCGGTACAATTTTACAATGCAAAAGCCTACGTTTCTTGTCTATAAAGCTTTGATGGAAAAGTGCCTGATCAGAATGTTAGCCACGCACGTGACACTAACTACCTACCAGAAATATAATTCATGTTTGAAGAAAGTTTGTTTATTAATGCAACTACTACGACAAAAGCACTTGTCTGCATGATTTTCCATGGCATATTATAACGATGATCTGTACACGTCCGCATGATAACCGCAAACCATAGTCACAGCACCACTCCCTCTATCTCAATACAATACGCACGTTAATACTATAGGAGATGCGCAAAAACAACATATATTTCGTCGGAAAAGCCACGTACTGATTTACGGGTCTAAGGGTCTCCTTAGGAGGTATAAAAACACTGGACAGTTTGATATTCTGTGTTTGCAAGAATACTGAGCACATAACTCCCATCGATGTCCTTACAGGTAACGACAGCACAAAAGACGTTGAAGATTATAAATAGTGCCAGCATTGAATAAATTCTTATACATTATGATTATGTGATGCTAATACTAGAATGAATATTAAATATTAGTTTAAGTGTTGCAAATATGCACCTTATTAAATGTGCAGACGACACAAAAAGAATAATAGACGGATTATAAGAAAGAACATGGGTCCAAGAGAAAGTACAGACGTTTGGAAAAGCCATAGTAATGTAACCTACAAAAATATTGTTTTCCATATCAGTCGGAGTGGTTAAGTGAGGGTTACCTTTTGTTGGACATATGTATTATATGAATGATAAAAAGCTAAAGAAACAATTATTCTTATACTTCTGGAAGAATTAATCAACAATAGCATGAGCAAAGAAGAAAATAAGTACTTAGAAAGAAATATCATCAAATTATCTTAACGAACCACAATAAAGAAAATAATAAAGTTAGAAGCTATTGAAAGAGGATGAAATAAGAAATTGGAAACAACTTAAAAAAAGAAGAAGAAGAAGAAGTAAAATACAACGTGGGAGATTATGACGGCAAATTTAATCTATACATTACTGTCCCTAATTCTATGTTTGGATAACAGAAGCTCTTCTTATTTTGCACTCCATGTTACGAAGCCTTCCCAGAAATGTTCACATCTTGAAAACAATGCTGCATTGATTTCTTTTCGCTCGTTTGTGCCACTGACAGCGATATCAAGAAAGATATTTTCTGAGTCTATAATTGTAAGGAAAACTAACGCTTACAGATAATGTTTTCAGTATAATCAATGGAGATGCTGGAAGAAATGTGAAACAGCACTGGTGAAAGACTTTTGACAGAATACCCAACTAACTGAGACATTTATTACTATGTTAGCGGTCGGTGCATTTGTATATTTTATTAGTGACAACGATCGGCTCATTAAAGCTAGTAACGGAATTGCGAGCAGGGCTCATCGACATATACTTTAGGTGTTCGGACCCCCAGCAGGCGCGCGACCTGCGAGCTAAGTCTCTGTCGAGCTCGCTTGGCAATCACCTCGGCTCTTATTCTTCCTGTTGATAGTATGAATAAAGCTTGGCAACATCGCAGTGTAAGTCTGTCAACGCTGGTACCGAGATCTTACTTCCTGGTTAGCACAGAGCTATGCTCATAAATTCACTTGATGTTTCCTGTAATTTCCATTGAATAATCTGACTGGTTTATCAGTCGAGAGGCGACAGAAGGCTATTTGTTCATGCTTTTGGGTCCATAAAATTGTTTACACGGCGAAATTCCAACTAATCGCGTCTCTTACGTTGCGAGTTATATGTTCTATTGACGTATGTGGCAGTAGGAAAGCCCTCACCCGCAAGCTCCTCGCTAGCTCTTCGGTAAAGTAGTCGCCTGCCACGGAGAGGTGGCTCTTGCCAATGGTTCGGTTCTCATTGGAGTAGAATGTTTTAGCTTTTTTGTGACAGGAATTGCACGAATCCACATCGAAAACAACAAGAAAACTCTTGTGGTTACTTGCTATATTCTCTCTGACAATGGGAAAGTCTGGTAGTTTTACCAAATATGTCCCTTTAGAATCGAACTGATTGCAAGCTAATTATGACGCCAATCGATGTCCGACGTGTATTTTTTCTGGAAATAATTTTTGTCGTAGGTTATTCGGGTAGGGGCGGGAAACAAACATTTGAGGACATGTATCGAAAGAGTAGGTGCGGAACGGGTGACTTCCAAAGCACACTATTCGATGTTTTGCATGTGAAATCAACTGGAATTATTATAGTGTAGTACTAACACATGATGTAATTTTTTAGGTCGTTTGTCCTTACAGTGCGACTAAATGGTGTCTCAGTTGTTTGCAAAAAATGTGCGCACCCTGGAATTGTGGTTTTACTTTGCTGAGTATAAATTTCTTTTAATAATAAGTCATTTATTTTTTCTTAAGATGTCAGCATAAGAGCATCATAACTCGTCACTAGTAACAATCGTGACTAGGAATCCTGATTGAGCGGCCTGATGACGTTCAAGAAAAATGTGGTAAGTCACCCCTATGACCCTTTATACCGTTTCTACTTTACACCGTTTAGATTATGTTCATACGTCAGAAAAACTTAATACATGACTGTAATATAAGTAACTAGAACTTGAAGTAAGGATATAACAGCCGGTAAATAGACTCACAGCGGCGCGCCGCTGTCACTGAGTCCGCAGGCGGCAGCCGCGATGCGGCCGCTGGTGCGTCGCCGTAGCCGGTGCCCAATACTCCCGAGAGTAAACCAGTTTTGATGCAGCAGCGAGCCCTTTTGTGTAATTATTTCTGTGACTTTTCGCTGTTACAATTGAGGTTCTTCCACACTGATAACGAAGATAGCAGATTTGCGGTTAAAAAAAAAAGTGATGGTGGTTGGATTCGATCTCGCGACTTCTTACTTATGCACTTGTAAATGCGACTTTTACCACTTTTTTTTTCTTTTTTTTTTTTTTCTTTTTTTCTTTTATTACGGGCTTCCTTACCACCCCTTCAGCCCGGCCTTACGCTCACCATGTGTCGTCTTCCTCGGCGTCGGCTTCAATGCCTTCAAAGGAAAGAAATTGGCCTTCTGCCACATATAGTCTTTCAATGTTCCAAATTCTTTCTTCTTCTTCTTCTTCTTCTTCTTCTTTTTTGAGCGACGTGATTGCGTGTCTTCTTCGGCGTGGTGTCAACCACAAAGTTCGTCTTCTCGAATGTTGCAAAGGTATCCGTGTCGTTTTTCTTTCTTCAGTGTTCCCTATCGTAATTGCTTTTTGTCTTCTCTTAACTTCGGGATTCACTTGCCAAAATTCGCGCAATACTTCCGTTGCTCAGGGCTCGTAGACCCTTCTCCATTCCATCAGCAACTTACATAATAAATAATTACCAGCAGAACATAATAATAGAGAAAATAAAGTTCGTAACAAATAAATGTGCGTGATGTCCGAATGGAAATGACTTCTCGATGCCTACGGTGGCACGTCTTCACTTGTCATCAAGTTGAACTAAAATCATTGTATTCAAAAGTGACCAACTGTTCGTTAGACTACTAGACTGTGGTACTCATCAAAGTTTCTCATTCGCATTCCGTGTCTGTTATACTTAGTGCGCAGTGGAAGCTTGCTCGCCTACCGCAGAGCAATTAGTAGGAAGTTCTGGAAGCGTTTTTTGTATGTTTGATATCTCTGAATCTTGCGATGTTCACTAGAGATGTAGAACAAAAAGTCTTCAAAAGCAGGTGTAGCATACCTTATTGCGTAGTACACAAATTGACCCATGAGCCAGGTATAACTATTATGTTTTGCCCCAGGATAATGGTTCCATTCAGGGAAGAGTACGTCATTTACGGATACTGTGGCCTCAGATGTCCTTGTCATCAGCGCCAATTTTTTCCGTGTCCAGTTCCATATTCGTATTTTCTCCCCGCAGATAAGTAAATGCGCTACCGACTCAACGACTTGACAACGGTCACATAACGGGGTAGCTCGAAGGTTAATTTTGTGCAGTCTTTCCGCTGTTGGGATGGTTGCGTTAACGACATCATACCAAGCAGCGCTCACCCTGGTAGGTAGGTTTACGTTTGAAATGATGTTCCAAATATTTTTCCATTCCTTATTTGGATATTTCCCTTCGACAGGACTCCGTGGACGCCATGCATTGAGTAGCTCGTATATCTTTTTTGTTGTGGTTCTTCTCTGGTCGGCGGAAATGTAACTTATTTCCAAGAAATATTGTCGCACGTAATCGAGTACGGCACTGATGTGTCCAACATTGCATGGTGCAGTGCAATCGGCCGGCCTCAAAGTGCGAAAGAGAACTTGCGTGATTCCTGGCTCCTTCGCTTCGATGATCTTAGAGGTTCGGTTCATGAACATAGCCTGGCATAGCGTCTGAACATGTTTGACCCCTAGGCCTCCTCTGTGTCTGTCTAACGTAGTGGTGTTGAAGGACACTTTGAAGATGTTCGTCTTCCACACGAACCAACACGCTACCGCTTGTATTTTGTGTGCAATAACTCGCGGAATCGGTAACACTGCGGCTATATGATGAATTTTGCTCAGTACATATACATTAATAAACTGCGCTCGTTGAAGGCGATCCAGTGCCCGAACATTATTTTCCCTGAGCATTCCACGAATGGCGTTCAGCTTGTTTGACCAGTTGACTGAAATCATTTCGTTTGGGTTTGGCATGAGGTACATCCCGAGCTGAAATCGTCCAGTTGTTTCCTCAATCCATAACGGGTCTACTTTACTGCCGATAGGGCTCAAATGCATTATGCGAGACTTCTGCAAGTTAATTTGTGCTCCAGAAGAGCTCATGTACATTGTCAGAATCCTACGCAGGTCGTTCATTTCTTCATTTGTGTTGATGACTACACTTACGTCGTCTGCATAGGCATGACATACCGTTTTGACATTGAATAATGTCATTCCCGTTAAACCTTCATACAATTTTCGGAGGAATGGTTCGACGGCTATGGCATACAACGTCATGGAAAGTGGACAACCCTGACGTACTGATTGCTTAATTGGAATAGGTCCAGTTAATTGACCATTAATTTTGATCGTCGAATGGGTGCCACATATGCACTTCCGAATGATCTGTATAAACCTATCATCAAAACCCATGGCTGTCATTGTAGACAATAAAAAAATCATGATTGATTCTGTCAAATGCTTTGTTAAAATCTAAAAATACTAAAGCAAGTTGGCATTTACAGATCCATGTTAAGTTAATAAGCTCTCTATACGAGCAGAGAACGTCGAGCATAGATCTACCTATTGGAACGCTTGATTGATAAGGTCCTATTATTTTTGACAGGATCGGCTTCAGTCTTGCATTTAAAATGCGCGTAAAAATTTTAAAGTCTGCATTGAGCAGCGTCAGAGGACGAAAATCTTTTAATTTGACGCGTCGTGTCGTTTTCGGAATAAGTACAACCATTCCTTCAGTGAATGCAGGCGGGAGCAGTGTATCCGTCAGTAGTTCGTTGTAGACCTCCGTCATCTCCGCACCAATGACGTCCCACACACAGGCATCAAATTCAACGGGGAGGCCATCTGAACCAGCTGATTTCCCTCGCGGCGCAGCCTTAATAGTACCTTCGATTTCCTCTGGAGTTATCCTGTCCAAGATCTCCCTATTGACGTCCAAGGTCACCGTGGCGGAAAGTGTCGACAGTAGATCCTCTCGAGCAGCCGAGTCGACGTTTTGTGCGTCTTACAATTCGGTGTAGTACGTCTCCACGTGATGTTTGATTGTAAGCTGATCCTTGTACACCCTACCATCATCATCCGTCAAACAACTAATTATCTTCTGTCGTCCCCGCCTCATCTCCCGCACAATGTGAAACAGGGAAGTGACTTCGTGAGGAACACAATCCATAGTCCGCGACCGTATCTTGCTACCATCTAAGGACCTCCTTGCCAAGGCAGTTATATTCGCCTTGATGCGTTTTATTTCCAGAATATTTGAAGCTAGAGAAGAAGGTCTGCTATACAGATCGCGTAAGCAGTGGAAGTAGTATTCGGATGTACGTTTGGTCCAATACGATCGGTCCCTGGAGTACTGGATAAGACTTTTCCTTAGCTGTGGCTTCGCATGTTGAACCCACCAAGTGATTCGGTCCCTGTAACGTGACTTCAATCGAAGGCACTTGGCCCACGTCTCTTTGATCGCTTGCTTCAATCCGTCTTCTAGCAGTAAGGATGTGTTTAACTGCCAGGTACCGCGCCCACGGAAAGTTCGTTGTTTCGCGTGTTTGAACGTGATATGATACGCAACATGGTTCGAAAAGTTCACTGGCCAGTACTCACAATCTATTACATTAGCCAGGGATTCCCTGCTGACATAAACGCGGTCCAAGCTACTTGCTGGAACACTAGTAGCGTAAGTATAGAGCACAACTTGCGGGTGGAAATATGCCCAGGTATCTTCCAAGCCTAGTTCATTAACAAATACCGCCAGTTCGCCGCATGCATTAAAATTTGGCGCCTGATCCTCTTTGCGCAACACACAATTGTAGTCGCCTCCTATGATGATATTTGTCCGAACGTTCAATAATAGTTTCACAACATCACTTTTAAAGAAGATGCCTCTGCTACGTTTCCCAATCGACCCCGAAGGTGCATAGACGTTGACAATTAATGAATCATTTAGATGGACGCTGATTCCTCTTCCAGTGTCTAAAATGTTGGCGCCTACGCACGTGATGCCCTCTTTGTATAAAATCGCAGTGCCAGCCTCATTACCGATGTTGAGAATTGTTTCGTATCCGGTGATCCTATTAACTTTCTCCGTCACCACTTCCTGCAAGAGCGCAATATCCACGTCAGCCGCGTACAGATAGTCTTTAAGGCACTGAATCTTCACTTGGGAGTCTATCCTATTAATATTGATAGTTGCTAGTTTATAAGATTGCATTTAAGCAATTGATAAATAGTATGTCGTTATCAGTCCCGACGCTAAATGGTGTCGTTTGTGTTCGACCACATACTGGTAGGAACAGGAATCCATCAAACGCAGTAAAAGTATGGGAAGGAAAACCCATAGTACACAGTTGTTATTCCGTATAATGATATAATGAGTGACATACGTAAGGCAGTTGTTAACAATGTTCATAATTTGAACTCGTGTCCGGAATTTCGTAACGTTGTTCGATTCTTACGTATGCTGATACGTTCCCGTGCACATCTGCGGCCTATACAGTACCCGAAGGAGGGTACCACGAGACCACGAGCTCATATAACACGGAATCCACTCGAGAAGGACATAACACTTCCTCCTGACAGTACCGCATTCTACAGTGTTGCCAGATCGTGCACTTCTTCGGACTTAACATTCTGAGGGGCGATCGATTTTATTGTCCACACTGCGCGACCGACTCGGACTTTGCCTCTGCGTCGGCCGGCCGGCGATCAATTTCTTTTGTCTAAGACTGTACCTAGGCCGATCTCTTATCCAGCCATTCCGAAAACATGCAGTTCATTTTTTTGGCTGGTGCAACCGGGTGACATACTTCAGACGGCCCTAAATAAATATAATACAGACATCATTGAAACAGAAGGAGCACCATATATTCGTACAGCTGTGTAAAGTAAACAATTGGAATAAGAGTATTTAATACAGGTACCGGATATATGAGCATTAGACCGGCATATGACCCTGATGACGGATGAAAGCGCGGATCCTATATATTGCACAAAAGCTTGCATGCGTTCTTTATTATATAGTTAAGAAAGACGACAGTGGCAGTGGGGGATATATGAATGTTGCAATTGGAAAAATTCCCGTTAAGGACTCGCTAGGAAAAGGTAGAGGCGCAGCAACCACGCACAGTGCCAAAATGGCACGGGAATATGTATTAATGGGGTGCAACAGAGAGGGATGCACAAACCTACCCTAACGGGCATGCATCAATATCGTTTATTTAATATCCATATAAAAGATGGACAAAGTATTCTAGGACTTGAGAGTGATAATTGGAATGAATATACAGTCATTTTCTCGTTTCGACGGCAAGTAACACCTACCACTAAATAGGAACTAACAGTCCACAAAATGGGAACAAGAAAGAAAGAATGATCATGGATAACTCATTTAGTAAATGATCTTAGCACAGAAACTTTATATTAATCACGTATAATAACTTGTATTACAAATTTCGCAGTCAGGATTTATTCTCTAGCGTCTAGTTTGCTCCCGACACTCGCCTTGTACTCGAGTGGCGTTGCGGTGGGCGGCCGAGTGGCGAGCGGTCAGTGTGGACGGTCGGGCCAGTCGAGCGTGCCCCACTCGAACGAGCATGGAGGAAGTCGAGTGCAGCCACGCGCCTTGCCTCAAGCTGCAGTACCGACACCTGTTGGACTGTAATAGAACGACATGTAACACGCGAATCGAGCGAGTTGCATACCTCTATAGTGGATAACGTGGCGGACTTCTAAGAGCGATTCCGACGGGCGTTACTCTAGAGGGCACTTCTCTTGGCGTAAATATAGCTGTGCTCACTGGAGGCTGTGTAAGGCCAGGCACTACACGGCCCTTCTACACGTGCTGCACCGGAGCAGCGCTAATGTGGACACGTGCCAGAGCGCTAGTCGGGCGGAGTGGCGCGCGTGTTACAGACACTGCTTACTTCACCTACGGCTCGCGAGATAGTGTGAGATTCGCAGATAAAAGAGTTGTTATTGTGACAGTAGAGATCCATATCAGATTCCGATACAAACGCTGAGCAAGAAGCCTTTCTTTTCTCATTAATAAATAGAAACTTGAGATCTCCAAACATATTAGGGCAACCAACTCTCCCGTATTATACTGTTTCACCCGTATTTTATCACTTTATTTGATTTGATTTTTCCAGGGAAGCCAAAACAGTCTTGGTCCAACCCGCCACTGCCCGCACCGAAACTAAGTTTATTGTGCGGTATCGCTCCCTGTATATCTAGTAAAGCCAACCAATGCCCTTGAACAGTGCAAGGAGTCCCTTTACCAGTTCTTTATTGGACACAATTTCTTCGGGTCTGGTTGTCCCAAATGTTCTGTGCCTTTTACTCTCCAATGCAATGCATTCGAAGATTAGATGTGATACAGTTTCATCACCGTCATCACAGAGCCTACATTTAGGGTCCTCTTCTGTTATTCCCATTGTATGAAGGTGTTTTTTGAAATTCCCATGGCCTGTCAGCAATCCAACCATGAGTCTAATCTCTCTCCTGTTCAGACCCAGGATTGCAGAGCTTCTTTTAAAACATGCCTTTGGCATCATTACCTTGCCATGTTTTTGTTGATGGATTTCGGTCCAATATTCTACGTGCTGTCTTCTGAGCCAGTTACGTAGCTCCAATTGCCTTGGTGATTGTCAGGACAAGTTCCGGTCCAATGAATGGAGACTCTGCCCCCATTCTAGCTAATCTGTCGGCATGTTCGTTGCCACTGATCCCAGAGTGGCCAGGGACCCACAATAGGTTTACTCTATTGCTTTCCCCTAGCTCCACCAGAACCCTGTGACATTCTGCAACAATTTTAGACCTTTTTGCAGGAGCTGCCAGTGATCTCAGGGCTGCCTGGCTGTCTGAATAGATATAGATGCTACGATCTTTGTAGCACCTACGCAAATTCTCCTCCACACATGTCCTGATGGCATTGATTTCGGCCTGAAATACTGAGACCAGTTTCCCTAGAGAGATGACGCCCTCCAGTCTTGTCTGCACCCCGTATACCCCGGCCCCAACGCCTTGGTCTGATTTCGACCCATCAGTGAACCAGACAATATCCCCCGTACGGTGTCTATTTTCTCCCACTGCTCCCTACTTCCAATTGTTATAGTGAAAGGCTTGTTGAAGCAATATGGGGTTATAATACAGTCGGCTGGCATTTCCCCAACCTTTCCTATATTTACCTCACTCACTATTTTAGTGTGTGATTCTGGATATCCCAAAGAGTTCCAGTTGTTACCAGTTTTGAGTCTGTAGGCACCAGCTGCTGCCTCCATCTTGACCCAAAGGTGTAATGGGGGCATATCCAGCATGGTTTCCATCCCAGTAGTTGGTGTGCTGCTAATTCCGCCTGTTATGGCTAAGCAGGCTAGTCTCTGCACCTTACCAAGCCCCTTAGCAGCAATCTGCTGTTCTACCTTCCTCCACCACACGACCGTCCCATAGGCGATCCTGGGTCTAATCATTGTGGTGTATATCCAGTGCATACCCTTGGGGCTCAGGCCCCAATTTTTGCCACAAGCTCTCCTGGTACTTACTGAAGTACCTTTAGCCTTGGAGCAAATATTCCTAAAGTGAGGGGTCAATGTCAGTTTCTCATCTAGTGTAACCCTAGATATTTCACTATCCCCTTCACAGGTAGAGCTTCATTGAAAAGCTTTAGATTCCAACTTGTGTGTTGGATATGTTTCCTTGTGAATGGTACAACAGTCTTCTTAGGACTAACCCCCAGATCCTGTTTTCTGCACCAGTCTTGCACAATGTCCAATGCACCTTGTGCCATATTCTTCACTGTGTCAGCAAATTTGCCAAGTATTACTATGACAAGATCATCTGCGTATCCTTGGCAAAAGTACTGCCTATAGTTTTATTCTCCAGTGAGATCATTCACCACTAGATTCCACAATAAAACATATTAGGGCGACCAACTCTCCCGTATTACACAGTTTCTCCCGTATTTTATCACTTACTAAATGAAAACCCGGCTTTGCCCGGGTATTTATTTATTTATTTATTCCTGCTTTGAGTTAGTACTTCTCCTATCCTTTCTCTCTCTGTCTATCTCCGTTTTTCTACAAACATGCTATGTTTATTGGAGAATAAATAAGAAATAAGGCTGTCTCGCATAATGTACAAAATTATAAGTACCCAAACAAAGAAAGATAGCAATCAAAACACAAATGACATGAAATGCGTACGATATCATATTTATTGAGTTATATGTTGTACAATTTCAGGTATGTCTTCATTTGTGAAAGTGCTGCATGTCTGATTTACAAGAAATTTCTTTTTTACTGCTTTATTTGTGTATTCTTATATTTCGCTATTCGTATGTTTATCCTTACAGAGAAAGAGCTGAAGACATGGTAGCACGCATAGACCAAAGATATGGTCTGTGGCATCACATTTCGCTGTATGTAACCTCCTTGCGAGTCGCATACGGCATCGCTGGCCTTCAGTCCGAATTTTTTTAAAACTTGACGACTTTCAACCACCATATCTTCCATAGTATAGCTATCGGCATAGAACTGCTATGCTGTACAACGGGAGACTTCGGACAACAATTACACACAGACCATTCGTTTGCGTTCTGTAGTTTTCGTTGCAGAGCGAAATATTAACACACGCACACGTAGAATTTTATATACATCGATAACTTTCCATCCCAATATACTCCACCCTTTTATCATTATCAACCCTCAATCAACAATGCAACCAATAAAACCATTTTCAAAGAGTAATTATTGTTCCGTATTTCGCGTTATATTCTTCAAATAACTAAATATCTATCAGATCACTATAAAACAGTGCCTAAACCCTTCCGCAGGTCTAAATTAGTAACTGTACAAATATTTAAGTCTCTGCGTCTTGTCATTCGGACGTGATAAGCGTACACCGAACAGACATTCACATTTATAGGTATAGATTTTTAAATTCTCCCGTCTCCCTTATTGTCAGCCTGTTTCTCCCGTACTATGTCAGGAATCGTTGCTATTAGTAGAAACCGTGTGATTCTAGGGATAGTTGAAAATCTCTAATCGTGATGTTTCGAAAACATTCCTTATAATCGATATTATAATACTCTTGGTGCTTTTACGACCTATGGAATGCATGGGGCTGTGAGGGTAATGTTTATTTGTTTCTTGGTTAATTCTGCCAACTCAATGATGTGCATGCGTCGACCGATCAGCGGTAAACATACAGAAGTAATGATTCGAAAGCGGATTATAGAGACAATGATGTTTAAACAGACGCGTGTCATCTGTTACTTCTGAAAATACTAACACAATACTTCAGTAGAACATATTTTTGAGTAATCTTTAGTCAGGAAGCTGTCAGTGCATGTAAGAAAGGCCAAAAAATTGTAACCTTCAATATCTACAGAATTAATACTAACTCAGAAGGAAACACAAATGTACAGTTTTAATATATTTATCACACATTAAAGTAATTTCGCCAAACTGCAACCCCACAAGTTGCTTTACATCCAGTTATTGCATATAAGGCCACATTCAAAATTGACACATTAAAGTACTTAATTACCTGTTTGTTGTAATCAAGTGAAAATAGAAATCCAGCGGGCATTTACACCTAAATTCTACAGTTTCTATTCAGCGAGTCATTATGGAGTAGACAGAGCTGAGCAATAAAAATAATCTGTCAAACAATTTTTAAAAATATGCTTTGTCTGAAACTTTAGCTCTTAATGGCTAGTGGGAACTTACTGAAAATATGACTATCTGAATAATGGCTCCTTTTAACTAAAGTAGGCCCTAAGTTATTTCAACACTTCTGTAAATTGTTTTTATTTCTAGCACTGATGTGTGTACTGCGATCTTAGCTAACGAATAAATATACTCTGCAGCGGAAGTTATATCCAGCTCTTTAAATAGGTTATTGGCATACTGTTGTTGAATTAACTCCCCAAATAAGATTTATTAATGCCATTACGATCTTAAAACGTTCTCTCAGCATGTAGACCCACCCTAAAATAAGATACACGGGTAAAAATAAGCAAAGTATGTCCGATTTTTAACGTTTATACCACATTGTCATTGTTTCTTCTCTACTGGGTCCGCAGCATATACAATGTCAAAATATGACATTATCGTAATATATAAATATATAAACATATAAATATAAATATATAATTGTTAGCAGCAAACTTGGATTTATATATTACGATAATGCCATTGTCATTGATTACAAAGGAATACGTGTAGATGTGAATTTGAATTTAAGTATAATTAAATCTCCCTTATTCTCCCTTATAAACATTATCATATTTTCGTCATCTCCCTTAAACCCGTGATCAAACGTTGGTCGCCCTAAAACATATTGTGATTGAAAGGAAATGTTGTGGACAATTTGAAACTCAAATCATGTGCATCATCACTCCACATCTGGTACATGAGTTTTATCTTCACCGGAGCGCGCGGTTGCCCGCCGACGGAGGTTCGAGTCCTCCCCGGGACATGGGTGTGTGTGTGTGTGTGTGTGTGTGTGTGTGTGTGTGTGTGTGTGTGGTCCTTAGGTTAGTTTACCTTAGTTTAATTAGTTTGTAAACTACGGACTCATGACCACGCAGTTTGGTCTGATAGATTTACAAACATTTGAACATTTTTATCTTCACGTAGTCACCGTTTTTTTATATCATACAGCTTCCTATGCCCTCTCACCGCTATCATCAACTTTCCTTCTATCATTATGAAAAGTAATCAATTAATCCCCTACACAAGATGGTCAGTGTACTGTAACTGAGAATAATGCCTGTCAGGAATATGATTGTCAGGTATTGCCCAGTAAGAAGAAAAGTTAATGTCATTTTAATTAATATATATTTGACTTTGTTAACAACAGGCCTACAGTGAAGAAAGTAGCAAAACTATACCGATATAAATAACTGGAAAACATTACCAACTAGCTGATAAACCGGCGTTGCCGGTTATTTATTTATCTCTGCCATTTTTCAGGCATATATTCATTTGTATAAGGGCTGTATGTCTGTAAAATCTGTTGCGAATACGGTTAGTAATGAAGTAATAGATTGAAACTTGGTGTGGGAAGGGGCGGTTTTCCATGAACGTTACTGTTTACGTGCTCATATCTAATAAACTACGAGTCAGAATGTGATACAATTTAGAAGCTACATTCAACTATATATGTGTATACTGTCTGTAAAATTTCCTGTCGCTACAATTTGTATTGTTCAAATTATAAATTGTAACGTCATACCGAGAGCCGTAGTATTACTCCATAAACAGCGGAAAAGTAGTAAGCGAGAAACTTTTTTCCTTTCATCATTTTACTATGGTTGCCAGCGAGAAAAAGTTTAATGTTCATCAGTCCCTAAACTTACAAACTACTTATGAACTACTTACGAACTAGGACGGCACAAATATCCATGCCCGAGGGGGGGATTCGAATCCCCGACCGTAGTGGCCGTGCAGACCGTGACTGGAGCGCCTTAGTCTCCTCGGCCACCACGGCCGGCAAAAGTTTAATATAGGTTTGAAATTATGTTTAAGTTTGTTGCAAGTCGCTAAGTACTCTCATTCTCATACAGTGTATTTCGAAAGTCTCGCCGCATTATGTGGCATTTTTTGCGATTTCTATTGGTTATGACGTAATATCTTTTGAACTATGTGCCGTATGTGATTCTTAACCATGCAGCAATTGCTACCTCACGGTAAGGAATGTGTGTAAAAAATTTGGTTGAAATGGGTCCAATGGTTTAGGAGAAAATGAGCACCATTGTCGCAAAATGCAGCAGTTTTTCTCAAATCTCATTGTTTATGATGTCATATCTCGTGAACTATATATCGTATGTGATTCTTACACTTACGGCGACCGTCCTCATGGATTGAAGCTTACGTGTACAAAATTTCATAAAGATTGGAACAAAACGGTAGATTTGTATGCAACACGTACAAATATACGGACACTGCTTTATATATTAGATAACAGAAATATCGAGAGCTTATGCGGCGAAAATCGAAACACCACTGAATGAGAAAGTTCCGCATGCAGGTTGTCGTAGGGAGCAGATGGCAGACGGCATTCCCCTCCCGGCATCGCCTTTCTCACGGTGCGAGCGTCGCTCTGCCGCAGGAAACTGTGCCTCGGCCACTACGCCACGCAGTGCAGGTCCCGTCAGCGTCGTACTGCGTGCCAATTTGCGCACTCCCATTACAATACGTTAACACGAGCGACGGCTCGCAGAAATCCGTCGCACGGGCGACCGATCGCTTTGTAGGTCGCACGTGTGTGGACAAATGGCAGCGATCGGCCGCCGACCGCTGATCGTATGGAAATCCCAGGCCATCTGGCGGGTCGCATGCGATTCGTGGCTACAATATGGCTGCCTGGATGCTTAACAGCGATGTGTGCCAATACGCCTGTGACTCGTTTCTTTAATTATCAGCCGTGTTTGTGATAAGTTTCGCTTTTCCACGTTCACTAATAACTTTACGTTACAATGAATAATTATTCGAGTATGACGAATTACTCTGAGCAATGGAGGCCAGCGTTTTCACTCATATTAAGAAGTAAATCAAAGTGCACCCTGGAATTTCTGCAGTGATCAGCGTTTTGAAGCTTGTGCTCTTAGCACTGGAATTGGTAGGACGATCATTGTAATAGCTAAAAAACACGAGTTGTATCTGATGATTTTGATTTATTTATTAAACTATTGCAAGTTTTATTAAAATTTTTAACTTCGGAACAGAATGATGAATATACCCTTTAATATTAAGATGATATGTAATTGTTCAGAGCAAATCAACTAAGCTGTAATGAAGAATCTAATTGTTTCTGCTGTGTCGATACATACTGGGTGTTTCACTAAGGATGTTTGCCTCTGTAGCTTATAAAATAAGTGACGGGAAATTTTAATGCTGTAGGTCAACACAAGAAATGTTACACTTTCTGCGGAGCTATAAACATAGTTTATTGTATCTTTTACAAAGAGTTACAGCACAAAAATATAATTTTTTAAATGGAACAATAGTTTTTTCTATCGTTCATTGGATTCGTTGAAACCAGCCGCGTCCAAATCAATTTAAACTACATTCCTATCACTGTTAGTTTGGGAGCTAAAACCCATCAAAGTTTCAGGGGCAGATACCACAAACGCTGCTCATAATGCAATGCGCCTTCTAAATGTGGTGTGGCCGAGTTGTAACGACACCGGTGTCACGGAGCGAGATGCTTCCTCGATGCGCTGTTAGACTGCCGACTGTCGCCTTACACGGCCGACAGTTGGAGCCACACAAACAACCGGTGCTCAATATACCACAGTTACTGACATCGGATGACGATGGCATACACGAACAACGAGTACATTCACACGTTGCTGATGCTCGGCGAGTGCCGACACGATGCCACTGAAGCAGCCACGGCGTATGCCGTGAGGTATCCTAGGCGAAGAGCCCCAGCTGCCATTACGTTCTTACGTGCCGAACAACGGCTTCGGGAAACAGGCAGCTTGGTAATGCGCCGCACTGCAAGAAGTGAGAAGACGGAGGTGTTTGTTTTAGCTGCACTACACCACGATCCTCATGTCACCTTACGAGCCGTTGCTGCAGTCGCTGGTGTCAGTCTCACATCTGTGTGGCGTATAGTACACGGTCACAGGTTTCACCCGTACCGCCTGTCACTGACCCAGGAGCTGCATGGGAACGATTTCCGGCAAGAGTGACATTCTGTGAGTGGGCCATGCGTAATTCCACGCTGGAGTCTTTACAAAGTCTTATGTTCTCTGCTGAGTCCACGTTCACAAATTATGGTGCAGTGAATCGCCATAACATGCACTACTGGGGCGCAGACAATCCTCGGTGGGTACGACCTGTCGACCGTCAACGTAGGTGGTCTATTAACGTGTGGTGTGGAATCCTTGGGGATGAAATCATCGGTCCACACTACTTCCCAGGTACACTGACAGGTGAGTTATATCGCGCTTTTATAGCCGACAGTTTGGATGGCCTCCTTGAACATGTGTGTCTACACAGGAGAGTCCATATGTGGATGCAGCACGATGGTCACCCAGCCCATTCTGCGCGTGCTGTTGTGGAAGAACTGAACAACAGGTTTGCAGGAAGATGGTTGGGGCGCCATGGTCCTCATTCATGGCCCGCAAGGGCGCCTGATTTAACACCAGTAGATTTCTTTTTGTGGGGATATCTAAAGGATCGCGTTTATGTAACTGAGCCCACAACCCCAGATGATCTAAAACGGAGCCTCGATGACGCATGTCGCTCCGTCACACCGGCGATGTTACATCTCGTCCGCAGAACCTTTCGACGGCGCATTGCATAATGCATTGAGGAACATGGACACACATTTGAACATCTCATGTAAATCAACTTCCCACCGCCATAACATCCATCACCCACCACACAGCCATGTATTATGTACAGCGTGTGGTATCTGACCCTGAAAATTTGAAGTGTTGTAGCTCCCAAACTAACAGTGATAGGATTGTAGTTGAAATTGATTTGGATGCAGCTGGTTTCAACGAATCCAATGCACGATAGAAAAAAACTATTGTTCCATTAAACAATTATATCTTTGAGCTGTAACTCTGTGGTAAATGATACAATAAACTATGTTTATAGCTCAGCAGAAAGTAACATTTCTTGTGTTTACCTACCGCACTAAAATTTCCCGTCACCTATTATTTTATAAGTTACAGAGGCCAACACTTAGTTAAACACCCTGTATAGTGTAAAATGCGCATTAATCATTGGGTAAGTAGCCTAGGTATATGAACTGTAATTAAACTATTCTTTATACAGATATCCTTTGAAAAACAAGGAGTTGTTAAGCCAATGGGTAACCAGTATGAGTCGTGATAAGTGGCAGCCTACGAAGAATAGTTACATATGCTCTTGTCATTTTGAAGGAAAGTTCATGTATGCTACCACCGATCGAAAGCGGCTACAGGCAAATGACATTGCAACAATATTTTCGTTTCCTGAGCACCTACAGAAACCAAAATCTGTATGAGAATAACAAGGAAACGTCAAATTGTGGAATGCTTAACGAATGCGTAATGTACTTCAAAGCAGGAAACATTTTCACCACAGGCAGAATAAAGGTTATTAAAGATTTTAAAGAAAATCGCCTGTCTTTATAGGGAAGATATGTCGAAAAATACAAACGATTATTGACATTATAGTAACATCAAACAATGCAGCAGTTCGACGATTGTAAACATTACACTTAGGATGCAATATTAAACGAGAAAAGCTATTCGTAGTGGGAATTACTTTCCGAAATGCTTCGGCCAGAAATAAGGAAAAATAGAGACTGGCAACGATTAATATGAAATCCTGTGATTCAATGTTAGCAGAGGCTCATTATCACCTGGCGTGACATTGACGTTCTCAAAGATGGCAGCAACCTTTCCAACTGGCTACAAATATGGCGATGCTGTGGCCAGTCTATGTTGTTTATATTGGTCTTTGGTTAAAAATAATTAATTCGCTTCACTCCACTCCTTTGTTGCGTAGTAGAATAATAATATAAACACAGCTTGTGTACAAAGAATTAACTGTGGAATTCCTACCTCAATGTTCTTGGTAGATTTTGACGATATCATACTTCGTAATTAAAACCACAAATTAAGTAATGCTTCCGATGTATAGGGAATAAAAGAAAGAGAAATCAATGGAAAATGAGATAAGTGTGCACCATGTGTACAGAGCATCCACTGGCATGCTTCGTTAGTAACAGCTATGGTGCGGAATCACCTGTATTGACTATTGCCTCACCGTTCGCTACAGCCGTAGTCAATTGCCTCATATAAAGACAGTTAAGGATACACTGAGAGAAAAGTATGGGGACAGTATTGTTTTTAGTACAATCTGCACCAGGAAGGCTTGTGTGCTTTCATAGTTCAGATGAAAAAGTTTTAAATGACGCTTGGTATTCTTCAAAGTGCAAAGTTGAACAAGCAGAACGAGAAGGAATTGTAAAGGCAGCTGTCACTGTAATTTTAGAAGTTGTTCAGTCAATGGCATATGATAGTTCTTTTTTTCCACCCTATGACAAATTCTGTAGTGAAGCTGAGGAAATGGTACTTCGTTCACTCCAAGTCTTCGTGGATTGCAAATCGGTGAAAAAAAAGGGCAAAAGAGAAAATTCAAAAGAAGCTGGCATCTATATCACATGCCCTCATTGCTGTCATTCGCCCACGATCATTCATATCATCTATACTACAAGCTGTTGCATACTGTGTCACCAGTTATTTACTAGTTGTGCTGTGGAAGGGTCGGTATAACTTGGTGAAACACCCTGTAGTTGCTTCTGCGACCTAATGGGGTGGATGGAATGGGGACTCACTAACTTGCTCCTTGTTTTGCAGACGCACAGAGAAGGGGAGTGCTTGACATCATTCCAGAGTCATGCTTTCTCTCATCTTCTACCCCCGCCACCACATCCCCCAAGCCAGCTCTCTCCTGCTGCCACTGGCACATCTTCAGAACAAAATTTATCCCTCAGAACTGTTCTCCTGTACTTAAATGAGGTACAGGCTTTTAATATTTGGTCTTAATCCACTTCATTTAACAATAAACATTAATTTTATACCATTAAAAGAATGTTTTCATAATTGCCATTTTTTCACTCCGTGTAATGAGAAAACTCTTGGTCCTAGAGAGAAAATGAATAGTACTTTTTCTGCAGGAAATTTAACTTTAATTTTGTACTGGGAAATAATTTCACTATAAGCCATAGTTTTCGAGTTATTTAAGAAAAACGTGAAATAGTGACCTTTAAACGCGCACCCCCCCCCCCCCCCCCCCAACGCTCACATCCTACAGGTCAGGATTTTTAGTATGTTGTTCATGACACTCCCCGCTACCACAGTACAAAAATTTGCCACTACACGAGTTTTTTCCCCTAATCGCCATTTTTCGGTGTTCGTTGACTGGGCTAGTGGTACAGCTGGGCACGGTAGGTAAGGGGAGAGGGACGAAAGGGGAAAGGAAGCGTTATGACAGGGAGTGTGCAGGAGGGGCGGGGCGGGCGGGAGGCGAGGTGGGCGGGTCCAGTCGTGGCTGCGCCTGACAGTTGTCAGCTGGTGCCTCGTGCACAAACAAGGCTGCGTATCCAAACACATGTTCCAGAAAACTACCAGCACCCGTCTTTCTGAATATCACCATTAATCTGTCGGTAAACAGCAATTACAGGTAGTAACTGACAAGCTTGAGTAGTTATGTCTTCTTTTCTATATGCCATAAGTAATGTTGTTGTTCTCATTTGAACTCAGGTTAGAATAAGTACAACGATAATAGTACTACCCTTTTAATTAATACAACCAAGAAACCCAACACGTCTGAGAGGAAGCGAATTTTGGGCGGGCTTGCTATCAGCAGGCCGCATTACGTCTGCTCGTAGTTGATATTTAGTATAATTTTCATTGGACTCTACTTCCCGTATGCTGGCTTCGTCTTCCTCTTGGAACATTTCCTCGTGGAGACTTACTACATTACTGGCAATTAAAATTGATACACCAAGAAGAAATGTAGTTGATAAACGAGTATTCATTGGACAAATATTATACTACAACTGATATGGGATTAAATTTTCATGCAATTTCGGTGCATAGATCCTGAGAAATCAGAACCCAGAACAACCACCACCGGCCCTAAAAACTGCCTTGATATGTCTGGGCATTGAGTCAAACAGAGCTTAGATGGCGTGTACAGGTACAGATGCCCACGAAGCTTCAACACGATACCACAGCCCATCAAGAGTAGTCACTGGCGTATTGTAACGAACCAACTGCTCGCCCACCGTTGAACAGAGGTTTTCAATTGGTGAGAGATCTGAAGAATGTGCTGGTCAGGGCAGCAGTCTAACATTTTCCGTATCCAGAAAGGCCCGTACAGGACCTGCTACATACCGTCGTGCATTATTCTACTGAAATGTGGAATTTCGCAGGTATCGATTGAAGGTTAGATCCACGGGTCTTAACACATTTGAAATGTAACGGCCACTGTTCAAAGTGCCGTCAATGCCAACAAGAGGTGACCCAGATGTGTGACCAATGGCACCCCATACCATCACGCCGGTTGATACGCCAGTATGGCGATGACGAACACACACTTCCAATGTGCGTTGACAGCGATGTCGCCAAATACGGATGCGAACATCATGACGCTGTAAACAGAATCTGTATTCATCCGAAAAAATGACGTTTTGCCATTCGTGCACACGGGTTCGTCGTTGCGTACAGCATCGCAGGTTCTCCTGTCTGTGAGGCAGCGTCAGGGGTAAGCGCACCCATGGTCTCCGAGCTGATAGTCCATGCTGCTGCAAACGTCGTCGAAATGTTCGTGCAGATGGTTGTTGTCTTGCAAACGTCCCCATCTGTTGACTCACAGATCGAGACGTGGCTGCACGATCTGTTTCAGCCATACGCATAAGATGCCAGTCATCTCGACTGCTAGTGATACGAGGCCATTGGGATGCAGCACAGCGTTCCGTATTGCCCTCTAGAACCCACAGATTCCATATTCTGCTAACAGTCATTGTATCGCGACCAACGCGAGCAGCAATGCCGCGATACGATAAACCGCAATCGCGATAGGCTACAATCCGACCTTTGTCAAAGTCGGAATTGTAATGGTACGCATTTCTCCACTTTACACGAGGCATCACAACAACGTTTCACCAGGCAACGCCGGTCAACTGCTGCTCGTGAATGAGAAATCGGTTGGAAACTTTCCTCGTATCAGCACGTTGTAGGTGTCCCCACCGGCGCCAGCCTTGTGTGAATGCTCTGAAGAGCTAATCATTTGCATATCACATCATCTTCTTGTCGGCTAAATTTCGCGTCTTTAGCACGTCATTATCATGGTGTATCAATTTCAATGTCCAGGAGTGTTTTCCGTAGTCAACCTAGCACGTCAGCACTGTCGCCAGCTGTGTCTGGCAAGAGTGGGGTGCCTTTCAATTGTTACCAGCCTTATAATGCTGCCTCAACGTGACCTTCGTGTTCTCTGGCATAACAGTTTTTGCCAGTAGTGGTCCAAAATGACTTATTCCTTTGCCTGTTTCTGGTTTTACGGTATTGGCACACTTTAGGTTACGGTAATAACACTAAAAGTGGGCCTTTGCGATCGTCTTTTGACAGCTCGAAATTTAAATGAAAATAACGGCTTAATCATTCATCTGACACGAAAACTGAATAACCGAATTCGTAGAGGATAAAATGCTTTATAACTTTGCTCCATTGTGTTTTTATCATATCTCGTATCGTTTCAGATATATTTGAAAAATAACGGCGATTTTGGGACGTCCGTCCGTAACGTGTTCCCACTTTTTAAGTCGAACCGTTCAACCGATCGGCACCCAATTTTACAGATATAATTGCTGGCCACCAGAGACCAGAACCTCGCATTTTAAAATATTTTACATCACCACGAATTGTAGGGATGTTTAAATCAAACGAATGTCAAAAATCCAGAAGCTGAGATAAATGATTTTCTTCCCTGCAGGCGTCTCAAAAATGTAGACGAACATTAAAACCTGGGTGCAACACCGGCCGCCACTGCTAGTTATAGAGCTTAAACGGCAAGCAAATTTCCTGTTTGCAGTAGGTGTTCAAATCAAATGTTATGGGCCCTAACTGCTGTGGTCATCGGTCCCTCAACTTAAAAACTACTTAAACTATCCTAACACGCACACGCACACGCATGCCTCAGGGAGGACTCAAACCTCTGACGGCAAACGGCCGCGTGCACCGTAGCAAGGCGCCTTAGCACGCACGGTTATTCCGCCGCGGCTGCAGTAGGGGGCTAGGTAATTCTTTTCGCGCATGTTTTCAGTATTCACAAATTTGACTTCCACGCAAATTTAAATTTATTTTTGAATTACAGCAGGTAGCGTTGCGTCACAAATTAAAATAACATTTGTAGATAGCCATTTTAGAAGTAACTAGCTGAAAACCCGGCGTTGTCCGGGTATTTATTTATTCCTGACATTTTTAAGGTATATATTCATTTTGTATTAGGGCTGTATGCCTGTAAAACCTCTTGGGAATACAATTAGTAGCACAGACGTAATAGATTAAAACTTGGTGCGTGATGGGGCGATTTTCCATTAACGTTACTGTTTATGTGCTCATATCTCATGAACTGCGTGTCATAATGCGATACAATTTCGAAGGTACATTCAGCTATGTGTGTATATTGTCTAAAATGTGCTGCGGCTACAATTTGCAGTGCAGAAATTATAAATTGTAACGTCATGACCAATGCCGTAGCCTTAGACCATGAACAGCGGAACGTTACTGTTTATGTCCTCATATCTCATGAACTACGTGTCGGAATGTGATACAGTTTAGAAGCTACATTCAACTATATATGTGTATACTGTCTGTAAAATTTACTGTCATGCCGAGAGCCGTAGGTTTACTCCATAAACAGCGGAAAAGAAGTAAGCGAGAAACTTTTTTCCTGTCATCATTTTGCTATGGTTGTCAGCGAGAGAAAGTTTAATAGAAGTTTGAAATTATGTTTAAAGTTTGTTGCAAGTCGCTAAGTACTATGATTCTCGTATAGCGTATTTATAAAGTCACGCCGCATTATGTGGCAGTTTCTTGCAAATCCTATTGTTTAAGATGTCATATCTTATAAATCATTTGCCGTATATGATTCTTAACACTGGAGCAATTGTACCTCACGGTAAGGAATGTGTGTACCAAATTTGGTTGAAATCGGTCCAGTGGTTTAGGAGAAAGTGAGCAAAATTGTTGCTAAATGCAGTAGTTTTCTGCGCATCTCATTGTTTATGACGTCATATCTCGTGAACTATATACCGTACGCGAGTCTTACACTTACGGCGACCGTTCTCATGGATTGAAGCTTACGTGTACAAAATTTCATAAAGATTGGAAGGAAACTGTAGATGCCGCGGTGGAGTAGCCGAGCGGTCTAAAGCGCCTCGCTGCGGAGCGCGCGGTTGCTCACCGTGGAGGTTCGAGTTCTCCCTGGGGCATGGGTAGTGTGTGTCGTCCTTAGGTTAGTTTACCTAGGTTTAAGTAGTTTGTAAGCTACGGACAGATGACCACACAGTTTGGTCCGATAGAATTAAACAAACATATTAACATTTGAAACTGTAGATTTGTATGCAACACGTACAAATATACGGACACTCTGCTTTATATATTAGATTAAATGTAATTACGTCATAGAAAGATGATAGTATGTAGCACAATTGTATGATGTACCATGTTAAGATAATGCTCTAAATTTTATACTTGTCTTACAATGAAGTCCTTTGAACACTGCTTTTTTTCATTTTTTACACACAAACTATGCATGATTTAAGAAAAATGTATTTTTGTGTTCCTTGTTATATGAGAAAACTAAGAGTACTTCTTGTTATATACCTGATATAATATAATCGAAATGATCTAGAATAAAGTGAAACAAGAAAATTAAAATCAGTAGAATGAATGAGTGTGAGAAAAATAATGATAAAAAACAAGGACTACCACCGCTACAATTTTTGCATGGAACATAATACAGAACACACAGTAATAAATATTACTTTTGAAAATAGCGAGGAAAACAGTTATCAGGAACCTGGGATCGCCACAGCGAGGAAACTAGATTATATCTTGACTGTGACCAAGACCGCAGGAGAGAGAAAACTGAGTTTACAAGTTTTACTTCATGAGCTACGCAATAATGAATTGCTATAATACATTGCAAAGGAAAGTGACAAATCCAAATATACCGCTCCTTAGATTGGTTCATTAACACCTTTCAGTAGCAACGCTGAATTGTCACTGTTTTGCCTGCGATAACGAACTAGCACAATTGCCCTCAGGTGGATATTTGGTGAGACGGAGATTTGAACATTTGCCAGTAAATTGGGACAGATCATAAATATTTCTCAAGGAACCTCACAATTACCAATTTTTTACTTGTGTCACGATTCTTGCCGGGATGCTATATGTACAGTAAATTAAATTAAAATTTTATAAATTTATTCAATTTACTTTCACATCACTTTCAATGATTTGTACATTGATGAATATCTGTCAGTACGCTGGAATATGGAATATTTCATCATTGCTGTTTACCTTGCGTGATGTTTTGCAAGAACAGGATCATAGTGACTCAAGAGCTCTAATATTCCAGGAAAACTTCTATTATTTCGATCTCCAATTTTCCGAGTGGAACCCCTGACATTATTGCTGTTTACCTTTCACCAAGAAGTAATGTCACATTACGTAACCGTCTTAGAGCCTGTTTGCAAATATAGACTTCATATTCAATCTGCTTCTCGATTATTTAAAATACAGGACCAGAGTGTCAAGTTTTCGCCATTTCAAGTAACATTCTTTATAAAGGTCGATACTTAGTGTTCTGGGATCCTATCATAATTTTTTCCCAGTTTAATTGATTGAAATGTTCTAATTTTGAAGAGAAGTATGAACGAACTGTCTCAGAATGACTGGAAAACAGATGGCAAGGAAAACAAAATAAAGCTTGTTAACTTTCAGTCGAAGCTAACAAGTCTCGGGGCACACTTTCAATATTAGGAAGTTAACGCAGAAGAAGTGACGTAGAAATTGCACGGAGATGAACATCGGCTGGAAAATGTTTTAGATGGTTTGGTGGTTCACATTTTACTGTGTCTTCTGTTTCGTTAGTTTTAGTGTTTAAACGGTTTAAAGTTACATAATCAAAACCGCTATATGCACTTCTCAGTTCTCTTTTAATTTCATGAAACGTATAGGTCGACCGCAAATAATGATCTTGTAAAAATTTATTTTTAATCAAATCGCTGTCCACGACTTTAGTAAATGACATATCTCAAAATTTAATATGCAAACAATATGGGCTAATGCAGTAAGTAAAATTTTTAATCCACCTTATTCTGAGTTGAAGTGGAACGTCATTCTCGAGTTATCGAACGGCAAGGTCATCAGATATTGGGGGACCATGTATTGTACTTCGAAAAGCTGTGTTCAGGATCACCGAACGTGATCATAGCGCACAATAGTTGAAGTGGTCGTATATCTGCAGCTGCCAGACTAAAAAGTTATTCATCCTTACCTTTGACTGGTTCGGCTTCAGCACAATTCGTATTTAATTCAAAGGATGCTTGATCATGAGATAATGACATGTTTCCTGCATTATTATTGGACACAGCAATATACGACACTGTTTATATATGAAGCTATAAATTGAAATTATTTGGAGTACAGGCACGCACATGAGTAAATAAAATAATGTGATTTGACTAACAAATATACAATTTATAATGACTTCTGCAGTCGTTAGATCAGATGATTAAATTTTGAGGTCTTCTTTATCGCTCCATAGTGAGCTAGGAACAAATGTTAGGATCAATAAACTTGTCTCACTTTTTTTTTTCCTCTTTACCTCTTTTTCAATTTTTCTTTTCTCTTCATTGCTCCAGATTGGTGTTTAGATCCCATCACATAAGTCAGGTTAGCTCACCAAACTGTGCCAAACGTAAAAGTTTGTAAAGAAAATCAGAGTGTTATCAACTGAAATGTATTGACACGAGGTGGAAGTACACTGCCACTGGAATCGCTTTTGTATGTACGAACCTGATTGTTAAAATGTTACTACTGCCAGGTTGTTCCCACTAGAGTTGGGCAACACGATTCTTTTTTAGGAACCGATTCTTGCGATTCAATCCCACATTGTGAATCGATTCCTACGATTCGTTCACGATTCTTTCCCGATTCTTTAGTATTGGCGCGATTTATCCGTAAGAAATTACGGAGATGGCGTAACCACAGTAATTCATTACATTAGCATTGGCTTAAGGAATCTGCTACTGACGCGAAGAAGACAGAGGAAAAGTTATATTTATGAAGATTACCTGTCGGTATTTTACTGACTGACTTTACGATTCTTGGTTTCACTTACAATATCGACAACTAATAAATGGGGAGAAAACGCAAAAACAAATTTTCTAAGTACAATATTTTTATTGATGAAACTTCGATTGGTTTCAAACACCAGGTTATTAAAAACAAAATGAAGCGCTAGTTTAGTAACGATCCCGTGCAACAGTCACGTTGCATTAAAAGCTGTACAGCATTATTGAGTCAATCAAAGCCGCCTCACGGTCACACAGCAGGCAACAGAATAAGGGCAGAGCAGGGCAGAATGGCATCTGATCAAGTCAATCATCATAGCATAGCGCCCTCTACCACTGTACGTCCACCACACACGTCTTCACATAGTCTCATTTAGATTTTGCGTCTGTACTTCTCGTACAGAGCATATAGATGTAGTGGAAGGCTCTGTGGAGTAACAAGTACAGTGTATCCAAAGTAAACACCACTATGTGATTGAGGAAACCACTTAACATATGTGAGCCCATTATTACTATAGAAAAATTGCAGTATGTTTTAAGTTGTTTTACTCAATGCTGTGATCCAAGGGTCAGCGAGTTACGGTCTGAGGGACAGGTGCGGCAGACGCCGAAGCGTGGGAAAACATTACAGCGCGGCGCTGGTAGTGACAGGCACCAACAAGCCTGTCATGTCCTGTCCCAACTGACAGTTGCTACACTCTGGTACAGGAGGTACGCATGTTGTAAGAGTGCCTTCAAATTCTGTGACGCCTTTCTTCTGTATCTGCTACACGCAGTATTATGCAAAATTGTCAGATATTTTACATTCCAGTATGTTACATCTGAGCACCCTCGGAGGGTCTGAACCCTTGACTGACTTGGGACCCTGGGGATTCCTCCTTTCCCTCCCTGCCCCACCTCTCCTCTTGGCTGTTCATAATTGAGCCAAGATTTTGTGTTCAGCTGGAAGGTTCTCGTTTCCTCATTTGGAAAGAACTTGGAACTCTTAACAATCCTGCTTCTGTGCAGTAAACATCACCATATCATGGTGCCGGCCGCGGTGGCCGAGGGGACCGAGGCGCTTCAGTCACGGTCTGCACGGCAACTACGGTCGGGGGTTCGAATCCCCCCTCGGGCATGGATATTTGTGCCGTCCTTAGTATTAGTTAGTTCATAAGTAGTTTGTAAGTTTAGGGACTGATGACCCCGTAGTTAAGTCCCATAAGCTATACAAATATTTGAACATTTTTGAATTTGAACATATCATGCTGGTGGACGAATAGTTTGGACAGTATTCAATATTGGCGAACGTACGGACATCTATGTCGTTCAGAATGGCGCTTTGACTGTTCAGATGTATGGTGTCGCACAAGTCTGAAGTGCGCGCCGCGTACTTTCGCCCCGCGCCGCCATGCACGCACGGCGCGGCGTTCTTACGACATCAGCCACGAGCGCCCTCTGCTGCAACCCCACTCGTGGCCACCACTGAACTGCATCGTTCACTTGGAAATAAGATAGGCACCAGTTAAGACTTGGGATTCGGACAGGCACCGATTAGGACTCATCAGTAGGCAGGCCTCTAGTTAACCTATGTCTCAGCAGTACACTTAGTTGGCAGTCATGAACTTTGTAAAAGTGAAGTATTAACTATTTCTACGAAATATACAACTTGTTCTAATCTGGCTTAGTGTTTCTAGTTTCTGCTGTCCCACTGGCTGGTCACCTCAGACTCTGTACCCGCACACGCGTGCATCCTATTTCCCTGTGTCAGTATCTCTCTACTCGGCCACCGACACCCAGGACAACCGGCGGAAACGAGACACAAAAGTGGCGACGAGGATGGGATACAAAAAGATGTATAGCAATGAGAGCCTTCGACCTCTTGTGTCCTACGCTGTTGCCATAGGAGTTGGGTTTCTTCTGGTGGATGATAACGTTCGTCCCGATAGAGGTGAACTGGAAGACAACATGCCTGAAGCTGAATGGTGTAGCCAGGTTGTTCACCGGAATTATACCCTAATGGGCATGTCTGTGATGCAGTTGGCAGGCACATTGTAACAATACCAGCACTTTCCAAATTTGTTTGCAGGGCTGGATATTGAACTCATGGAAGAATGCCAAATATCCCTCAAGAACCGATTGATAACCTCATACTGTCCGTGCCACGCAGGTGTGCAGCTGCACTGGCCATCCGTGGTATTCTCACAATAATTCATAGTAATGGGAAATGAGAATGACTTATTCACTATTATAGTAGCCCCAACGAGCGAGGTAGCACAGTGGTAACACACTGCAGTCGCGTTCGGAAGGACAGTGGTTCAAATCCACCTCCGGCCATCCAGATTTAGGTTTTCCGAGATTTCCCTAAATCACTCCAGACAAATACCGGGATGGTTGCTTTGAAAGAGCACGGCCGCTTTTCCTTCCCCATCCTTAATCCAAACATCCGAGCGTGAGCTCTGTCTCTAATGACCACGCTGTCGACGGGACTAAACTCTAAGCTACCTTCTTCCTTTCTTATGGTAGCCGCATGGTATCTCGCTCTGCCTGTAAACCTCAAGTAAAGAGTTGAGACAGCAAAATATCGTACTGTATTTCACACAAACTACAATTGTAACCAATTTCTGCCACTCCCATGAACCACAGACATTGCCGAGGTGGGGTGGCTTGCGTGCCTCAGCGATACAGATAGCCGTACCGTAGGTGCAACCACAACGGAGGGGTATCTGTGGAGAGGCCAGACAAACGTGTGGTTCCTGAAGAGGGGCAGCAGCCTTTTCAGTAGTTACAGGGGCGACAGTCTGGATGATTGACTGAGCTGGCCTTGTAACATCAGCTAATGTGGTTTTACTACACAGCTACTGGGAACGGCTGAAAGCATGGGGAAACTACAGCCGTTAACTTTCCCGAGGACATGCAGCTCTACTGTATGAACATATGATGATGGCATCCTCTCGGGTAAAATATTCCGGAGATAAAATTGTCCCCGATTCGGATCTCCGGGCGGGGACTACTCAGGAGGATGTGATCAGGAAAGACAATACTGGCATTCTACGGATCGGAGCGTGGTAGGAAAATTAATCGGGTAGGAAAATTAGAAAATTTAAAAAGGGAAATGGATAGGTTGAAGTTAGATATAGTGGGGATTAGTCAAGTTCGGTGGCAGGATGAACAGGATTTCTGGTCAGGTGAGTACAGGATTATAAATACAAAATCAATTGGGGGTATCACAGGAGTAGGATTGATAATGAATAAGAAAATAGCAATGCGGGTAAACTACTACGAGCAGCACAGTGATCGCATTATCATTGTCAAGATAGATACGAAGCCAACACCGACAACAGTAGTACAGGTTTATATGCCAACTAGCTCTGCCGAAGATGAGGAAATCGAAGAAATATATGAGGAACTAAAGGAAATTATCCAGACAATTAAGGGAGAGGAAAACTTAATTTTTATGGGAGACTGGAATTCGGTAGTAGGACAAGGAAGGGAAGGGAAGATAGTAGGTGAATATGGTCTGGGCAAAAGGAATGAAAGAGGAAGCCGCCTGGTAGAATTTTGCACAGAACATAATTTAGTTATAACAAACACCTGGTTTAAGAATAACAAAATAAGGTTGTATACGTGGAAGAGACCAGGAGACACCGGGAGATACCAGGTAGATTTTATAATGGTAAGACATAGATTTCGGAACCAGGTTTTACAGTGTAAGACGTACCCAGGGGCAGATATAGACTCTGACCATAACTTGTTGGTTATGAACTGTAGGCTGAAACTAAAGAAACTGCAGAAAGGTAGGAAAATAAGGAGATGGGACCTGGATAAACTGAAGGAACCTGAGGTTCTTAAGAATTTCAGAGGGAGCTTTAGGCAACAATTGACAGAAACGGGGGAAAATAAAACAGGAGGAATGGGTAAAACAGAGATGAAATAGTGAAGGTAGCAGAGGACAAAATAGGTAGGAAGGCAAGACCTACAAAAAATTTTTGGATATCACAGGAGATACTAAATTTAATCGATGAAAGGAGAAAATATAAAAATGCAGTAAATGAAACAGGCAAAATGGAGTACAGATGACTAAGAAATGAGATTGACAGGAAGTGCAAAATGGCTAAGCAGGAGTGGCTAGAAGGCAAATGCAAGGATGTAGAAGAATGTATAAATAGGGGAAAAATAGATACAGCCTACAGGAAAATAAAAGAAACATTTGGAGATAAGAAAAACAGCTCTATGAATATCAAGGACCTTGATGGAAAACCAGTTCTCAGCAAAGAAGGGAAAGCTGAAAGGTGGAAAGAGTATATAGAGGGGCTCTACAAAGGAAATGAACTTCGAGACAATATTGTAGGAAGGGAAGAGGATGTAGATGAAGTAGGAGATACTGAGAGAAGAATTTGACAGAGCCCTGAAAGATCTAAGTCGAAACAAGGCCCCTGGAGTAGATGATATTCCCTCAGAGCTACTGAAGTCTCTGGGAGAACCAGCCATGACAAACCTGTTTCACCTGGTGAGTAAAATGTATGAGACAGGCGAAGTACCCTCAGACTTTAAGAAAAATGTTATAATCCCCATTCCAAAGAAACCAGGTGCAGACAGGTGTGAAAACTACAGAACCATCAGTTTAATAAGTCATGGTTGCAAAATATTAACACGAATTATATACAGAAGGATGGAAAAGCTGGTAGAAGCCGACCTCGGGGAAGATCAGTTTGGGTTCAGGAGAAATGTAGGAACACGGGAGGCAATACACACTTTACGACTTATCCTAGAAGATAGATTAAGAAAAGGCAAACCTACATTTCTAGCTTTTGTAGATTTGGAGAAGGCTTTTGACAATGTTTATTGGAATAAACTTTTTCAAGTTCTGAAGCAAGCAGGAGTAAAATATAGGGAGCGTAAGGTTATTTACAACTTGTACAAAAACCAGACAGCGGTTGTTAGAGTTGAAGGGCATGAAAGGGATGCAGTGGTTGGAAAGGGAGTAAGACAGGGTTGTAGTCTTTCTCCATTGTTATTCAATTTGTACATTGAGCAAGCTATAAAGGAAAGCAAGGAGAAATTTGGAGAAGGAATTAAAGTTCAGGGGGAAGAATTAAAAACATTGCGTTTTGCCGATGACATAGTAATTCTGTCAGATACAGCAAAGGACCTGGAAGAGCAGTTGAACGGAATGGACAGTGTGCTGAAAGGTGCATATAAGATGAACATTAACAAGAGCAAAACTAGGGTAATGGAGTGCAGTGTAAGAAAATCAGGTGATGCTGAAGGAGTTAGATTGGGAAACGAAGCATTAAAGGAGGTAGATGAGTTGTTACTTGGGCAGTAAAATAACAAATGATGGTCGCAGTACAGAGGATATAAAATGCAGAATGCCAATGGGTAGGAAAGCGTTCTTGAAAAAGAGAAATTTGTTAACCTCGAATATTGATTTAAGCCTAAGGAAGTCCTTTCTGAAGGCATTTGTGTGGAGTGTTGCCTTGTATGGGAGTGAAACATGGACGATAAACAGTGCGGACAGGAAGAGGATTAAGGCTTTTGAAATATGGTGCTACAGAAGAATGCTGAAGATTAGGTGGGTAGATCACATAACTAATGAAGAGGTACTGAACAGAATTGGCGAGAAAAGGAATTTTTGGCATACCCTGACTAAAAGAAGGGATTTATTGGTAGGACACATTCTTAGACATCAAGGAATTGTGAATTTAGCGTTGGAGGGAAGTGTGTGGGGAAACAAATCGCAGAGGAAGACCAAGAGATGGATACAGTAAGCAGATTCAGACAGATGTAGGTTGCCGTTCTTATGTGGAGATTAAGAGGCTTGCTCAGGATAGGGTATTGTAGAGAGCTGCATCAAACCAGTCTCCGGACTGAAGACCACAACACACAACAACCAATTTCTGAATAAAATGCGTTACCATACGTATATTGTGAATGATATATCACCTGATCCCCTAATTATTTTGATCAGTGTACTCACATGTGCTTCGTAGGTAACACTTTTGCTAGTGAATGTGTGAGCATGAATATATCAAATTTCATTTTCATGTTATTTTAAAAGCCATGTGTTGTAGAAATCTGGTTGACTTTTGCAGAAATGTACAACGTCTGAACTTTGGCAGAAGCCCATACCATGATGTACTACACCCATCTTTGAGCGTATGCCAGCGGACCTCGCTGATTATTTTTGTGATGCTTTCGTACTTACTAAATAAACCTGTTACGAAGGCTGCCGCTCTTCTTCGTATGTTACCTCTCACTTCAATAATTCCCACTTGGTACGAATCTGACACTAACGAACAATATTCAGCTATTGGTCAAACAAGTGTTTGGTTAGCTATTTCATTCGTTGAAGGAACACATTCCTTAAGATTCCACAAATGAATCTCGACCTTTCATTTGCCTTACCTGAAATTAATTTTACGTCATCGTTTTACATATAACAGCTCCGTCTTCATGTTCCTATTTTATGGAAATAACTGCTTCTAGTGATGGTCTTGTATTCATTTAAGAATAATGTAATACTTCCAGCGCGGTAACTTTAATGCAGTGCCTTGCCAGTGGAAGGATCCGCCATCCGACAGACCCTTAAAGCCCTGAAAGAGACGCAGCTGCGACCCAATCGACTTCAAACACTGCAGCCAAGCTGCCGACGCGCTGCATTCTGCGGAATTATTGGGGCTCGATTAAGAATAGACGCCGTGAAACAGGACTTAAAGATAATTAGGAGTGTGCAAATAACTTGGAAAGCCCTGCGGACATGTCGGTGGTCACAGAGATTAGTTTCCTCCATCTGGCGTTTATCAAATGTTTTAAAATGTTTGTAATTCTTATGGGACCAAACTACTTTAGTCATAAGTCCCTAGACTTACAAACTACTTAAACTAAGTTAAACTAACCTAAGGGCAACACACACACACACACACACACACACACACACACACACACACACACACACACACACACACACACACACACACACACACACACACAAGCCCGAGGGAGGATTCGAACCTCCGACGCGGGAGATCTCGTGATGCGCAACGTGGCGCTTCCGACCGCTTGGCTATTCCCGCGCGGATGGCGTTTATCCTCATACTACACTTCAACATATATACGACTACGCTACATTTTTAATGAGTTTAGTGTTTCATCAGAAGCCTCACTTTCCTCAAGAAGAATGAAAACTGCAACTTTCATTTCGCTACATTCTTCAGTTTCGTAACGTTTCTTATCAGATTTTGGAGAAACTACGTGGATAAAAAGAAAATAGGATTTTTTTCCTCGCGTGGTAGTATGAAATATAACATTATTAATAAAGTACTAACCTCTTCATAAATCTAAATAGCCATTATGAAATGGTACTATTTGTTTAGTTTGTGAACTTCACCCATTACCTGCCAAAACTTTTATTAGTCCTTTTTGCAACCTTCTTTTACTTTAATATCATACCATGGATGACAAAAAGAAAAAAAAACGATAAAAACAGTATATTCCAACAAAAATCACACATCGCCCAAGTTCGTGGGACGTTACCGTCAGTATATTCTTCATTTAACATTTTATCTCCATTAGATGGAGTAATTAGTAGTTCTAAGTCATTTGCTTTATCTTCACTCACTTCATCGTTCTGCTATGATTTCTTCAACTGTAAGTTCATGCGGTGTGTTTTTATCCTTTGCTGTTGTTGTGGTCTTCAGGCTGGAGACTGGTTTGATGTTAGATGCAGCTCTCCATCCTACTCTACTCTGATCAAGCCTCTTCATCTCGTCATAAGAACGGCACCCCCCCCCCCCCAATACACTTCAATCTGTTTACTGTATTCGTTTGTTGGTCTCCCTCTGCGATTTTTACTCCACATACTTCCCTCCAATTCTCAATTTACGATTCCTTGATGTCTAATAATGTGTCCTACCAATCGGTCTTTTTAGTCAAGGTATGCCAAAAATTCCTTTTCTCCCCAATTCTGTTCAGTTCTTCCTCATTAATTACGCGATCTACACACCTAATCACCAGCATTCTTCTGTAGCATCACATTTCAAAAGCCTCTTTCCTCTTTCTGTCTGAACTATTTAGCGTCTAATTTTCACTCCTGTACAAGGCAACGCTCCACACAAATGCCTTTAGAAAAGATTACCTTACGCTTAAATTAATATTCGATAGAAAAAATTCTCTTTTTCAAAAACGCTTCTTTGCCACTGCCATGTTGCATTTTGCATTCTCTGTACTGCGACCATCGGATGTTATTTTACGGCCCAAGTAACAAAACTCATGTACAACTTTCACCGGTTCATTATATAATCTAATTCCTTCACCATCGCCTGATTTTCTTAGTATGCATTCCATTACTCTTGTTTTCATCTTCTTAATGATCACCTTATACGCTCCTTTCAACACACTGTCCATTCCTTTCAATTGCTCTTCCAGGTCCTTTTCTGTCCCTGACAGAATTACAATGTCATCGGCGAAAAGCAATGTTTTTATTTCTTCACGCTTTAGTTCAATTCCTTCTCGAAATTTCTCCTTGCTTTCCTTCACAGCTCGCTGAATGTACGAACTAAACATTGGAGAAAGGCTACAACCCTATCTTACTCCCTTCCCAACCATTGCGTCCCTTTCACTCCTTTCGACTCTTATAACTGCTGTTTGGTTTCTGTACAAGTTTTAAATAACTTTTCTTGCCCTGTATTATACCCCTGCTGACTTCAGAATTGGAAAGAATCTACTCCAATCAACACTGTCAAAAGCTTTCTCCAAATCTACAAAAGCTAGAAATGTAGGTTTGCCTTTCCTCAATGTATCTTCTAAGATAAGCCGTAGAGTGCGTATTGCCTCCCGTGTTCCTACATTTCTCCTGAATCCAAACTGATCTTCTTCGAGGTCGGCTTCTACCAGCTTTTCCATCTTTCTGTAAATAATTTGTGTTAAATTTAGCAATCATGACTTATGAGACTGACGGTTCTGTAATTTTCACACCTGTCTGCGCTTTCTTTCTTTGGAATGGGGATTACTACATTTTTGTGAAAGTCTGAGTGTATTTAGCCTGTCTCATACATCCTACGCACCAGGTGAAACAGTTTCGTCATGGCTGGTTCTCCCAGACCACTCGGTAGCTGTGAGGGAATGTCATCTACTCCAGGGGCCTTATTTCGACTTAAGTCTTTCAGTGCTATGTCCAAATCTTCTCGCAGTATCTTCTGTTTTATCTTCATGTACTTCCTCTTCCCTTTCCATAATATTGTCTTCGAGTTAGATTCCTTTGTAGAACCTCTCTACATACTCTTTCCTTCTTTGCTGAGAACTGGTTTTCATCTAAGCTCTTGCTATTCATACAGCTGCTTTTCTTCTCTCCAAGTGTCTTATTTTTCTGTAGGCGTTTTCCCCTAATTATACATTCTGCTACAGACTTGAATTTGCCTTTTAGCCACTCTTGCTTAGGCATTTTGCACTTCCTGTCAATCACATTTATTAGTTGCCTGTACTCCATTTTACCTGCTTCATTTACTGCATTTTCATATAGTCTCCCTTCATCTATTAGATTTAGTATTTCCTGTGAAATCCAGTGTTTTTATTTTTATTTTTTTATTTTGTTTATAGGTTCTGCATTCCTACCTATGTGGTTATCTCCTGTCTTCACTATTTCATCTCCACTGTTTTCCTTTCCGCCGTTTCTGTCAATTGTTGCGTAAAGCTCCTGCTGAAATTCTTAAGAATTGTTGGTTCCTTCAATTTATCGAGGCCCCGTTTCCTTATTTTCGTACCTTTCTGCCTTTTTTCAGTGTCAGGCTACAGTTAATAACCAATAAGATATTGTCAGACTTTAATAATAGGAAAATGTGAATGAGGGAAAATCTCATACACCATAAAGACAGCAGAGCTTAAGAATGTAAATAGTAGCTATTGTGTGTAAGACGTGTGTATCTGAATAGGTTCATTCTTAACAGGGCAGACCAACAAATGTTTGATAATGGAAGTTGCTATTGACCCATTATTGGAACACACAAAATTTGCACTTACTTGAGGAAACTGGAAAATACTGAAAGTAATATGGACATCCGTATGTTCGCAAAGACACCCAAACAATTGCCGCGGTGGAGTAGCCGAGCGGTCTCAAACACCTCGCTGAAAGCGCGTGGTTGCTCGCTGTGGAGGTTCGAGTCCTCCTTGGGGCATGGGTGTGTGTGTTTGTCCGTAGGTTAGTTTACATAGGATTAAGTAGTTTGTAAGCTACGGACTTATGACCACGCAGTTTGGCCCGATAGATTTACAGACATTTGAACACCCAAACAACTAAATTACATTACATCGTTGTACAGCAACTATAAGCTGACAAATGTAATTACGAAGGCGGAAAATAGTTTCCTGAAACTAGATAAAGAGAGAGAAATTTTTTTAGAAGCTCCAGGCATTACAATAGTGATTTATGATTCAAGTTCAACAACCAAAGTTACATTTTTCATACCTCGCTTATAAATAAATAAAATATTTGCGGCCCAAAAGAGGGACTACGATAATTAATGGGTTAATTTACAAGCCTTGATATTCAAAAGTATGACAACGTTCAGGTAACCGATCGCAAGTATTTACACAATACGTTATTATTAGAGACATATAGTTAAAAGTAACAGGGTATTTTATGAAGTGACATGGACAATGTTTTAATTTGTAAGTAAATGAGAGTTACTACATTGCGTCAATTCCACGAATTCAAGACGAATAATTTAGTGTTAGCGACAAAAACAGCAGGAGAGAGATACAAAAGGTGTTAAAATGAAAACGTACGAAACGATACTGTCGGTATAATTGAACACGTTATTCAAAAGTAGTCACCGGTGGCCTGAGCACAACTATCCCACTTTTTAACGAGTGGAAGGATTCCCTGTTCCCAGAATTTCTGCGCCTGTGACAAGAGTCACGCCTCCTCTTTGTCCTTCAGTTCGTCGTCGCAGTTGAAGCGCTTCCCTTTGAGATGTTTTTTAGCGGAACAGATGGAAGTCACAGGGCGACGTGTCCGGCCTGTATGGCGGATGGTCAAGCTGCTCCCGCTAGAACTTGGCCGGTACACTGTGTGTGACCCTGGAGACGTGTGGACGCGCGTTATCACGGAGCAGAATCACTCCCTCTGTGAGCTGCCCTGACCGTTTGCTCTTGACTGAATGTTCAAATGTTTGTAAATCTATCGGACCAAACTGCGTGGTCATCAGTCCGTAGCTTACGAACTACTTAAACCTAGGTAAACTAACCTAAGGACAACACACACACCCATGCCCCAGGGAGGACTCTAACCTCCACGGCGAGCAACCGCGCGCTAAGCAGCGAGACGCTTCTCTTGATTGATTTGCGTAGGTTACGGAGTGCCTCACAATACACGTCACTGTTAATGGTATTGTCAGTGATCGAGGAATTCGATGAATATCGGACCTCTGACATGGAAATAGACGCTGAGCATCACCTTGTCTGCTGAGGGCACAGCCTTGAATTTTTTAGTGGGAGGTGACAACGTATGTTTTTCGTCCGTAGATGCCTCACTACGTAATCCCAAAGCGAAATATTCCAATTTCAACCAGTTTGGTTGTTTCCCACCTTTTCAGTTGAACACGCCTTATATGTATATTAATGTTCGATCGGCCCTCTGTCTTTAGTGAGCCTGTTACTAAAATATACATCTAAAAATTTTCACGCCTTACATTCGAGAATGTTTTAATGTCTACCGTAAAAGCATTTAATTCTGATCCGTTTCTTATGATGTTAAAATAACAGATCCATCGAAGTACTTCTTGCCCCTCCCGTCCTAAGCGGATGTTTTTGGCCACTCGCTGAATGCTGTGGCGAATTTACCAATAGGCTGAGTAGGCTGGAGCCTAAGGCGGCATATTTTAGGAGCGGCAAGTTTAAGACCAAAATTTTTAAACTGTAAATAAGTGTAATTAAAAAGAAATGTAATTACGTTTACCGAATGGACATTATTGTTTAAGTATTAAGGTATACCTTACCCCCACATTATTACCAGTATATGACTGTGCTTGTATTAGCTCAGAAATATAGACAAACTATTTCTTGAGGCCGCGGTGGAGTAGCCGAGCGGCCTAAAGCGTCTCGCTGCGGAGCGCGCGGTTGCTCGCCGTGGAGGTTCGAGTCCTCCCTGGGGCGTGGATGTGTGTGTTTGTCCTTAGTTTAGTTTACCTAGGGTTAAGTAGTTTGTAAGCTACGGACTGATGACCACGCAGTTTGGTCCGATAGATTTACAGACATTTGAACATTTTTTTTATTTCTTGTGCAATCTTAAACAAATAGTTGGGTTTTAAAAATAATCAATTAAGTGACAGTTCGGTCCCCTAGTTCACAGTTGTACAAATTACGGGAAATATGTGGTATAATTAGGACGATGATGCACATAACATAATTATAAAAACTATAACTAGTATGATGGTGAAATACGATATCGAATTGCAGAGGTTGGTAGGGGCGGCAAATGTGAAAATCCGCCACTGGCTGAATGGTACGTCATTTGTGTGGTGTCGCACAAGTCTAAAGTGCGCGCCACCTACTTTCGCCGCGCGCCGCCATGCACGCACGGCGCGGCGTTCTTACGACGTCAGCCACGAGCGCCCTCTGCTACAACTCCGCTCGTGGCCACCACTGAACGACATCGTTCACTTGGGACTGAGATAGGAACCAGCTAACACTTCGGGATCAGATAGGCACCAGTTAAGACTTGGCTATCGGATAGGCACTAGGAATCATCAATAGGCAGGCCTCTATCTAATCTATGTATCAGCATTCTGCAGTGAAGAACTATGTAAAAGGTAAGTATTAAGTCTCTTTGAAATATATATCTCGTTCTAATTTACTCTAGTGTTTCTAGTTTCTACTGGCTGGTCACCTCCGTACCTGCACAAGCGTGCATCCTTTATTTCTGTATCGGTCTCTTTCTACTCTGCCACCGACACCTACGACGGAAACGAGACACATAAGCGGCTACGAGGCTGGGACACAAAAATTTGATGTAAACAACGACGTGCAGATCTGTAAAATCTCTGTGTGAAGCGGGTAAGACACTGATTCCTTTTCCAATTCTTCCTCTAACACAAGTTTCAATTTTATTTATTTATTGTTAGAGGGACGCCTCCATAAATGACTCGACTTCAGTATCTAATTTAATTTCGGTCTGCACCAATCGCCTTCGTCCTACTTGTTTCTTTCCGATACTTTTTCTCTAGCGGGATATATTTTGGCTTCGTCTCGGCAATCTAGGGTGAAATCGGTGCAGTTTAGTTTATTGATAAAGGGATTCGAAATGTGGCTCAGCCCAAATTTTAGTAACAATTAACTTTTAAGTTGATCACAAAACGGATAAAAATATTAACTATGTAAACTATCGTTGTTCTAAAAGCTAGGACTATGCTTATCACGTTAAACTAGATAAAAACTAGAATGAAACTTCACTCTGCAGCGGAGTGTGCGCTGATATGAAACTTCCTGGCAGATTAAAATTGCGTGCCGGAACCGGGACTCGAACCTGGGACCTTTCTGCCAGGACGTTAGATAAAAACTATTCGTAAACATAAAACGATAGAAGAAATCGACTGCGTAACTGCAAAGGTTCTCCGCAAGAGCAGAACGACTAGCACACCGGCCGGCCTCGGTGGCCGAGGCGCTCCAGTCACGGTCTGCACGGCCACTACAGTCGGGGGTTCGAATCCCCCCTCGGGCATGGATATTTGTGCCGTCCTTAGTATAAGGTAGTTGATAAGTAGTTTAAGTTTAGGGACTGATGACCCTGTAGTTATGTCCCATAAGCTTAACAAATAAACTGCAGGACTAGCACACCAACGACGGAGCATAGCCTTCCTTCTCCGAGCATTCGCACTCGAGCAAGCTATGTCCGATCGCGGAGAGCACGAGCGAGTGCCAGCGAGTAAAATCGCCAATATGCAGACCTCTAACAGGGGAGGAGCGTCCGGCACAGGTGGAGGCGTGCAAGAATTTCGACAAAGTCAGAGGATCGGCCTTCCTTAGAAAAAGAGGAAGGCAGCGTTACTGGGGCCATACTTGAGAATGGAATGGAGTCATTAGCGACGAGAATGAACGGATGGTGCGTTACAAAGGCCTGTCTGCTGCTGCCAGAAGGGCCGGCCTTCCTGAAAAGCGAAAAAATTTCTGTATAAGCTGAGGACCTATGGAGAGGGAAGGAAATCACACAACTGGCGCGCGGGAGAGAGCGTGCGTGCTAAGGCGCCTCGCTGCGGAGCGGAGTGCGAGTCTGCTCCCCGCCGGATGTTCGAGTCCCCTCTCGTGCATTGGTGTGTCTATTGTCCTTAGCATAAGTCAGTTTAGGAATTTTTTTAAAAAATGGCTGCGTTTATTCAGCGACCGTGAATTCAAATTGTAGTGTACAGTACTCAGTAGCAGAGATAAAACTTATTTTACTAGATTTCGGCATTGCCTAGGATTGCCTTCGTCAGAAATTACTAAAAATGCTTTTCACGTGATAAAATAACGCGTAAGCGATAACTTTAAGTCACATTAGTTGTAAAATATAAATAACAGGCTAGGCATTAAGGGTTGCTCATATGCGTGAAGGAGGCAACAGACGGCCTCATTTTATCTCTGCCACCAACGGCTATGTTACTACCACTTGAATTTAGTTTAAATAGTTTGTAAGTTTAGAGACTGATGACCACTGCAACTTGGTCCCATAGCTTTACAAACATTTTAAGGTTTTTTTTAATCATCCGGCCACCCCGTAAGTTTATCACGCCAAATCCGGATTTAACGACGCCGACCCTGCATGTGCGGGAAAGTGGCCAAAGAGAAAGAGTATGTTGTGTGCTGAAAGTGCGTATTTTGAGAATAATATAATCACCACAACAGGGAAGGTATTTAATTTCTGAAATAATATGAAACCAACAGGACAAGCATAGGAATTAGATGTTTTTGGGACGGGATAAACTACACACATGGCAATCTGAATGACTAACACAGCCACGCGGGAGTAGCCGATCGGCCTGGAGCGCCCTCGTTACGGATCGCACGGCCTCCTGCGTCGGAGGTTCGAATCCTCCCTCGGGCATGGATGTGTGTGTTGTCCTTAGGTTAGTTTAACACAGTTTAAGTAGTTTGTAAGACTAGGGACTGATGATCAACCTAGTTTAGTCCCATAGGATTACAAACATTCGAATATTTGACTAACACACACCGACTCAAATGCTAATACAAAATTAACCAAACATACACGAGCAACAAAAAGTCCAAAAAATGGCCTTAATGATTAAGGAAATAATTTATTGCCTTATAGTTGTCACATGCAAACAAGTCGCAAAGACAGTTCCTATTACTTACGCAGTTTCATTATTTCTCTCTGCATTATACTATGCTGAAGAATGAATGTCATTCTAGAGATCGCTGTTTTGACTTACTTCACTATAATAATCCGATGCGCGAGGAGGCCGTTCCCCGTCGGGTGTTCGAATCCCTCTCTGGCATGGATGTTTGTGCCGTCTTTAGTATAAGCTAGTTCTTAAGTAGATTGTAAGTTTAGGGACTCAAAATGTTCAAATGTTTGTATAGTCTATGGGACTTAACTACAGGGTCATCAGTCCCTAAACTTACAAACTACTTATGAACTACTTACGAACTAGGACGGCACAAATATCCATGCCCGAGGGGGGATTCGAACCCCCGACCGTAGTGGCCGTGCAGACCGTGACTGGAGCGCTTCAGTCCCCTCGGCCACCGCGGCCGGCGTTTAGGGATTGCTGACCCTATAGTTAACTCCCATAAGCTCTACAAACACTTGAACACTTTTTTTTATAACAATCAACACAAGAAGTACTCTGAGTTGACACAATAAATATGTTATTTTCGTGGTCCGTAATGTATTTGTGAAGGGGAACACTGTTTCAGCCGCAGCCGTAGTGCCACGCAGGGCTAGCACAAACCCAGTAATGGGCTGAAAATTTTTGCGCTAGATATCTGAAAAGTAAAGACCTTTTTTACCAAGCTCTTCACAGTTCTCAGTCAATAAATTCTCTGTGCAGTTATATTTTTAACGTGGTTCACTGCCTCAAAAATCTGATCATAATCTTTCTTTCAAAATATTATCATCAAGTTCCGGTAAGGTTTTAAGACATTACTGAACAGACCGACAAACAGGAAGATATGGTTTCATCACATGATATAATTCTGCATCTACATGGGGTACTCTGCAAATCACATTTAATTGCCTGGCAGAGGATTCATCGAACCTCCTTTATACTATTTATCTCGCATTCCATTCTCGAATAGCGCATGGGAAGACAACATCTGAATCTTTCCGTTCGAGCTCTGATTTCTCGTATTTTATTCTGATGATCATTTCCACCTATATAGGTGGGAGTCAACAATGTATTTTCGCATTGGGAGGAGAATGTTGGTGATTGGAGTTTCGTAAGTAGACCACGCCGCAGCGACAACCGTCGTTGTTGTAATGATTCCCATCTCAGATCCCGTATCATTTCCGTGACGCTGTCTCACTTTATCGTGACAATACAAAACGAACTGCCATAGTTTGCACTCTTTAGATGTCCTCCGTCAGACCCACCTGATAAGGATCCCACACGGGGCAGCAATAACCCAAAAAAAGGACGGACAAGCGTAGTCTACGGAGTCTCGTTAGTAGTTCTGATGCATCTTTTAGGGGTTCTGCCAATAAAACGCAATCTCTGGTTCGCCTTTCCCACGACATTATGTAGGTATTCTTTCCAGTTTAAGTGTGAAGTAATAGTAATTCCTTGGTATTTAATGGAGTTTACGGCCTTCAGATTCGATTTATTTATCTTGTACACAAAGTTTAACGTATTTATTTCCTTACTCCTGTGGACCACTTCACACTTCTCATTATTTAGAGTCAAATGCCAATTTTACAACATACTGATATCTTATTTAAATGTTTTTGAAGTTGGTTTTGATCTTCAGATGAATTTACTAGACGATAAATGATGGCGTCATCTGCATACAACCTAAGAGAGCTGCTCAGATTCTCACAAATCGTTTGTGTAGATACGGAACAGCAGAGGACCAATAACACTACCCTGTGGAACGCAGGATATCAGTTCTGTTTTAGTCGATGCGTTACCGTCGACTATTACAAGCTTTGTCCTCCCTCACTGGAAATCCCCTATCCAGTCAAAAATCTGGTGCGATATTCCATAAACACGCAATTTGATTAAATGCCGTTTGTGAGGTACGGTGTCAAAAGCCTTCTGGAAATTGACGTCCAAAGAAATAATCTTGAAGTGTCCAAGAAAATAGACCCTTCCGGCTCGTCATCTTCTAATTCATGACTGAATTTTTATAGTTGGAAAAGCAGCACATGTGTGAATACATCAAGTAGTACTAAGAATATATAAAAAAAAACCGTGTCTTATTCACTTTGCCGGCCGCGGTGGCCGAGGGGACTGAGGCGCTCCAGTCACGGTCTGCACGGTCACTACGGTCGGGGGTTCGAATCCCCCCTCGGGCATGGATATTTGTGCCGTCCTAGTTCGTAAGTAGTTCATAAGTAGTTTGTAAGTTTAGGGACTGATGATCCCGTAGTTAAGTCCCATAAGCTTAACAAACATTTGAACATTTTCTTATTCACTTTCAGATAAACCCTACCTTGTTTGTTGTTTCATGATTACCTCATTTGTTCTCCATTTGGTTCTGCTTTACATTACTTAAAAAGCTGGTATTTCAAACAATATGGGACCCTTAGCGGGGATCATTTAGGGACGGCACGGTTTGGCGCGAGGAGCAGCTTACAAGTGGAATATTTGCGTGCTTGATTACCGTTACGTCAGATTTTGACAACGATGGGGTGCGGACGAAAGTGTTTCCCACAAAACCCGAAAGCAGTGCGAACTGACAAGTGGTTGCCAGAAGACTGCATCCGACAGTCCTACTTCGCTAATCGCGGCCCACGTGGATCGAGCTTAACGCTCGTTCCCCAATATCGTGTTCAGCCGTAGGCGAATTTAATTTGCACCGTTCTCTTGCATTTGAAACAGACTACATTCACCATAGCTTCCCGCTTCTGTAGTGTTAGTGAGATGAGTGTGTCGAAGCCTGCAAGAACTACATTTTAACGAGAGCAAAATTTCGTCATTCCTTGAGAGCAATGTAATACCGGATGCTATTGCAAACCACGACCATCAGGATCTTATAGGTGGTGCTAAGAGAGTTAAAAACAAAACGATAATGTTTGTATTAAAAAAGAGGAAGACAGTGAATCTTTGGCAACTGAAAACTGTCAGCAGTCTCAAGGTAGGAATGTGGAAAATAGCAAGTTTGAATTTATGGTAGGAAATGGTGTTGCTTTATCACCTTTTCACAATTGGCCGTGGTTGGCTGTAAATGAGGAACACCTAATGCACAGTGTGTTCAGAAGGTCGTGAACTAAAGGTGGACCGCATGGGACGTGTGTATATGAATAGCGCGTTTTTAACTAGTGTCTGCTAATAACGCCAAGAAACTAAACGACAAAATCTGTGATCATGAAAGGCGCAAATTACACATTACATGTTTGGAAATCATAGGCATAAAAGAAAAACAGAATTTAGACAAATCCCTGAATGAAAATGAAGTTGTGGGAAAGGCAACATCCAGAAAAGTGATCACAACTATTTCGTTGTTCGAATCTGCATATGTAGTAGTAAACCAGAAATAATCATTTAAAACAGATATTGCGTTAATTGAACTACAAACGGGTAATGGCTAATCAGTTGTAACATGTTTCATTGTTACCATACTGCCGAGTTATCATTATGCTTATACGAGAGGTGATGAAAGGATTGTACTCACTTCCTTATAGAATTGGGTACTAACTGCAGTTTCATGACGGACGAAAGTACAATAATTTCCAGTAAAACCTGTTTGATATTGTATGTTTCTCCTTGGTGGGAGTTGCTTGTAATTATTTTTATACGTCACTGAATTAGAAAGTTGGACGGGACAACGCATTTTCAGTGCACTGTTACCAGCTCTTGAAAAGTTTAACATTAATTATGATGAACTAAAAAAAAACTTGTAGGCATCAGTACAGATGATGCATCAACAATGCTTGCATCTTACAAAGGCGTAGCCGCATTACTGTGTAATCATTTATATAGAGATTTAACTGTCCTGCATTGTATGAACGACAAAATGGAACTCAACATAATGAAAGATGTAACAGATGTGTACCATATACAGGCTTTTTTAGATTCTTTATCTTCTGTATTTTCACGAAGTCCCAAAAAAGCACAGACTAATACTCGGTGTTTCTGAAGTATTATGCTCGCAGCAAATGATGTTGGATCTTGTACATCATGTACGTTAGGTTGCTTCCTCTTAATGCTGTTAGAGCTCTTCTTAAAAGCCACAGCGGCGTCGGAGTGGCTGAGCGCATTGAGACGCTATGATCCGACGCGCGAGGCCATTCCCGTTCGGGGGTTCGAATCCACACTCGGACATGGATGTTTATGCTGTCTTTAGTATAAGTTCGTTTATAAGTAGTTTGTAAATTTAGGTACTGATGTTCAATTGTACAAATGTTTGTTAAGCTTATGGGACTTAACTACGGGGTCATCAGTCCCTACACTTACAAACTACTTATTTACTACCTTATACTAAGGACGGCACCAATATCCATGCCCGAGGGGGGATTCGAACCCCCGACCGTAGTGGCCGTGCAGACCGTGACTGGAGCGCCTCAGTCCCCTCGGCCACCGCGGCCGGCAGGTACTGATGACCCCGCAGTTAAGTCCCATAAGCGTAACAAACATTTGAACATTTGAAAGCCAGAGTTTACTTGTAAATCTTTTTCAAAAGCTGAGTGTTGATAGTTCCCGATCAACTTACGAGACATCTCAGTTTGAAGGTTTTCTGAAACATCTGTAAGTGTTGTCCTTTATGAAGCCCTAGACGGTTTGCAAGTATTATCAGTCTTTGCGCAAAACAGAAATTTTTCACGTCTTAAAGCGAAACCAGAAATTGACGTTGCTATAAGAAGTCTCGAAACACTTAAAGAAAATGACTCGCCATGACTGAAGATGATATGTACATGAGTTGGAGGGAAGGCAAAAATTCAAAGTGGTTTTAATTAAAGATCCTTCTTCCGAGGAATGTCGCAAATTTCAAATATTTCGCGAGGAATTTCTGCGGTCTTTAGTAGACAATATAAAAAACGTTTTTAAGACTTACATTTCTTCTCGGACACAGCCGTATTAAATGTAGTATCATGGGCTTCAGACGATTATGAACGTTTCTTTTCTTTTTTTCTTTTTTTAGATGAACTGTCAATTCCTCGCTTCTGTAAGAAAGTGGACTTTAAAATAAGTGGAAGTACATGTGCGTCACTAGTTAAAGACTTTCGAATCTATAAGGAAAATCCTCAAAACATGGCCACTTCTGTGAAAGCAATAGAAATTCTACCTATAACTACAGCTGAATATGAACGCGGATTCAGTGCCATTAATCTGACTGATCAGAGAAAACATTTAGAAATTCCGTCACTTTCTACTCTACTTTTTATTTCAATAAAATGGCCCTCCACTGCATTTCTTCGATGCAGAAAAATTTGCAGCAAGAGGGATCAAGTGTCAACATCCTAGCGCCCTTGCCAAACCAACTGGGAAACCATCAAATCTTCAGGAACAGTCTGTATATGCTGTAATAAGATATTGTAAATAAGCTTTACCTATAATGTTTTAAAATATTACAATAAGGTAATCATAATTATCACAATTTATACACAGGTCGTTAATAGGCATTACATAATGCAGTTGCAATATTGATTCATGATTATATTATAATTCCATGTCTGTGTGCTAGAGTTTCCGCGGGGACGTACATAAACGATGCTTTTTATCCGTTTAGCCTCATGCATGCGCAAAAATTCCCAGCAGTGCAACTACGTATTCATATTTATGTATGCCAGTATGCGTATTAAATATACATGGAGGTCGTGGGGAAAGCGCATTGCTTCCCGGCTTTTGGTGGGAGTCTGAAACATAATTAAACAGATGACAGGCACTTCTCGTTATCAAAATATCAGGTGCCCATACGTTCAATGATTTTATTTTGTTGATGTTACAAATACGCAGGCAAATGAGTTGTTGCGTTGAAAAATATTCTCAGTATTGACAGTCCGTTTGAGATCGCAAGTTGCCTAGCTGTTTAGCGAGTTGTTTTCTATTTTGTTTCCTCTGTCGCTACTGTAGCTATTGCTCTTCGAGGCGCGATTGTGTAAAGTCTACGTGACTCTCTTTGTAAAATGAAAATACGTCATAATTGTGGAGTACAAGTTACATACGGTAATTTAATATAGGCAGTCGCGCAAAGAACGTTAAATGAGACCAGTAATTTCCTAAGTACGGATGAAGGTTTTAAAAAAGATGTGATCTGATTTTCATAAATTGCGTTACTCACTTTTATCCACAAAATGGTCTTCTGTTTATCAGTTACGATGTTTTCTGTACACACTTTGGTGCCTACAATAGCTGTTTACGTGGTCGTATAAATGGATAGAAGTATTTAGTTTTGCATGACAATTACCGAAAATAGTTATTAATAACAACATTGTTAATTAAGTAGAGAGATATATTACCCTTATGGTTTTTTCCCCCAAACATGATTGTTTCTAACGTGAAAAAGGTTTTGGGGAAGCAAAATTACCCACTCACAAAAGTTTTTCAAAATATTTAATGAAACCACCGAGTAATTAATAGTTTGTAACGTGAAAAAGTTTTCCAGGAAACGAAAACTATCAAAGCACAATACAAACGTTGACAGAAGTTAAAGTAAAATGACTTGAGTAATGCTTGTCCTCTATGACGTGGTCCCCGCCGTGGAGAAAACTGTCACCCAGACCTGGGCAACCAAGAGGAGAGAGGGCGTGGCTTTGCACCAACTGCAATTTCGCGCGCAATATCTATCAGTTGCTACGTTAAGCACATTTTGTATGGTAAACCAAAGATTACTACAGAGATTTGCGTCTACTCTCACGCCCCTAGCGTACTAAATGCGAATAATAACTGTTGACAGTGATGCGTTCATGCGGTTAACTTGCGATCATTATTTTTTATTGTTCTGATGACCTATACGATCGGTCATAATGATTGTCCTGTGATTATAACAGGTTTCACGTAGACCTGTGAAGACGTAGAATCTAGAATACCCGATAGCATCGTTATGAATTTTCTCGAGTGTTAAAAAAAAAAAAAAAAAAATAGAAGACAAATCTGCAATAAAAATTCAGAGTTAATATTTCTTATTTTACTACGATATTCAAAACAAACTTACGACTGCAGTTGTGAATTGATGCAATTTACAGTAAAGACATTTTATTGCTTTTCATACTTCGGTGCCTTTGTGTGAGCTGCCTCTGACTCTCCGCTTTCTTGTGGACGTGCAGTGTGTCCCCTCGCAGAAGTCATGTATTGTGGTGTTGTGACCAGAACGCCTTTGAGCGATAATACTTTTAAGTCACACACTTACAAATAGCCACCGAACTGCCATAGCAAGAATGGTCTTTCATCGTAAATAATTTCATTTATTTATCGTAAGTGCCTTTTGTTATATGTGTCATTTTTTCTATGGGCAACCACCAAACGTTCATACCAAGAACGATCTACAAGCAGTATTAATGTCATTTTTTAATTACTTTACTTCAGATGTTTACACGGGCAAAATCTACTGCCAACATGGCGAATTATTCAGTTATTATTTGTGTCAATTATGCATTGTCACGGGTAATTTAATTTGCCATTTCTCATATTTGTTACGTCTAGTTATAAGTAAGCGCGCGATTTCTGCCATGTTCCCAAAGGAAGCCAACATGGAACGACGCAGAATCTGAGAAGTTAATAACCACACGGCATTTCAAGTCAGAGAATGCAGCAACATGTATTCCGCCTAACGCGGTCAACGTTTCGCTGTATTAACTACACAGACGATTCACAGAGAGGACCGAGAATTCAAACATGCCCCAAGACCCACATGTTTATCAATTGTTCATTTAACTATTCTTACTAGCGTCCGTTCTAAATGACATGCAGAGCGCACTATTATCTTTCAGTTAAGCGTTCAGATGTATTTATGTATTTATTATTAACCCTCCGTTAGCTGTTTAAAATTTATTCGTTGCAGCCTTCTGGATAAGTCAGTGCGTTACATGGTAACGCTTGATACTGTAATTTACATTTCCTTTTTCTACTTTAACTTGCGAGAACAATATAACATACACATTATATATACATATTCTAATGGCTTGTTGCGTTTGCTCTAAGCTGAATTTTGCCGAATGATCGTAAACATGAATAAAACAACCACACTTCAAAATAACAATGTGGCATACAACTCGAAACCATAATACTTAGCTTTTGGGGTCTCTGCTCTCGTGCAATATTATCCTGGGTTGGATATTCGTAACGAGAAATAAATACTTCAAACAAATCTTCCATTAAGACTATTTCGAGCCATTTATTCTAGAATATCGACAACATAGCTCCAAACATCTTTCAAAACTACAAAGTCTTCTCGAATGTTCCAAAGACAAACGTATAAAGATCAAACTCGTTTGGTGCTACAGCGCGCATGTATATATGCTCGCAATACATGAATTGTTAGTTACAATCACAAATTAGCAAAGCAAGATAAATTACTTCAATAAATACATTAGTTGTAAAAATTCAGTTACTTATATATATGAAAAAACTGCTTATATCTTTTCAGCGTTTTGTGAATCATAACAAGACCTTACCAACAGTGCCCATTAAAATTATTAAACTCATTACAAAGATTATGAAAATCTTTACTAAAATTTACAAAGGTTATTTTTACGAAGTTTTCCATGATCATTCAGTTATTCACAGAAATTTAGAATTACATAATTACGAGGGGTCATGATTTCATAAATAATTTTCTTTTAATAATTACATCAATTAATTATGACAACCAGACCTGCAATTCAAAGGTAAGGTTCAGAAATAGTTCATATTAGCATCTCACGTTTCATACATTAGCAGAATGTTCTAGATTGATTATGAATTGTTTGTATAGTCGATAATTATAAATGGTAGACCTTTCTGCTTAACTATACGCGAGAATTAGTCTGTTTAATGTATTTTATCACAGTCATTATAGCGGTCCTGTTATTTTGTAAAGCTAATGATGACGACACTAATCACATTATCTCATTAAGTATGATAATTCTCAATACTTAATTGTCACTCAATGATACAAATCACTTCATAAATACTGCGCATAGTTTCATGACTGCTCTACTTAAATCAAGTATAGAATGTTCAAATGTTTGTTAAGCTTATGGGACTTAACTGTGGGGTCATCAGTCCCTAAACTTACAAATTAATAATAAACTACCTCATACTAAAGAAGACACAAACATCCTTGCCCGAGCGAGGATTCCAAACTCCGACGGGGAACGACCTGCGCATCGGAGAATAAGGCTCAATGCGCTCGGCCACTCTGCCGCGACAATCAAGTACACAGTAAAGTTCCTGCAGCGCTGGTATCGTATACGTCAATAGACATTTAGTGTCATCGACGACCTGAAAATGCTTCTGGAGATCGTCCTATCGAGTTGTCTAATATACGCAGGGAGGGTGAATATCATTATAATGTACAGTGGTCGGAAACCCCACGGTGGGAAACCTCACGGTAGGAAAACCCAAGGTCGGAAACCTCGCCTAGTCATTATATATAATTTACTTCTAAGCCATTATGGCATCCACCGTATGAAAAGAGCACAAATCGCACACTGATGATAAGCAAATGACAGAACAGCATTTGGGAGCAGTTACTTCCATAAAATATTCGTGGTTTGGCATGAGGAGCGATTTAGAGTGGAACACAAAGTTAGTCGCGATTCAGGCAGATGCTACACAGCGATTCATTGGAAGAGGCCTCCGCCAACAAAGGAAGTGGCATACAAAATACTGGTTCTGCCAATAGTTGAATATGTGTCAGCGGTGTGGCATCTGTACCGAATAGAGTTGATTGAGGAGTTAGAGAAGATCCAAAGGAGAGTAGCACGCTTCGTGACAAGTTAATTTAGTTCGAACGAATAGGGTACGGAGATAATCGGCAAACGCCAGTGGTCGGCGCTACAGCAGAGACGTCCTGTACCACGGAATGATCCTCCGCCAAAGTTCGAGAGAGTACATTTCTTGTAGAGTTAACAAATAGATTCCTTTCTCCTAAGTATATCTCGCCGAAAGACCGCGAAGAAAACATCAGGAAGATTAGATGCCAGAAGGTGGTAGGGGAATGTCGAGTAAGTTGTCGATGAGTCTAAGATGAAGAACGTTTAATTTCTCCCATACCTCAACAGCTGGTGCTACGTGTACTATGGTATTCCTTTCCTAGCACGGTCTGCACGGAAGTTGATACTGTGGGTGTAACAATTGTTCCTACGGTTTAAATAAGTTTCATGCAGGTAATACTTTTATATAAGAAATATTAGTGGATTCCTCTTAAAAAGGCAGCAATAAACAATGAAAGAGGCAATGCAGCATATAGGAAATGGAAATCACGTTAATGCCGCCACTAGGTAGTTCAACCTCCCTGAGGCTGCTACTTTACATGACAAAGTAAGAAAACATGATAATGAAAAAAGCTCTGCTCAGTGTACGGGCTCAAATTGCAGGGAAGTAAAAGAGAAATGCTATGTTTGTGACTTGTGCGTTAAACAAGCTAAGCATCAATAAATGTCTCTAAATGTTCAGATGTTTGTTAACCTTAATGGACTTAACTCCTGGATCATCAGTCCTTAAACTTACAAACTACTTATGAACTACCTTATACTAAAGACGACAAAAACATCCATGCCCGAGGGGGGGGGGGGGGGGGTTCGAACCCCGACCGTAGTGGCCGTGCAGACTGTGACTGGTGCGCCGCAGTCCCCTCGGCCACCGGGGCCGGCTAAATGTCTGTTTTCTAACTAAAATGTTCATTTTTTCGTATTACCCATACCGTAAAGACATAGTATCCTTCCTGTAGAATAGCTATTCGAATGATACTATCACTAACAAAAATAGGTATATCTAAAATATTCAGTTTTAGGAAATGCTTAACAGCTTTAATATTAAAAGAGATACCTTAAGGAACCGTTTTGTCACAAATTAAGTATTTGATTTCAACGTAAGGACCAGAAAGAATATAATATACCTTAATGTCACCATCTTACCCAACTTACCCCTATAGCTGCAGTAATTCTTTTTCCGCGAACCATACGTGACTCGAATAGGAAGAGAAAGAAGTGACAGAAGCACAAAAAGTACGCTCCGCCACACACCGGAGTATGGTTGTACAAACTGAGAATAATGTTCGGTGAATGAAATGGGAAAGATCCGGCAACACAGGTGAATCTCAACGCTGTAGCTGCGTATCGGTCAGTGTTGAAATCCTGCCCCGACGGTGGTTAAGTCGTGTGTGTTAGACCTGTTCTTGTTTAGTGCGTTCTTTCTGAACTGAGATTAGGGGAACGAACGAGCAAAGTATCAATTTGAAGTTTTAAGCTTGGCAAGAAACCTAAAGAAACAACGATGCTGACGTGTGTTCATGGGGATCAAGCGCTGTCCATGCCGCGGCGGAGCGCATTGAGGCGCTATGCTACGATGCGCGAGGCCGTTCCCTGTCGGGGGTTCGAATCCCACCTCTGGCATGGATGTTGTTGTTGTAAATCCATCGGACCAAACTGTGTGGTCATCAGTCCGTAGCTTACAAACTACTTAAACCTAGGTAAACTAACCTAAGGACAACACACACCCATGCCCAAGGGAGGACTCTGACCTCCACGGCGAGCAACCGCGCGCTCCGCAGCGAGACGCTTTAGACCGCTCGGCTACTCCACCGCGGCGGCATGGATGTTTGTGTCGTCTTTAGTATAAGGTAGTTCATACGTTTAGGGAATGATGACCCTGCAGTTACGTCCCATACGGTTAACAAACATTGGAGCATTTGAACACTGTCCATGAAGTATGTGTACGAGTCATTCGTCTGTTTTCGAGCAGGCCGAGAAAGTTTCTGGCAATCCCCGTAGCGGACGAACGGTGACCGCCGTCAGAGACGAAAACACTGATAAAGTGAGGACATTAACCACCAACGATCGTCGGTTCACTGGGCACATGATTGCGGGTGAACTGCAGACTGACCGTGAATTAGAGCGACAAATGGCTACGCACAATTTAGGGAAAAGGAAACTGCGTTGTCGTCTTGTGCCACATCAATTGACTGACGATCAGAAGAAAGCACGTTCACAGACTTCACAGGATTTTGTCAAAACGGTGAATGCGATACCCAATGTCTTTAACCGTACTGCCACTGGGGATGAAACCTGGTGTCTGCAGTACGACCCTGAAACCTAACGGCAAAGCATGAAATGGAGTTCTACGACATCATCACGTAGGAAAAAGATCAGATCCGAAAACTGACACATAAAAACGTTGCTCATCACCTTTCTCGATAGCCAAGGCATTATCAACAATTAATTTCTACCTGTGGGAACGACGTTGAACGCTGCAAGCAATGTTGAAATTTTGACCCGTTTCATGCAACATCTACGCAGGGTATAACAACATTGCGCAAATATCCGACCACACACAACCAATGTAGTCAAACAGGTCCTGGCAAAAAAGGGGGTGGTGCAATTTCAACATCCACCATGCAAGCCGGACCTCAATCCTGGAGACGTCTTCCTATTCCCTCGACTGTTACTCGCTTTGCAAGCAAAGAGATTTGACGACATTCCTGACATCCGGCGAAACGTGATGAGGCTTTTGAACTCCATCCCAAAAGCAGACTTCTTGTAAAGTTTCCAGGACACATATCGCAGAGCTCAGCTATGCATGGTTTTGGGAAGTAACTATTCCGAAGTACAGTAAGGTAACTGTAGATTATAGTTCATCTACATTTATGTTACAGGACTATTTACCGAACTTTATCATCAGAGGTTTTAGATGTAGATGTAGGTTTTGATGCCGAATGACGCCATCTCGCGAGTCACACCCCGCTGAAAGAAGATTGCAAATATTCACCGTGAACTGAGCGGCGTGGTCATGAGAACGGCGGACAGTCATGGGTGGCACTGTAAATTTAATCCAAGAACACGGCGATAAATTGACGATAAATTCAATCAAAACGTCACTTTTGTCACAAAGTGCGACTTACACAGCCGGTCTGCGTGCAAAGCATTCGGAAGACGCCTACTGTTTCCCACAGAATTACCTCCAGACAGGAGCACATGGTAATTAACGTTATCTCTAGCTCTTATACTGCACCTTCGCTTACTCAAAATTCAGTTAAGCAATGACACGGGAAAAAGAGACGATGAAACAACACACACACACACACACACACACACACACACAAAGAAAGTGTCGAAACAGTCAGATTTTCTTTCCCGCAGAAATCGCAGAAGTGCTCTAGCACGACAGCAAATTCAAAAATGTTCAAATGTTTGTATAGCTTATGGGTCTTAACTGCAGGGCCATCAGTCCCTAAACTTACAAACCACTTATGAACTACCTTATACTAAAGACGGCACAGACATACATGCCCAACGGGGGATTCCAACCCCCGACGGGGAACGGCCTCGCGCATCGTAGCATAGCGTCTCAATGCGCTCGGCCCGAGATGACTTTAGTTGACATGTTTTGTGTTTACAAAGATGTTGTGTTATGAATTTGATGGTGTCTTTGGTTATGATATATTTGCTGTCATTGGTCTCAGAGCCGCGGCGGAGCGGCCAAGCGCATTGAGGCACTTTTCTACGATGCGCGACGCCGCTCCCCGTCGGCGGTTCGAATCCTTCCTCGGGCATGGATGTTTGCGTCGTCTTTAGTATAACGTAGTAAATAAGTAATTTTAAGGTTAGGGACTGATGACCCGCAATTAAGTCCCTTAAGCTACACAAACCTTTGAACACTGGCCTCCGAGATATTTATTTGAAAAGTAGGTGATTTTGTCAGCATAGTCGTCGGCCGCGGTGGCCGAGGGGACTGAGGCGCTACAGTCTCGGTTGCACGGCCACTACGGTCGGGGGTTCGAATCCCCACTTGGGCATGGATATTTGTGCCGTCCTTAGGATAAGCTAGTCTGTAAGTAGTTTGTAAGTTTAGGGACTGATGACCCCGTAGTTAATCCCATAAGCTATACAAACATGTGAACATGTCAGCATAGTCAAAGAGGTCACCTGCTTTTAAAATAAATATCTCAGAGACTATTGATGGCAATACATCATAACCAAAGATATCATCCAATTCATAATATAACATCTTTGTATGCACATAACATCTGTCAAACATAAATGTCAATTACATAAACGACTTTGTATAATTGTACCCACATAACATGAATTAGAGGTACAGATGGTATGTGTAACTAAATAAAATAAAATTTAAGTACCACATTTGTCATTATCGAAATCTGTGTCACTTAAATTCGAAACACATTTGTAAAAAAACGTTTTTATAATTTGCACACCACTTAACAATGCCATAATATGCGAAACAGCTGTAGTGGATTAATAAACTATTTAGCACATTAAAAGGTAAGTAATTAAAAAATATGTCGTATTACGAAATATTCAATGCAGCAGGCCCTATTTTGAAAAAAAAAAAAAAAAATTAAGTTTGCATCTGACTGTGTACAATGCCGAAAGAATTTTAGTGCTCAGGAACATGCCACTTGCCAGTAACTTTCAAGAACGTGAGAAAGAATGTACTTTTCGATTCTGATTTACTTGATTTATATATACAGGACAATGTACTCTCGGGCGCAGAAGAAAGGACGTGAATTGCGTTCTACCTGACATGAATGCATACCAAATGACGTAGCTGTCTTGAATATGCTCTCGAGGCTTCACAGTACAGTCGATCGACTATACAAAATGGATACCACAACCAGAACGCTGCTCTTCATGACAAGTATTTCATATTTAAATTATAACCTGAACTTCATTGCTATAAGTAGGTTTCAAAAGCATTTCCACGATCATTAGCGTCTGAGACGACAATTTCTGTCACATAAATTGTTCAGTAATCCTTAGATATAATTCAAAAAATGTTCAAATGTTTATAAATCTAAGGGACTTAACTACGTTGGTCATCAGTTCCTAGGCTTACAAACTACTTACACTAACTTCAAGTAACTTATGCTTAGGACAACACAAACACCTATGCCTGAGGAAGGACTCGAACCCCCGACAGCGAACGGACGCGCGCACCGCATCAAGGCTCCTTAGTGCGCACGGCTATTCTGTCGCGGCTAGATATAATGAAATGTTATTAACAACAGATTTAGCGCAAAAACTCTATAGCAATTCGAAGTATATTCGCTCTCTGAATGATCTTTCTCAAAACTGAGAAACGTCGTTCTTTTAGTGATTCGTTATACATTAACCAGTTGTTTAAGTAGCCAGATAAAAACAAATTATTAACAGTGACAAATGCTGTGTGGAAACTATTATTAATGGCGTATTACCAGAAATTTCCCACAACTCCGAATTAACAAATATTTGTGCACGTGTTTCAGCTTGAACTGACAGCACGAAGTTCCTTGTTCTGGTTCCCAAACGTCACCCAGCACCTACTATCATCGATAACCAAGTAAAGCGTTCATGCCTATCAAGACTGGATCACGACTAAGATCGTCTTAGCTGATTAGCCATAAACCGATGTAAAGTACTGCATAGTTCACAAGTATTAGTTCGCTAATGATAACTTGAAAATCAATTACTTTTCTGTTAACTGAACGGGGACAGAAGGGTATTGATAGGTGTCCTGGTTAAAAAACCCGGTATCTATTGTGAATGTTAAAGTATAATATCTTAGCTGTCCAAGTTTTTCAGCAGCAGCGAAGTGTTTGAATCTGAACTAAGGCTGCAATTTCTTTTTGCCTGAATGGGAATAGAACCCCACACCCACCGACGCTTTTTTTCATCCTCTAATAGAGGTTAAGTCTCATCTCTTAACAGGAATGAGATGTGTTCGTATTTTAGTAGAAATAACGTCACCGATCGTTTTTGATGGTAATACATGAACAGACATTAAAATTGAAGTTATTTTTCAATAGTAGTAAGGTTGGAACTTGCTACAGTTTAAAATGAAATTATGAATATTTTTATGCTGCTCCAGGATTAGAATCCACATACCTGCCTTTCGTGGAGAACTTTAGTAGTTAGCAGGCTTGGAGAAAGCAACGAAACTCTCGGAATATAAGATTCCGAGAGCGTCAAATACCGCGAAACAAGAGATTCCACTTCGAATACCAGTCCAGTAACCGCGTATTCTGACTTACTGCCAAATTTAGGGAATTCATGTGTGTTTAATGCGGAATTTGAACTGCGGTGCAATCTGACGTTCTTCAGTTGGCGTAACTATAAGTGATACAGACACGTTCTTGCATGTTAAAAACATACGCCTGAATTTGGAGTCGGGCACACAAGGCGGAAGTATCAAATTAAAACTGATCCACCAGACCATAACGATTGCATGGTGGAACGTAATATACGCTTAACTGATACATTAGAGACGGCAAAGACCGTGCTGCTCTTGATTAAATAATCAACTATAAGCAAGCTTGTGACACAGAAAGTATCATGTCAGTGGAATGTTAAATAATCATATCAATGAATCGAAATCTTTATGAAATTTCCACTATTGCATTTCATAGTTCACGAAGTATCACTCAAGAACTTGACGTTGCCAAACAAATCGACTACCCTATTACTGTCAGGATTATCGCTTTTAAATTCCTGCCGCTGCTGGTGCAAATGTTTGAAGAACTTATGGGACTTAACTACGGGGTCATCAGTCCCTAAGCTTACAAACTACTTATGAACTACTTACGAACTAGGACGGCACAAATATCCATGCCCGAGGGGGGATTCGAACCCCCGACAGTAGTGGCCGTGCAGACCGTGACTGGAGCGCCTCAGTCCCCTCGGCCACCGCGGCCGGCTGCTGGTGCACGTGTCCTTCAACAGCATTTAACACTCTATGCCGAAGTTTGGAAGCAGTATTTCTTTTCATATCTAAGGAAACTTTTCTAGTAAATATCAGACGTTTCCATTATTCGTTGATTCCTTTGAACCCATATTAATATATTGAGAAGTTACGTGGTAACATATCATTACTTCACATTCACTTACACTTAGCGACGGTGCTTATAAAATGTTAAATTTGGAAAGTTATGCTCATTCAACATCCAAGAGATTGCTGGGCATCACACATTGAAGTTTTATTAGAAAAAAATTTATCTGCAGATTAACTGTTTGCGTTACTCAAAACTTAAATTTTGTTATCCTACGTAGTAAAGTTCACAGTTTGGCGTAATTAAACTTTAGTTTCCAGTCCAACGATGTAGAAATACTTCACTGTTTCAAAACTCACATCCGACGCAGTAATGTAATGTAGCGAAGATTATTTCCCAGTGTTCTTTCTAGTCGTACTTACTGTGCTCCATGACCACACAGTAACTCTATTTGCTTTTTAAACATTGCATATGTACGGATAATTTAATAGCGGTTTCGCTTCCCCTGTATCTGCCTGACCTAAACTGGCCCTACATCAATTCGGGCCCAGGCTGTGTGATTGCAATAGTAAATTCACTGTTCGTCTCTTTGTTTTGTAACCACTGAAATAAAATCAGATGACCTCCCACCACAAGACGTCCCATTTCAAGTGGTATTCGTTGCCATTATCTGAGACACTATTCGGTAGGACAGCAAGAAAAACGACCTACAGAACTGCATAACGTGTTGATGGTGCCCCCTACATGCTTTCTGGTGTATACAAGAGTCCATTAGAAGTCATCACGGTCTCAGTTCTTCCTCTGATCATATTGTCCACCATTGATCAACAACCATCGAGAAAATTGATTTCCGGACGAAAATGCACTTCAAACATAGTTCGGTGACATCTTTTAACTCGAAAGCTGTTGGTTTCTACAGGTAAGGAATAGGTAAACTACCTGAGCATTGTCCAAATGTTGACATGTTTGTAAATCTATGGGTACAAACTACTGTCATAACTTTCTAGGTTTAGTCTACAAGCTACTTAAACTAGCCGCGCGGGAGTAGCCGAACGGTTTCAGCGCGCCCGGTCAGGTAATAAACTGAGCCAAATGATCAAAGAACGAACTGAACCGACGACCGTAAAAGAAAGATCTACCTGGAAAAAAGGTCTGGTGCGCCACGTTGCGAATCGAGTGGCCTCCCGCGTCTGAGGATCGATAATCCGTCCTGGGGCATGGATGTGTGGAGTTTGTGACACTTCCGGGGAGTGACACTTGCGCGGAGACCCGGACGCTGCAGCTAGTGAACAGGGTGTTCCAGAAGTAGGGATACACCACCCCTACTCCACGCCCTCCAGCCGCTACCTGTGCCGTATTCAGGGAAAGGCCTACCGAGCGAGGTGGAGCAGTAGTAACGGCCCGGAGATATCACAGCCTCATTTAACAGGGAGATAACACGTCATACAAATATCACTCGATTTACAATACAGCACCACGTGAAGAGGAATGTGATGAAATCGGAATTGAGCGCAACTGTTGCTAACTACAATTTCGCATTTACTGCATTTTGAGTCTGAATTCGCATCTATATTCGCATTTATCGCAAATGCGAATTTTTCTGTCCCTAGTAATACCTCTAAAAATAAACAGCTGATCAAGGCACTAAAAGCAAGGGCAGATCTTTGGGTGTATTACTACAAATAACTAAATCACAATTTGATCGTGGAATTATATACAATCTCATTATAAAGGTTTTTTGTAGGTGGTTTTGAGCAGCTTTTAAATATGTTAGGAATAGCATTGTGAAATATAGACAGCTACACCTTATATTTATTATGAGATATCGATTTCGGCTAATTTCAGGTCATCTTCAAGTCTCAAACAACAGGTGTTACTTATGCATTTTCCAGTTTCACTCATAACCTTTAACTGTTTACACACGAGGTCTAACGTTGTTAGTCGCGTTAGCGATGAAAACAGAACCCAGAATCTTTGCGTCTAAATGATACATATATTGGTGTGATGTCTTATTTCGAAAGAACAAACATCACACCAATACATATATAGCTCTTGGTAAAGTGGAACGGTACGATGTCGTTACGTAGCACAGCACGGCGACTGGAAACGCAGAAGTGCAAACAACGTTCTCTCCTCAGAGGTATGATTCTAATTAGGTTCGACGTAGACTTCTACAACATACAGTCTAAACGGCGAAGATTACACTAAAAAATTTAACGTTTCGTCTACTTTGGCGATAGCAACCAAATTTTAAAATCGTGTCTACTATGTAAAGATTTAGCAACACAAAACGCTTCAAGTCCATAACTTCACTGGTTTTCGAGTTCTCAATTTTTAATATGTTTTTAATGTTATTACATAAAAAACAAATTTGGGACTCACACTACAATTTTCATATGGCAGATTTTGTAGGTACATTCACAAGACATAATTCAACAGTTCTGTGCATTCATTTTATGAGAAATACCAATCATTTGTTTTCAGTGTTTAATTCAAATTTCTACATTTAAGTTTCTTTAATTATTAGTACTTAAATGTGGTGATGAAATAAATAAATTACGTTTATATGTGTAGTCTTATGCGGCCAAACTACTTAGGTCATCGGTCGCTAGACTTACACTACTTAATCTTACTTTAAATAATGTAGGCAAAGTACAAACAAACATACCCATGTCCGAGGAAGGACTCTAACATCCGACCGGACCGGCCTCGCAATTTGTGACACAAATTACATGTTTGATAATATTAATGCATAGAAGTATGAAATCACGTCAAGACTACTTCCTGCAAAAATTACGACAAAAAAAGTTGGCTCTGAGTTTAGAAAAACAAAATTCTGGTATATTGGATTTTAACATTTTATCAAAAAATGAATGTTACTACAACAGATACAGCCATTCAAATTTACGGGCACCATAACGTATTCCCTTCCTGAGTAAATGAGCTGCTTCTTGTAGTTTCAACACCTTTTTCTTGAATGTTCTGAATATAAATCTTCACACAGACTTCTTGAGGAGGAGAGTGATACGGATATCTGATTGTAAACCACTGCCTATTACCTTAGAAGTTTGACTGTACTGAACAGGAGTTCCGCGTATTCCGTAATTCATATTTATACAGTTAACAGGCAATGTAATTTATAACCAACTATTGGCTGTCAATTTCGCTTCATTTTTCCTGGAAGTCTTGCAACTTGTTTCTCCCTGTTGGTTTATGCCAAGTTCGGAGTAAAAATGGTTCTATATGACGGTGATGGAAAATAGAATTTATCTTTAGCATTTTTCGGTGTGTGACAGATGTATTTCTAATTCGAATACAGCCAAATTGTTTTGGGGTCTATGAATAAACGCTTCAAGTATGTAAAATACTCATTGACTTATTAACGTTTTTTAATTGAAGGTTTAAGGTTGTGTCTCCTATTAAAAAAGCATAGTAGGTATTTTTAAAGAGCTGGAAGTTGCGTGATAGTGGGGTTAACTACATAGCGGTCAATTACATCAACGTATCTGTGCAGGATGCCTAATGTATTTATTGCTTAGTGTTCTGAATAATATGCTTTTAGGAGGTATGACTGGAAAGTCATCGTCTTGTAGTAGCAAAGAATGTCTTAATAACTCTCCAAACATTATCACAATTAAAATAACTTTTTGTTTTGAGGAGGAACACTCAACGAATTCAAATGTAGTTAGAACAAGTTACTATATTGCTCTTCAGCTTTGAAAGGGTTGTGCAATTTCACTGAGTTTCGTGTTATGTTGACAGTGTGGAAACTTGACAACTGCAGTGCTAGACTTCTTGGTGTGCCTGTACCCAGGAAAAGCCATTAGCCGCCTCAAGGGTCTCGGGTTCCGCGCAAGTGTCACTCCGCTCAAGTGTTCCAACCCCGGATGTGTGTGTTGTCCTTAGGTTAGTTACCTTAGTTTAAGTAGTTTGTAAGCTAGGGACTACTAACCCAGCAGTTAAGTCCCATATATTTACAGACATTTGAATTTTTTTAACTTAAACTAACCTTAGGACAACATACACCCTATGCATGGGAGGACTAACCTCCGACGGGGAACTGCCGCATACACAGCAGCAAGGAGCTTTAACGCGCACTGTCACTCCCGCACGGCACCTGAGCATAGTCAAACTGTTTCAGCTAATATGAAACACTGCCATTAGCTAGAACACTTTAGACACAGAAAATTTCTTAAGGGGACTTGGACGTGAACTGGCTGCATTTTCGTACCTTGCTTTCGGTGCACATTAGTCTTGACCTACAATGCGGAAGAAGTTGCGATTTTGTTGCAACACTGAATGATATTAACTCAAGCTGTGATAAGAAATGTAATGAAATATCTATCACAACTTAAGAATTACAATGTTTTGTCAAATAGATGATTTTATAATACACGTTCGCATTCTGGAATCATTTGTTGATGCGTTGTCAGTCTAATATAATTTAGAGTGTGGCAGGTTGCTGTCAATATTCGTGGGAACACAAAATGTTTTGTAATTTGGAGTATATCCGAGGAAACAGAAAAACCTTTATTACACTTCATTACTATTTTCTCTAAAACTTACCGTTAAAATTATATACACAATGACAACATAGATCATTTTTGCAATGTATGAAGCATAATACAAAGATACTGTCTCATTCTTCATAGCTAAGATCGTTATGAAGATACGTGTGCCGCGGCGGGTTAGCCGTGCGCACTGGGGCGCCATGCTGCGGTGCGCGCGGCCGTTCCCGTAGAGGATTCGAGTCCCTCCCTAGGGCATGAGTGATTGTGTTGTCCTTAGTTTAGTTTACCTTTGTTTAACTAGTTTGTAAGCTACGGACTAATAATCACGCAGTTGTGTCCCATAGACTCACAAACATTTGAATATTTTGAAGATACGTGTACCTAATATTGTAAAAATGTAGTTTCAAGAAAATGAGAAAATTTTCACAGTATTTTTGACTCACCGTATGCATCTTTCAGAACATTCCAGTGGCATAATCTTGCTGGCCAGCTGCTTGTTTAGCCTCGGCAGACTTTTTCAGAAGGGTTTTCCTCACTCTGGACTGTTTAGTGGTAGCTTCCGCAGCCTTTTAAGTTAAAACTAGTCGCTGATGTGTGGCAGTGAGAGCAGTTATCGTATTATTTCCTGGTTGGATGCCTAATATTTTTTTTGTGGTTTTAGGGCGCACAACTGCTGTGGTCATTAGCGCCCAACACTGCCCATAGTAAAAAAGAACCGGGGTTAGAAATTAAACGGCTTTCGCCATATTTGCACGATGTATAAAAAGTAAAACTCTGTTAACCGATTGCGGGTCATCAGCTAAAATGTCAGACAATTCAAATGGGAAACACAGATCATGACGGAGACGGTTAAAAAATGGACATTGCACTAAAAGATGGTTCACAGTAAAAGGTGTATCACAGTGCTCACATAAGGGAGCAGGACCACCACGTAATAAATGCTGGTGACTAAAACGGCAGTGGCCAATACGAAGCCGGGCTAGAACAATCTCCTCTCGGCGGGAGGGTCGAGATGACGTTGACCAGAGATCAGGCACTGGTTTAATGGCTCGCAATTTGTTCCCTGACAGGGATGACCAATGTAGATACCAACGGTAGATAATACGCTGGGAGATACCAGCGCGAAGGTCATCAGAGCTGGTGGAAAAGGTAGATAGCCGAGGAAGGAGAAGGATGCCTAATTTGTCCATTACTTTTATCCTGTTAATTATGTTTTGTCCTTCCCGGCGTATCTTTCAGAAAAGGTTCTTCTCAGGACGCATGGGAATCACTGACAGCTAAAACAGCTATACTCTAATACAAGTTTTATTTACGAATATTTACAATTACTTAACTCTTGACATATGTCTATCTCTTCTCGCGGCAGCGTCTTCTTCCTCGTGCTAGCTGCTCTGAGTCCTAGTGGCTACCTAGTTCGGAGCCGAGTTCAGATGGGCGCTTCCAGACGTATGTCGGGCTAGATATAGTCGCGTGTAGAGGGCGCGCTTCTCGGTTTCTCGCAGCAAGAGGCGCGGTGCCGTCGTGTGAATTCAAATGTTCAAATGTTTGTTAAGCTTATGGGACTTAACTACGGGGTCATCAGTCCCTAAACTTACAAACTACTTATGAACTACTTACGAACTAGGACGGCACAAATATCCATGCCCGAGGGGGGATTCGAACCCCCGACCATAGTGGCCGCGCAGAGCGTGACTGGAGCGCCTCAGTCCCCTCGGCCACCGCGGCCGGCCCGGCGTGTGATTGGCTGCCGGTCATCCGCTGCCTTCTCCACTATCGTTCTCGTGCGTGTGGCGCTGACCTTACGTCACAACAAATTACACCATCATTGACACGACACCTATTTTGAGTACTGCCCATCGAACAAACATCGATTTCGATACTCTTTGCCATACGCAGCTGTTGCAACTCTCATTAGTATTTTGTGTACGGCCATGTAGACATTTGCTAACTAATTTTTAATCTGCAAGGTCATGTATATTGGCTTTATTGTTTCCAAGACTGTGGGTGGCATGGAATGTTTACGGTGATATTCTTTGCCGGAAGCATCAGCGTGGCTAGTGTGCAAACATTTGTTCAAAGAGAGTTTAAGACTATAATAACTATTTAAAAGTAAGTAACTCGTACAGTTTTGGAAACGGGAGAAATTTTTCTTTCAGATGGAGGCAAATATTTTTTCGATTTTTCAATTATTTTCTCGTCCAGTAATTTCCTGTCTAAATACTTGTAACTCCCTCAATAACGGTTAAAAATTTTCACTCCCGTTAGATTGGATGCACGTCCCTACGGCCATTCCGCTCTACGGGCGACAAAGCATATTTTTTTTTTTTTTTTTTAATTTGTTTCATTTTTAATTTTTTTATGCATGAGAGAAGCAAGGTGACCTAAGAGACTCATGAGATCGGCAGCGCAGGCTAAGAGGAGTCGAGGTAGACCAAGAAGAAAGTACTTATTCTCGGTGCATAATGATTTTGAAATAAAAGGCATAACATCAGACGAGGCATCAATGTTAGCATTGAACAGGGGATCATGGAGGAATTTTATTAGAGGTACTATGCTCGAGATTGAACGCTGAAAGTCATAATCAGTCTCTAGCGATGATGATGGTTGTTTCTTGCGGTCGTCGTATCGTGTTTGTTCTATTTTGGTAGTTTTGTTTTTGGCACAGTATTTTTTTTTTAATTAGGTAAGACTTGCGCCCCTACAGTTAACGGAGACTTTCAGTTCGCCGTTCATCTTTAATGCCACAATAGTCACTAATACACCTAAATCGCAACGTGAAATAAGCGATTGGTTGTAATTTCAACATGAAACAACTTTTCTTGACTCAAGAATACGAATTAATATGTTTGTGTCACACCACAAGTGAAACCACTAAAATTAAAGAATCGAAATTACACGGAAAATCAAGTGTATAAATCCGCTTAGGTCTGTGGCAACCACGAAATAACTCGTCTATCCAGAGCTGCCACACGTATTTTACAGCACTGCCAATTCTCCATCAAACTAGCGACAGCAAAATACGTTTGCTCTGACTGGGTTTCATGCGCTGGCTACCGCTAAATTGCGGCTCCGATGTCACGCCACGCCGGATCCAATGTTTTGACTGACAGCTGAAGTACCTAGTACCCGCCAATATGTTTTACTCGCATTTCTGTAACAGTGAGCCGGGTCCAAAGCGTAGTGAACGAATTATATCCCGAAGCACCGAGTGCAACCCAATCATTGTAAATAAAGAGCAGGGGACATTAGTACAGCGGCTCTTCTTTTCGTATATAGTTTTATTATTCTCCCTTAAACTGCGGACTAAAATCCCCATTCGTCGGAAGAGATTACCTTGTGTAGCATTACAAAATTCTGTTAACATTATGAGTCTGCTATGTATATAATCAGCTTTTTAAACAAGTAACAGTTGTGACATTTAATGACTCTTAGATAATCAAGATATTACTAAGTAATACCTCATTTTTTATCGGAATAAATGATGGTTGGAACTTAAATATAGGCAACACTGCTGTGGAGACACGATGCAATGGAAGCTACTATTGTTGCTGATAGCACACGTCTTTCTCATACCTACCTTACCTCCGAGCAAAAGGACACACCCGTCCCACGTCTGCGGCGTGCGCACAATCGGAAGAAACTCAGTCACTTGTAAGCGAGCGGTCTGACGAAACAGTGTCACTATGTTTTCGAAACAGGAGCAACGGAGTTGGATCAAGATTGAATGTGTCCAATGTCGTAGAGCAAGGCAGTGTCATGAAGGACTTCAAGAAGCGAGAGGGAAATCTGCATTGCCGTACAGAATAGTGGCACGTTGGGGAAAGGCCTTCAATCAAGGTCGGCAAACTGTGGCAGACATGCATCGGGCAGATCGTCCATCAGTCTCTAAAGAAGAAGTGCATACTGTTGCCGCTTTAGTGGACAGTGATCAACGCTAGACGATTCGTAAGCACGCCCACGAAACCGGATTACATCATACGCCTGTGCTTCGCATCCTGAAGGAACGCCTGGGAATGCGAAAAAATTCATCATGATGGGTTCAGCATGAATTGCCGTAAATGCAGAAATTAATGCGTTACAACGCTGCTGAGACGCACTTGGAGCGATACGAGCGCGAAGGAGAGGCTTTCCTACGCCGTATCTTAACACTGGATGACACATGGCCCACATCATACGAGCCAATACTGAAACACCAACACAAGGAATTGCGTCATTATTATTCGCCGCCAAATTCGAAAGTGCGTCAGAGTCCCAGTATGGTGAAAGTCATGGTTATTCCCGTGGACGCCTGTTGTGTTACCCCAACGCATTACGTTCTTCCACGGTAGACCGTCAAAGCACAGTATTACTGTTCATTTCGGAGGATTAACTACGACCAGCTTTGCGAAAGAAGCGGCAACACTTTCTGTACACCTCAACCATCATTCTGCAGGACACTGCGCTGTGACTGTTTAGATCGGTCTATGGGACGTAAGTTCTTATTACTTATTTGATTCCGAAGATGGAGGAACCATTTCGCGGCATTAGCTTTAGAACTGTTCCAGAGATTAGACACGCAGTAGACCGCTCCACCGCACCATCAACGGAACAGGCTCTGCTAACGGTATACTACGCGTCCCACAGCGCTGGCAACGTGTTCTGCACAACTCTAGTGACTACGTGCAAGGACAGTATCAGGTGCAAACATCGGTAATGAATAAATAGTTGCCACCCTCGTATCTGTTGTCAAGGGTCAGAATTTGGTGAAAATATACACCAACATGTCTTGCCCATGTCCTGTTTTTCTACGTAGTCTCCATTGTTGTGGCCTCGTCGCCTTATGTTGTTTCTACCATTAGTTGAGTACTCGTCCCGGTCAGTTCAGTGCCTGCTGCTGTCGCTGCTGCATCATACGGAGCGCTAAGTGTCATAATTTAATTTCGTGAAATTTTGTTGACAGTTAATTTCTTAATTTTCGTTTAGCGCTCCTGTTTTTAAGTCTTGTCACCTACTTGAAATTTTTCATTTGTGTTACTGTTTTAAGAGTACATTCTCTCGTCTTTTGATAAATACCGTTGTTCGTGCGTGTTTGTCAATCTGTTGCAGCTTTTCTTTGGCTTAGGAGCTTCTATATTTCGTGTAGATCTTTTACGTTAGAGCAGTGATTTCCGCGTATATTTTGATTTCAGTCCAGAGACGGTTTTTGCTAATTTCTATTGTTTCCAACAAGAAGTTTCTAGTAACCACTGTTTAGTCAGCTATTAGTCACCTGTAGTGAATTAGCGGTCTTGTTAAAAGTCTATTACTTAATCTCTACATTAAATTGTTGATTTGTTAGGATGGATAGGATGTGTGACTGCTGCGTACGGACGCAGGAGGGGCTGACCGCCGTTTGCGAACAGCTGAGCGTGCTGATGGACGCGATCAGCCCCCTTAAGGCCGCTGCCTCGGACTGTAGCGTCAGTGGGGAGTCCGGTGCGTCGCATGGGGCACCTCAGGTGTCACATGCTTCACCCACGGTCCCTGCTGTCGAGACATCTTTGGGTGTACCGGACCCGGTTGGGCCACCCTCTCCCCCAGGGGAATGGCGGGTTCAACGGCGTTCGCGTCGCTCGAGGCGGAGGCTCAAAGGGGAGTCTGGCCGGGTATCATCGCCTGCTCTGCCTGTGAGTGAGCATGTGGCCGCTCCTTCAGCAAGGTCCGAGCAGGCACACGGGGGGAGGGGTTTATTAGTGATCGGGAACTCCCATGTTAGGCGGGTGATGGAGCCCCTTAGGGAGATAGCGGAAAGGGCGGGGAAGAAGGCCAGTGTGCACTCTGTTTGCTTGCCGGGGGGGGGGGGGGGGGGGGTCTTATCCGAGATGTGGAGGAGGCCCTTCCGGCGGCGATAGAGAGCACTGGGTGCACCCGACTGCAAATTGTCGCTCATGTCGGCACCAATGACTCCTGCCGCCTGGGTTCAGAGGTCATCCTCAGTTCATACAGGTGGTTGGCGGAGTTGGTGAAGGCAGAAAGCCTCGCTCGCGGGGTGGAATCTGAGCTAACTATTTGTAGTGTCGTTCCCAGAACCGATCGCGGTCCTCTGGTTTGGAGCCGAGTGGAAGGCTTAAACCAGATGCTCAGACGATTCTGCGACGATCTGGGCTGCAAATTTCTCTACCTCCGCTATCGGGTGGAGAAATGTAGGGTTCCCCTCAATAGGTCAGGCGTGCACTACACGCAGGAAGCGGCTACAAGGGTAGCGGAGTACGTGTGGAGTGCACATGGGTTTTTTTTAGGTTAGAGAACTCCCTCCCTAGGCCCGACAAGTTGCCTCCTGAGCCGCGACAAGGTAGCAGTAGGCAGAACACAACAGGGAAGGAATTGATCAATGTAGAAGTAGTTGTAGTTAACTGCAGGAGCGTCTATAGAAAGGTCCCAGAAGTGCTCTCAATAATAAACGATCACAACGCCCACATAGTACTAGGGACGGAAAGTTGGCTGAAACCAGATATAAACAGTAATGAGATTCTAAACTCAGACTGGAATGTTTACCGCAGAGATAGGCTGGACTGTAAAGGGGGAGGCGTGTTTATAGCGATAAAAAGTGCACTAGTATCGAAGGAAGGAAATTGGGTGAAGGTCACGGTTAAAGCAGGCTCGAACATGGTAATAGGATGCTTCTATAGGCCTCCTGGCTCAGCAGCTATTGTGGCAGAACACCTGAAGGATGATTTGGAAAATATTTCGGGTAGATTTCCCGATCATGCTATAGTTTTGGGAGGAGATTTTAATTAATTGATATAGATTGGGTGACAAACGTTTATGACAGGTGGTAGGGACAAAGAATCCAGTGAAATTGTTTTGAGTGCATTGTCTGATAACTACCTTGAGCAGTTAAACAGAGAACCAACTCGTGGTGACAACATATTAGACCTGGTGACAAACAGACCCGAACTACTCGAAACAGTTAATGCGGAACAGGGAATCAGCGATCATATAGCTGTTACAGCATCGGTAATTTCAGCCGTAAATAGAAATATTTAAAAAAAATGCAGGAAGATTTTTCTGTTCGGAAAAAGTGACAAACAGGGGATTTCGGAGTACTTGACGGCTCAGCTCAGAAGTTTTATCTTAAGTACAGATGGTGTTGAGGAACAATGGTCTAAGTTCAAAGCCATCGAACAATATGCATTAGATGAATAGGTACACTTGACAGCAAAAAAAGTGGATCACCCCTGAATTCCTAAGTTGAGACCGCACCTGACGCTATGCAACCACCATTACACAGCTGCATCGCAGGTCGTCAAATCATTGCACAGTACAGATATTACCTACCCACAATAGGTACTAAGTAAGTCTCATTTCTCCTTATGGCATTCAGGCAAGGTACAAAACACTTTCGTACAACAAATATTAGAATAAACGTCATTCGAGATGAGACAGTAACACTTGTAAATTAAATTTAGTTGCAATAACTGAAAAGTCAGATACGTTAACACACTTATTTAGTGACACGATATGTTTTTGTTCATGATCTGAATCTGAACGCACTGTTAAGCAAAAAACAGTTGTACGCCTGATCGAGATGCGATTACAGGTCACACACTTTTTCGTGGCCCCTCTCTGACTGGCGGAAGTCGGCTGAGCTCTTGTGTCAACGGAATGTTTATGCTCTCTGCCAACCTTACCTCGTAACGGCATTGTACACCGTAGACCTCGTCAATGTATTGTTGATTTGTGCTTCGGATTGATTATTGACTTCCACTTTGTGATTTGCTAAAATAAGTCCACATACCCCGACGACTTCTTTTATAACAAAGAAAGCTGACCTTGAAAGTGGTGTGAAGAATGTTAATTCTGATTTTATTCTGTTACGACAGTAAAAAGAGGCAGAGCATTGTTACACCCGCTTAATAAGTCCCTTTCAAGTATTAACATTTCGTAGATATGCGTTCCACTTTTCTATTACTCAAACATTAAAGTGATAATTTCGTGTTCCATCTGTAACGCCTTAACCCCTTACACGTTGTTTATTCTAAAACCTGTAATCTATACGCCGTAAGCTGCCGGCACTGGGGAAAAGAGGTGGGGCGTGTTCTAACAGCCAATCCGCTATGAGCTGAATGCAAGCTTCTCCGCTCAGGAGGCACGTTTAAGTGCGCGTGATTTCTAGGCATAAATAGACGTAAAACACTGACGTTTTCATTAGTTTCTTAGACCGATGTCTGAACGCAGAAATAAATGATAACCTTAGCACTGCACCAGGAGTTGCATGAAGCTCCTATTGTTGCTGAGAGGTAACCGCTGAAGATACGTAATATAGTGCAATTCACAGATGTCATACATCATAAAGTTGTGGAATAGAATACAGGGTACTGATGATTTATTAACTAAGCACAATCAGATGTCACATATCAAATATGTTCACCAATAGCGTTATACTGGTACCTGAAACGACGATACAATTAATTTTTCCCCGGCAGGGACTAGAACCCAGCACCATTTGCTATTGTATAATAGGAAGGAATACTACTGATATATTTATTGTTTCTTCCGGGCACTCCAACCCTGCACATACCGTCACTCTTGATCTGACACCATGAGGCGTCAACTATCACATTGTCGTTCACCAGTAGTTAGGATCACACCGTTCGTAGAGACGTGGAAGGGGTTTGGTATTTTGCGAAAACTTTGTTTAATTTAGTAGCGCATGGACATGTGCAATTTTGATTTGAAACAAGGTAGAGTCCTGTGTTCTTTATTGGAGTTACTGGAGATGTAGATGGTATTTTTATGGCCGCTAAAAACTGTTACCCCCCATCGGAAATCGGACCCATACCTTAACTATTACAAGTTAACCTCATTCTGGCCTCCAGCGAATTACAGATGCGTTGGCATAATGTTTTGTCATAATGGAGTACTCATTAGACAGTACTACCAATCAAAGAGCTCAGAGGCGTCTGGCTAGGTAAGACATTCTTGGCCGCACGTGATGGCCACGTAGTGTGAGGCGCCTTATCGTGGATTTTGCATGATATTATACTACGTTTTAGTACGCTACATTACGATTTGGTATGGCATTCTGTAATAAGCTTATTTAACTATGAGCTCATTATAATAAAGATTTCGGGTAGCTGTTGCCACGATAACTTTAATATTAGGCATTTTTATAGTTGAGGAACGTGGATTATGCGTTAAAAAATTTTGAAATTCGGAAAGTAACTTCGTTTTGACATTTATTCACCACGTTCAGGAACACAGACTTCGATGAAGCAGGTTTCTGTGATTAACTAGTATGTTCAGTGACAAGGTATCCGATAACTGGCAAGTGTGTCGAGCAATTATTCTTCACGGTGTGGTTGCCTTCAATAGTCATACTGAGGTTACAAAACAGCAATGTGGATTCTGATACAATGTCGCATCGAAAATGCGATTACATGCGAAGCATAATATCCAACTGAGAAGGATGGGGGCGAACTTCAGTCTCTGCCATTTCAAAGCTTGGATACCGGTATTTGTCGGAATAGATGTCCATTTTAATGGCGACAATAGTGCTTGCACGGTAAGGTTCAGTTATCCATTATATCCACGTGCTTTTCGAGAGTCAACGACAGAGAAATAATGAAAGTGATTAAAAAAAAATCTGCCAAGCACAAAATTGTGAAAAGAAGCACGGACAAGCAGATAAATATTTCAAGAGAGGGGTAGCAGGAGGGAGGGGGGATCTAGGAATGAGCAGGAGTGCAGAACTGGAAAATAACAGAGTGAAATGCTTGCAAAGTACTCATTATATATCACAGTATATTTTAGGGCCGAGAGAAAAGGAACGAATGTTTTACAGAACGAAGGATGGATTATCGGAAATATAACAGAACACTGCTCCATAGAGGACCCATGGACAGTAAAGAAAGCAGACATTAAAAGAGACAGTATTGTTTTAAGGGAAACCACAATTTTTTTACAGCTTTTTGGGGGAATAGACCAAAAGGGCAACTGAGGTTATAATATAAGGGAGGTGACAGAGAGAAAGAGAGAAAGGAGGAAAAATTAACAACGAATAAATACAAGACAAATCGTTTACATATTTTGTTAAGGACGGAGGGTGTATTAATGGATGGAGGGGAGGAGAGAGACGTATTTGAAACAACAAAAATTACTTTAACAGCGATCATCTAAACTGATTACTCTGTATGGAGTCTAGGTATAAATGAATAAAAATAGGATATTGAGTGAAATGAGAAGCATTGAATTAATATTTGTGCCACGGGCGGGAATCGAACTCAGACCTCCATATTTTCTTTAATTCAATGCTTTTCCTTTCACTTAATTTCTTTGACATACTGACGCGGAAAACTGTCTCTAGGTATATAAATTTATAATAAAATAGGATAATAAAGGAACTGTATATTTAAAAAATATATATATATTTAAAAATATATATTTAAAAAAATCAATTTAAAGGCAGCTCTTCTATAGTCTCACTTAGGAGATTTAAAAGAAAAAAAAATATTTTAAAATACTAATAATTTATTCAGAATCCCTTATTATCTGTTTCTTTCATAATACATGTGAGCATAGAAGCTATAACGCCGTCAGACCAGCTTCTCTTCAGTAAGAGCGACGACTATCTCGAGTTGATTGCTCGCAGTGAGACGGCCTGATTTGTATTTCGGCTGTCTGCTTTTACTATGATGCCAGGAAGTAAACATTCTGTATTTACGTCAGAGCCCCACTCTGCGCTGTGCTGGGGGCTGTTGGGCATTACCGCGACCGCCAGCTTGCTGGCTTCCACCAAGCCTCGCCTCGGCACCAGCTGTGGTTGACCGGCTAGCCCATAGCTCTCGAGCCACGACTAATACAGGCACAGAGCGCAAAACCAAGCTCAAACGTTTCTGCCATCCTACCCAAGTGTGTAGTATTAACTACCACAGCTAGAGCTATTTTGCTATAAAATGAGCAGCCACTATATCTTTTGTCATTTCAAATATTTAACGAAGTTAAAGAATAGAATCATGATAAACGCAGCTACCACATAATGTTTCACCTAGATAGCAATCATACGACACAGTAAACTATCTTTTCAGCGCTCTGCATTAGATTTGCACACAAGAAAATATGTATTCAACCTAGAAAAATACGTATGTTTTAAAATTAAACAATTCTGGTGGGAACAACACAAATATATATATATATATGTAGGATATCATTCACGTTTTGTGCAGTTATAAAGTGTTGTCATTGTCTCTGAAACAATAAGAGCTACGAAACAGAAATACCTTCTGCTGGGGTCCTTCATTTACACGATTGTTCTGTTATTCATAGTGAAGTGTTTCGTAATGGGTTCATGGGATCGCTTTAGTTTATTGACTGTTCCACGCTTTTACGAAGATCGAGAAAACAAGTGCCAAAAAGGATATGTGTGAGTTCTAATTACCATTATATTATTCTTAAAATTCAAATTAAATGTTCGAATGTGTGCGTTATGCTAAGTTTAACAGTCCCTAAACTTACACACTACTTAAACTAACTTATTCTAAGGACAACACACACATACCCATGCCCGAGGGAGGACTTTAACCTCCTACGCGAGCAGCATCCCGAGCCATGACACGGCACCTTAGACCGCGCGGCTACTCTGCGCGGCCTTCTTACAATTATTGGAACACCATACATTGTACGGTAATGAGTACAAAAGCTCTATGCATTTGTAGGAGAAAGTTGGTGATTGAAATCTCATAGAAGAAGCGTGCTACACTGAAAATTCTTGTTTTAATATTTTGCTTCCCCTTCTCATCCCCCTACCGTCTCCGCCCCCTCCCCAACCTATGTAGTAAAAAGAAAAAGAAAAAGAAAAAACCGGAAAACATCCGAGACCTTCGTTCCGCTAATTCACTATACCGCACAATCTGATATCTTTTTTCCAAGTTTTTCAGTGTCCTTCCTCTAAACAGTCAGGTAATAATCGCAACATTGCTCAGCAATACTGCGGAATAGGTGGACCAATTGTAGGGTTTATAGCCTCCTAGGGAGACGTTTTAATCTTCCAATGGTTGCGTCAATAACAGGCGCTTGTTTTATCTTCACAAAAACATGTATATTTCGTAGTTAACGTTGTTTTCAATTGTACCCAACAGAAATTTTGTTAGGTGTATAATCCTTATATTTGTTTTGTTTATCGATTTCTCAAGGACTGACGAAAATTTTCTGGTAATCATGTGGTGAACTATACGCGTATTTATGTTTAGGGTCAATTGTCGAATTTGCATCGTGAAGATATAACTTCAATATCATTTTAAAATTGGCTCTGCTTTTCTGAGGTGCTTACTAGACAGCAGCATAATCTGCACAAATATTTCTCAATTCGATATAGCAGTTTGTAGCTCTGTCAGAGAGTGGGTAAAATGTTACTCTCGCTCCAATTTGTAACTGAGAGCTACTGTCTCTTAATGTTTAAAGAGCGTCGACATTTTCATGAAGGAAGCGAACAGCTGCAGCGTGAATCGCCTCCTCATTGCCCTCGTGAAGGCCGATGCAGATAATTCAGAAAGTAGGGATCGAGAATAATTGTAGTTGCTACGTGAAATTCATCACCCTTGTCTGTAATCATATATGTGATAAGTAAATGACACACCGAAGTTCAATTTTCAGACATTTTAATTGGAATACCACCAATAAGTGAATCTTGAAAGGTTCGTCCATATACATATATATGTGTCGTGACTGTTCTTTCGAAAGAACAGACAGCACATAAATATATATAATTAAGGAGAAGACGAGAAGAACTCCATCGTTCAGCGCAAATGCACACTACGCCTGAATTCTCGAGGTAATCGGCAAAGTGCCACGAGCAGTGAATGTAAATTGGAAACGGCAACTACGTAAGCAGTGTGAGGAAGTTTGAATCTTGTGGGTGACGAGGGGGTGAGAGGAGTCGTAGCCCGTGTCGGATTATTTCTTTTAATCTAGATTCTTCTGTCATTCCAGGAAGCAGTACAACTGTCACCAGACATGATCCACCGTGTTGTCATTTCACTACCATAGTCGTACCAGGAAGATGATTGTCTACAGGCAATGTCTTTCTCGAGTGGTCCAACACCTTAGGAGAACATCTTGTGCACACATTATGCATGGCTCAATTACTTTTCCTACGACGTGAGGTCGAGCATTGATGCATAGTGAGGGAGACGAATGGAATGTTGCACAGATACATGAAGAAAATAAAAGTAATCCACTGAGTTACAGATCCATTGTATTGATATCGACATGTAGCAGGAAGTTTGAACAAATACTTTTTCCAGCGTTAAGAAATATCTAGAAGAATTAACATCAAACCGGCAAAGGTTTCTAAATCTTTACTCTTGTGAGACTTTGGCGATACTATATTTTCATTATCTACTGAGTAATATCAAACTAATTTCATATTTATAGAGTGCCAAAACGATTTTTGGTATCTTCAACGCCGCAGTGGAGTGGCCAAGTGCATTGAGGTGCTATGCTCCGATGCGCGAGGCCGCTCCTCGTCGGGGGTTCTAATCCCCCCCTCGGGCATGGATGTTTGTGTCGTCTTTAGTATAAGGTAGTTCATAAGTAGTTAGTAAGTTTAGGGACTGATAACCCCGCAGTTAAGTCCCTTAACCACTAATAAACTCAGAAAAGCAAAGTCAATTGCGAAATGAATTTGAATTTGCATCTTCATGGCGCAAATGGCAACAATAGACCTTAAACATCAATATGCATTTGGCTCTGACCATAAGAACTCAGTTTCGTCAGCATTCTAGATATCGATAAGCAAAACAAATTTGAAGGTTATACACATAACGAAATTCCTGTGGGTGCAATTAAAAGCGATGTTAACTGTGAATAACATGTTTTGGCGAAGGTAAAACAAACGGTCTGTTATTGACACTACCATTAGGAGATTTGCACGTCTCCTAAGGAGACTGCCAACCCTACAATTGTTCCCCCTCTTATGCAGTACTGCTGAGTAGTGTGCGATTATTACCTGATGGAATAAAGGGAGGACGTCGAGAATGTCGAAAGAATATATCAGATAATAAAACGCACATACGCTATTTGGCACTTGTATTTATTATCATTATTATATATTATATATCATCTATCATCATCATCATCATCATCATCATCATCATCATCATCATCATCATCATCATCAGTAGTAGTAGTAGTAGTATCTCGAGCTTAGTATAAGCGTGGAACAGTCGAGAAACCGAAGCGATTATATGAACCCATTACGAAACACTTCGTGTAAATGAAGGTAATTTCCGTTGTTTACAGACACATTGAAAACACTTTATAAGTACACAAAATGTGAATGATATACTGCAGGTATACATTTGTGTTGTTGCCACCAGAACTGTTTAATTTTACAACATGCTTACATTTGTAAGAACTACATATTTCATTACATCTAGATCTAATGTAGAGCGCTGGAAAGAGAATAATTTTCTGCGTTATATGATTGCTATCTATGTGAAACATGTGGTACTACGTTTATCATGATTCTATTCTTTCACTTCGTTAAATATTTGAATGAAGTGTCAAAATATAACCTGGCTGCTCATTTTATAGCAAAATAGCTCTAGGTGTGGTAGTTTATAATACACGTTAGGGTAGGTTTGCAGAAACTTTTCATACTTGAGTCTCGTATTAGCTGTGGCTTGCGAGCTATGGGCAGGCCGGTCAACCACAGCTGGTGCCAAGGCGAGGCTTGGCGGAAACCAGCCAGTTGGCAGTCGCGGTGGCAGGCAACAGCCCCCAGCACGGCACAAAGCGGGGCTCTGACGTAAATACAGAATGTTTACTTCCTGACTTCATAGTGAGAGCGGAAAGCAGAAATACAAATCAGGCCATCTCACTGTGAGCAATCAACTCGAGATAGAGTCGTCGCATTTACTGAAGAGAAGCTAGTCCGATAGCATTATAGATTGTATGCTGAGATACATAGCGGAAGAATCAAATAATGAGTGATTATGAATAAATTATTAGTCCTTCAAATGTCGTTTTTTTTATCTCATCTCTATTTTCATATTTCATAAGTGAGAGACTGGAAGATCTCTTGGCAACAGAAATAAAATATGTGTTTCTTTTTCCTTTGAGCTACCTTTAAATTGAAGTTTTTTTTAATATACAGTTCTTTTATTATCCTATTTTATTATAAATTTATATACCTAGTGAGTTTTCCGTATCAATATGTGAAAGACATTGAGTAAAGGGAAAAGTATTGAATTAAAGTAGGTATGGAAGTCGGTTCGATTCCCGCCCATGGCACAATTTTTATTTTAACAATTTTCCATATCAATATGTCAAAGACATTGAGTGAGGGGAGAAGTATTGAATTAAAGTTAGTATGGAGTTCTGGGTTGGATTTCTCCCTGTGGTACAAATTTTAATTCAATGCTTCTCCTTTCACTCAAAATTCTATTTTTTATTACATTTATTATACTCAGTCCCCATGCAAATAAGAATAATCCGTTTAGATGGACGCTGTCTAATTTTTGTAATTTCAGATATGTCTCTCTCCTTCCCTCCATCTATTATTGCACCCTCTGTCCTTCACAAAATACGCAAACGATCTTGCATTTATTAATAGTTAATTTCTCTTCTGTTCTCTCTCTCTCTCTCTCTCTCTCTCGCCGCTCTTGCATCATAACCTCAGTTACCCTTCTGGTCGGTTCCCTCACAATACTGTGATAAAATCTATTGGTTTCCGTTGACAGCATGCACTCTCTTAATTTCTCTTTTCGTTACTGTATATCAGTCCTCTCTATGAGACCGTGTTCTTTCATACCCCTTACCTATAATAAATTCTTCGTTCTGTGAAATACAGAGCTCTGGTGTTTCGATTAACCTCTGTTTTCATCCCAACAAACTATATCGTTATATATTTCCCGTTTTAGAAACCGCTTTCTAATGCGTAAACGACGCTCCTTGCTACTTTTAAGATGCGTAATATTTCATTTTTTATGGTAAGAGCTATGTTACATTCTTGAGCGCCGCGCAGAGTAGCTGCGCGGTTAAAGGCATCATGTCTTCAATTGGGCTTCTGCTCGCGTCGGTGGTTCGAGTCCTTCCTCGTTCTTGGGTGTCAGTGTTGTCCTTAAGATAGTTTAAGTAGTGTGCAGACTGATGACGTTAGTAGTTAAGTCCAATAAGATTTCACACACATTTTTCATACAAACTTGAGCGAAATGAGACTATAGTTAAATAAGCATACAGCAACATGTGATACAAAATCACCACAGAGCATGCTAAAACGCAGTATATTGTCATACGCAATGCTACATAATTCTACATACTGTATATAACATTTTGTTATAGTCATAATGGACAAATCACCTGAGGTCATTAGTCCCTACGTAGCCTTACATGCTACATAAATTTACGATAAGGAACACACACACACACACACACACACACACACACACACACACACACACACACACACACACACACACACACACACACACACACACACGAGGAAGGAGTCGAACCTCTGGCTGGAGCGACCGCAACTCCGCGACAAGACGCCTCTGACCGCGAGGCCAAGAAAATTACTGTTACTTAGATATCGCCAAACTACTTTACTTCTCGTACCATGTGTTCTGCACTCCATATTGACGAAAAACATACTACCACATCTGAAAATCGGTAGTTGATCGGGCTGATGCCATCTTCAAAATGTTCAAATGTTTGTACAGCTTATGGGACATAACTACGGCGTCATCAGTCCTTAAACTTACAAACTACTTATGAACTAGCTACTACTAAGGACGGCACAAATATCCATGCCCGAGGAGGGATTCGAACCCCCGACCGTAGTGGCCGTGCTGACCGTGACTGGAGCGCCTCAGTCCCCTCGGCCACCGCGGCCGGCGATGCCATCTTGTAATGGCTAAGATATGGTTTGATTCCTACTGGGGAAACAGTTTTTAACAATCGCAAACATCCCCCTCTGCACCTCCAATAGCGGCAAGTAAGTTAATGTTTGTTAAGCTTATGGGACTTAACTACGGGGTCATCAGTCCCTAGGCAAGTAAGGAATTTAGGACTGGCGTCTTTCAAATCACATTACGCATGTCCATTCGCTACTGACTGGAACAAAGTTGGATTGGTTTTCGTTGTTTCTTCAAAATGCCAAACCCCTCCAGGTCTCTACGAACGGCGCGACCCTAATTACTAGTAAACGAGATTGGGAGTGATGTTACCTAGTCATCTGAGGTCAACGCTGACGATAGGCGCGGGGTTGGAGTCCCAGGCAGCAAAACGTTATTTATTGCGCTACTTCAAAATGTTTGTAAATCTATCGGACTCAACTGCTTCGTTATTAGTTCGTAGCTTACAGAATACTTAAACTAAGGTAAACTAACCTAAGGACAACACAAACACCCAATCCCGTAGGGGGGACTCTAACCCCCGACGGCGAACAGCCGCGCGCACCGCAGCACGGCGCTTCAGCGCGCACGGCTAATCCGCTGCGGCTTGCGCTACTTCTTGCCGAACATATGCACATCCCGCTAATGGTGAGAACAGTAACTATTTCATCTCTTTGCGTATAAATAGCGAATAGAGACGGGGTTGGGTCCCTGCCGGGAAAGAAGTCAACTGTATCGTCATTTCAAGTTCAAATATAGCACTATCTGTGAATTTATTTAATATCTGACGGGTGATCGTGCTTCGTTAACGGTTCATATAGGTACTGTGTTCTATTCCACAATTTTTATGACGTTTGACACCTGTGAGTTGCACTGTATTATATACGTTTAGTGGTTACCTCTCAGAAACAATTTGAACTTCATGCCATTCCTGGTACAATGCTAAAGTTAACCGGGTTCGGACATTGGCCTTGTAAACCGATACCAATGAAAACGTCAATGTCTAACGTCTCTTGATGCCTAATCTAGCCTCGACCAGAAACGCAAGCTTTTTTGGTTAACAGTGCGTTCAAATTCAGAGCACGGACAAAAACATTGTGTCATTGAGTTTGATAAGGTACCCGATTTGTCACTTATTGTAATTAAATTGAATTTACGTTACTCTCTCGACTCTAATACCTTGTATTCCAATGTTTTTTTTAATGACGGTATTGAATTACATGTGGACCGACTGCCATAAGGAGCAATGTTCTCTACTGCTTTTTTGGTACCCATTGTGAATAGTCTAACGACTGTACTCTACAGGGGTTTTGAATGTGGAGTACCCGCAACACAGTTACGTTAGTTGGGTTGCATTCAGGTTGCTGTCAAGTGTACCTAGCAAGGTCGTAAGAGATGGAAAGGAGCCACCGTGGTACAACAACCAAATTAGAAAGCTGCTACGGAAGCCAAGGGAACTTCACTGCAAACATAAACGTAGCCAAAACCCTGTAGACAAACAAAAATTACACGAAGCGAGATGTAGCGTGAGGAGGGCTATGCGAGAGGCGTTCAACGAATTCGAATGTAGAGTTCTTTGTACTGACATGGCTGAAGATCCTAAGAAATTTTGGTCTTATGTCAAAGCGGTAGGTGGAGCGAAACAAAGAGTACAGACACTGACGTAAATGACATTGATACAGAGGATGACACTCTAAAGGCAGAAATACTAAATGTATTTTTCCAAAGCTGTTTCACAGAGGAAGATTGGACCGTAGTTCCTTCCCTAGATTGCCGCACAGATTACAAAATGGCAGATACCGAAATAACTGACAGAGGGATAGAAAAACAAAAACACTCAAGAGGAAAGGCCGCAGGGCCGGATGGGATACCAGTTCGTTTTTACACAGAGTACGCGAAGGAACTGGCCCCCTTTCTCGCAGTGGTGTATCGCAGGTCTCTAGAACAGCATATCGTTCCGAAAGACTGGAAAATGGCTCGGGTCATCCCAGTTTTCAAGAAGGGTCCTCGAACAGATGTGCAGAACTATAGGCCTATATCTCTAACGTCGGTTAGTTGTAGAATTTTGGAACATGTATTATGTTCGAATATAATGACATTTCTCGAGGCTAGGAATCTGCTCTGTAGGAATCAGCATGGGTTTCGAAAAAGGCGTTCGTGTGAAACCCAGCTCGCGCTATTCGTCCACGAGACTCCGAGGGCCATACACACGGGTTCTCAGGTAGATGCTGTGTTTCTCGACTTCCTCAAGGCGTTTGATACAGTTCCCCACAAACGTTTAATGAACAAAGTGAGAGCATATGGTCTATCAGACTAATTGTGTGATTGGATTGAGCATTTCCTACATAACAGAAAGCAGGAGGTCATTCTCAATGGAGAGAAGTCTTCCGAAGTAGGAGTTATGTCAGGTGTGCCACAGGAGTGTCGTGGACCCATTCCTGTTCACGATATATATAAATGACCTTGCGGATAACATCGGAAGTTCACAGAGGCTTTTTGCGGATGATGCTTTAGTAGATAGAGAGGTTATAACACTGGAAAATTGTATTGAAATGCAGGAGTATATGCATCGAATTGACGCATGATGCAGGGAATGGCAATTGACTCTCAATGTAGGTAAGTGTAATGTGCTGCGAATACATAGACAAAGATCCTGTTTGATTTAGATACACTGTAGCAAGTCAGCAACTGGAATCAGTTAATTCCAGAAATTATCTGGGAGTAGTCATTAGGAGGGATTTAAAATGGAACGACCATATAAAATCAATCGTCGGTAAAAAAGATGCCAGACTTAGATTCATTGGAAGAATACTAAGGAAATGCAGTCCGAAAACAAAGGAAGTAGGTAACAGTACACTTGTTCGCCCACGGCTTGAATACTGCTCACCGGTGTGGGATCCATACCAGGTGGGATTGATAGAGGAGGTAGAAAAGATCCAACGGAGATCAGCGCTCTTCGTTACAGGATCATTCGGTAATCGTGAGAGCGTTACGGAGATGATCAATGAACTCCAGTGGAAGACTCTGCAGGAGAGACGCTCTGTCGCTCGGTACGGGCTTTTGTCGAAGTTTCGAGAACGTACCTTTACCGAGGAGTCTAGCAGTATATTGCTCTCTCCTACGTATATCTCGCGAAGAGACCGTGAGGATAAAATCAGAGATTAGAGCCCACACAGAGGCATACCGACAATTCTTTCCGCGAACAATACGTGACTGGAATAGGAGGGAAAAATCGATAATGGTACTCAAGGTACCTTCCGCCACACACCGTCAGTTGGCTTGCGGAGTACGGTTGTATATGTAGGTAGATGTAGTTGTCAGGAAAGGTACTGGTGCAGGAATCAATGGTCAGCTAAATCATTTCTATAGATATTAGTATTACAAGTTGTATTGACTAAAAATACAATGATACTCAACTTTAGAACATATGTCTGTCTTCTCTCTTCTTGCTTCTGGCGGGGTCTTCCATATGATGCTAGCTGCGCTGAGACCTAGTTACTGCTTCGCTCGTAGCCGAGTTCTGACTTACTAACTGCCTGCGTTCTGACTAGTAACTGACAGGCCGCCCAGACGTATGTCGGCCTAGATATAGCCGCTTGTAGAGGACGCGCGTCTTCAGTTACTCCCTTCACAATGCGCGGCGCCTGCTTGCGATTGGCTCAATGTAATAACTAACTACTATGTTGGCTCTAACTTAACCTACAGTCGAATCCGGTTGTTGCGCCCAGTCCCCCCAGGACCAGAGCATGGCGGATTCCGCCAGAGAACTGGCGGGCGGACCACACCCCGGCGGCATGGCTCTGGGCGCAGGTCATGTCCGTGTGCACACTTTACCCTCTTCCTAAAACGACATAGATATGTCGGATAGGGACCATGGCTGGTGAGAAAGTGTATCAATCCACGGTTGGGTTGGAAGTGTTTCATTGTCAATCGTTCCTGCACACTCGGCAGAAGCTCATAGGTTCTCCTACCGGTTTCATCCTGTTCCCACACCTCTTGCCACAGCTCTTCACCTTTCCTTTTTATAGATGACTTCCCTTGGAGAGGTTCACCCAAGATATCTGCAACCATGTCATGGTTTCCTCTTTGCACCCAGTACCAGGCTGCATGCTCCCCGATTTTTATATCCAAGGGGTGAAGACCCATGAGCACGAGAAGTGCCCCTCCAGGAGTCGTCCTGTAAGCGCCCACCAAGTGTAGCAAGATATTTCTCTGTACTCTTCTCATCGCCATAGCAGGCACAACCCGGGTGAGCCTGTGGGTCCAGCTGCCGGAACCATAGCCCATATTGTATACGAGTATACTGTTATGATAGAGCTTTATGAGGCTGGGCGGGAGGTGAAACCTCTGATGCCCAATCCCAGTAAGCCTATGCTCCTCCAGGCTATCAACATTTAGACGATAGTTGCTCAGACACAAAAATGCGCAAGGGGTGTGAAGAAACATTTAAAATGCTGAAAAGTGCATTGCTTTCTCAAGCGTTCCTTATGCAATACGATCCATTCGATGCACTAATGTTTGCTGTAGATTCCTTGCCCCGTGAAATCGAGGTGGTTTTATCCCATAAAATTGATTAATTTGAGAATCCTGTTGCTGTTAATTCCAAACCGTGTACATCACAAAAAAATTAGGCATCTGGAAAAAAGCACCAGATATCGCATATTGTGTGTCAAAATTTCGTAACTATCGGTAGTGTAGAATTTGTTTTCTTAAATTAGAGGCTGTTCACCTCTCATTCCACTGTTTTATCCGTGAAAGCGAATTCTCGGCCACAGAACACAATCTACATTTTTGGTAGCTTCTTCCGTCGAACTATCATTACGAAATTTTGTATCGCTCTGTGGCACAAAATAAAAATGTTGATACACTTTCTCGATTTCTGAATCGTTCGACGAATTAGAACATTACTGCCAGTATATTGATTCATATTTGGAAGCACTGGCTTCCTGTCCTATTTATTCACTGCAAATTTCCCATGCCACTAAACACAATCTAATATTGAGATTATTGAAACAATACATTCACATATACAGTCCGCGTTGGAAATAAGAATTTCTGATCCTCTTGTGTGCCGATATTTCGTGCATCTTAACAGTTCAACTCTGCTTAACGATGTGGTCCTGTTTCACACTCCTAATGAGCAGACAAGTGCTCATCCCCGACCCATTTAAGCACCAAATGTTAAATATTTTACACAGAGGCTACTGGGAAATTGTACACACGAAACATTTCTCGCGTCAGCATTGCACGTGGCTTGCATTAGACAAACAGACAACGTCAGACTGCGCTCTGTCACACATGCGCAATCAGTTCGCTCCACGCCAAGAATTTTTATCCGGTTCACGGTCTAATACGCTACGGCAACGCCTGCATATCGACTTTCCTGAGCCATTTTTGTAGACTCGGTCGTTTATCGGTGACGCTTACAGTAAGTATCCTTTTGTTATTTCAATGCTTTCGACGCATGCCACCAGCACTCTCGAAGCACTTGTATCAATATTTTCATTAGAAGACATTGCCACAAGCATTAGAGTCTGACAACGGACAACACTTTTCTTATGACCAATCGGTCCACTTTAGGTTACGGTAGTAACACTAAAAGTGGAACTTTACCATCATCTTTTTAAGGCTCGATATTTAAATGAAAATAACGGCTTAACCGTTAATCTGACACGAAAATTGAGTAACCGAATTTGTAGAGGAGAAAATTCTGAAAAAATTTGCTCTATTATATTTTTTGTTATATCTCCCACCGTTACAGAGATATTTGCAAAAATAACGGCGATTTGACACCGTCACTTGATTTTACGCAAACCAGGCGTTCGCAGATGTCACGTCACATTCCTCGCCCAGAACTCTCTCTGGTACATAGTCCCTTCACCACTCTTAGCTGAATCGGCCATGAAAACTCATGCAACCTCAATTTTCCCTTGAACTGACCTACCACCTATCTGACCATTAGCAGTTCTACAGCGATGCCAACACTCCCTCAAAGGCGGAAACTTAGATACCCGTTGATACTTTAAATACCAATCGTAATCCAAAAAGCAGAAACTCCCAGAATCAAGCAAACAAAGTGGTTCTTGATTGAGTAGACCACATATGAAAGGAAGCCCCAAACCACTGACTGCTCTGATATGATTGCATCTTTTCGGGAGACGTGACATGGCACTCCCAGTGCCTCGCATCTGGCGTCATCTATTGAAACCCTTCTTAACGGGACAGTCCTTTACAAAATGGCCTGACTCGCGACACCGAAAACAAACCCGTTGGCGAGACAAGGCGCTGGCGCTTGGTCCCTTACCGACGTACTTATCACTGGATGTAGGAGGAGCTCGTCTTAACGAATCGCGTTTCTGATCGGCGAAACGAATTCCCTCTATTCTTGAGACTAGCCCTTCCAATTCAGGAATGTTGCTGGTCGGTGTGAGAAGATAAGACGCGACCTGTCATCAGGTTTCATTTCCTCCGAAATATCTACTTTTTCTTGTTCGGTCATGTCCACCTCTAATGCCGAAATGGCCGTACGCACTGCTTCAATATATTGTTCCAGCGTTTCCTCATGTGACTGCACCCGTGAAAGATATTTACTTATTAATTCCTGCTTAATCCGCTGGGGTACTCTACTTTGAATTACCCTTCTCCGCAAGTCACCCAGAGTCCCTTTACTATGTAAATCACCAGAAATGATTTGGCTCAATGCACCCTGGGCTAAGAGGTACAGCAGCTGTAGGATGACGCTGTGCGCCACCCCAAGCGCATCAGCCTGGGTTTCAAATTTAACTGAAAGCCACAATAATTCCTCGATCTGTTCTAGATCTGATACTCCCAATTTATTTACTCCCTGAAACAGATGCATGATCGGATTAGGCAGCCGAGCAAATGGTTCAGAGATCATATGAGCGCCGGCTCATTGGAAGACTTCCCCCATCTGTTTGATCTCTGGAATTAACTCAGCGTCCTCCTGCTCGCCAGTATCAACGTCAGACCACCCTAAGTTGCCAAGTCGCCACTGTAACTCCAAGGCCTCGGTGAGCAAATGTCTTATAAGAGAATCCTGTTCTTTCGAAGTCTTAATTTGTTTCAGATCCATGATTCGGTTTATCCAATGACTGATTTGTGCCTGCACCCTATAAACTTGTTTATGGGAGGGATTGCTAGATTCAAGTAGGGTCACATTCTCGTGCACACGAGAGAGACCCTCTGTACATACATTAATAGTCGCACATACCTCGCCCACAATGCTGTCCGTGATGAAAATCGGGTAATGCAATGCGTTCCGCAGGCGTGTAACGAGGTCAGCTACACTTCCCTCTCCGGACTGCCCCCTGATCTGCAATTCGTAACTGAGCTGCTTACGTTTCAAACAACCAATACCCAGGCAGCCTCTCGGTTCCATCTCAAGATAGTCTAACCTAAAACAGTAAAACGGTAGACTACACAAAACAAAGAATATTACGTACTAAATACTAATACAATTGAACAATGTCCGAGAAAGGTACACCTCGGGCTCCCCAGAGGACAACCACGCTCTGCTACCAGTGAAATCTGCATCAGCACAACTGGCTGGTGAGTAGGAGGACCTGGCATAAATAAAATTTTCTCTAACATTGTTCACAAAGCTTTATTATGATAAAAATTAAAATGTGACGTTACTATAGCAATAAACAAAGACATTCACTATATAAACAGGGCTTGGCAAGAATTGAACCACATTCATTAATTTATACCAAGTTAGGTTTACAAACTTATGTCCCCAAGCAATAATGAAAATCAGTTAAAGAAAATACGGAATTAATCACTAGAACAAATTGTATTAAAATTACGGATGGGTCGAACCCCAGTTTTACCGAATCGAATCCGAATACCGTATCTTAAATATAACATGCGCCGAATCCCGAACCCGAATCGAATCTCTAACCCAAATAATCTGTCAACTCAAGTATATGTATTTAAAAAGAATTACTACCCTATAACAGCCAGTGATGAAGATAAAGCCTTCTGTGATGGATCTCAAATGACAATATTACAGTAAAAATTAAGAAATTTCCATTTGAGTTTTTATTTTCAATTTTAAGAATTTTTTAATACGCCTTATCCTCTTAAAAGAAATTTTTATGAAACATTGAGATATATGTTGTTTAGATGCTCTAAATGACAATAAGAAACTCTTCACTCTATTACCAACTGTTTCATTTTGATGAAATAAAAAATAATTGCAGAATGAAGACTTACAAAGGAAAGAATTACTTTCTTTTTTCTTCAAAGGTGAAGAAAAAAAAATAAAACCTGAAAATGTGAGTAGATATTTGGGAAGTTTGAAAAATAGGTTCTTAAAAAATAGGATGTGTAAGTGTTTAATGACTTTCTAGTCACTTATATAAGCCGTTATAAAATTTAATATACATCCAAAGCTAATTTATTTTGTTGGTTAAATTGTAAGACGCTTCTCGCCGGGCTGCAGTGATTATGTTGGCACCAATGGTAATTACGGCAACTCAGATGACCAATGTTTTTTGTGGCAACTTCAATTAAAAAAATATATTTTTTCTGAACGGGCAAGGGTACATACAAGAACCTGCCAACCATAGAGCAGGTACAGTGTTAATTCAGCTGCGACTGAAACGAGCAGCAATAACACTCTCCTCGCGAAAAATATTAACGCAATTCTACACTTCATTGTTCATCTGTTGCCAACATAAGAACTAAAGCCCGACGAGAAGCGTCGTAAAATTTTACCGAATGAAGTGTAGAATTGTCCGTTAAGAAAAAAAATAGTTTTAATTGAAGTTTTCACGAAAAAACATTTATTGGTCATCTGAGTTGCCGTCATTACCATTAGTGCCAACATAGCCACTGCAGCCCGGCGAGAAGCGTCATACAATATAACCAGATTTATTGAAACAGGCGTCAGAGTTTATTGAATTGACGTTATCCAGCCTCAATGGCGCACGATTAGAACTTTTTTCCCCACATACGGTAGTAAATAACTTTCTTCTTTAAATCCTAGTGCTTCTCTAAGGTTCACATACCCCAGCACTTCACAAAATTCGACGAAAGAATACGCGAAATTAGAATGAGGCAACTTATGCAAGAATCGTAGGTGATGTCCTAGGAGCCGCGTCACCGAATGAAGCGGCAGTGCGATAGATATATATCGGATGGTGTTGCATATAGAAATGATAGGTCTGTGCGATAGGTATCTAAGAAGCGAATGTCATGATTTTAAAGGATATGTTTAGTCAGGAACCTAAGAGTACAACGTAACTTGTGAGTGAACAAGTTTTACTCTTAGGTTCCTGCCTAGCCACACCCTTTAAAATCATGACATATTCGTAAAAATCATAACATTCGCTTGTTCGAATACTGGTACCTGTAGTTTAGTTTAACGACCATAGCTTTGACTGAAAAGTTCATTGACAACGAATTAAGGCCGATTCACACTGTCCGTCACGTCAACGTCACGTCACGGATCCGTCACATCAAGTTGTATTCACACTGTCCGTCACGATAATTCGCTTTTTCCAGTACTCCATGTTGAAAGTGAGGTTATGAGTGGCGACGTGTTAAGGAGAAAGTCATAATACTGTAATAGAAGAAACAACGCTAAATGTTATTGATTGCCAAAATCAACTTTACAATGTGTGTTTTGGGCTAACTGAATGTGGTAAAGAGCTCGGAACTGAAACATGTCAAAACATCGACATCTATTTTAAAGCGAAAAAAATAAAGTTTCTTGCTACTGCTAGCGGAGCAAGAGTTGAATGTCTGATATATATCGATTGTATTGCCGTTTCATTCGATGTATACGGTTCCTAGGAAATTACCTGTTACCAACGTGACCTGCTACATTTGAAGTTGAGCAATACTAAAGTATATTTGTTCAGGAAAGCAGATAGAAACAAAATACATTGCTTCTTGAAAGACAGCTTCCACTCGTTTCTAACACTAAACGTAGGTGTAGACCAGATGTGGCTCAAATTCAAAGAAGTGGTATCGACAGCAATTGAAAGTTTTATACCTAATAAATTAATAAAAGAAGGAGGCGATCCCCCTTGGTACACAAAACAGGTTAGGACATTGTTGCAAAAGCAAAGGAAAAGGCATACTAAATTTAAACGAACACGAAATCCCCAGGATTTGCGATTGTACTCAGAAGCTCGAAATTTAGCGAGGATTTCAATGCGAGATGCCTACAACATTTATCACAACGAAACTCTTTCTCGTAATTTGACTGAAAACCCAAAGAGATTTTGGTCATATGTCAAATATACTCGGGGAAAGTCAAACAATACCTTCACTACGTGATAGTAATGGCGATCCTGCCGATGACAGCGCTACTAAAGCAGAGTTACTAAACTTAGCCTTTATAAACTCATTCACCAAAGAAGACGAAACCAATATTCCAGATTTCGAATTACGAACAGATGCCGTAATGAGTAACATAGAAGTAGATATCATCGGAGTAGTGAAGCAACTAAAATTACTTAATAAGAACAAGTCTTCTGGTCCGGATTGTACACCCATTAGATTTCTATCTGATTATGCTGAAGCGACAGCTCCTTACTTAACAGTCATATACAACCGCTCTGTCAGAAGGATCTGTACCAAAAGATTGGAAAGTTGCACAGGTCACACCTATATTCAAGAAAGGCAGTAGGAGTAACCCACTAAACTACAGGCCTATTTCATTGACGTCAATTTGCAGCAGGGTTTTGGAACATATTCTGTATTCAAATCTTATGAATTATCTCGAACAGAACGATCTATTGACCCAAGGTCAACACGAATTTAGAAAATATCGTTCATGCGAAACACAACTAGCTCTATATTCACACGAAGTGATGGGTGCTATCGACAAGGGTTCGCAAATCGATTCCGTATTTCTTGATTTCCAGATAGCTTTTGACACCGTACCTCACAAACGGCTTTTAATCAAATTGCGTGGTTATGGTATATCGCCCCAAATTTGCAATTGGATAGGGGATTTCTTGTCAGAGAGGACAGTTCGTAGTAATCGATGGTAAGGCATCGACTAAAACAGAGGTGATATCGGGCGTTCCAAAGGGTAGTGTTATTGGTCCTCTGCTATTCCTTATTTACATAAACGATTTAGGGGAAAATCTAAGTAGCTCTCTTAGGTTGTTTGCAGATGACGCCGTCATTTACCGTCTAGTAAAATCTGAAGATCAAAACCAACTGCAGAACGATCTGAATAAGATATCAGTATGGTGTAAAAATTGGTATTTGACTCTAAATAATGAGAAGTGTGAAGTCGTCCACATGAGTACGAAAAGAAATCCGTTAAACTTTGTTTACAACAAATCAATCAAATGTGAAGGCCGTAAACTCCACAAAATACCTAGGTATCACTATTACTTCAGACAAACTGGAAAGAACACGTAGATAATATCGTGGGAAAGGCGAACCAGAGAGTGCGTTTTATTGGCAGAACCCTTAAAAGATGCGACAGAACTACTAAAGAAACTGCATACACTGCGCTTGTCCGTCCATTTTTGGAGTATTGCAGCCCAGTGTGGGATCCTTATCAGGTGGGTTTAACGGAGGACATCGAAAGAGTCCAAAGAAGGGCAGCTCGTTTCGTATTGTCGCGATACAGGGGAGACAGCGTTACGGAAATGATACTGGATCTGGGATGGGAATCATTACAACAACGGCGCTTATCGCTGAGGCGTGGGTTACTTGCGAAACTCCAATCGCCAACATTCTCCTCGGAATGCGAAAATGTATTGTTGACTCCCACTTACATAGGTAGAAATGATCATCAGAATAAAATAAGAGAAATCAGAGCTCGAACAGAGATTCAGGTGTTCATTCTTCCCGCGCGCTATTCGAGAATGGAATGGGAGATAAATAGTATAATTGTGGTTCGATGAACCCTCTGCCAGGCACTTAAATGTGATTTGCAGAGTATCCCATGTAGATGTAAAGTTCTATTTTCTTCGTTGAATGGTGTGTTATAATTCAATAGTCGAAAATGAAGTGGAAATTAGTCTACTTCCTTTTTATTTTTACGAGTGCAAAAGTTTTAGCGGCAGTATTTACATTTGCGCCTACGAAGCAAGCCACTCGCTACGTTTACATTTAACATCTTCCGGAAGACGAAAACCGATTTTCGTAAACCGTTTTCCGCTTTTGGAGTGTTTACATGACCAACCAAAAGCGGAATTGGGAAATCTGTTTACGAAATCCGGTTTTGGAAGCCCATGTAAGCGGGGTGTGTGTAGCACTGCTTAGTCGAGACGGAAAACTTACTTGTTGCGGCTCCTAGTGCCCCTTTTTCAGAACTTCGTTTTGTACTCTATTTAACCCCGTTTCATGACGTCACGTCTTTCTGCGGATCTATGAAACAATGTAAACAACCCAAACGAAAGAGCACTTATGCAAAGTTAACTAAAAAATTCCTAATTTAAGGTTTCCATATAGACTTTGGATTCGGGATTCGGTAGTATTCGGCCATTATGCATGGAATCTCGAATCCGAACCCAGTGCGCTAGATTCGGCCGAACCACTCAGACATAACCCTAATTAAGATAAAGGCAACTTCCAAACAACATTTCCGAGATTTATCAAAACATCGCCAGTACCATTTAGGAAGAAATTTAAGAGTACTAGATCGTGAACACAGTTTATAAATACTCAAAGGTAGTAACCCGAGGTACAGTTTAACGATTGAATTCATAAAAACAAATCATTAAATTAGAAATCAAATTCATAATTTGGCTCAGGCACTCAAAACAATGTAACATTAGCTAATACACAGAAACCAGAGTATACAATTACAAGAACTCAACTGGTGTCATTTAAGGAAGATTAGGTACAACCATCTTATTCCTCGTTAAGTTACACTTAGTCCACATGGGCCCCGGTACCACCCCCCCCCCCCCCCCCCCCACGAACATTGATCAATAACCAGGACAGTCAGGATTTCCGGAAACCTGGTCAAGAACAGACCAAGACTTCGGGTGAGAATCTGTTAGGTACTTCACATAACACATGACAAATTTCACACTGCAATTACATAATCAGCGCATTATCTGACAAGGAATAATACACAAAGGCCACACAGAACAAAATATTTATCCGCAGACGGGGTTGGAATGTTCGCTAAATGCTGCTCCCGACAACCGGGTAGAAGCCTATGATCATCAAACACAAGGAACCGGCCGCTGAAAGACACAAATTTTGAAGTAAATCTAAATTACAGTTAGCGCTTTCCAACCCGTCTACAATTAGCATGCTATCCTATTCCACAACACCCTCCAAAAATAACAAGGAATTACAAATCACTTTACAATATCCGCCCATTTTTCAAATGGCAGTACCAATTCACTCTTAAATACTACAGTACTTGACGAAATTTCCGAGACACCTTCACAAGTAATCCATGTTTAGCAGAGAATCGGAATGAGGCAAGGTTTATGGAACTCTCTTAATAAGTACACACCAAGCCTGACTATACCATCAACAAAAATCCTAAATCTTTATGTGCTTTAAGATAAACAGAAACGCAGGCACTGGTTTCAAATATATGTAAAGCTGTCAACCCATTCAAACAACATCGTACTGAGAAATGCCACTGCACAAAATATCTTTCAAGGTTCACGTTACCAGGGCAGAAGATATTTAAACGAAGCTACTTATTGGTACTTTTTTGCGAATACAGGCACAGCTGCAACCAAACTTACTAACTAAATATTTACAGAAGACTGGCTTTAGCGAGGTGGCACTATGAAACTGTTACTTGCCAACACTAACACCACTGTCATCAAACTCGCTAAAAGGAATAGAATCATAAAAGTAGCTTTCAAATGTTCAAATGTCTGTAAATCTATCGGACACAACTGCGTCGTCATCAGTCCGTAGCTTACAAACTACCTAAACCTAGTTAAACTAACCTACAGACAAACACACACACACACACACACACACACACACACACACACACACACACACACACACACACACACACACCCCAGGGAGGACTCGAACCTCCACGACGAGCAACCGCGCGCTCCACAGCGAGGTGCTTTAGACCGCTCGGCTACTCCACCGCGGCAAAGTAGCTTTAACTTTCAATTCACTTCAAACTTCGTAATATGAAAGTGGCCGTTGATAACAGACAATGCTTAACACACATGGAACAACCGGCGAGCAGTACACAATGCCACAAGTTAGAATGTCAGTTTCTCACCAGATGAACTTGTTTAAGAGCCTCCCGTGTCACCGACCGGCAATTCAGACCATCCAAGGTGCGCTTAATTCCCGTAGCTGTTCCATCAACCAGCAACAGCGACTGCACCATTAGACTCCGGCCCCGTGCCAGACACTCCAAGACACATTTCCGTGTTCTTCCTGGTAGGTCACACGCGTCGTACTCACTCCACTCACAGGACAACGGCTTCGAAGCAGCCCCAGAGCCCAACTGTCCATACGAGTCTCCACGCCCGATATTTCAAATGTGAAAATCCCGCCAAATGCGACTTTCAAAGATCCTCGCGTCAGGCCGCGAGGATCGATAGCGGACGTATATCGATGGGCCCTGGCTCTAGCGCGTCTGTGGCGCCAGCAACACATGTGAGCCGGCACGGCTCATACACTGTCTTGCTTTCTGTATTTCATGATTTTCTTATTATAACCTACGCTTTGTCATTTGAAAGCAAAATCTACGTTAATAGCACAAAAGAAGCCGTTTGTAATGTAACTTTAATTACAAATAAACCGTTCAACTTACACGAAATGTAAATAACCGAATTTATAGACGAGAAAATTCTCTATCGTATCTCGTATCGTTTGAGAGATATTTGCAAAAATAATGGCGATTTGACACCGTCCACTGAATTAACGAAAACCAGCCGTTCGGAGATGTCACATGGCATTCCAGGCGAACTCTGGATTCCGCCATCTTGCGTTGCGTATTTCATGATTTTCTTATTATAACTTAAACGTTGTCTATTCAAGGCAACGGAGCACTAAAGAATTAACAAAAACACGTCGTTCTTAGTACGATAAATTATAATCTAGTGTGTAAAATGCGATATCAGCAGTTAACAACTCCCATCAAAAGTAAGAGAATTAAGGAACACGCCGGCCGCGGTGGCCGACGGGACTTAGGCGCTTCAGTCACGGTCTGCACGGCCACTACGGTCGGTGGTCCGAATCCCCACTCGGGCATGGATATTTGTGCCGTCCTAGTTCGTAAGTAGTTCATAAGTAGTTTGTAAGTTTAGGGACTGATGACCCCGTAGTTAAGTCCCATAAGCTTAACAAACATTTGAACATTTTGTAAAACAGGGCAGCACCTTTCCCACCACAGTCCATCGGCGAAGTTTCTTTAGAAGGTTCAATACGCATAAGTTACAAGTGAGTTTCGCACATTCAGGGGAAAAAATTCACTGCTCATATTGATCAGTTCATATCGAACTTCATATGCTGCTGAAACTTCATCAATGTAATGTCATCGCGGGAGAGGCCGTGGAACCTTATTACATTATCTTCGCCCACGTCACTCTGACCGTCTTAAGATTTCACGACGAAGTTTCATCGCCGGCCGCGCTGGCAGAGGGGACTGAGGCGCTCCAGTCACGGTTTGCACGGCCACTACGGTCGGGGGTTCGAATCCCCCCTTGGGCTTGGATATTTGTGCCGTCCTTAGTGTTAGCTAGTTCATAAGTAGTTTGTACGTTTAGGGACTGATGACCCCGTAGTTAAGTCCCATAAACTATACAAACATTTGAACATTGATTGGAGATAAGTCCAAGAAGCTCTGTAAACATTTGAACAAATTTGAAGTTTCGTCCGAATCATAGACTTCAGTACAGACTTAACAAAGTCACATTTTTGGGAATGCGGCGTTGTACACGTATCAGCTTGCAGAGCGTATTATACTATTTGCGGCATCACAGGCACCCAACAGCGTCATCAAAATCAGTTAGGTCATCGAGAATCCAGTGATGCACCTTCCAACAACACAGAGAAGACTTGAGAGCTGTCGTGTAACGTCACATATAGCAGGCCGCGACAACGTGGCTGACTGTTTCGTTGCGGCCGGCCGGCCAGTCTACTCCGAGGCCTACGAGAAAGACAAGTCCCATCGCAGTCGTCATGCCACATAAGCAAGGTAGCTCCGAGCCGGCGCGATCGCTAGCCGATTGGCCGGCTGCTGGGCACAGCCCACTGCCGCATAGCGGGCAGCCACTGAGCTAGCGATCGCGCTGGCTGGGAAATACCTTGCTTACGTGGCATGACGACTGCGCTGGGACCTGTCTTTCTCGTAGGCCTCGGTCTACTCTGTGCGACGTGGCAAGACTGTGCCCAGACATTCTCTCTAGAGTGTTGCTTGCGCCGGGTTTTGGGGCAGTTTCACCCGCGTTCTCACGACGCAGTATCAGGGCACGGGGTGGTCTGCGCGAGATTGTGGTACTTGCACGGGGGGTTGGAACAGTTGTGAGAAGTCACACTTGTGCTGAGTCACTCTTATAAGAAGATCCCGGTGAGCAGGTAGCAGGCAGTCTACAGGAACACCAAGAACCTGTTACCCGGCCAGCGACGCTTCTCTGTGGATATTGTCCAGGTCCAATGTTTTCCATTTCCTGCGATGCGATAGTTATATCGCACATCCGTGTCATGGTAACGATTTTACGAAGTCTGAGCTTATTTCTTCTTCCTTCTTGTGTGGCTTTTCACACTTACAAAAATATTTTGCAATTAATTTGCAGCTTCGTCCAGAATTTAAATATAGCAACCTTAGGCTGAAATCGTAATATTTTCAGTCGTGGTTACAACGTTTGTACGGAATGATTCGTTTAGCCGACTTTGCGTTATCTTAACCGACGTTACGTTGATTTGCACCATTTCGAATAGTTATGATGTGCATTACGCAATTTGTTTATTTAAATGCGTGTCAACGCCTTTGACAATTTCTTCTACATCACAATTTTTGCGCGTAGGCGAGGAAAGAATTTGGATTGACATCAATTTCGTGATTTTTTAAAGTCTATCCTTAGTCTCGTCCGTCTCACGGATTTTTTTCTTTTCTTAACGATATTTAAAATAAGTTTGTCTTAGTATACTGCATCTGCTCGAGGACATTTCCCATAATCAGTAAATTATTTTATTAACTTGTGATTCTAGCCTTTAGAAACGTTGCTAATGCGGCTATGCCTTTGAGTGCAATTCCACCTATCCGCTCGGATGTATTTGATACTTATTAGTCTACAAAACAGCCGTATAAGTCACTCTTGAAGGATATGGTTTTCAGACGCATTCTCCAGAACACAGGCTAACAATTATCAAATATTCCCAGGGAATAGACATTAACAGATTCAACTAATTTGTTCGTTTCCATCTAGGAGGAAACAGTGCCAGTATCTTGAACACGTTTCCACAAAGACTGATTAACGTAAGAACTAAATCTAATAACATCGTGTTTCCGAAACAAACTTTTAACTGCCTGGAAGAGAGGAAATTAAAGGTTCCTGCAGCTTTGCACGAAGGCATGTAAGTTTTAGTACATTTAAAACGTTTTCTGTTTCTCGTTTTCTGTACTCCAGAAAGGTGTAATGTATCTCTTTCCTTCCAATAACTTGTGACTGCAGTGAAATAACAAGTACATTCAAATCTCCCTGGTCAAAATTTCGAGTTTGAATGCCATGATGTTTCATTCTGTTAACGAGTAGCCACGAAGTGCTAAATAATGGATTAAAACTGGCAATATATTGAACATCTATTGCAGAAAATTCATTCATAAGGGTTAATATTGATGATAAAAAATTGGCACTGAGTTTAGAAAAACATTCCTTCAAAAAATGTATGAATGTTACTACAACACATACAGCGATTTATATTTAACGGCTCCGTAACGTTTTCTCTCCCTGCTTATATGAGGCTTCTTCTCGTAATTTCAACACCAGGATAGCCTTTTTCTTGAATTTTCTGAATAAAATATACTCACAGTTTCTTGAGGGGGAGCAGTGGTAAGGACGTCTGATAGCAGGCCACTGCCTATTTCATTAGAGGCTTTTGACTGTACTGATAAAGAGTTCAATCTATTCCCTTACTTATATTTACACAGTCAACAGGTAGAGTAATTAATATCCGGCGATTGACTGTCAACTGTTTTGCTTCAGTTTTCCTGGAAATCTTGCAACTTGTTTTTCCCTCTTTGAGTTTATGCCAAGTTCGGAGTAGAAATGGTTCTGCTTGATGGTGATAGAAGTAAGATAGTATCTTTTGCATCTTTCCGTATTTCAAATTTGTCTTAACCATATTTTTAATTCTAAAACAGCCAAATCGTATTGAGATCTCAGAGGAGACATTCCAAATGTTTGAAATAGTCTTTAATTTTTCAATTGAATCTTTTGAGTGGAGTCTCCCGTTAAAATTAAAAGTATCTGCTTTTAAAGAAATGAAAGTTGCATGACGGTCGGGATAGTAACTACAAAACTTCAGACACCTCAGCATGTTCATGCAAGATGCCTAATATGTTTATTATGTGCGAAGGTGTCCCGATATGAATAGAGTTCTAAATGAAATGCTCTGAAGATACATGACTTAAGAAAATCATAGTCATATGGTAGCAAAGAAATAAACGTCTCAATAACTTCCCATACATTTTTTTTGTTTTTTGTTTTCAGGAGGCACACTCAACGAATTAATCTGTAATTAGATCAAGTTACTATACTGCTCTTCATCTTGCAAAGGGTCGTGTAGTTTCACTGATTTTCGTGTTATACTGTCAGTATGAAAACTCGTTTACAGGTAAAAGTTTGTGTGATTAGTTTGATACCAAAATTAGTGTCGTAGACTTATGTGTCCTCTCTGTAAATTTGCATCATGAGTATGTCGAAGTTGAGACTTACATGTACATGTTCCTTTCCGCATTCGCCCGCAGAGGCTCATGGGCTGATTTCAACTTAACAGCATGTCTTCGAATTAGCATTACTGGAATAGTTGTATCATACATTAATCCTTTAGTGAAAAGGAAAATAAGTAATATTGGTTGACATTCTGTGTTTTTTGTTTAACGTTCAAATAAAACTAGAGGACCCGTACTAATGCTTCGCACCGTTATTGGAATGAAAAAAAAAAGTAAAAAATAAATAAATTAAAAAAAATGGCAGTACAGTGGAATGTCTACGCAGAGCATTCTTCAGAATCAATCAATGCAAGTGTTTAAAAGCGAAAATGAAAAAGCTTGTTCCGCTGAGTGTTATTAGAATGGTTAATAAATGACCAAATTTTTGGTTCCAGACAGTGGTATTTTGATCTGTTTCACAACCTAAGTTTTCTTGAATGACCAATTTTTGTTCTCTCTTCCTGTGAGGAGGTTTCCCTAAGTTTATTCTGTTATTTGTCCTTTGATTAGATATTGGTGGTGCGTTTACTTCTTCCCCTCTTATGGAGAGATTTTATATCCGCCTAAACCATGACGTTGTTGGTATACGAGAATATCCTAAAAAAATAGTAGTATAGGTTCTAAACATGTTTTATTGTTTGACAACTATTTTCCATTATAGAAAATGTTTTTAACTAACTCGCCGTAGAGTTCTTTTTATCCTTATAAATTATGGTAACTTCTGCGGCCATACATAGAGGGCGCCTATGCTACGCCTAAGTTGCTCAATAGTATACTTTCCATTCAGTGGTATTTCCCTGTGATCCATCGAGCTAGCAACTTATGTTACAAGTACAGCTGATATTGACCGTTAATGTATTATGAGTTTTTACATGCATCTTTTTCCGTTCTACATTCAGGAGAGGTATGTACCTTATAATTGTAAATCCCAGATTTTTTTTTTTAATTTTTGGTCTTTGTAACTCTTTTTGCCTATATATACTGTATCCTATGTATCCTGTACTTTCTAACCAGGCGCTCTGATGATGGGCTGGGCCCAAAACGCGTCAGCGTAAAGAGAAAAATAAAGGATTTCACAACACCTACAACTCCTTCATTACTGCAGGCAATCAGATTTTTTAGAATGCTTTTGTTGTTAGATCAAAAAGAAGTACGTACCTTAATCAGAACCGAATTATCGTAAGACTAACCGATTAAAATATTCAGTGCAAGGACAGAAGGACACCGCGTTTGAATAAAAATAAAGGATGGAGAGACTTAAGCTAATTTTGAAACTTGATGCAAATCTGCGAACGAATACCTTTCGTTTAAAGCAAAAATGAAGGAAATCAGTCAGGTAGAACGGCCTGACCGACTGCTTTAGTTTACAGCAAGGACATTCTCATAAGTACAGAAAAAGGAAGGCGAGGGTTATGTAAATTCTGATAATTGATGACAAATCTGTGGATGAACAACTATCGCTTAAAACAAAAATGAAGGAAATAATCCCCGTAGTTTGGTCTGGCCGATTGACTTAATTTTCGTAGATTCTTTTAATATATAAGATACGATGCAAACCCGGCGTTGCAAGGGCATTTGTTTATTTATTCCTGCCATTTTTCAGGTATATATTCATTTGTATACGGGCTGTATGTCTGTAAAATATCTTTGGAATACAGTTAGTAGTAAAGAAGTAATTGATTAAAACTCGATGCAGGATGGAGTGGTTTTCCATGAAGGTTACTATTTATGTGCTCATAACTCATGAACTACGTGTCGTACTGTAACTCAGTTTAGAAGGTACATTCAACTATATAAGTGAATACTGTCTGTAAAATTTCCTGACGCTACAATTTGTAGTGTTCAAATTATAAATTGTAACGTCATACCGGGAGCAGTAGTTTTACTCCATAAACAGCGGAAAAGTAGTAAGCGAGAAACTTTTTCCTTTCATCATTTTACTATGGGTGCCAGCGAGAAAAAGTTTAATAAAGGTTTGAAATTATGTTTAAAGTTTATTGCAATTCGTAAGTACTGTCATTCTCATAAGTGTATTTCGAAAGTCTCGCCGCATTATATGGCATTTTTTGCGATTTCTATTGGTTATGACGTAATATCTTTTGAACCATGTGCCGTATGTGATTCTTAACCATGCAATAATTGGTACCTCACGGTAAGGAATGTGTGTACCAAATTTGGTTGAAATCGGTCCAACGGTTTAGGAGAAAATGAGCAGCATTGTCGCAAAATGCAGCAGTTTTCCGCGCATCTCATTGTTTATGACCTCATATCTCGTGATCTATATATCGTATGTGATTCTTACACTTACGGCGCCGTCCTCATGGATTGAAGCTTAATAGTACAAAATTTCATAAAGATTCGAACAAAACTGTAGATTTGTATGCAACACGTACAAACATACGGACACTCTGCTTTATGTGTTAGATGGTAATGAAATACAATTTTGTCAATCTAAATTTCGTTCTAAAATGGCAATTATCATAAGGTGTAATAGTTGTAAGAAATGTTTCGTATTTGGATGCCCCCTCCATCCCCTGATCTGTGTATCAAACTTCTCATAATCTGTTAACATAACTTCAACAGTCTTAAAAATAAATTTGCTATGAAGCAATACATAGGTGCTTACTGCTGGGTGCGAGTGCCAGCCACCTCACAGGAGCGACTGCTAGATGTCTCATTGTGGCTGTAATTGTGAGAAGCCGGCAAGAGCTGCGAGCTCGTGTACGTGTCACTCGGTACAGATGTCAGTCCGTGCGACAGTTCTGCGCTTCCAGCCTCCTCAATCTCCGCGGCAGACGCCCATTGATTTTAACGGCAATTTGAGGCGGGAGGGGCGCGCTATCGGAAATTTGCGACCGCGCTCAGTGGAAATGGGGCGCCGCGCTATACGCGAATCGTGTTAAGTTCACTACTCCACCGAACACCCACAAGGGCGCTCTCAACAGGAGGTGCTTAAACCCCTGGATATAGGAAGTTCTGTCTCATAAAAGATCGTTTTCTATTAACTAAAAATATCAGTAAACTGTTAATCTAATATATAAAGCAGTGTGTCCGTATATTTGTACGTGTTGCATACAAATCTACAGTTTTGTTCCAATCTTTACGAAATTTTGTACACGTAAGCTTCAATCCATGAGGACGGTCGCCGTAAGTGTAAGAATCACATACGATATATACTTCGCGAGATATGACGTCATAAACAATGAGATGCGCGAAAAACTGCTGCATTTTGCGACAATGCTGCTCATTTTCTCCTAAACCATTGGACCGATTTCAACCAAATTTGGTACACACATTCCTTACTGTGAGGTAACAATTGCTGCATGGTTAAGAATCGCCGGCCGCGGTGGCCGAGGGGACTAAGGCGCTCCAGTCTCGGTCTGCACGGCCACTACGGTCGGGGTTCGAATCCCCCCTCGGGCATGGATATTTGTGCCGTCCTAGTAGTTTGTAAGTATAGGGACTGATGACCCCGTAGTTAAGTCCCATAGACTATACAAACATTTGAACATTTGAATGGTTAAGAATCATATACGGCACATGGTTCAAAAGATATTACGTCACAACCAAGAGAAATCGCAAAAAATGCCATATAATGCGGCGAGACTTTCGAAATACACTGTATTAGAATGACAGTACTTAGCGACTTGCAACAAACTTTAAACATAATTTCAAACCTTTATTAAACTTTTTCTCGCTGGAAACCATAGTAAAATGATGAAAGGAAAAAAGTTTCTCGCTTACTACTTTTCCGCTGTTTATGGAGTAAAACTACGGCTCTCGGCATGACGTTACAATTTATAATTTGAACACTACAAATTGTAGCTACAGGAAATTTTACAGACAGTATACACATATATAGTTGAATGCAGCTTCTAAATTTTATCACAGTACGACACGTAGTTCATGAAATATGAGCACGTAAACAGTGACGTTCATGGAAAACCGCCCCATAACGCACCAAGTATTAATCTATTACTTCTTTACTACTAATTGTATTCCAAAGATATTTTACAGATATTCAGCCCTTATACAAATGAATATAGGTAAGGTAAAGCAGTCAACAATCCGACGATTGGTTTGAACACCACAGTGCTTTGCTAGGCATGGTCCTGTTTGGAGGTGGTATGCCGTTGCCTTCCTCCGACCTTCGAACTGACTTACCCAGTCAGTTATAGGGGGACCTACAGTTTAACGTGGGGGAATAAATAAATGAATTCCCGGGAAACGCCGGGTTTTCAGCTAGTGGTATATAATTCAAGCCAACACATGGCAGTTTCATATACCGGGTGATCCAAAAATAAGTATAAATTTGAAAACTTAATAAATCACGGAATAATATAGATAGAGAGGTAAAAGTTGACACACATGCTTGGAATGACATGGGGTTTTATTAGAAAAATAAAAAGAGTATTGCTGGACGCGTGACAGATCTCTTGCGCGCGTCGTTTTGTGATGATCGTGTGCTCAGCCGCCACTTTCGTCATGCTTGGCCTCCCAGGTCCCCAGACCTCAGTCCGTGCGATTATTGGCTTGGGGGTTACCTGAAGTCACAAGTGTATCGTGATCGACCGACATCTCTAGGGATGCTGAAAGACAACATCCGATAACGCCTGACCATAACTTCGGAAATGCTTTTCAGTGCTGTTCACGACACTATTCCTCGACTACAGCTATTGTTGAGGAATGATGGTGAAGATATGACAATTTCCTGTAAAGAACATCATCTTTGCTTTGTCTCAATTTGTTATGCTAATTATTGCTTTTCTGATCAGATGAAGCGCCATCTCTCGGACATTTTTTAACTTTTTTCCCTAATAAAACCCGATGTCATTCCAAGCATGTGTGTCAATTTTTACCTCTCTATCTACATCAGGGGTGGCCAACCTTTAAGGCAGGCGGGCCAAATGTTTGAGATCGGATTACCCCGCGGGCCGCATTGACAATTTTTGTTTTGCGAACAAAAAATAAAAAAATAAAAAAATAAATAAAAAAGAAAAAAAATTAACTTATTATTGAAAGAATATAAAAAAATTTGATTAAAGAACATTTATTGTACAAATTATTTTGTGAAATACAGTTTACTGGCTTTTTTTCAAAAATGTTCAAATGTTTGTTAAGCTTATGGGACTTAACTACGGAGTCATCAGTCCCTAAACTTACAAACTACTTATGAACTACTTACGAACTAGGACGGCACAAATATCCATGCCCGAGGGGGGATTCGAACCCCCGACCGCAGTGGGCGTGCTAACCGTGACTGGAGCGCCTCAGTCACCTCGGCCACCGCGGCCGGCTGGCTTTTTATTCACTGATGTGAGTCATTGTTGACGTTTAGTTAAGTTGGTGCTACACGAAAGAGTTTTCCAGATGAACGTCAGTAATTCGTGTTCTCATATATGATTTTATGTAATTATCCGATTAAAACGCTACTCATTCACACTTTTCCGTCTTCAGCTGTAACAGACTTTTTCCCAGAAGTCAGACAATGACCACACGGTCATCGAAGTATTGAAATTTTTTAAAATATATATGTTGTATGAGAAATTCAGAGTGAAATATCAGTTACATAAAGTAGTTCCATGCAACTCTCAAAACGTCCCTATAAAATCTACTTTACGGTTCCCCGCAAAAGATTGGAGGCGCGTCCGACGTGTTAACTGGTTCAGTGAAGCAACGTAAAAGAAGCTGATCATGTAAAAGAAATATTGTCTTTGAATTATGATACTTCATTTTATTCTCGTAGCAGATCATTTTATCTGCAATGCGCACGCGCAAAACTTTCCTGAAGACAACATTCGCGCCTCACAGTGGTTTTTGTTGCATTGAAGATTTACTAAAAACACGGCGTTGGTAAAATTTCAGCAGCCTTTCTGCATTCGTAAGGTAACGGACCGATTTTCTTACAATCGCTTGACAGTACATTTAGTTATTTAACGTACTTTAGTTTGCATGATAGGGATTTGAGTACTCAATATTTTTTATAACCTGTAGGAGGAGATTACACGTTTTCAGCCTAAATGGCGGTACCACAGAGGTACACTGCTCACCGAATTATCAAAAAAATGTTCAAATGTTTGTAGATCTTATGGGACTTAACTACTGGGTCATCAGTCCCTAAGCTTACAAACTACTTATGAACTACCTAAGACGAAGGACGGCACAAATATCCATGCCCGAGGGGGTATTCGAACCCCCGACCGCAGTGGCCGTGCAGACCGTGACTGAAGCGCCTCAGTCCCCTCGGCCACCGCGGCCGGCGCCGAATTATCAATGTACGGTATTAGACGTACTTGAGAAACTTCATACTGTGTCCTCACGAAAATTTTTGATACTAGTATTCAACTGCTTTAGGAAATCGATATTTTAGTTCGGAACGTCAAGTATCGTAAATATAAAAATTCCTGATGCTTCATTTAACCTGGCAGTCTTACTTTAAAATTTGACGTATTTTTTATGATTCTTACTGAAAAGTTTTCTACGTCTCAAGCTTATAACATCATTAGTTGCTGTAAATAACACAGAAAGACACGTGGGTAAACTTACATTAGGAGGGTCACATCTGTACGTTAGTAATACGGAATCCTTAAACGTCATCAGCAAAAACCGCAATATTACAGTTAAAGATTTATATATTTTTTACTACTGAAATTGAAAGATGGTGCTGATGCAGAAACCATTGCTAATGTCGACTTGAGTACCCACCTGCCGTAACTGGAGACTTAAAATACATGCAAGCCTACTAAAAATAAAGACAAGCATCATAGATCAGTTGTAAAAAAATTAAAGCTGGTTTTAATTGAAAGACTGCTCTCTTTAAAGTTACAACCGCTCATTACTATTCACTCAGTTTCATTTATTTATCTAATTCACATTTAAATAAACAAAATAAGGGAAATAAGAAGTGTTGAATATGTCAACTCCTCGGTGATTCAGCGCTAAGAAGTAGCTGAAGCGATTGCGGTTCAAAGAATGCAACATCAATCAGAAGGGTCCTCTGACGCACGATGCAACTTAGCTTCTGTCAGATCGAAGCGGAGCTGTAGACGCCGCTGTGTATTCGGCGTGGTTGATGTGGCACCAATGAAGGTGCACGCTACGTGACTCCAACCTGCAGTCAGCATAACCGAACGTTACCGATTCCTAAACCGGAGTGCCTTCCTCCCTCTGCTCCTCACGCGCCCGATCGCCAGGAGGCTAGGCACGTACGAAAGCTGCCCTTCTTTCCGGCGGTCTTCTCGCTGCACTCAACATGGCAAGGCCGACGACGCTCGCATCTCCGGCACCACTACCCTCAACTCATTTCCGCAAGCTGGACACTGGCCGCCACGGATTCACAACTGGCGGACAGTCGCGCAGCGTCCAACGCTCCACAAGCTGCCTCTGCCTTCTCCTTATTTTTCGCATCGTCCACCGTCTCAGCCACTTACCGTTCAAGATACTGTAGTGTATTTTATTTCTAAACAGGAATATACACGAAAATTTAACGATAGTTGAATCAGTGAAATGATATATACCTATTGATACGAAAGACGCTTGATGGAATGCTATTTTGCAGGTTTTTTCCTTTCATATGAAACGGCTCCGCGGGCCAAAATTTATCGGCCCGCGGGCCGCGGGTTGGCCACTCCTGATCTACATTATTCCGTGATTTATTAAGTTTTCAAATTTATACTGACTTTTTGATCTTCCGGTATTCTGGTGCACTGAGCGATATCGTTCGTCTTTCTGTGTCTGAGGGAAACAAGTTAACTCATGTCTACCTGATGTTTAATATAATATCTATACGCTGTCTTTTGCATAATAAACAAATAGCTGTGGAATTATATCACCTCATCTACTAACACTCTTACAAAGCCTTCGTTACATCTCGAAGTACTACCGTGTATGCGTCACACACTTTCACTGTTATTATAGCGTAACCAGTATCATTCTTGGTTATAGAGCAGGAATAAGGGGGCTTTTTTCCATTTTTCTAACTTCCAAATACGTAACAGAGCAAAGAACACATCATGACCAATGGGAACGTTCATTTAATCCGATTTTTTCTTAGAACAGTTTTTAAAAAATTGTTGGGAGACGGCTATTACACCTAAATTTATGGTAATACGATCTTTTTGTCGCTTTTATTACTCTTGCGTCACTGTCAAGCCATTAATTGTAGCTCAGCTACAGATTTTGTATACAAACAATTCAAAATCTATCAAGGACAAAGCAATACGGTATGTTGCACGTTGTGTTTGCATACATTTGCTTATACATCAGCTAAACTGTGTGACCTATGCCACCACACTTATATAATACTCTTTATTATTACATCAAGGAATGATTTCACGTTCTGCAAGCTAATTATTCATATTAAGCAGATTCTTTTCATGCAGTTCTAGTGGGCTAAGTACATGCTTTCGAAAATACATGCTAGGCTTTGACGACAAGATTATTACAATACCAGATCAAGAGTACTAGCATGACAAATGCAAAGTATGTTCGTAATCGTAAATATTGTAAACATGCGATAACATTAAAATAATCATAAGGCTTTTCAATTTGTTCTTTTAATTTATTGACAATATATAATGTAAACGTTAACAAAATCGTAATCTACATCTGTCATTCCAATCTTTCACTGACGTATTTGTCATAAATTTAGTGTTCCGTAAGGATCAAGGTAGCCGACCGCGGTAGCCGAGCGGACTGAGACGCTTCAGTCACGGTCTGCACGGCCACTACGGTCGGGCGTTCGAATCCCCCCTCGGGCATGGATATTTGTGCCGTCCTAGTTCGTAAGTAGTTCATAAGTAGTTTGTAAGTTTAGGGACTGATAACCCCGTAGTTAAGTCCCATAAGCTTGACAAACATTTGAACATTTTGAACATTTGGATCAAGGTAGTGCACTTTAGTTCAAGGTAACAACAGATAATTGTTAAAAAATATTTGACATTATTTGATAAAGCTATTGAATTTTCATTTAAAAAGAAATTTATTATGATTTCAGCCTTGCTAGCAAGCAAATGAAAGCCTATGTCTACGAACTTGCTCTAGCAGACCGATTACTAATTCCGTCATGTTGACTGCTTGTATCTGTACTCCTAGCTTCCATTAGCGCAATACTGTGTTTCAGTATACTTTTATACCATTACTGCACTTCACTTCCGCTGTAAAGGTGTTATAAAATGCAGCGGCCCCGTGCTACGCTATGGCATCACGCCAGCAAGCCGCATGGCCCGACAACGGCGGAGTTGTCGCTCCTTTCTAGACGTGCCAATAGCCAGGGGTCACCTACTACGTGCAACAGCCACGACTCTCTGTAAGGACGATCATATCAATTAATCATTCTTGTCTAATAACGCTTTGTCGACAGTAGCTCTTGGCTGGTGTAGTTCTTGTAAATGTCTCTTTTTCTGGTGTAACATTGGCTTGAGCAGTTTAACTTATTGTAGTTTCTACATACAACTCGTGCCAGGTAGTATTTTCCATGCTTCACTTTGCTCGTCAATGTACATTGTCAGAAATAAACAATAGTATACCCTCGAAGTGTTACCCACTTCATTCAAGGTTTATAGTTAAAACTAAGCATATGAATAACAGATCAATAACGCAAACGATACTGAGGTAGCGTGTGTAGATTCATGGTAGAAGACCCGTATTAGTAATCTACGTAATGTGGCCCTCACGGGTCGCAGGGGACGCATATATTCTGCCTTCCATTCGATCACACAGACGGCGAATCCTGCCTTGGGATTTGTAATTCCACGTCTGCCAGACCGGTTCACTTACAAGGGAACATCATCAACTCGACCTGATATTTCTTGAGAAAAAAATACTTGTGCTAGATAGCAACTCCAGAAATCGATATCTCGTGAAAATTTGGACCATTATTCAGATACTACGCAGTTACGGCCTCCTCAAAGTACAGCTGTTAAGCATTCGCGCGCTCGGGTTGTCCCTCACTCGGCCCGCTTCACTGCGGCCGCTTAATGCCCGAACGCGAAGAGCTGTGCAATGAAGGGACAACAGCGAGTCCCCCGAAATGTGAAATTTGAAGATTTAGGGAAGTGGAGAAGGAAATAATATCACAAAATGAAACATTGTACTGTATCTCTTTCAAGTTTACTGCACTTCAATAGTGTCAACTTTACATATAACAAAATGATGCGTATAACATCTATTGAAAATGAAATTACCTCACACTGCTTATTGAAAAAAAAGGTCTCATTCGTTTCCACTGCAGCTGCGACGCGCTGTATAAAACGCAAACGGCTCGTTGCATATGTTTTATGGAGACGAGAAAAGTGGTATTCGATGGTTTAAAATCATCAAAGCAGCTTTCACCGTCACTGACGAACTAAATTTCACGCCCAAGCTCCGTTAAAGCAATGAAAGCTTCCGACGAATCTGACGGTGGTGAAATGACTGCGTCGTTCAAATGTTTGTATAGTCTATGGGACTTAACTACGGGATCGTCAGTCCCTAAACTTACAAACTACTTGTGAACTACTTACGAACTAGGACGGCACAAATATCCATGCCCGAGGGGGGATTCGAACGCCCGACCGTAGTGGCCGTGCAGACCGTGACTGGAGCGCCTTAGTTTCCTCGGCCACCGCGGCCGGCACAGCGTCGTTACCGTCGACGTCATCCTCTTGTAAATTTGCACCGAACGTCAACCCGCTATTTTCTTCTACATCCAGCACGTCTTCATCAGTGCAATTGATATCTGCAACGCAGTTGAAAGAGGTAAGGAAAAACATAAAGAAAGTGCCATGTATTTTCTTTTGCCGTGTATGGTACGTCTAATAACTGCAAATTATTATGTATACCGGTGACGACTTTAAACAGCTCTAATGCTTTGACATTTAATCACTGAAGAATAGTCATTATTCCATACCGCTCCTGGAGGAGTCGCACGACAGCCTGTGGGTTAATTGACATAGCACAGACCTCTTACTGGACTCCGCTCACAGTACTATACGTTCAGGCATTAAGCGGCCGCAGTACTTTGAGGAGGCTGTAAGTGCGTAGTACCTGAATAATGGCCCAAATTTCCACGTGATATCGGATTCTGGGGTTGATATCTAGCTCATATATTTTTTTCTCAATAAAATATGAGGTCGAGTTGATGATGTTTCCTTGTTAGTTTTGTAGGAGGTGCAATTTGACGAGTCGCACATGTCGCTGTCGCCCCATCCATTCCTACCCTTAATAATAATAACTTCGTGTGGCTCATTGGCCTGGTGCAAGTCTTTCAATTGGATGCTACTTCGGCGACTTGCATGTCCCTAGCCTACCCCAGTTATCCAACCGGGGAAAGGGGACCTACAGCTTAACGTGGAATCCGAACCACATGTTGTTTCTGGCGACTCCTCACATCGTTGAGAAGTGAAGGATGGGTGTCGCAGACTGAAAAAATCCGAGGTCCGATCGGGTATCGAACCCGCGACCCTTCGGTTTCCAGTCGAGCGCTTTACCCTAACACCTCCGGGCCCGACGTTCCTCCCCGTGCTCGATTGGAGACAAGTCTGGAAATGGTCCTGGTCACGGAATTTGCTGCACGTCTTGCAGAGGATGTCGAGTTTCAGGCGCAGTGTGTGAGCGAGCATCATCCTGTTGGAGCTGTACATCGCCTTACTGTAGTATGGTCACGGAATTTGCTGCACGTCTTGCAGAGGATGTCGAGTCGAGTTTGAGGCGCAATGTGTGAGCGAACATCATCCTGTTGGAGCTGTACATCGCCTTACTGTAGCAAGAAGTGAACGACGGTTGTAGCTTATCACAGCACAGACTATAAGGTCTGGGCTGTGACCAGTGTGTCTTTGAACGAATACCCTCTATGTGACAGCGCTCGCAGGACTATGTCGTATGCGCAAACGATTGTCACTAGCGTGCAGGCGGAATATGCTTTCATCGCTAAGGACCACTTCCTGCCATTCCAACTTCTAACCCTGAAAGCACTAGTCAAGCCCTGCAGGTCGATGCTGTGGCGTGAGCGGAACATGGGCGGGAGGTTTGCAAGCCCCAAGTACAAAAGCTTTTAACCGATTGTCAGTTGTTTGTGTTGGCACTTCTAGGCACGCAAACCTTCTAATTTGTGGTGTGGTAGCTGTACGATCTGCCACTTCTGCCCTCTATAATATGGAGATCTTAGTGAACGTGTGTGCTGTATCGACGTCCAGAACCTCAACAATGGGTGCGAGAACGTTCACCTGGCCATTGCAGCCGCGGTGGAGTAGCCGAGCGGACTAAAGCACGTCGATGCGGAGTGCGCGGTTGCTCGCCGTGGAGATTCGCGTCCTCCCTGGGGCATTGGTGTGTGTGTTTGACCGTAGATTAGTTTACCTAGATTTAAGTAGTTTGTAAGCTACGTACTGATGACCACACAGTTTGGTCCGACAGATTTACAGACTATTTTTTTGGGGGGGTCATTGCAGCAAGTACCACTGCGCAACTGGCTCAGCACGTCCAACATTTAATTTTCAAGGGACCATCCTGCCACTCTCAAGGCCGAAATGTGATCCCTTTCGATTTCGTTCAGTTGGCAAGAGAAACCAAGTGTTCGTCTCTGTGGCGAGGTGCCTGTTTGCTACGCACTTTGTTTTCACCTTAAGGATTCTGTCAGTAAACATTCCATATTAATTAGTATATGAAGATAACACATTGGTAGCGAAGTCGCTACTCGGTTGGCAGACTACGTCGAAACTATTATCAGTACATCTTCATCCCCCACATGGAATGTTCCATCACCGGATCAGAATCGCCGTTGTCATTGCAGGCAGCGTATATCTTCGCGTTCTTTTCTACTTAATATCACAATTTCACGACGTTCTAGTTTCAAAGTTAATGGAATACTTTGAAGAATGCCTTCTCTATATATAAAGCAGACACAAAATGTGTGATACAGTCAAAATAAAGGATGTTCCACTCAAATCTTTCACTCCAAATATCTCTGGAACTATAAGAGATATTGAAAAACGACTTTCTCAGTCACGAACGTGCGACAGATGCTTATGAAAGTAGATACTGTGATACAATCTAAAACGTAGCGAAAAAGTATTATTTTCAACACAAACTTATATTTTTTAATGGATACCCCATATTATTTCTTTAGCAATGAACAGCAAGAAAAATCACAAAGATAATGGCGTTGGTTGCATCGCGATGAATCAGTTACATCCGGAGAAACTTCGAAGCGAATTTGACGTTTGAAATAAATGAGGCACGGTGCTAGCGCGTGTCCGACACTCAACCGTGAGTCTGGCTTGAGCCTCGGAACGCATTAGCTGTGCGCTTCACGTGTTTCAAACGTCAACTAGGGTTCGCAGTTTCTCCGGATGTAATTGACTCATCGTGATGCAACCAACGCCATTATCTTTGTGATTTTTCTTGCTGGTGAAAACATCGCGATGCTACCAACGCCATTCTTCTTGTGATTTTTCATGCTATTCATTACTTAAGAAATAATATGAGATATCCATTTTAAAAAACATAAGTTTGTGTTGAAAATAATATTTGTCCACGTTTCAGACTGTCTCATAGTACCTACTCTCACGGCCGTGAAAGTCGTTTTTCAGTATATCTTGTAATTTCAGAGATATCTGGGGTGAAAACGCTACTGGGACACCATGTATAATGAATTGTTCTTCATAATTATCTTTGCTCTATGTAGAAGTAAATAATCTTCTCCATGAATAATATAATACAAAGCAAAAATAGGACTTGAGGTCTACTCATCCCGATGACCACGATGGTGTTCGCCGTGCTTAACGACCACTTCCAATGGATGGAACACCATAAACGTTTTCATGTGCGCCTACTTCTTGGGTCACTGCGGAGAGTTTTGGAATATAGTGCATGACATTTGACTGAAGGATGCTGAACTTACTCCACCAAACCTCGTGTTCCCCTGCAGAAAGACAAAGAGAAAATTGTGAACAGCGTTCGGTATAGTCGTGTCGTCATCCATCAAAGTACTGGCCACCCCTGTCTTACACTCTGTGATCTGCTGGAAACCGACACATAGCTGTTGACGGTGTTTGTTGATCAATGAACACTAATTGTTGTGGCGTAAAGTCAGCGCCACACGCCAGACGTAGAAGAACGATCGTGTAGAAGGCAGTGATCGACCGATAGCCAACAGCAAGCAGGCGCCGCGAATCCTGGAGGGAGTAACCGAAGTTGCGCGACCTCGCACGCGGCTACATCTAGGCCGACATACGTGGGACGCCCGTCATTTACTATTCAGGAATACTTCAGTTACTAGTGAGAACTCGACAGTTACTAGGCAGCTACGAAGACAGAAATAGGACAGTACTAAGTAAGAACGCGGATACAAACTTAGCCCTAGGTCATACGGACGACGCCACGAGAAGGAAGAAGAGAGAAGAAACAGACTTATATATTGTTTAGCTTATGGGACTTAACTACGGGGTCATCAGCGCCTAAACTTAGAAACTACTTAACTACTTATGAACTAGCTAACACTAAGGACAGCACAAATATCCATGCCCGAGTGGGGATTCGAACCCCCGACCGTAGTGGCCGTGCAGACCATGACTGGCGCGCCGCAGTCCCCTCGGCCACCGCGGCAGGCAATAATCCTTTGATTCTATTGCAGGGTTACGAGTAAATTTCTATATTTTTGTACTATGTCATGTAATTGATTTTGCACCATGGCTAATGCTACTAACCCTACCACTACCACTGCGCCAAAGCTTCCTGCACTCGATGCACAGCAATAATGCAAATGTTTCAGTTGCAGAGCCAACAAATTGCATCTCTCCTGCAAACTATACAACAACATCTGGCCGCACCTGTCTCTCAAAATTCGCAAGTTCCGCTGCAGCAGCCACCAGCTCCAGTAATTCTACCATTCCGACAGTATGACGAAAAACGAGAATAATGGAATGACTGGCTAGAAAAGTATGAAGGCTACGCCCAGTGCACCGGATACAAGGTACTGTCAAACTTCATTTTCTGTTATCGTGTGTAGGCCCCCAAACGTTCCGTCTTGTGAAACAACTGTTTCCCACCGCGGAGCCTTCTGAACGTTCTTATGATTCGTTGATAGGAGCCCTCACGGCATATTATGAGCAGCACATCAATGTAATGGCTGCTGGGTATCAGCTCTTCAGATGTAGAAAAAATCCGAACCAAACATACAGACAGTGGATAACAGATCTTCAAGATCTCACTAGGAAGTGTAAATTTAAATGTTCGTGTGGAGCTTTCTATTCAGATGTCATGTTGTCTATAATGTTCTTGACTGTAGACGTCGGAAACAGATTCTGAAAATGTCAGATACGTCGTTCCAGCAAGTAGAACAGATTTTGGAACAGTACGATACAAGTGCCGCGCAGCGGAAAACTTGAATTCATTTCCACTGCGTAGTGTCACGTCACGCGCCGGCGAGCGCTGGGTCAAACGCCGTGTACTTCCGCCTGCCCGCTCAAAGCGTGAACACGTTACTATATGCGGATCCTCGCCTAATAAGCAACTGAAATCGTGCCCGCTGTGTTTCTCGCGGTACAAACGGCAGAACTGTCCGTCCCGGTTAGAAAAATGCTATGCATGCGGCAAGAATGGTCATATACTCACAGTCCGCTTACAGCAAATGACAAGAAATTTGTCCTCCCGGCCCAAACAGCGACAAGACAAAAGTTATTAAATAAATTCAGTATTATCCAAACCAGTGCTGCCCCTCGTAACATCAAGGACACAGACGTAGCACAAACTGTACGTCATGCCAAAAAAATGTGTGTCAATTTGCTTGTGAAAGACATTTCTGTAACGTTACAACTTGACACAGGTGCAACAGTCACATTGCTCAATCGCAAAACGTTTGAACAGTTAGGATTGCCGCACCTTTCTCGCGCTGAAACAAAGTTAACATCTTACAATGACAATAAAATTCCTGTACTAGGACAGCGTTCCCTACCTGTGGTATACCGGTCGCAAATGCGGACAGTGACATTTCAAGTGCTACAGTCTTACGAAGGTGAGAATATTTTTGGTTTAGTTTCTTTTGTGATCTTTTTGGTTTTACTGTGCAAGGCATTGTTATGGTTGTGAACAATTTTGATACTAAAGACAGTGTAGACAAATTGTTGAAAGACGTTCCAGATTTATTTTCTGCGGGGTTAGGAAAAGCTAAGGATTTTGCTGCACACATCACTCTCAAGGAAAACACCAAACCAAAATTTTGCAAAGCTCTTGATGTACCGCTCGACAACGTAGCACAGGAACTGCGCCGGCCACGGTGGCCGAGGGGACTAAGGCGCTCCAGTCACGGTCTTCACGGCCACTACGGTCGGGGGTTCGAATCCCCCCTCGGGCATGGATATCTGTGCCGTCCTAGTTCGTAAGTAGCTCATAAGTAGTTTGTAAGTTTAGGGACTGATGACCCCGTAGTTAAGTCCCATAGACTATACAAACATTTGAAAATTTTTGAACAGGAACTGCGCACATTACAAGAAAATGGTGCAATTGAACCTATACAAGGTAGCCAGTGGGCGAGTGCGCTTGTTATTTTGCCGAAGCCGTCAGGTGACATTGGCATTTGTGTTGATTTCAAGGCTACAGTGACTCCGCAAACAGTTGTAGATAGTTATTCTTTACCGAGGCCAGAAAATTTAATTGACAGATTAGGTGTAGGAAATTATTCTGAAAAATAGTTTTGAGCAATGCCTACCTTGAGCTGCCACTCGACGAAGAATCACAGAAAATTTGTGTTGTCAATACACATCTGTGTTTGTTTAAATATTTGCGTTTACCTTTTGGCAGTGCATCTGCATCAGAAATTTTTCAAAGATATTTGGAACAGCTACCTTGTTGTTCAAACTACTTGTACGACATAGTTGTGTCAGGCCGTACCCCAGAAGAACGTATTGCAAATTTGAGGAAATTGTTTCAAGTTTTGTCAGATGGAGGTGTCAAGTGTCGCTCAGATAAGTATGACTTTTTCAAACTGTAACTGCAGTATCTAGGACACGTGAACAATAGTCAAGGTGTGCACCCAATGCAATCACATTTGCTTGCCATTCGCGACCTGCCAGCATCAAAAGATGTGAAGGAATTGCAGTCAGTCTTGGGAAAGTTAACGTACTATGTTACGTTTATTCCAAATGCAGCAAAAATTGCAGCTCCTGTACATCGGCTACGCCATAAAAAATGTTCGTTTTGTTTGGTCAGAAGAATGCCAATGCGCATTTCAGCAGTTAAAAGATGCGTTACCCAGTGATCGATGTTTGGTACACTTCGATCCAGAAAAACCAGTTCTTTTGCAAGTGGACGCGTCATCGTTTGGTCTAGGAGTAGTACTCGCACATAGACATGAGGATACGGACCGTCCGATAGCCTTTACGTCAAAATTTTTGACAGACACACAGTACCGTTATTCTCAAATTGAGAAGGAGTCTTTAGCAATAGTGTATGGTGTCACAAAATTCCATCACTATTTGTATGGGAGAAAGTTTTATTTAGTCACTGACCACAAGCCTTTGAAGTCAGTGTATCATCCTGCCAGCCAATTCCTACGCGAACGGCAGACAAATTGCAACGTTGGGCTTTGCTTTTACCACAGTATCAGTACGAGATTGTGTACAGACCCACAACTCGCCATGGAAATGCCGACGCACTTTGCCGTCTTCCGGTTGGCCATGATAAAGACTTTGACGCTTCTGAAATGTGTTGTTGTCAGGAAGATAGTTTGTTGCAATCCTTCCCTTTGGAGTATAGGAACATTGCTCGGGCTAAAGAAAGAGATCCTGATTTGCAAATTTTGCTGCGCTACATTCGCACACAATGGCTTAGTTCACAACGTGACATTCAAAATTCACTGGTTCGTCGCTAATTTGCTAGACGCAATGAACTTTCAGTACATAGAGGTGTGTCTGTCTGTAAATCTATCGGACCAAACTGCGTGGTCATCAGTCCGTAGCTTACAAACTACTTAAACCTAGGTAAATTAACCTACGGACAAACCACACACTCATGCCTCAGGGAGGACTCGAACCTCCACGGCGAGCAACCGCGCGCTCCGCAGCGAGGTGCTTTAGCCCTCTCGGCTACTCCACCGCGGCCATAGAGGTGTGATTCTAGTTTCAAATGACAGTGGATAATCGCGTGTGTTGATTCCGCAACGTTTGCAGAACGAAGTATTGAACTTACTTCACCAAGAACATTGGGGAATGGTTCGCACTAAGCAGTTGGCACGACGACATAGTACTTGGCAGGGTATGGACGCCCAAATATAAAAGATGACGTCACAGTGTTCATTGTGCGTTACCAATCAGTCAGCCCCACCTCAGGAATTTTCTGGGTGGTCGAAAGCAGATTCACCATGGCAACGAGTGCATATTGACTATGCTGGTCCGTTCTTATTGTGGTTGATGCTTGTAGTGGTTTCCCGTTTGCAGTGCCAATGTCTTCTACGACTTTTAGCAGGACGATAAAGGCGTTGTCTTCAATTTTTTGTGAGGAAGGTCTCCCTGAACTAATAGTCTCTGTCAACGTCCCTCAGTTCACATCGCGAAAATTTCGCTCCTTTTGTGAAGCAATGGAGTTAAGCATTTCACCAGTGCACCGTTTCACCCGCAGTCAAACGGCGCTGCGGAATGCTTCGTTCGGAGCACTGTCGCGAGACAGCTTTGCTACTGTTTCTCGCATCCTACCGCTCGCATCCACGAGAATGATTATCACCGGCCGAACTTCTACACGGCCGCCGCCACCGCGCCCTATTTCATCTGCTCCACCCACTGCTCCGCCCGGAGCAACAGCAGCCGCTGGCACGCAAGTATCGCTTCGCTACGCGTAACCCAGTCTTTTACAGAGTGTTTAGCTGTCGCAGACGGCGGGACTGGGGCGAGATCATCCCATGTTGCGGTGCGCACATGTTTGAAATTTCAGGTCCCGATGGTATCATTCACAGGCACCGCAACCAAATTCGCCCTTGTCATGTACCCTGTGATCTGCGTTTCTCTCGGCAGATTCACCCCACACGCAGACCGCACGGTCTCCGCCGCCTGCGCGACCTCGTCTGCCGCCCCCGCAGCAGATCTCCACGGCACCGCGGCCCGACGTCATGGAGACGGAGCCCTCGCAGCCTCCGCCTCACCTGGACATACCAGTGCCCATCTACCAGCATGAGCAGTCCGCCACGCACCATCCGACGCCAGCATCGCCACCGACGTCACCTACGTCTTCCTTTGGGCCACAGGTCGTGGGCGTGGGCCCTTCGGAGGTTCCCTCAAAGGATGTTCCCTCACGAACTCAGGCAGGATGGCGGGGCCCGGCCAGAGTCTGACGTCCTCGACAACGGTTCGGCGCTTCGGGGGAAGGGATGTTGTGGCGTAAAGTCAGCGTCACACGCCAGACGTAGAAGAACTATCGTGTAGAAGGCAGTGATCGACCGAAAGCCAATAGCAAGCAGGCGCCGCGCATCCTGGAGGGACTATCCGAAGATGCGGGCCCTCTACAAGAGGCTACATCTAGGCCGACATACGTCTGGACGCCCGTCAGTTACTATTCAGGAATATTTCAGTTACTAGTGAGAACTCAACAGTTACTAGACAGCTACGAAGATAAAAAATAGGTCAGTACTAAGTAAGAACGCGGCGACGAACTTAGCAGTAACTAGGTCACAGCGCAGCTGTCATCATACTGACGTCCCCACGAGAAGCGAGAAGAGAGAAGAAATAGGCTTATGTTCTTAAGGTGAGTATTATCATTTTCAGTCAATAAAACTTGTATTATTAATGTGAAAAGTTGTTATAGTGAACATCAGTTCCTGCACCAGTACCTTCATCAACAACTAGACCGGGACGAGTACTCAACAGAAGGCGACGATGTCACAACACTAATGATAAGCTGGAATCTATACATATTATAAACAAAAATGTACGTATGAATGTTATATGTGTGCTTCGTTGGGGGGAGGGGGGGAGAGGGGGAAGTGTAAATGGTTATGTGTGTTCCATATCTCCTCCTACACTACTGGTGTGACTTCAATCAAACTTGGTATACATATTCCTTGTAATCAGACAAAATAGCTGTGGAGATAAGAATCACCAAAGACACATTGTTCAGAAGATATGACGTCATTAACAATAAAATTCAATACCACATAATGCGGAAATGTTCCAGATCTCCTAAACTAATGGACCGATTTGAACGAAACTTAATGCAAACACTCTTTAACATCACGAAACAATCGCTATCGGGGTTAAAGCGAATAAGACACATAGTACAGAAAACATGGCGTCATAAACAATACAAAACTGCCATATCATGTGACGCTTGAATAAAGAAACTGTATTCAACTATGCTAGGGTGTACATGAAGGTGTCGTCATTGAATGACTATGGAAGGATGCAGGATGACTTGGACCAAATTTCTAGGTGGTGTGAGGAATGGCAACTAGACCTATATGTAGAAAGATGTAACATGATGCAGATGAGCAGGATGAACAATCGCGTAATGTTCTAATATAACATTAGTAGAGTGCTGATTGACTGGGTCGAGTAAATTAAATATCTAGGCGTAACGGTGCACAGCGATATTAAATGTAATGAGCATTGGGAGGGCTAATGGTTGATGGGAAGAATTTTTGGAGGGTGTGATTCGTTTGTAAAGGAGACCGCCGAAAATCTGTTGTACGACCCTGTCTTGACTATTGCTGAAGTGTTTGGGATCCCCAGCAGATCCTTTTAAAGGAGGGGACAGTGGCAGTTAAGAGACGGGCGGCTTGGTCTATAACTGGTAGATTCGAACAATGCTTCAGGAACTCAAATGGGAGTCGCTGGAGAGAAGGCGACGTTCTTTTCGGAAACACTGTTAAAGAAATTTATAGGGCCGGAATTTGAAGCGGACTGCAGAACTATTCCGCGTGAAGACCACGAATGTAAGAGCAGAGTGATTAGGGCTCGTACTGATAGGAGAATTCGTTTTTTCCCTCGTTCTATATGGGAGTCGAAAAGGAAAGCAAGCAACTAGTAGTGGTACTGACTACCCTCCGCCACGCACTTCTGCGTGGACTGCACACGCTGGCTCTCCGTTTAAACTTTCTGCTGGAGGCTTTATGGCTCACTTGGTAGTGTTATCGATATTCGAGGACTCCACAAATACGAAACTTTTCTCGCTAACAGTCCCTTTAAATGGTGAAAGTAGAATGAATTTTATTGTTTTTATACGCTGTTCATGCAGAGTTCGGCTTGACTTTACAATTTTGTTATTTATGTACTACTAATTGCATTCGCAAGACACTTTACAGACAGTATACACACATATCTCTGAATGTATATGGGACACTATGCTATACTACGGTATATATACTACTGGCCATTAAAATTGCTACACCAAGAAGAAATGCAGATGATAATCGGGTATTCACAGGACAAATTTATTATACTAGAACTGATATGTCATTACATTTTCACGCAATTTGCGTCCATAGATCCTGATAACACAGTACCCAGAAAAACCACCTCTGGCCGTAATAACGGCCTTGATACGCCTGGGCATTGAGTCAAACAGAGCTTGAATGACGTGTACAGTACACGTGCCCATGCAGCTTCAACACGATACCACAGTTCATCAAGAGTAGTGACTCGCTTATTGTGACGAGCCAGTTACTCGGCCTCCATTGACGGAGACGTTTTCAATTGCTGAGAGATCTGGAGAATGTGCTGACCAGGGCAGCAGTCGAACATTCTCCGTATCCAGAAAGGCCCGTACAGGACCTGCAACATGCGGTCGTGCATTATCCTGCTGAAATGTAGGGTTTCGCATGGATCGAATGAAGGGTAGAGCCACGGGTCGTAACACATCTGAAACGTAACGGCCACTGTTCAAAATGCCGTCGATGCGATGCGACCGAGACGTGTAATCAATGGCACCCCACGCCATCACGCCGGTTGATACGCCAGTATGGCGATGAAAAATAAACGCTTCCAATGTGCGTTCACCGCGATGTCGCCAAAGACGGATGCGACCATCATGATGCTGTAAACAGAACCTTGATTCGTCCAAAAAATGACGTTTAGCCATTCGTGCTCCCCGGTTCGTCGTTCCGTACACCATCGCAGGCGCTCCAGTCTGTGATGCAGCGTCAAGGGTAACAGCAGCCATGGTTCCGAGCTGATAGTCCATGCTGCTGAAAAAGTCGTCGAACTGTTCGTGCAACTGTGGTTGTTGTCTTGCAAACGTCCCCATCTGTTGACTCTGGGATCAAGACGTAGCTGCACCATCTTTTACAGCCATGCGGATAAGATGGCTGTCATCTCGACTGCTAATGATACGAAGCCGTTGGGATCCAGCACGGCGTTTCGTATTGCCCTCCTCAACCCGACGATTCCGTGTTCTGATAACAGTCATTGGAACGCGACCAACGCGAGCAGGGCGCTCCAGTCAAGGTCTGCACGGCCACTACGGTCGGGGGTTCGAATCCCCCCTCGGGCATGGATATTTGTGCCGTCCTTTGTAATGGTTAGTTCATAAGTAGTTTGTAAGTTTAGGGACTGATGACCCCGTAGTTAAGTCCCATAAGCTACACAAACATTACCAACGGGAGTCGCAATGTCGCGATACGATAAACGGCAATCGCGATAGGCTACAATCCGTCCTTTATCAAAGTCGGAAACGGGATTGTACGCACATCTCCTCCTTACACGAGGCATCACAACAACGTTACACCAGGAAACGCCGCTCAACTGCTGTTTGTGTATGACAAATCGGTTGGAAAGTTTCCTCGTGTCAGCACGTTGTAGGTGTCGCCACCGGCGCCAATTCCATGAAAAGCTAGTCATTTGCATATCACAGCATCTTCTTCTTGTCGGTTAAATTTCGCGTCTGTAGCATGTCATCTTCGTGGTGTGGCAATTTTAATGGCCAGGAATGTAGTTCATGAGATGTGAATATGAAAATTGGTTCATGTAAAACCGCTTCATCACACCAAAGATATCAGTTTATTTCGCTGTTAGTAGTAACTCCATTCGCGACACTTTGCAGTGCGCACATTTCCACTCACTTAACGTATGATCGAAATTGTTGTGACCTCCGGATGATGTAGGTTCGAATGTTGGGTCATGACTATCAAGCATACGGACAAGTTCTGCAACTGAAAGAAGTGATTAGTTCTTAAAGGATTTATTAATATAATGAGATAAATAATCAACTTTGATGTGCTTGTGTGGTGCAAATTCCTTGTACTATTACATAGTTCTATGCAATATACCGTGTTAGGCTTATGCATAGACAGAAGAACTTCTGTGACTGGAACATCTGTACTACACCGTACTCTACTGACTGCCGTGGATATGGTACGCCGGCATATCTGGCCTAACCCCCTTCTTCCTATCGGCCGGCGACCGAAGCAGGCGAAGAGATATCGAGACTGCGGGGCCCCCTGCGGCCGAAGTATTGTCGAGCGACTTATCGACTCTTCCTGAGGTTGCACAGCGACTTCTGTAGACTGCCGGTGTTGAAGTGAATAGCGTCACCACAACAGAAATTATACAATAATACTTCACATATTTCAGGTGGTATGTCAGAAACAATGACGAAAATATGCCCCAATGCTGATGATAGTAATTTATTACGATTTAACGTCATATCCACCCGCGACACATATCGCAGAAAGTTTCGTAATATTCCACTCTACGATCCTAGACAATATATAATTGTTCGACTCTTAAGGCTAGTTTACACGACGACACTAGGTTTCATGAAACTGCGCTACTGGCCAGTGCGCATGCGCGGCAGGCGTTCGCGCAACTCGTTGGCGAAACTAAACAGTTTCGGCACCTTCCAACTTTGGCGAAACTGATTGCGCGTGTTTTTAGGTTAGGTGATAACCAATACAGAACAAAACACAACATAAAGGGGGGGAGGAAGAAATAATTCGGTTGTTGAGCATGTATGTGATGCATATGTGTTTGTGCTATTTTAACGATGAAAATTTCAGGAATAAGCAGCGGCGTGTTAGTGTTCTTGAGCAAATATTCCTGAATTAAATATTGATGGGTTGAAGATTAGTAAATTGCAGACTAAAGTACATGCAATTCGAAATACCTATACAAACGAAATATGGCAGTTGTGGATTTGGGAACTCGGTACAGGTACTGTAGAGACGAATATATGTTTGACAAGAAAAGTAATGCAATTTGTAATTTCAGTTCTGGTAATAATGCTTCACGCTTAACAGTTTGTTTATTGCATTACTAACTCTGTTTAAAAGAACGTAAACTGCTGTGGTGACATTCTGAGTTGATTAAAATAACTTACAGGGTTTTCGATCACACTTTCTTTCAGCAAGGTCGCTAAGCAACCTAGCTGACGTCTTTTTTTAATCCAGTCACAAACCCAAACACGATCCTTATTCTTTTTATATTTAGTCTTATGCAGCGACTTCACACATAGAAGCAATAGCTCCGCCACAACTTTTACAGCTACCAAAACTTTCATTCTACGCGCGACTACGGCACTCACAAAACAACGAAACTGGTGTATAGTATTGGCGCCGTGTCTACAGATTTACACGAAACCAGTTGCGCGCAACTCATTTCACGCAACGAGTGTCGCAACCTAGTGTCGTCGTGTAGACTAGCCTTTAGTTCAGGAGCTATGGCGTCATAAGGACTGAGCTGCATGAAAACAAAACCTGAAGTGGGTGGAGAACTGGGTAATAGCGATGTACAGAGAGGTAAGAAGTAGATGGAGTAACATTACAGTGGGAAAAAAAAACACACCTGTCAATGCCGGGAACTGTTGAAGCTCTGGATGGTTCCAATATGCCCCAGTACCAACATCTTAAAAGTGGGCTACTGTACGAAATAAAAGCTTAATTCTGGTAGGAGGTCCCCAGATAAGAGTTTACTGTTAGAAAAAAGCTTAATTTTAGCAGTAAAATTAGAAAAACGTCCGTGTGAACTAGCGGCTACTCCTTGCTGCAAAACCTTGTTCCCTGGCCCAAATTGAGAACTGACTTGGTTCAAATTACTCTCATAACAGAATGTTAACGATACAGTGGCCAATATACGTAGCAGCTCATACGGAATTACACACACGCATTAATAAACAAGCCACAACAATTAAAGTTATTTCATAAAGGTTGCTAAAGAAACACATATATGGCGCAACGGAGCTTAAAAAATGCATCTGAGCTAGTTCTCAGAACTGGTGAAAAACAATATTAAATAAAAGGGGGAAGGTGTTTGAAAACTACAATTTACAGGCAAGTCAAAATTATACTGAACTTCACTTGTTTATTTAGGTCGAACGCAAGCAAAATGGGGAACCAATTTTGTTAATACAATGAAAATGCATCCCATTTGCAGGATCTAATACTGAAGATACCCAGCATTGAATTTAACATAAATTGCGCAGAACTTAACGCTACTGGAGAAAGTTTTACAAACAACACTCACTCGCTCACACACACGCAATGCAACAGCGAAACTCACCAAAATCAGCGTGCTGAAACGAGCAGAAGTAGGCGCCGCTATCGTAGGCGAAATTCAGCAAACCCGGAGATACCACACAACACAACATACAATACTACTGCGAAGATGGCTCTGGTCTGTCGTGCCTGATTGGAGATAGTGCGTGAGTATAGCAAAGTTAAGTTGCACTTAGATTAGACCGCGAGCAAACACGCTATCGGCGACACACGGCTACGTTACATAATCGCAATCCACTAAAGGTGAAGTGGTTAAAAATCGGATTCCTTACACAAAATCACGGCGGACTCTTTAAGTTGCAATCTGAGAGTAAACTATCTAGCCACTGGTTTTTGAGAAGTGGCGTGAATTCAGGTGGCTAGCTGCAATTCCTTGAGGTCGGAGTTCGGACCCACGTGGATCCGAAAACCGATAAAAATGTATAAATTCAATTTCCGAAAAATAATAAAATTAGCTACGGCATGCAACCCCTAGAACTGCGTAGAATTTCAGAAGGAAGCTACTGAAATGCAGCAACATGCGATTGGGAGCGTTCACAGAGACGGAAGAAATTCAGTCTCAAAACCCGGAAAAGTGAAGTAATTACAAAGTCGGTAAAATAAAAATAAAAACTACGCATAGAAATGTTTAGAGTTACATAAGGAAGCGAATGATATGCAGCTACACGCGATAGGGAGCGATTACAGAGACGGATGAAGTCCAGTCTCAAAAAACCGTAAAGTGAAATAATTACAAAGACGGAAAAATGAGAATAAAAAAACTACGGCATGCAACGTTTAGAAATACATAGAATTTCATAAGCGAGCTATTGAAGGAGGTTGTCCAACGCTTGGAGAGAATTACTGACAACGACTGAGTGCATACTAGAAGTTCGTAGAAGAAACAGCAAAATTAAAATAGGCGGGGAGAGAAGATCACGAAATGTTAGTGGAAATCAGGATACACGCATAGTTACTTGCCTGTTGGGCGTGGAACTAAAATGTTTGTATAGCGTATGGGACTTAACTACGGGGTCATCAGTCCCTAAACTACTTATGAACTAGCTAATCCTAAGGACGGCACAAATATCCATGCCTGAGGGGGGATTCGAACCCCCGACCATAGTGGCCGTGCAGACCGTTACTGGAGCGCCCCAGTCCCCTTGGCCACCGCGGCCGGCGGGCATGGAACTAACAATAATTGAAGATGAAAGCTTTTTTCTAAGAATCGACAACGTGGAAAACATATCACTCACGGAAGGAAACGATAAGAAAAATTTTACATGCACTGTACAAAAATGAACATATCGTCCATTAGAAATCAGGCCCCACAAAGCTAGAAGGAATTTACACAGAGTTCGTACACCCCCACATCATCACAAAAGGTTTGAATTTACCAGGCCGTTATCCGATGCTGATTTCGTACTGCTCCCATTCACGAGGCTGGCGTGGAGTCCAACTGATGCATGCCTCCGTCTTGGCCACAGACACCTTCACATATTTGTCAATAATTTCGTACACATTGTTACCAAAAGACACCTTAAACATGCAAGGAACTCAGTCGAGTCACAATCATGGAGAGCGCTACGCAAACAATAACTACGAAACCATTACACCTACAGCCCGGGCGCAAATTATTCTAACTGCTACGCAAGGCGGTGAAGGAGGTTTCTTGAGCCCGCCGGTCTCGTTCCACATGCTGCAAATTCGAAGTTAGTGCCTGTAAACAGACTTACACCAATCGCTCACGCAGAGGCGAGAAAACACAGTTACACATATTAACTAAAAATCGAGATAATACATCTTGGAAGTAGAACAAAAATAAAACACATCATAAAATGTACAAACTCATAAAATAGTCACTACAAATTCACACATGTTAAACAATCCTAAGTTAATTAAGTGAGATCTAAGGTATTAGTGACTTACAATGTAACCTAATCTTACTACAATCATTCTGCAAAATTAAAAATGAGAATTAGTGGTTGCAGGAGAATCAGGGTTTACTGTACTATCGATGTTAGACAGTCATGTGTCCTCCTTGTACACGTTAGGGAGACAATTCCTTGACAATGAGCTTGCCCTTCTTAAACTACTTATTTATTTATTTATTTTTATTTATTTATTTTTTTATTTCCTCACATATTTTTCTGCTTCTGAATGTGATTCTGGCCTCTTCCACAGATTTACAAAATTGCCCAGCAAAACGTATCTGAAAAAATGCAAGTTGGTTCTATTAATAAGCCAGGATGTATATTGTCAATGAAATTTAGATGAACCCCTTCGTTCGTGCTCAGCCGCGACCGTCTACCGGTCGAAACGCACACCTACTGTTATTCAAACGGACGATCCCTAGACAAAATTATCTAGACCCCTAAGCATCAACACCACAGTGCATCAACGTGGAACTAAAAATCCTATGAATTACGGCGTTGGCGCCTACCACGGTGTCTTGTTAACATGCTACCTAAAGGGGAGATTGCTGATACAAAATCTACACTAAAGGTGACAACTCAAGCACTCGACAAACAAGGCTAACTTCACGCACAGCGAAGAAGAGCACATATACTTAAAACGACAAAGATGGACAAAAATTAATAAACAAGATATACACAAACTGGGCAATTAGGGATATGAACATTGCAAGTTGTTAACAAAATGTGCAAACACTCGAAAATTTCGCCAGAAAACGCGATAACATGACACAAAATAGAGAAAACAGCAGCACAGCACAAAAGTTAGTAAGGCGCTACATAGCCACATATATTTCAACGTTATGTTCAAATGTTTGGAAACCTTATGGGACATAACTGCGGGGTCATCAGTCCCTAAATTTACAAACTACTTATGAACTAGCTTATACTAAAGACGACACAAACATCCATGCCCGAGGGGGGATTCGAACCCAGGACTATAGAGGCCGTGCAGACTATGACAGGCGCTCCGCAGACCGCTCGGCAACTGCGGCCGGCAAAGAAAAATAAATTTATTCGTTTTGGAAATAAAAACCTTTTTTGTTGCAGATGACAAGATGTAAAAAATGTTATTGTTCGATTAAAGCAAAAGGCACAACCTTCCAATAACGTTATGTAGATATTACAGCGGGACGAAAGAGAAAAAAAGGGTTTATTGGATTTTTAGTTAATTATTTCAAAGTGAATGAGTCCGTCGGTTAATCAGAATTTTCCTATCGTTTTCCTTGTTTCTTCCCTTGGTCCTGTTACCAAAACACTTCGTACTAATTTTTCTATTTCTGATAGACAATGCGCTTTATGTGATGGGCCGTATTGCTTCCTACTTCTTCAGGATTTGAAGACGAAAACTTCCGTTCGGAAACTTCTTTCGTTACTGTCGTCCTCTGATCAGAAGCAGCAATAAGGTCGTAGATCCGTTGTTTTCTGATGTGTGGCTAAATGGGTAGTTTAATGTTCAAAGGTTTTTAAACCTATTTGAGGAAACGGCCATGGTCAGCAGTCTCTAGGCTTACAAACTACTTAAACTAATCGAAGGACAGCAGCACATACACCCATGCCGCAGGAAGGACTCGAACCTTCGACGGCGAGCAACCGCACGCTCTGCAGCAAGGCGCCGTAGAGCGCTCAGCCACTCCAGCCACCACCACCTACAGAGAAGGGCGCGACACTCTCGTGTGACGTCAGGCAGAGTAGGTTGCGCGCGCATAGCTCACTGGGTGGTTCCTTCGGCACAGTGGGCCGTGCCCCAGGGGCTACCCAGTCAGCTATGCGCGCGCAGCCTACTCTGCCTGACGTCAAACGAGGGCGCCGCGGCCTTCTCTGTAGGTGGTGTTGCTCCTAATGACGGTGGCGCACTAGTGGAGCAAAGGCTGGCTGTGCAGCTGTTGCGCGGCTGGCAGAAGTTACCCGCAATTCTGTCGCATGATGAACGTCGTGGAGATAGCTGCTGTCTTGCACTGATAGAATAGCCAGAAGAAGAAGAGATATTGCGTGCATCTTACGTTACAACCCCGCTCTACAAAGGGATTTTTTTCTCTGTGAACGTCGCGAACGCGAATGAAAATCCTTCTACTTTACTAGAATGTCTACAAAAAGTTTTGATGAATTATTAAAGAAAATTGGAGACAACATAAGGGGTATAGACACAGCAGTCCGACAATGCAATTGAAATGAAGAAAAACTGCTAGGTAATTAAATACAAATAAAGGTATAATAAATGGCCCAGAGGGTTTTGTTCCTGTGGTGTTGAATATTCACTACCCCCGAACATCGTCATTTCCTCCGACATTTTAATATTTTTACCAGCCTATCTTCGCATGACAAGTCCCACAAAACAGGTCTCTCCTTATTTTTCATAATAAATTTCTCCGTACCGAACTCCATTTCAGTGAAAGACCCTTCTCCTGCACCTCAGCAATACATGAATAATGAAATTAATATGAAAGACTAGCTGCAAGTACCCGGCTTTGCTCGGGTTTAAAATAAGGTTTTCTGTAGAAGCGTACAAATCCGTTTATTTGCATGTCATGAAAAGGGGGAGGGGGTGGTTCATTATCACACAGCTTAGAATAGACACATGGCCAGAGTGAGATTGGGATGGAACGAAACCTATTTAAGAACCTTCCCCATATAATTTTGCGTACGTGCGCCAAATTTCACGTTGTTTGGTTGTCAGACAACAAATGTGTTTTATATGTATAGAGATTGCAATCGAAGTCTATAAGTAAAGTACTCTCTCCCATGCACCGAACGAAATTTTATGTAGACAGTAACCTTCATCTTGTTTTCAAGGTCAAGTGTACAAAGTTTCATGAAGATCGGATAAAAACTTGGATTTTGGGGAAATCCATAATACCCTCCCCCATGCAATGAACGAAATTTTATGTAGACAGTGCCCTTCCTCTTGTTTTGAACGTCAATTGTGCAAAATTTCATCAAGACCAGTGTGAAGATATAAATTTACAAGGACACATTGAAAATGCATTTTCACTTTTTCTCAAATTTTCTGATCAGGGGACGACAGTAGCGAAAGAAGTTTCTGAACAAAGTATGCAAACTGACAACGAAAATATGCCTAACGAACAATTTCTTGTCTACGAATATTCGTGGCGAGAGCTGTAGGAAAAAATAATCCTATAGGACACTATAGTTTACTATTTACCAGTATCATGACGTCGCCAATCAAGCATCCTCATGAAACTAGAGCCGCAAATTTACAAATGTGTTGCAAACCAGATAAAATGCACTGTGAAAACCTGCAGCTTTATTCAACACATACAATCGTAAATTCTTTTTAGGAAGCACTCATTGAGCTGGAAGTGTACAACTCAGTAGCGCAACTATGGTGGTGTTTAGAATAAAAATAAACACGTAGGCTATGATTGGAGAACTACTGTTCCTCAGATTAAAAGACTAACTTCATACCTCTAGAAATGTGGGGTAATAAGCAGTTTTTGACGCAGATTGGCCAGTAATTGCTAAGGCTTGAGACTTGCACTTTTCCAATTACAGGGTTGATAGGAGACATTGTAGGAAGGAATGATGTCAAAATAATTTAACACGGCAGAAATTCGAATGTAACATAAGTGGACAGTGTTTCAAGACTTTTTTTTAGCAACGAACGAGCAGTCAGTAATAAATTCAAAATTATTCTGTTCAGAGTAGTGTGCTACATTACGCCGCGGCAGCAGCCGACTCTTTCAGTACGGCTGTGCATTGATTAAGTGCTTCCGGACAATGGCAGCTCTTAGCTTTTGCAGCTAGCGTGCTGCAGGCTACTTTCCTTCCTTCACAAGCCGCAAATTAACATGCTGAGAGTCTCCTTCAAAGCGGACCTCTTAATAACTTGCTACTGAATCTTGTTACACCAGTTACTAACTGTCTTTGAACATACTCCTTTATTTATGGGTGTGTCTTTCTCTGGCACCTACGGATAATTTCCATTTTCTCTTCTTCATCTAAAGGAAAAGAAGAAAGGAACGTTAGGTTTTAACGTCAGTTCGACAGCGTGATCATTAGAGACGGAGCACAAGCTCGGATATTTTTTGTTGAAGATGGGGAAGGATATTTTCTGCGCCCTTTGATAGGAACCTACCGTCCCGACGTTTGCCCGCAGTGATTTAGGGAAATCACAGAAAAAGGAATATTGGATGACCGTCTTACTGAGTGCAAGACCACTTTTTCAACTGAATGCATTCGTTGCATGATTCTCGTACTTGCTCAAGCTATTGTATCCTATACCAAACTCCTTGCTTTCCACTATTATCTAAGTCTCAATTCCTCTCAGCACATCGTTACGGATACTACGCGCGGTACAATTTCGATCATTTCGGACGAATGTTATTGTAACCGGAAATATAATGAGAAAATAAATAATTTTAATTATAGCACTTGTTATTGGATATTTAACTAATATGTAACACAAATATTAGACAACTAGAAATGTTGGTATAAACACACACTAAAATTACAGAATTGAGAAAAATCGATCGAAATTGTACCAAACTAGGTACAATTGTGATCACTTCGTGGTAGAATTTTGACTAAGAGCATCTTCCACATAAAAAGCACTTTTTCCGACAGGCACCAACGCATGCTTCGTTACCAAACATTGCATCTTTGGTAGCGAATCTCGTCACCCTTAACTAGAAAAATTATAAGAGCGCGACAGACTAAGTAGCTTCACTTACCGCCTAACTGGAAAAAATCTATATCTCCTTAGCACAAAATAGTGCATTCTTGGAAAACACAGGAGGAGTTGTAGAAACCTGCTACCCTACAACGCCACTCGAGACATACGAGACTGACAAATGGCTCGAAAACTTACGTTGATCGGAATTGAACCTATATCGAATTTGTACCACCTTACCCTATGCCTACATTACACTCCCAACAAAAGATACGAATCACTTTAGTGTTCTGGTTATCTCCCGTAACGTATAAATGTTTTCAAACTCGTCCTCTCTTACTATCTCTGGAACGTACTTCCACTCCGATTACTTATGATCAATTATCATACAATACTGGGGAAACGGAAGTATTGTCTCTTATCTTGATAGGATTTTCTTTAAAATGATAGCAAAAAGGGAGTTCCTTATAATCCAATTGCAAAGAAGTAGCAGGCTAGTCGTCACAATCGTTATATCACTGTCCTGTTAACTTGCAGCTATTACTGGACGCTTTTACAGTTGTTGCATTTACTGGCCATCGAACACCAGTACAACTAAAATCGCCAGATCTTTGTATCCGACACAAATTAAAGCCAAAAAAAGTAATTAAAACTTTTGTCCGTTCAGTGCACGCTTTCCGTTCTGCATCGAGTGTAATTTGAAAGAGGCAATCAAATTAAAACGATACAAATGAGAACACGTAAGCGAATTGTTTATTGAAATGTTCGAGGCTTTCACGACGTTTTAATTTCTTCTATGATTTACGGGCGTCACGTCGGATAGGAGTATCAAAACTGCATTACAATTTTACGAGATAGCTGCTCGTCATCTTAAGGTGCTGACTATATTCCTGTGTTGCTGTGGTCCCGCTTAAGTACTCTGAAGAGACAAAGAAACTGGTACAGTCATGCGTATGCAACACAGACATGTTGTGAGGATTCTATATGGAGGTATAATTTTTATTTCATTTTATTTAATTAATTATTAGACAGATTTTGTGCTCGAGCCACTGACAAATACTAGGCAGCTCGCCGACAGCAAAAGCCGTCGTAGTTTCCCACGGCCGAGACGTAACATATGGCGTCAGCCGAGGAGGTGGGGTAACCAAAGCTCCAGATCGCTGCTGCCGTGACATATTCCGTTGCGGCCGCCGCGCCTATAACCCGGGGAAATCCGAAAACTATGGCGCGAAGTTATAATTTTTTAATTTATTATTATTTATTATTTAACAATGTTTGGAGGCATACAGGCTGTAGTAGCAGCCTAGGGGTCATCAAAAGTCGGTGCTGATAATGTTACTTTGTTTAATATTGTTCAGATAACTAAATAAATGAATAACTAGATCTTTAACGAACACTTCCGAACATGTACGACGACACACGAAATTTTGTAGGAGGTCTCGGCTGCGCGCCACTGTAGTCAGTCGGCGCTAGGGCCTAATCCGTACCGGACAACTAGGAATATGCTCTCAGTATCCGCAGTAAAATTAAAATTGCTCAACATTGTATTATGGGGAGCCTAGCAATAAAGCCCCATAAGTGGCAACCCGAATTTTATTCAGAAGAAATACCTACCCGTAACTCCTACACGTCGGATCACAAGTCTGACTCGAAGGTGGGTCAGCTTATTTTGCAGATCCTGGATGGTAAGTGTGGGCCGGTAAATCCGCACGCCCCCTACACCATCTTCTACGGACTGCTAAGTACGCCTACAACTCCAGTATAGGTTTAGTACTAGGAGGGGTTCTTGAAATGTGTAAAAACTCAGAGGACGGCGCCCAGGTCGGAATCGCCTACAGAAGTGAGTCGTGCCGGCTCGCCTTCTTTTCGTACGTTCTTCTATCGACCTCTCTTTCGCTCTGCACTGCAGGTGGCACCTTCATCGTATCGCGGCTCTCTGGCCAGAGAACGTACTAGCTGATGTTGTGATAGGCGGGGTCTGCTGGTGAGACAAGCAGTCTGGCATGCCCTGTCAACTTGTTCAGCACGGCTGTTTCCGTACCTCGGCAGTTACTCCGGTCACAGCCGTCTGCCCCGGAGCATGTGGATTGCAAGTTTAAAGTGATCATCGCCGTGGCTCACGAGCAGTTATTCTGGTCAAGTTTTCATCTCATCTCCCTGAACATCTCGACACTCTTGGCATTCACTAGACCTTTCCAACTTTGTGGTTGATCTGTCATTACATCTTCTTGTGGTGCGTCGGACAGTCGGGAAGCCAGCACAATTATGAGTGGTTTTCTTTTGTGTTTATTCGGTTGTGTTAACTTGTTCTTGTGCGTGTGCTTTGCCACGGTTAGCAGCCTCCTCAGGGGTTGTCTTCTTCTATGTCCTGGTTTTCTGTTTGTAGTTGTGAGCGGTTGCAACTGTGCTTCCGTTCGTTCTCTTGGTGTGGAAGAGATCGTTTGGACCTTGTCTTGTACGGGGCATTACCTATTCAAATTAAAAAAAAACATCTAAGTGTCACCGTGGAATCCTGGTTAGTGCCCTTCCTCATCCTCGTCAATTGCCCTGGGAACCTGTCATATGTTATTTGGCAGAATCCTTTCCTTCTGCGGAGTAGACGTAATTAGGCATTTTTTTCTGTGCATGAAGTTCAGTGTATTTGGGCTGAAGTTTCCTTTTTTGGCTTGGTTGTTCTGTATGCTTTTCCCTTCCACATCCTAAATTTCCGTGTGGAGTCACCTAATTTTTTGTGGGTCTTCCTCGCCATCATGCTGCGCTCGTACAGGTTAATTACTAAATTCGATTTCGTTACCTTGCACCAACCTGATACGTAAGGAAATCTGAAGTGTGACTGCAATTTCATTTACTGTAACTGAATGTGATATTAACATTAAAACTTCAAGGCACTAGTACTCTCAGTTGTAGTGTCTTAGAAAATTAGACCAGCTTCTCTGGTGGCGTGGTACATTGTAATTGATTTGTAAAACAAAAGTAGTGAAAAGGCACGTGTTGCTGTTTTAAAAACCACAGGCGATTCCTGTTTGTTAAGTAATCTTTTCTCGTTTATGGTCTGATGTTAATGTGCAGAGTTTTATGGAGGCATACCAAACCTGCATTAAATCTGTTTACTTCATTGTAATTTTGCAAATTTGTGGGCAGGTGCCTTTGTGTATTTAATTAATGGTTATTGCGATTGTACCTGTGATGTAGTGTCTTATTGCCACCCCTCATTGTGGGATGTCAGTTAAGTGATTACTTGGTATTTTCTTTTGCCTTCCAAATTCAGTGGGCTGTTCACCCTGTGCTTTTTAATTGTTAAATTTGCAAGCTCTGCTTCTATCCTCAAACCAATTATTGAGGGTTTGCGCCTGTGTGTTTCTTAATCAGTATTTAGATTTGTTTATCTTCTCAAATTGTCTATGTCAGCTTGATTTTGAGATTGATGATCATGCTCATGTGTGCTTTTAATTAATGGACAGCTTTACTACGTTATTGAAAGAATCTTATTACTGCATATTGTTTAAAAGTGTATCATTTCTTAAAGTAAATAAATTAGTATTGCTATTTGACATCTTAACTGAACGTCTTGGCCCAATCGTTCCTTCGCTATTTGGTCATTGGTGGTTTCTTTACCGTGGCTGTAGTAAACTTCGTACCGGCAGCGTGTCATAAGGCAGCGCCCTGGAAAGCTGGCAACCCGCAACACAGTCTCCGGAGCTATCGACCGAAGCGGGGACCCCCAAACAAGCGGCCAGTCGTGTTTACAGACGCCCTGGCCAGCGATGTGTCAGCCGACTCCCCTGTACGGCTCGCCGGCAGCCCGCACTTCAGTTCCTGGTCGATCCACCAGGCGGGCCAGCATCACGGCTCAGAAGCGAGTCTCTACAGGCTCCACTGGCGCCACCACAAGCCGTTTTAAGACGGCCACCCAGCCTCCCGCGGCGTCCTTTGTAGCTTCCATCCAGCTCCCACATCCTATTACAAAACCATCCAAGTCCTAGAGCGCCACGTCCTCCGCCTCGCCTACCGCATCCGGCTCCCTTCCCCCACGCGGCTCCTGTATGACCTGCTCCCGTTTCCCCACCTCCTTGAATACCTCCAGCTTATCCGTATCCTCTATACCACCTGTAAAATAGACTCCCGCAACCCCCTGGTCCATCCCATCCTCACCAACCCTGGGCCTCTGCCACGCCTCTACCATGTTATACCCCCTTCCCTTCATCTCCACACCCTCCATGTCCGCTCCCAGGGTAACTTCCGCCGCCTCCCCCTCCCTGATGACGTCCTCTGTCCTGACAGATACCCGTCCTACCAGCCCTGATCCCTCCCCGTAGATGTAGGGCCCCCATCACCCCTCCCCTTCCCCTTCCCCGCTTGGCTACCCCCTCCCCGTCCTGGAGTCCCTACCGCCTCCTTCACCGCCGTTTTTCCTCTGTCCCGCGCTTCCCTTCCCCTCCCCCCGCCTCCCTTCTCGGGGTCCTGGATCGACAGTCTCATCAGTGCTATGTCACGTGTTGTGTGCAGTGCTCCAGTGACGTGTGTGATTTTTAACTGCGTCCACTACAATCAGACAATCGTCGCACCGTGTGTCTTAATTAGTGTCTCCGTGTACTCGCCGTCGTGTGTTATTGTCGTCCTACACGGTTTTTTTAGGTCACCGTGGCTCATCATTTTTAACTGACTAATTGTGGTTTTAATAATCTGTCTTTTGTAATGTACTTGAAACTGTCGCCTTGTCTATGTTATTGTATCTCCGTTGCTTTATCTCCTGTTCTGTATTTTAATTGTCACCTCATATATGTATTTTAATTTGTCTCGGCTGAAGAGTAGCCTTTGGTGCTGCTGCCAGCCTACCACTGTAACTGGTGTGAAATCCAATAAAGGAAAAAAAAAAATACAGCGGCAGTCAGTCTTCGCTGATGATACCCGACGCATTGTAGAGTCCACCACAAGCCGCGACAGATCAACACCTTTCTCGGCGGAACGCTGTCAGCCTACCTATACTATTGTTGGATTAATTTACTGGATGTAATAAACTTCTTACTACTGCAGATCAGTTGTGTATTGATTATAACAGTGGCTACACTCTGTGACCTATCAGTAAGTGACTTTGAACGTGGCGTTACAGTCGGCGCCCGAGAGATGGGACACAGCATCACCAACATAGTGATGAGATGAGGATCTTCCCGTACGACTACTTCAGAAGTGCACCGTCAGTATCTGGAATTCGGTAAAATATCAGATCTCCAACATGGCGGCGGCCGGAAAAAGATCCTGCAAGAACGGGACCAACGACAAGTGAAGAGAATCGTTCAACGTGACAGAAGCGTAAAGTTTTCGCAAACTGCTGCAGGTTTCACTGCTGGCCTATCACCCATTGTCAGCGTGCGAACCATTCAACGAAACATTATCGATATGGGCTTTCGTAGCCGAAGGCCCTCTCGTGTATCCTTGCTGACTGCATGACACGAAGCTTATTGGACTGTTGACGACTGGAAAAGTGTTACCTTGCATGACGAGTCTCGTTTCCAATTTTTACGAGCGGATGGACATTATGGCTGTGGAGACAGCCACACGAATCCATGGACCCGGCATGTCAGCAGGGGACTCAAATGTTTAAATGTTTGTAAATCTAAGGGACTTAAATGGTGTTTAGTTCCTAGACTTAGGCACTACTTAAACTAAAACAAATGTTCAAATGTCTGTAAATCTATCGGACCAAACTGCGTGGTCATCAGTCCGTAGCTTACAAACTACTTGAACCTAGGTAAACTAACCTACGGACAAACACACACACTCATGCCCCAGGGAGGACTCGAACCTCCACGCCGAGCAACCGCACACTTCGCAGCGAGGTGCAGTAGACCGCTCGGCTACTCCACCGCGGCTTAAACTAACATCAAGTAACTTATGCTGAGGACAACACAAATACCCATCCCCGAGGGAGGACTCGAACCCCCGACGGCGAACAGTCGCGCGCACCGCACCTAGACGCCTTAGTGCGCACGACTATTCTGCCGCGGCAGCAGCGGACTGTTCAAGCTTCTGTAAGCTGTGTAACGGTGGTGGGGCGTGTGCACTTGGTGTGATAAGGGACCCCTCATACGTCTACATACGACTCTGATATGTGACACGTACGTATGCATCCTGGCTGATCACCTGGATCCGTTCGTGTCCATTGTGCATTTCGACGGGCTTGGGCAATTACAGCAGGACAATGCGACACCCCAAACGTCCAGAACTGGTAAAGAGTGAAGCCAGGAATACTCTTCTGAATTTAAACGATTCCGCTGGCCATCAGAATCTCTAGACACGAACATTATTGAGCATATTTGGGATGGTTTTCACCGTGCTGTTTAGAAGACATCTCCACTCTCTCGTACTCTTACGGTTTTATAGCCAGCCGTGCTGGATGCATGATGTCATTTTCCTCCAGTACAGCTTCACACATAAGTAGAGACCATGCCAAGTCGTGTTGCGGCTCTTCTGCTTGCTCGCGGGCTCCCTACACGTTATTAGGCTGGTGTACCAGTTTCTCTGGATCGTCTGTGTCTGCATAGGAAAGCGCAGTAACTAAGTAGATGTCCTGTGTGGCCAGAGAGAAAGACAGGTCTGGGCACTCAGCCAGGTCACGTGGTAAGAGTAGTGTTAAGTGAATGCGATCGCGGAGCTGGCTCAAATGTTCAAATGTTTGTACAACTTAGGGGACTTAACTATGGGGTCATCAGTCCCTAAGCTTACAAACTACTTATGAACTACCTACGACTAAGGCACAGATATCCATGCCCGAGGGGGGATTCGAACCCCCGACCGTAGTGGCCGTGCAGACCGTGACTGGAGCGCCCCAGTCCCCTCGGCCACCGCGGAGCTGGCTGGTTGGCCGCTTAGAGACAGTCAACTCTGCGACCGCGTTTGCTCAGCACTACTCTTACCTTGTGACCTGGCTGAGTGCCCAAGCCTGTCTTTCTCGCTGGGCCGGATGGTGCGGCAATAACGTCACTGAAGAAGAATCATTGTCGACGACTTCCAGAGTCTTCTAGCGGAGGAACTTGCCGTGGTCTTCGCGTAGGGGGCACGGGAATGAAGCACGTCCACAAAATGCGACTCCGCCAACATCGTCTGGAGACAAGGCCTCATAACACTCTGTGTCACGTCACATTGTTTGGCCGCGATCGCTAGCTAACTGCCAGTCAGCTAGCCATGGTGGTCTATTCGGTGTGACGTGACACGGCTGTTGTGAGGCCTTGTCTGTAATCGTCGTTGACTCAGCGCACACGTGCGGGTAGTTGTAACTCCGATGACACGCTTGGCCGACTCGTTGGATACGTTTGAAGGCGGAGGACGATGTCTTCGTACTGCTGCTGCTGGTTGTCGTGCCCTTCTAAGTTCAAATCTCGTGTCTTTTAGTCAGGTCGTTAGATTCGCCTGGTTCGACTGAATGGTGTCTTAATACGCAGATACAAACGAGAGGACTTTTATCTCTTCATAGTTCATGCAAATTTACGTTACCAAATAATGTTCGGCAACAGCAGACGTTTCTTTTGTGTCTCGTTTCCGCCGGTTGTCCTGGGTGTCGTTGGTCGAGTAGAGAGAGACCGACACAGGGAAATAGGATGCACGCGTGTGCGGGTACAGCGTCTGAGGTGACCAGCCAGTGGGACAGCAGAAACTAGAAACACTAAGCTAGATTAGAACAAGTTGTATATTTCGTAGAAATAGGATAATACTTATCTTCTACAAAGTTCATGACTGCCAACTAAGTGTACTGCTGAGACATAGGTTAACTAGGTAGAGGCCTGCCTACTGATGAGTCCTAGTGCCTGTCCTAATACCAAGTGGCCGATCGAGTTCAGTGGTGGCCACGAGCGGAGTTGCAGCAGAGGGCGCTCGTGGCTGACGTCGTAAGAACGCCGTGCCGTGCTGGGATGGCGGCGCGCGGCGAAAGTACGTGGCGCGCACTTCAGACTTGTGCGACACCACAGATTCTTGCTGAACTAATCTGGTGTAACGATTGTGTTCCTCTCATATATCTTCGACAACGCTACATATCTGGTGAATTTATGATTTCCGACTATGGCACGAATTTTTATGTATGCTTCGTCTCCTCAGATATGATTGTGGTCCCGAAAGAGGGTGGACGACGCATTTAATATGATGTTTCCTTAATCGCCTGCTGATATTGAAGGTCACGCCTCCAACATACGGAAGAAAAACGGTTCTCTTAGAATTGTCTGTTTCTCCTGGCTGTTCTTAAGATTTTGTGCCTACTAGCCCAAATGCACTTCCAATCCGGTTCTCAGATAACAAGATGTGCACAAACACAGAGCGAAGATGGTTTAGTTCTGCTGGTAAGCTCTCTGGATCTGATATGGCTGTAGTCATATCAACGTGACTGCATGGGCGTCACCGACGGGGGGACAGGGGGGATGTGTCCCCCAATATTTTTTGAAAAACAGTTTTAATTTTTCTTTCTTAGTTGATAAATAATGACATTGTTGAACGAATATCTCCAAGCAATGCGTGCTGGAAGTTCTTATGTACTGTGACTTAATTATTTACATGATTTACTGACGTGCTAGTAAAGAAACAGTGAATATTAGAAGTCACAAATAAGAGCATTGTGACAAGACAGTGTGAAAGACTGTCTGAGGGCCCCACACAAGAGCGACGAATCGCAGCAATCCGTCGCATGCGATATCGCTGCAACCCGTCGCTCATCTCCTCCTCGCCACACACGAGCGATTTGTCGAGCAATTTCTACGAGAATTACTAACGCACAAGTGTAGGAAAATTCTGGGATGGAAAAGGCTCTTTTATTAACAGCATCCTGACGAGTAATACTTATAAATGTTAAGCTTCAGAAAGGGAAATTGTAATTTATTAAACTTGTTTTGAATCTGTTTTCCTAGGAAGGTTTGGTTACGAAACAGTTTTGGTTACGATACAGTTTTGGTGCCGCCAAGTGGGTTGTATACACCTTTCTGGAAAAGTATAACACTTTTGTGGCGTATTCTTGTAAACTAATGAGTTTCCAGCGTTGTCATGTTTTGAAATGTGCTTCTTTCTGACCGATTATTATCTCTGTCGTAAACTGCTCTTATTAATCAAACACACGTAGTATTTAATAATGTAGCTTTCTTTGTTTGGTACTGTTTCACTCAACCGACTGAGTTGTTGTTATGAATGAGCGAAGCTTTGATGCCGGCCGCGGTGGCCGAGGGGACTGAGGCGCTCCAGTCACGGTCTGCACGGCCACTACGGTCGGGGGTTCGAATCCCCCCTCGGGCATGGATATTTGTGCCGTCCTAGTTCGTAAGTAGTTCATAAGTAGTTTGTAAGTTTAGGGACTGATAACCCCGTAGTTAAGTCCCATAAGCTTAACAAACATTTGAACATTTTTTGAAGCTTAGATGTGTTTAAATATTTTAGACTCTTTCCATTTCGAAATATTTTAGCATTTCATGATAACAGCTGATTCAATGATTTTCATTGTCATTTACAATATGTAAAGGGCTGATCAATAGTTTCGATTGAGAAAACTGCGTACATATACACGGAAGAAATAAGTTTATTTACTAGTAATTAGTTCGTCTGTCTGAATTACTTCAATGAACTGCAGTAGTTCAAATGAGCTACATAGTTACTTTAAGTAGTTTAGTGAGCTAGCCACACGAACTACATACTTCATTTGTAATGTGAAAAGTACCACCAAAAGAAAGCGCTTAAAAACCAAACGCTAATAAATTAACCACCTAGTATTTTTGCTTATCTGTCTTGAGTATGGTCTGGAGAAAGGAAAACTCTTTGTCATTTAACAGTTCATGAAAATTAACTTTTACGATGGGAATGAAATATTTAGATACAAGGTAAATAAGATGTAAAAACAATGATGTTATATGTGGAGTTTATAAATTCCGATTTTCATACACTCTTCAGTCAGTGAACTTACAGAGCTGTTTTTTTTTTTTTTTTTTTTTTTTTCTTCTTCTTCTTCTTCTTCTTTCTTTCGATCCGACGTCGTTCGCGCAGTTTGTAAATAGTCCATCAACTGAAATAACTGAACTAACGGTACCATTTCGGTCTTCCTATCCAATGCAGTTTACACAGCTATAGCTTAGTAGGTTCTGAAATACACACTTTCAGTCACCCATATGGAGGGCTGTCGACGACAGCGTTCGTGGCCTCTCACCGCGCAGGTCGCAAGGACCACCGTATTGTCAGACGCACCGACAGTCGCTACGCTATTGTGGTGACCACAACAAAATTCTGATTTAGTTTAGAATTGTGTCATTATTCCCTTCAAACGTGTGTTCATTTTCAGATAACTTAGTAGAGAACGCTGGTGAACTTTTACCCGAAGTAAAATCTGAAGAGGAAGTTTTGTCATTGACCGAAATGCGTCGCTGCAACTGCAAAATGATATCGCTAGTTTAGATTTCTCCCGCTCCCTACTTCATCCTGAAATTCTAGCAGATGGTTTCCCTGTGCAGCATCTTCCAGGCCGAGTACTTAGCTTCCAGAAAAGTTGGTATAAGTTGTTTCCTTTGCTTCACATAGTTGGATCCAAAGGAGTAAACTGTTTTTATTGCACAAAGATGGCAAGTTGTGCCCAAACAAAACTCTTTGAACTAAAACTGAGGAAGAATTTAGAGGAAAAGGAATTAAGAACTGGATAAATGATATTAAAAAATTTAGAGCACACGACAAATGTGTTGCTCATTGGTAGGCTGTACTGAGCCATACACATTTAAAAGCCGCTACTGAAGCGAAGCTTTTTCAAATTAAATTTGAGCAACAAAAGTGGCTTTGGAAGCATTGACAATCATTATTAGCAGTGTTAAATATCTCATCAGACATGGATTGGCTATTAGAGGACACAAAAAGTATGACGGAAATTTAATGGAACTGTTGAAACCCCGTAGAGTAGACAAACCAACTCTAAAATTGTGGCTCCAAAGAGAACAAAGTTACACCCATCCAAAGATACGAAATGAAATCTGTGGTGTCGCACAAGTACAAAGTGCGCGCCACCTACTTTCGCCGCGCGCCGCCATGCACGCACGGCGCGGCGATCTTACGACGACAGCCACGAGCGCCCTCTGCTGCAACCCCGCTCGTGGCCACCGAGGAAAGACACCACCACTTCGGACTGAGATAGCAACCAGTTAGGACCTTCGTAATCAGATAGGCACCAGTGAAGACTTTGCTATCGTACAGGCACTAGGCAGGCCTCTAACAACTATGTATCAACATTCTGCAGTACTATGTAAAAGTTAAGTATTGTTACATTCTGTGCAATATATATCTCTTTCTAATTTACTCTAGTGTTTATAGTTTCTGGCTGCTCCCCTCCGTACCTGCACCAGCGGGCTATCCTTATTCCTGTGTCGGTCTCATCCACTCGGCCACCGACACCTACGACGAGGCTGGGATACAAAAAAATCCTTGGTCAAGAAATCTTTAACAGCATAGTTAAAAATTAGATCTGTATATCCTTTAATTTATTCCGTGATCAGTGATGGAACAACGGACATTTCCGGCGATGAACAAACTAGTTTTTGTGTAAGATGATGTGGCGACAATTTAGATCCTCATGAAAGCTTTTTGCGGTTCTATAAAACTCATTATGTCTGTGGAGCAGATATAGCTGCGCTCGTTTTTAATGTTCTGCTCAGATTGCAGCTATCGTTAACGAACCTTCATGGGCAGTCATATGACGGAACAGGAAACATGAGTGAAATGCATAAAGGGACTCAATCAATAACAACTGACAAACAGCTTTTGGGCCATTTTATTCACTGTGTAGCTCACAGCTGTAATTTAATTATGAAAGCAAGCTGCAAAATTTCGAGAACTGTTAAAAATTTGATAGAACCAGCTCATCGATTGGGAATAATGTTTTTTAAAAAAAAAGTTTTGGATATTAATGAAGATGCAGCTGTAGGCCCTGTCAGTAATGTTGCAAAGATCAACCCTTTATGTCCTACTAGATGGTTGCACGGACAATCACGAATAAATGCAATTTTGAAAGAAAAAAATGTTCAAATGTTTCTTAAGCTTAAAGGACTTAACTGCAGGGTCATCAGAACCTAAACTTCCAAACTACTAATGACTAACTTATACTAAAGACAACACAGCCGCTGCAGATTAGCCGCGCAAACTGGAGCACTGTGTTACGGTGCGCGCGGCCGTTCGCCGTCGGGGGGTCGAATCCCCCATCGGGTATGGATGTTTGTGTTGTCCTTAAGTTAGTTTACCTTAGTATAAGTAGTTTGTAAGCTACGGACTAATAACCATGCAGTTGAGTCCGACAGATTTACAAACTTTTTCTTTTTTTTTTTTTGAGACAACACAAACATACTTGCCCGAAGGAGGATTCGAACCTCCGACGCGGGAGGCCGCGCGATTTCTGGGGGAAATAATTATTTTGTTATCAAGACATTGAATTGTTAATGTTTGTTAATGTTTGTAAAGCTTATGGGACTTAATTACGGGGTCATCAGTCCCTAAACTTACAAACTACTTATGAACTAGCTAATCCTAAGGACGGCACAAATATCCATGCCCGAGGGAGGATTCGATCCCCCGACCGTAGTGGCCGTGCAGACCGTGACTGGAGCGCCTCAGTCCCCTCGGCCACCGCGGCCGGCGACATTGAATTAACTAACAGAACAGGGACACGACTGAATGTTTTTGAGTCTGGCAAAACGTAACTTGGTTTCCTAGTTGAACTTTTAAAAATCTTGAACAGGAGCTTCCAAGGAGAAAATGGAATGGTCTCGGGACTTCATTCTGCAGTTGAAATTATAACTGAGGGCCTTAAAAATCTCATGACAAATGAAAAGTTTTCTTCTATGTACAAATAATGTAATATTAAGACATCCGAGCTCGGCTTAGAACAGCTACAACATCCAAAGAAAAAGTAACTCCCAAGCGGTGGTCTGAGGGCATAGATCCACATCAGTTTCTGTCGCTTGGAGAACTTCACAAGCAGGAATACTTTTAAATCATTGCTTCGGCTGTCCAAGGGCTTTGACACAGGATACTTGACCAACCTGGTACGAAGAAACAGGTTTCCTTGGAAAAAGTGATGTTGGAGAAAAAAGGGTACGATGTTGTATCTCCCTACCCGAAAATAGATGATCAGTCTTTGAAAACAGAACTTGAACTCTCATCTACTATACAATGTAAAATGCCTGAAAGATGCTAAAGATGTTTTGGTTTCTATGAAAAAAGAAGTTTGTGAATTATTTTCTAATATTGAAGCGTTGGTCAGACTTTTGCTTGTGTGTCCAGCGTCAACCTGTGAAGCAGGACGCTGTTTTTCAGCTGTACGATGACTGATGAACCATCTGCGCTCTACAGTGACGCAGCGCAGGCTCAATCACGTAGTAGTCTGCAATGTGCTCAAGTTAATGCTGGATGAAAAAGACTTCAGAAATGTTGCAGGATTGTGGCAACAGAAGAATCGTGTTTGGGTCAGTGTAGGAGGAACGTATCACCTAATGCTTCTGACACTGTAGCTAACTATCGTTTCTGACTGTTTTGATACTTACTTGTTTATTCCTGTGTATATATTTGTTCATTTTATAATGTATTTTTAATAAATTAAAAATAAAACGTGTTAGTAATTGGTTTTTTTGTTAAATTTCCAATCAAAATCAAGCAGAATATTGTTTTAAAACCAATCAGTTTGCAAGTACGTGATATTGCCCCTCCCCTCCACCCTTACCCATCGTCGTCTAAGGCATGAGAATGTACGGAAATGTCCCGGTTGAGTCGTCCCCCTCAATAATTTAGTGTTGGTGACGGCTATGACGTGAGTCCCTAATACGCCGCTGTAACTGGAAATTGAGATGACAAATTGTATCTCGTAGGTGTAGGTCAGCGCGTGTCGGTTTACGAAAACACTGTGCCTCAAAGAGCCGTCTTCTTTTCTACAGATCAAGAGATCCAAAAACGGGATCTCCTCACTTTTCTCCACTTACATGATGAAGTCTTTGCTCTAGTGGATGAAGTTAAGGAGTTCCAGAAGTGAAGGAAGCACTGTTGTCGCGTGTGGCCATTCTATAATCGTTTCTTTCACATACACGCGGTCGGACAACGAATTTTGAGTCTGCGTTGTAATCCAGATTTCACCTCTCAGCGATGTGAGGAGTCGCCAGAAACCTTAGTTCCCCTTGCCCCGGTTGGATAAGTGGGGTAGGTTAGGAACACGCAACTCTCCGAAGTGGCTTCCATTTGAAAGACTTACGCCGGGCCACTGAGCCACACGAAACTACTGTTATTTCCCGAAACACTTAGGTATCAAATCCGCCGTCTGTAGTGCTTTATTCTCAAAATCTTCCATAAAACGTTTGGCTACTATTGGAGACAAAGGACCACCAGTAGAAACGCCGTGAGTTTGTTGAAAATATCTCCATCATTGGCTTTTCTAATGCGCCACAGAACACATAGGACGGAAAGAGTATAGTCAACACCTGAAGATGACAAACAGCAGTCTTGTAGAAATATTGCGCAGGTTAACAATACTATCTACTTTTGCGTCCGTGAACTATGGAACAAACTGCTTATTATTTAAAACCTGATTATTATAACAATGACGATTTGTATTTTAGAACGCAAAACACGTTATCAGCACCCTCCCTCAAAACAGAAAAACGTCGATTTCATATTGGACCATGTTAAAATGAAGCACATAAATTAAAACACACGCTCACGCTCTGAGCATTATTATTGATCAACTAAAAAGTTAGGCAATACGCAACAGAATACAATACCGGTGGAAACACGGTTAAAAGGTTGACAGATGGCGGTGGCCAGGTGACTAAGTAGAACAGGTGACTAAGTAGAAATAAAGGGTGATTGTTTGTTCAAATGTTTTTGTAGACTTATTGAATCTAACTGTAATGGTCATTGATCCCTAAACTTACAAACTAGTTAAACTACCTTATCCTAAGAACACACACACACACACACACACACACACACACGCACACACACACACACAGTGCAACAACCCCTCCTAGTACTACACCTATACTGTTTTTGTAGGCGTACTTAGGAGTCCGTAGAAGATGATGTAGGGGCGTGCGGATTTACCGGCCCACACTTCCCATCCAGGATCTGCAAAATAAGCTGACCCACCTTCGAGTCAGACTTGTGAGCCGACGTGTAGGAGTTAATGGGAGGTATATCTTCTGAATAAAATTCGGGTTGCCACTTATGGGGCTTTATTACTAGGCTCCCCATAATACAATGTTGAACAATTTTAATTTTACTGCGGATACTGAGAGCATATTCCTACTTGTCCGGTACGGATTAGGTCATAGCGCCGACTGACTACAGATATATGCCCGAAGGAGGACTCGAACCTCCGACGGCGAACGGCCGCGCGCAACTCAGCAACGCGCCTTAGCGCGCACGAGTATTCCGCCGTGGCACTGACCTAGCCGCTGTGCCACACATTATAATCTCACACTGAGTATTTTGGGAAGAAGTCTGGACATGGCACAAAATAGTAAAATACAATCCACACTTGCTTCATCATTAGAGGAAAGAGACCCAAAGCTGTCCTCAGACCACTACCGTCTCTACCATAGGGGCACAAGAGGCACAAGCCCAGGGCCCCCAGCCTGATGGGGGTCCCGAGAAACTCGTTCCGTTCTCCTAGGCAATGACTTTTTTAAAGTGAATTTTTAGTCGCACTTATTCTTTATAAAGACTCAAAAATTGTCTCGAAAACTTTCACATATATGGTATGGCTAGTGAATTGGTTTGGTGTCGGCATGCAAAATCGTAGTTATTATTGCGGGCCTTAGCTACAGAACACTGTTGTAGTAGAACATGTGGCAGTCTGTTTCAGATATAACTTGGCGGAACATTGTATCCAACAGCGGCCTTCAGACGACGCCAAACGGGACTACTGTAGACCGGCCAAGCAGCGGGTAGTCGCTTACATCACGAGGCGTTAGCGCGTCAGCCCCAATAGCGGCGGCACCGAAGTTCCCCACAATAATACAGCAGCTGCGGTCCGAAGGAGGGGGAAGTCCAGCAACGACACAGTGCTGTACACTATAGACAGGCAAACCCGTTCATTTTAGGAACCTAGTTGACTGATGATCGTTTCTTTTTTGGAATCGTTCCTTTCCACTCGTTCACCATTTCTTTTTTATCCAGTTGTCAATGTCTATGGTTTTTATAAAAATCGGAATTGCAAACAAGTAGCATTTGCTCTGTACTCACCAACTCCGTTTTACACATTTTACAAAAGTTAATTCCCTACAGTCGATGGAGCACCGGTATAAATTGCTGTTCCTTCCAGAACAATGAGCACGCTGTTCACCGTGGTCAATAAATAAATAAAAATCGACCTCGATACTGAGAACTGAACGTTCGACCGAAAAGGAAATGGCCGTGCGGCCACCCTGGAGCTGGAACGGGTACGGCGACGCAACTGGGACCGTCGAAATGAACGTTTCTTTTAACCAGTTCCTCCGTCCTTCCGTTCACTCTTGTGAACCGTTCCTTTGGACTCGTTCGTTTGCTAACGACCCAACTCACCCGTGTACAGAGCAGTGGCATTTGATGTTAGAGCCAGTTATTGGAACTAGGAGACCTTTTGTAACGGGTGAACTCAATATTTTAGAGTACAGTAGTTTCCAATATGTAAACACGCGAGAATGAATGGTTCATAAAAAATGAAAGTGATGTCTTTCCATGCAACGGAATTGAGGAAGTGCAAAAGAAATCCTAGTGGGGAACGCAAAGGGTCTCATAATCTCTACCGTAGCTACTATCCTTGGCAATGAAACACACACAAGATCCAATCCTTTGAAAACCGGCACAAACGGTGAGAGAGGATGGATTTCAGATGTGGAATAATGCCTACAGACTTGCTTTCTACAAAAGCATGCAGCTAACAAACCTATTTCGACCGCAGCACTGAAAGTTTCATTTTAGCATTAATCTCACTTGTACGTTTATTTTAGCATCCCCCTACAAAAACGGATAAACGAGGTTTCACTGCATATCATTGTGGTTTCCTGGTCACATAGACAATTATGAGCATTTAGCCAATATGGCATTTCATCTTTACCCCTATGTATTATTGCTGGTTTTTCACACCGAAAGTGAATGACAACAACGGAGTCTCTGGGAAGTTTTGTGTCAGTTTATGTTCTGGGCAACTGATACAAAATATATATGTTACGTCGATGTGTAACAGTCATGTGAGTGTACCTCGATCAGGTAGTGAAAGATAAAACAATTGACTTGAAAATTTGCAGCATTTGTCTCTTCAAGGCAATCTCTCCTTTTAGCTCCGAATTTGAAAATTAAAAATTTATCACAGGAGCTACTAAATTTAATGAAATCCAATAATTTGGTACAGGACCATTTCCATCAATTTTTATTAATGCAGTTATAAACTGTTTGTGGCCATTGGAAGTAAGTTAGGTTTTGTTACCTGCTCTAATTAGACGTTGTACTACACTCACATGATGTAGTATGTGAACTGCCCAATTACATAACTACATAATTACTGTGTTCACAGTATATTTTTATTTTACTTAGTCAATTATTTACTACATACATGTAAACGTATTGCAAGCACTGTACCGTTTTTTGTTGCTTTGAGCACATCTGATAATTAACTGAAGTGTTATTTATACTAAGATTTCAACGTGTAAACAATAGATGGGCATTAAAAAATTGATCTGACATACTGAAGTCTAAATTGTGGAGAAGGTACTACACTTAACAGACGCATTTTCTCTTATTCCGGGTGAAGTGACTTCTTTTTTGGACGCTGCTTGTCATGTGGAAGTTGCGTTTCAGTCTCTCCACAAATGTAAGAACTTTCTATTCTGCTTTTTTCCTGGAGTAAGGAAAAAATCAGCTACCGGCACGTACTTTTTCTCACACTTTCTTTACTCTTTTTATAGTCCGAAGTGAAACTCCGGTAGTAGCTCGAACATTATCATAATTTACAAATCAAATCATCAAAATGAACTAATCAGTATAAGAACATTTTTGAAGAATTTGGCTCGTCAGATGATGAAACCGTACCTAATGATTGGAGCCAATATCGTGTCACTGCCATTCGATGTGAAGTGTTTTTGAAGAGGTACAAGCCACAAGACAAAGAACTAAATGTGCTTCCATCAGCAAGGAAGAGAGGACAATGTGTGAGTTGTGGCAGAGCTAAGAACAAATTGACCCCTGTAGCTTGTTGTTCTTGTCATTGTTTCCTGTCTGCAGATCACTCGAACACCACAAATGACTGTCAAAATTGTGCAGTTCGCACCAATAATTTCGATTCTGAATAAAATCACTGTAGGTGTGTGGTAAAATACGTAACATGATAATAACGCACTCTGATCTCTTCATGGACTGTACAATTTTACTCAAATATAGGCGTGACGAATATTGTAATAATTTTGTTTTATTATTAGCAAATATTGTGGCATTTAATTACATTTTATTCATATTTTGATTTCAAATTTTCTTAAATATCTCATATTTGAAGATTATTGTTCACTTTTGGAATGTTAACATTTATGTTTATACACCTAAGGTAATTGGTGTACTAACTTCGATATTAATAAATGTGATATTTCTGCCTGTACATTCAACTATTTTTGACATTACGATTACTTAGTAGCTATATAGCAGTTTTGCAGCACGGAATACACAATGGTAGCAAATCTGTACCGCGCTGCTGCTAAAGTTGTAAGTGCCGCTGCCGCCCGAGGGTTAAGGGCGTGTGCCCACGGGCCCCTGCATGGCTTAAGACGGCCCTGCCTCAGACTGTCATATAAGACACATTCAGTTGAAATGTGCCGTGCCGACAATCCTGTCGCGCATCTGTGACACACTGGTAGTTCTTAGATGCGTGAGAGAAGGCCATGCGTGAGTAGGGAATGTCATATTCTAAGACGAGTCAGGCCTACATCATGAGCTCGTCGAGGGAGGAAGGAGGTATGACACGGATACACGGAAGGTTTTAGTGGTCGTAGCTTATTACTCGCCACTTTCAGCCACTGAGACTCCCACCGAAACACGGTTTTCCAGATCACAAATATTGTAACAGCCTTCACGGGGACAGAATAGCGTCCAGGATATGGGAGGGAACAAGTCTCCTTGCCAGCCGTATCAGCCATCTCGTTTCACCAGATCCCTAAGTGTCCTGGAACACAGCAGAAAATGATGCCTTTGGCTTGTCTTCGCAGTGAAAGGATAGCGTCCTGAATTTCTTGCACCATCAAATCTACTGGGGACATTTGATCAACAGTGAGAAGGGCGGTAGCCTGTGGACTGTTACGGAACACACGTTGCAGTGAAGAAAGCTATCGAGGAGATGACGGCGAACAGAAACATAATACCTTCTTTGTGTACTACATTTTAAGGTATTGAGGCATCTTGGTCACAGAAGGTGGAGAAATCGTTAACAAAGAAGAAACACTATTCAATCGTTGTTCGGTGGACGTAAAGTTGTTTTCCTTTAGGAAAACCGTTCTCCTGCAAAACGGGTCAGAAAAAAAACAACCCATGAGGTGGTATTTACGTAGGAAAGTGCTGAATCTCGGTTTCGCACAGAGTTAAGTAATCGAGAGTGGAGCCGTACTACGGAGCTCGAACGGGGAGCGACTAAGTAAAGACCTGGTTTCCAGGATACATACTACATCCACATCTACATCTACATACATACTCCGCAATTCACCGTAAGATGCGTGGCGGAGGGTGCCTATATGCCTCCGTACGAGCCCTAATTTCTCTTGTCTTTATGATCACCATGCGAAATGTTTGTAGGCGGCAGCAAGATCGTACTGCACTCAGCTTCAAATTCCAGCCCTCTAAATTTCCTCAACCACGAAAAGAACGTCGTCTTTCCTCCAGCGATCCCCAATTGAGTTGTCGGAGCATTTCCATGACACTCGCGCATTGGTCGAACCTACCAGTAACAAACCTAGCTGCTCGCCTCTGAACTGCTTCTATGCCTTTAAACTGATCTGCTGTGGGTCCCAAACACTTGAGCAATACTCAAGGCGTAGTCGTACAAGCGTTTTATACGTCTTTACAGATGAAGTACATCTTCCCAAAATTCTCCCACTAAACCGAAGTCGGCTATCCGCCTTACTAACAACTGTCCTTACATGTTCGTTCCATTTCATATCGCTCTGCAATGTTACGCCTAGATATTTGAACGACGCGACAGCATCAAGAAGCTCACTACTAATGCTGTATTCGAACGTTATGGGATTGTTTATCCTACTCATGGGCATCACCTTACATTTTTCTACATTGAGAGCTAGCTGCCATTCTTCGCCCCAACTAGAAATTTTGTCTAAGTCATCCTGTATGCTATTACAGTAGTTAAAGACGTCACCCTCCCATACACCACAGCATCATCAGCAGACATCCGCAAATTACAAGTTACTCTGTTCATCAGATCATATATATAGATAGAAAATAATAGCGGTCCAATCACACTCCCCTGGGGCACGCCTGACGATACACTCGTCTCTGATGAAGACTCGGCGTCGAGAACAACGTACTGCGTTCTATTACTTAGGAAGTCTTCCAGCCAGTCACAAATCTGTGAACCTATTCCATAAGCTGGTATCTTCGTGAGCAGTCTGCAGTGTGGCACAGCGTCGAACGCCTTTTCGAAGTCGATAAAAACACAATCCGCCTGTTGCCCTTCATCCATGGCTCGCAAGATGTCATGTGAGAAAATGGCAAGCTGAGTTTCCCATGAACGATGTTTCCTAAAGCGCCGGTTGACCATACGCTTCAAAATCTTTCTTACACAGCTTGATAGGCTAATGCTTAGATAACAACCGCCATCAGTGCGATCCTTTACTGGTTTTAAAATCTGAACTACAATAGATTCTTTCGACGAACAGGGAAAATTTCTCGTCAGACGATCTTTAAGAGCTAAGCATGGTGCTAAATGTTTCAAGAAGGTTTACGTTATATCGTCGTGACCAGTTGCACTATCGCGAGCGACAGACATTGCCGACTCCAGTTCCCACAGAGAGAAAGGCTGGTTGTATTATTCAACGTTGGAGGAACGGAAAATAAAACCAACCCTCACCTGTATCGCGACATACTGACGAAATACTGGATCCTGGCTAGAATTTGACGTAATGGTTTTACGTGAGTCTGCCATTACTTGGGCAGTGTCTCTTGCCGACGTCAGGAGACATCAACTATTGACGGTCCAGCGACCCTCCACGAGATCCTCCTAATGGCTACCCATACTTACTGATGTGCACCTATTGTAGGAGTTCAGTAGCTATTTCAAACGTAATCACCATAACTGTTTATGGGTTTATTTCTCTGTGAGACAAGACGGACAGCAACTTGATGAAAAATAAAAATTAAGACATACGAGTCACAGGCGTATAGTCACAAATGATATGCATACATATGCACAGATATCAACGATATGTACTTCATCGATAAACGTTTGCGGTTGCCGAACGAACCCCGGTTATACCCAGCAAATCGACGACGGCGAAAGTATTTCTTCAGGCTTCCAAAACTACGGGACTCGCATAGGGAGATAAAGGGACTTTATTGAAGATCTGTAACCGATTTAGTGCGAAATTTCTGAAGCGTAGTAAGAAAAGCCACACAGGATACTATTGGCCCACATGTTCCCCTTGATGTCCCTACCATGCTGCTGAAGTATTACTGATTGTGAAAACGCCTTACACATCCCACATACACACACTCTCTCTCTCTCTTCCTCTCCCCGTGAGATTTCCATAGTTTTTGTGGTCTGAAGGAAGGAATTCGCTGCCCTCCATTTGCTATAGAAAAAGACGTGCATACGTGGTCCACATACTATCGTAGACTTTAGGCTTTTAACCATTGTCCGTCTTCACTGATAGTGAAGTTTACTTTTGAATTAATAAACTTCAAACCTAATGTTTTACATATGCTTAGTTTTCAATTAACTATCTCTTATGTAAACTACACAGATATGTTCTTAACTAAAGTAGAAAAAGTGCAAAAGATGAAGCTAATGTCTCATGTGCACACGCCCAGAAAAGCATAATTTCCTGCCTAGAACATAAATGCTTCATAGTAAGCAGCAGGCAGTAATTGTCAGAAAACATTATTTGTGAGATCCTCAAAGGAATTGATCAAGCATTCACTACATTTCACCTTCTATGTGTCCCGAGCGAGGTGGTGCAGTGTTAACAGACTTGACTCGAATTCGGAAGGACGGTGTTTCTAATCCAACTCCAGAAATCGAGATTTAGGTTTCCCGTGATTTCTCCAAATCACCGCAGGCAAATCCCGGGATGGGTCGTTTGAAAGGGCACGGCCGGTCTTCTTCCCTGACCTTACTCAAACATCTCAGAATGAGCTCCGTCTCTAATGACGACGCTGTCGACGGGACGTTGAACTCCTATCTTCCTTCTTTCCTTCTTTTTACGTGTACCTGACCCCCAGCGGATTATCCGTGTTTAACGACCACTATTTCGACATGACGTTGAATTATAATCTTCCCTCCTTCCTTGCAGTGGAACAAACCTAACCCCTGTGCAAAAGTTCCTCCCTATGTAAGAAGTTGTTAAACTGATAATCTAGAAATTCTTAAACTTATGCGACAATACATTTAGTCCGATGAGTAGCTTTTAGGACTAAGTACGCAATTCAGAACCATAATAGTAGAAATAATTGCAGAATAGACTATGTATCTGAATTTACGGTTCGAACTTGAATTTAATTCTCTAGTGACAAAGTTAGCAAAGTATTGCAAGCAGACAACATGCAGAAAACTAAAATCACGAGATATTCAAAAATAAAGGAAAATGTTAGGTAATTAGTCACTCGAATAATTTAAATATTTTAACTGATTCCAGTAAATTCGGTTTAATTTTATTCCTCGTATTAAATGGGTTTTGACGTTGCCAGTACATACGGTGTATCATAATTAACAGCGAAAACTGACAAGGTTGAAATATATTTAATAGAAGCGAAAACGTTCCAATAAATATGTGTTTTCAAATGAGACGTCCACGAGATAATTGCGAATGTATGGCTACCAGCTGTCAATCATATCAGTACGAAATATTTTCCTAGTTCGTACTAGTTTATTTGAAATGAAAACAAAAAATATATTCCGCTCAATGTCTGGCACAGTAACCGTATGCAGAATATTTTGATTGAAATGTTTCGTGTTGCAGGATATATGTATATATACAGAAGTATTATTACTTACACGTATCGCCTCGTGGGACATTTTCAGATAACCTTTAAAAAAATATTTCAAATAACTAAAAACCTGAAAAGGGCTCTGTGCTATAACGAAATACGTGACAGAACAGAGATGGCCTAATGAAGACTAATTGAAAAGTGTAATGGTGGCATAATACACTTAACGAGGGTAAACAAGTGTTTTATGCCGCTGTTATACTGTAATTTGTTGTGTATTTTGTTTTCTTTACCAGACCGTCTCCGATTTTAACTGTTATGACCCGTTATTCATTGTAGTACAAATCCCTTTCAAAAATTTTCCACTGATGTTAGAGGACCTTTATCTGTAGTTGCTCCACGAAGTCGAAACGTGTAACTACACTACCGGCCATTAAAACTACTACACCATGAAGAAATTCAGGTGATAAACGGGTATTCGTTTTACAAATATATTGTACTAGAACTAACATGTGATTACATTTTCACGCAATTTGGATACATAGATCCTGATAAATCAGTACCCAGAATAACCACCTCTGGCCGTAATGACGGCCTTGATACGCCTGGGCATTGAGTGAAACAGAGCTTGGATGGCGTGCACAGGTACAGATGCCCATGCAGCTTCAACACGATACCACAGTTCATCAAGAGTAGTGACTGGCTTATTGTGACGAGCCAGCTGCTCGGCCTCCATTGACAAAACGTTTTCAGTTGGTGAGAGGTCTGGATAATGTTCTAACCAGGGCAGCAGTAGAACATTTTCCGTATCCAGAAATACCCGTACAAGACCTGCAACATGCGGTCGTGCATTATCCTGCTGAAATGTAGGGTTTTGCATGGATCGAATGAAGGGTAGAGCCACGGGTCGTAAAACATCTGAAATGTAACGGCCACTGTTCAAATTGCCAGTGATGCGAAGAAGAGGTGACCGAGACGTGTAACCAATGGCATACCATAGCATCATGCCGAGTGATACGCCACTATGGCGATGACGAATACACGCTTCCAATGTGCGTTCACCGCGATCGCCAAACACGGATGCGACCATCATGATGCTGTAAACAGAACCTGCATTCATCCGAAAAAATGACGTTTTGCTATTCGTTCACCCAGGCCCGTCGTTTCGTACACCATCGCAGGCGCTCCTGTCTGTGATGCAGCGTCAAGGGTAACCGCAGCCATAGTATACGAGCTGATAGTCCATGCTGCTACAAACGTCGTCGAACGGTTCGTGCAATGGTTGTCGTCTTGCAAACGTACCCATCTGTTGACTCAGGGATCGAGACGTGGCTGCACGATCCGTTACAGCCATGTGGATAAGAATCCTTTAATCTCGACTGCTGGTGATACGAGGGTGTTGGGATCCAGCACTGCGTTCCGATTGCCCTCCTGAACCCACCGATTCCGTATTTTGCTAACAGTCATTGGATCGCGACCAATGCGAGCAGCACTACCGCGATACGATAAACAAAAATCTCTATACGCTATAATCCGACCTCTCTCAGAGTCGGAAACGTTGTAAGACCACCGTTAATTGTAAAATTAATTCTGGCTGAAAGGAGCCAGTTAAAAGCTTACTTTAAACATATAACACCAGCTAAAAGATTCGCGTGAACTACTAACTACTTCCTGCAACAGAATCTTGTTCCCTGGCCCAGAATTTAGAACTGACACAAAATTTACTTTATCAGCAGGAACACAAAGAGACGGAGGCCAACACACATCGTAGAACATGAGAATTACACACAATCATTAATATACAAGCCACCCCGAACTAAACCATTTCATGAAGATGGCTGTGAGAACATTTATGGCGCAACGGAATTAAAAATATGATCATATCCATCTGAATTTGTTCTCAGCACTGGTGAAAAACAACATTAAATAAAAGGGGAAGGTATTCATTAACAAATATTCATTAGAAGGATAAAATTTTACTGACAATAAATTATTTATTGATTTCAAACATGCGCAAATGGAGGAACCAATTTTGTGAAACAATAAAATGCATCCCACAAAGAAAAAATAAAATTTACTAATCTGAACTGGACATCGTTGGGGGAGGGATTTACAATCAACAAGCATTCAGCCACCCAGACGCGGTAAGCAAAGCGAAACTCACCCAACTCAGCGCGCTGATACGAAGCAGAAGCAGGCACCGCTATCATAGGTGAAATTCACCGAATCACGATGTTCCATACAAAACAGGCCAAATGAACTTCGTAGGTGAATCTTGTCTGTGTTTCTTTACTTGAGATGGTACACGATAATAATGAGATTAATTTCCATTTAAATCAAACCGTGTGCATGCAGAATTACTGAATCACACGGCACGTGTCTGCTTCCATACAAATTCGCACCCCACTGCAGGCGAAGTGCTTAAAAATCGCATTCATTCAACAAACACCAACGGAATCATAGATTACGAAGCAAGAATACACAATATGAAGGCTCTGTTGTGTCAGCAGTGGCGAGAAATCAAGTGACTAGCTATAAACCCTTTATGTCGGAGTTCGGAGACACGTGGTTCCAAAAACCAGTAAAAACACAAAAATTCAATTTCCGAAAAATAAAGAAAAATAGATATGGCATTGAACCCTTAGAAATGTGTAGGATATCATAAGGAAGCTAAAGAAATACAGTTAGACGCGACTGTGGGAGGTTTTACACAGATGGAAGAAGTCGAGCGTTCAAAAAAGAAATTCGGATGCAGCCCCTAAAAATAAGTAGTATTTCATAAGCAAGCTAATAAAGGGGGTCGTCAAGGCTAGAAGAGAATTTACTGATGGAGTCTGAATGGAAAGTACAAGTTTGGAAACGAAACAGCAATTTAAATTAGACGGAGTGGAGCTCGCGATGTAATAGGGGAAATCAGAAAGAATTATGCATAATTTCTTCTTCCTGTCGGTTAAATTTCGCGTCTGTAGCACGTCATCTTCGTGGTGTAGCAGTTATGATGGCCAGGAGTGTAATAGAAAAATATTTCCCGAATGCAAAGATATTTTCGGTCGAAAAAATGAAATGAAACATGTCGACTAATTCCCATCAAAATAGGTACATCACGCTGATACTGAGAAATACCACTACCAGGCGTGTTCTCAGGTCGGAGAGGACGAGTCCTCACAAATTGCAGTACTTCAGACAGGCTGCTCAAGCCACTCGTAAGAGATAAATTCTCGTAAATTTATCAGATTACTGGGATTTACATGGCTACGTTTTACCTATTGTTCCAAATACCCCTGACGTTTCTATCTGATTAAAACAGGGTAATTTACAAAGCTAGTCGAGATGAAGTAGAGTGCTTAAGTTGTTACTTAAACAGAAACAGACGTGCAGTCTTGTTAACAAAGTTGTTGTTATCTCGGAAGAACTGTTATTTACAGATTACTCTATCATGAATATGAAGAAGGTAGAGTAACCCCCGGTCATTAAGAATGTTGAAAGAAACATTCTTTTTCATGTTCATGGTAAATTGGAGGAGTTGTGCCCTGTTACTGTGCGAAAATCATCACCAAAACATGACGGAAACAAATTTGACCTCAACAACACCGTCTACACACAGCGCATTAAACACGTCAAGGAGCTGCCATACACTCAACAACACGAATTTCTGAAGTGACTCATTAAACATTTGTTGCCTGAGCAGTTGAGAACGGAGAATGACACCAAATGTTCATTTCATTCAATGCCCTGTGAAAGTTCCGCACAGAAACTTGATAAGAATACTGCGTCCACTGACAACAGAAAATTCTGTTGGACCCATTGCTGCTGACGAGCTGTCACAATCCTCACAGGTCCAAGTCAGTTATGACCTTTTTTAGATCCAAACGCTCCGACTTTGACATACACTATGTAATCAAAAATATCCCGATACCCCCATATAAGGTGCACTGAGCTGATACATACTCACAGATACTCCATTTCAGCGATGTCAGTACTCATTAGACATCGCGAGAGAGCTTAATGGGGCACTCAGCGAAACTCACAAATTTCCAACGTAGTGAGATGATATAACTTATGTCAGAAGTGAGCACGCGAGATTTCCACATTCTTAAATGTCCTTAGAGCCACTTTTTCTGATGAGATAGTGAAGTGGAAACGTGAATTGACACGTACAGCACGAAACCGATCAGGTCGACGTCGACTGTTGACTGACAGAGACCGGCGACTGTTGAAGAGGTGTGTACAGTGTAATAGTCAGATATCTATCCAGAACATCACACAAGAATTACAAACTGCATCAGGATCTACTGCAAGAACTATGACAGTTTGGCAGGAGGTCAGAAAACGTGGATTTGATGGTCGAGCGGCAGTCCATAAGCCACATATCATGCAGGTCAGTGCCAAATGACGCCTCACTTGGTGTGTGGAACGAGAACATTGGACAGATTAAAAGTAGAAACACGTTGTGTAGAGTGAAGAATCACAGTACACAATGTGGCCAGCGTGTGTAGTGCCAACAGTAAAATTCAGAGGCGGTGGTGTTATGGTGTGGTCGCGTTTTTCATGGAGGGGGCCTTAGTGGATGTTTAGTACCAGTTCTAGCGCAACAATAGGTTATGAATAATGGGTGGCACCACCTCCAATCCCCACTCCCCCTCCCTAGAGGTCAAGGTCAAGGTCAACGTCATCGACAGGCATGGCCCGGTTCTGACGCAACCATGACGAATTCATGATTGATGACGCTAATTAAAAATTTACATGATCTTGACCCTAATTAAAAATTGAAAGGATTGATGATCTCTACGAGACCCCCATCCCCGTCCCACCACTGGCTGACTAGGAGACCCCTCCCACTCCAACCACAAAGCCCAAGTTCACGTTCCAGAATCGAACCCGCCACCTCCCATCTCGGAATCCCCCCACAGCGCACGTGTACCGAGTTTTTTATATTACGTAGAGCCATCGCTGTTTATGTAAATTGAGTCCCCCTTCCATACAGGACCATGACCCTATAAAAAATGTTATTTCTATTATGCCACGGGCCCACACCAACCCTGTGGTATCGCAAGAATTGGCGCAACGCGGCCGAGTAGTGGGACTCTGATTTATCTCCACTGGTCCACACACAACTACCGCGATGCTGGGACAACCTCCCCTTATGAGGACCAGAGCTGGCCCAACCATGGCTAATGTCTAATGCGTAGTTATGGTATATCGCCCCAAATTTGCGATTGGATAGGGGATTTCTTGTCAGAGAGGACACAGTTCGTAGTAATCGATGGTAAGGCATCGACTAAAACAGAGGTGATATCGGGTGTTCCACAGGGTAGTGTTATTGGTCCTCTGCTGTTCCTTATTTACATAAACGATTTAGGGGAAAATCTAAGTCGCTCTCTTAGGTTGTTTGCAGATGACGCCGTTATTTAAAATCATCTCAAGATCAAAACCAACTGCAGAACGTTCTGAATATGATATCAGTATGGTGTAAAAATTGGCAATTGACTCTAAATAATGAGAAGTGTGAAGTCGTCCACATGAGTACAAAAATAAATCCGTTAAACTTTGTTTACAAGATAAATCAATCAAACGTGAAGGCCGTAAACTCCACAAAATACCTAGGAATTACTATTACTTCAGACTTAAATTGGAAAGAACACGTAGATAATATCGTGGGAAAGGGGAACCAGAGACTACGTTTTATTGGCAGAACCCTTAAGACATGCAACAGAACTACAAAAGAAACTACGTACACTACGCTTGTCCGTCCATTTTTGGAGTATTGCTTTCCAGTGTGGGATCGTTATCAGGTGGGTTTGACGGAGGACAACGAAAGAGTGCAAAGAAGGGCAGCTCATTTCGTATTGTCACAATACAGGCGAGACAGCGTTACGGAAATGATACAGGATCTGGGATGGGAATCATGACAACAACGGCGCTTATCGTTGCGGCGTGGGCTACTTGCGAAACTTCAATCGCCAACATTCTACTCCGAATGCGAAAATATATTGTTGACTTCCACTTACATAGGTAGAAATGATCATCAGAATATAATACGAGAAATCAGAGCTCTAGCAAAGAGATTCAGGTGTTCTTTCTTCCCGCGCTATTCGAGAATGGAATGGGAGATAAATAGTATAATGGTGGTTCGAAGAACCCTCTGCCAGGCACTTAAAAGTGATTTGCAGATTATCCCATGTAGATGTAGAATTCATGATTTATGACTGTAATCTATAACCCCAATTTAAAATTGACATGGTTTCGAAGGGGGCGTAGCATCTGATGTTCCTGTGCCTGCTTCAAAGAGACTGCACGCAGCTGCAATCGATTAATCAAACAGATAGTCGGTACGTCGCGCAGAGGGGCGCGTAGTCACATAGTGGGTCTGGAGGCACGCACCCCTTACCAAGCGGCCACAAAAAATAGCAGGTGACCAGGATTGCAGTAAGCAGCGGTTGCCGTAAAGCCCAAAGGCCGAATGCATAAGAATTATTAACTCCCCTCAGCTTCCGCGGATAGAGGGGCGTGCCACAGCGGTCGGTACGCGGTATGTGGTGGAGGGGCGTGCCGGAGGCTGTCCCTCACACTTGCAGCGACTTGTTGGACACAAGGCCATCCTTCCGACTACTACAGGGCGAGTGTAACGCCCTCGTCCACACACCTGCCGCTGCTGCATCCAGTTCAATTTTTAACTTTCAGTTCCAAATAGCAGCATCGCTCTTCCCTCCTGTGCAAATCCCCCAACCAACTGTGTTCGCGATTTTAACTTTTATATCCTACATAATACAACTATTAAGACAATTCTACAACACACAAATGCGGAACCTAATTCGGCGAAAACTGTTTCTGAGGACATTGTGAGGAAAATGTTCTTGATTTGGAGAAATATGATTGTAATAATAGAACCCAGTTTCAGCTACCGAAATATTTGTATGGAGATAGTTATAAATAGCGGCAGTGTAGTGGTAAATAGATCCCTTCCTGATACGTGTTTACATACAGAAAACAGATCTTTGTATAAAAATTTAAACGTAGCAAACAGTTGGTTCTTTCTTTTGTTCAGTGTAACTTCAATAACATCTGGCTTACTTTTTAACTATTAGTTCCAAATAGTAACATCCGTCCTCCCTCCTGTGCAAATCCCCCAACCAACAGCGTTCCGAATTTTAACTTTTATTTCCTAAATAATACATCTAGTAAGACGAGTCTACTCCACACTAACGCGGGATTTTTATAGAGAATTTTAAGGTTATATTTAAAAAAAAAAAAAAAAAAACTAGCGTCATTCCACCGTGAATATATGCACATAGAGTACAGTAAATGTAAAGTTATTAAGGTTTTTAATAAGATTTAGACTTTCGGAATGATAATGTTTCTGTAGGTACCAGACCTAATTCGACAATAACTGTTTCTGAGGACATTCTGAGGAATAATGTTCCAGACTGGAAGAAATAGGTTTCTTCTGCATAACACAACCGTTATACCACTCCACATCTTTTTGTGTGTACTAAGAACTGAAAGAACATAATCTCTACAGATTTACCTGTACACCTGTTAATTTTCCGGTATTCTTATTACCCTTAAAGAACACCAATGGAAAAAATTTCCATATAGAGTTTTAATTTTTGCAAGAAACAAATAATAATTCCACTCTAAATATGTGTAGCTAGCGGTATGTTCCCGTCGTAAACAGATCCTGTGCTGGAATAATAGAAGCCAGTTTCAGATATCAAAATATTTGTATGGAGATAGCTATAAATAGCAATGTAGTGGTAAATATCTATATTCCTTCCTGATACACGTTTACATACATATGCAGTCAATCTAGATTCTTTAATGGGGGAAGTCTTAAGTGTGTTCGATTGATTTAATCTTTTTCCTAGGCCTTGTGGAATAACGTTGCTTATAGATACTAGACCTAATTCGAGGTGTCCACATCCGGCCATATTGTGGAGAATAATGCCCTGGAATGGGAGAAATATGTTTCTCCTGCTTTAAAGTTGCTATTCTGCGTATTATTTATATTGTCCTTGCTGGAGTCACTATAACGAATAGCCAAGTAATTTACAGATAGACAGTAAAAACTAAAAGCTGACACAGCATAATTTATAAGCTTTTCTAGTTCTTCCGTGACTGGAAGATTTACCTGCACACCAGTCATAAATATTTAAACAAAATATCATAGTGTTTTATTATTTTAAGCAATCCCACATCATGCTCTTCGTTTTAGACTACATATGCAACAGTCTACAGAAGTTTAAAAAAATACTGTGTGCTAGATAATAAACGGGAAGTAGTTTAATCTTTTTGGAGAGTTAGTTTAAACTTTTTGGTCTTACTAGTTAAAATGTTTTGGGTATTAGTTGAAACTTTTTGGATTTTATTGCTGTAGCTTTTATAACATCCAGTATAATTTGTAACTTTTAGCTAAGATTTACATCTATGTCTTGCAGTTGCGCCTCCAGCTATCAAATTGATAAGAATAGGAAAGGTAACTTTTCGAAATCGAATATCTTTTGATTTACTTACATTTTTCCAATGGAGAGCATTTGATGAATTTTACTGTACATTCTATTTGCTACAAAAAGATTATTGCTATAATGCTATATGCTATTAAAAGAAGTCTAGTACATCCACTAGATGAATTTCTGCTTACGATTTTTTAAATTTACATCTTCTGCATATAAATGGGCATTCTATCGAAATGTATACACACATATATCACAGTAAATAAATGTTTTTGGTAAGTGAGAAAATAACTCTTTCTTTATGTTTATTTGGCGTAATTTCAATAACATCCAACTTAATTTTTAACTTGTAGATTAAATCGTCATTGGAAACTTCCATTTCGTTCTCCAACCAGTAATTAGATAAGTACAAAGAAGGTAGGTTCTCGAACTCCATAACATATATCTGCTTCTTCCGATAAAATACCTCTTTTAAGGCTTTAACAACTAGTTCTGATCCTCCTGGCAGCTCTTTGAGACGAGAACATTCGGGTAGTTTAATTTTACCTCTTATTTCCTGCATAACACAATCGTTACAGCTGTCTACATCCTCTTGTGTATAGGCTGCCATCCCTTCTGATGCGGAATCTTCTGGCATCTCCATATAGAACTTTAGGTTTACAACTTTTGGAAACGAATTCTGGTTAAATATTGTTATTCCGTCTGTTTTTTAGTTCTGCAAAAGGTTTTTTCTGTAGGTAGATGGACAACATCCAACCCGCTACAATTAGAAACAACATAACCATTCTTTTTAAGAAGATCCAAACGGGTGTGCAGCTTTAGAAACACATTTTTCGTGTATCCCTTAATGTAATAAAAGAATACTTTCCGTTGATTTCGGTGAGTACTACAACAAGATACCATTCTCCCTTGCTGTTTACTGTAAATGTGATTATCTTATATTCCCCACAGCGAGAGTTTTCCAAATGCAACTGGTATTCTTCCCTTACAGCAGTTGTCTTCGCCATATAATCCGGTTTCGTTTCTATATGTCCATCTCCTCCATTTCCAGCCGTCTTTCCCGTGCACGTAGCACATTAACTGCACTTACAGGAGTAATTCCTTTAATGAAGGAAAGGCTTAAACCTGTTCGATGAATTTAATCTTTTCTTAGGACTTGTGGAACAATGCTGCTTTTAGGTACTAGACCTAATTCGAGGTGTCCAGATCCAGTCGTATTGTGGAGAATAACGTTCTGTAATGGTAGAAATGTGTTTCTCCTGCTTTAATGTAGCTCTTCTACGTAATACTTATATCGTCGTTGCTGGAGTCAGTATTACGAATATCCTCGTCATTTTCAGGTATACAATTGAAACTAAAAGCGGGCAGAGCATAATTTGTAGGCTTTTCTAGGTCTTTCGTGTCTGGAAGATGTACTTGTACATCAGTCATAAATGTTTCAACAAAATATCACAGCGTTTTATTATTTTAAGCAATCCCACAACATGTTCTTCGTTTTAGACAACGTATGCAGCACCCCACACACGTGTGTGTTAGATAATAAACGAGACTATTAAAGCAAATCAGGTACACACTCCACAGGAATTTCTGCTTACGATTTTTTTTTTTTTTTAAATTACATCTTCTGCATATAAATGGGCCTTCTACCCAAATATATACACACATAGATCACAGTAAATAGAATACTTTTTAAGGTTTATGATAGGTGAGAAAATAAGTACATAAATATTCGTTTACAATCTTATTAACTTTTTGTATATACATTTACACACAGAAAACATCTCTTTCTTTATGTTTGTTTGGTGTGATTTTAATATCATCCAGCTTAATTTTTAACTTGTAGTTTAAATCCACATTGGAATCTTAGAATCTATCCCAACTGTATTATCGTTGTCCACAATCACGTTGCTGTTCCCTGGGCAGTTTCCTTCCACGCGAAATTCGTGATTGAATAATAGGTACTCGCACATCTCCACTTTGTTAAAAATGCGCAAAATCTTGCGTGAAGTTCCAAATCCAACAGACGTCATCTACATGAAACTGGTGCAGTATAGCAGGGAGCTCTTCCATTAAAGCATCCAGCTGAAAATCGGCTAGTTCCACTTTGTACGGTATAGCCACAGGATTTGCATATTTCCTCGAGATGTTTCCAATTCTTCCTTGCCGGGTTTTTCCAGTATTCCTTTTGCTACCACAGCGGTGTCACCATGTAATGGCAGCTCGGCCTTAACACCATGTCTTGCATTGACGAACTTGTCGAATTTACTACGCAAGTAGGAGTTATAACATTCACACATATCCTTCTTTAACATTACAGACCGCCTCTTCTCTGACTCCTTCTCACAATCCACTAGATCGCAGATTTTAACTACCATAATGTTATCGCAAAAAGGCATTGTAATTGGTGTAGGGACCTCCAAGTTCTTCTTACAGAGGAGCGTAGCATTTCAGCGTAATTTATGTTACCAAGATCAGTAACCAGATTGTCCAGATTTTCCAGTAAGAGCCACAATCCAAAACGTTCGTCCGTTGGTATTGTCTTCCTTCCCAGTAGCTGCGGGATTCGAGGAGCCCATGTTGACACTATTGTCTTAATTATACTAGTCGGATACGCCGCTGTACTATTCGAAGTGTACGTTGGCAAACTCTCAAGGTGATATGATAAACTCTACACCTCCTTCCTGTAACCGAAACTGGTTGCGGTATTTATTGTACTCTACGTTAACTCCGACGAAAAACAGTTGCCTGCAATTACAGTTCTGTGCAGTCACGTGACCTAATCTGTGGGGGCCGGCCGCGGTGGCCGAGGGGACTGTGGCGCGGCAGTCACGGCCTGCGCGGCCACTACGGTCAGGGGTTCGAATCCCCCCTGGGTTATGGATATTTGTGCCGTCCTTAGTGTTAGCTAGTTCATAAGTAGTTTGTAAGTTTAGGGACTGATGACTCCGTAGTTAAGTCCCATAAGCTATACAAACATTTGAACATTCTGAATCTGTGGCGTATAAAAGAATGTTCGACAGCCTCAGCTTAGTCTGCACGACACATTTACTCTTTTTCGCAGGACTTACAGAATGACGCTGTTTGTTGATACCAGACCTAATTTGACGATATCTGTATCTGGAGAATAATGTTATGGATTGGGAGAAATTTGCTTGTCCTACACCGCAGAAGAGTAAAAAGGCCTTTCCACAGAGGGAACGGACCCATGGCACCAAAGTCAGTAACAAGATTCTGCCGTTTCTCGACATGCATAACAATTTGCAAAGGAAAATATTATACACCATTTCGAAGTAATACAACACCCAAAAATTTTATCGAACTCCAAGAGCAGTCGTTTAGAGTCGAAACATACAATAAAACATACTTCCCAACGGAGATATCTAGCCCACTTTAAGTCAGGAGATTTATAAAAGCCGGCCGCGGTGACCGAGGGGACTAAGGCGCTCCAGTCACGGTCTGCACGGCCACTACGGTCGGGGGTTCGAATCCCCCCTCGGGCATGGATATTTGTGCCGTTCTAGTTCGTAAGTAGTTCATAAGTAGTTTGTAAGTTTAGGGACTGATGACCCCGTAGTTAAGTCCCATAGACTATACAAACATTTGAACATTTTGAATTTATAAAACCCTGATGATTCACGGCCTCAAAGTTACGCTGCCGAGATGCGTGCATTAGTAAACAAAACACCACTTTAATCCGTCTCTTTTATTGTTTTAATAACCGATTCTGTGCCTTCCGGCAGTTCTTCTGTGCGAGAGCAATCGGATAGTTTAATTTTACCTTCTGTTACCTGCATAACAATACGTGCATTAGTAAAGTAAACACCAATGTCCGCACGAGATTAAGAATTCACGAAGCTAATTTTACGAATATAGAATTACGTTGATTCTATCAACAGGCTTAGGAATAATAATAATATTGTGGGTGGATACTAGGTACTCGCACATGCCAAGTTTGCTAAAAATACAGACAAAATCTTGCATGGCGTTCAAATCTAGCAGAAAGGGATTCGCTACGCTTTCGACTACCGACTTTGAGCTACTTTCATCACCCAGCACGTCTATACCCCAAATTTATGCACGCATAATAGTGTAGTCTTTTCCTTTGTTTCGTATAGTTTTATAACAAACAGTATGATTTTTAACTTTTAGCTAAAATATACATCTATGTCTTGCATTTATGCCTCCAGCTATTAAATCGTTAAGTACAGGGAAGGTAGGTTTTCGAAATCCCATACCTTTTGATATGCCTACATCTTTTACAGCTTTAATAAAAACTGCTTGTAATTTTTCCAACGGAGGGCACTTGGTGATTTTAGTGTACATTCTATTTACTACAAAATACGACTCTTAAAAAAGTCGAATACACGCTACAGAGGAATTTCAGCTTACGTTTTTTTTTTTTTTTTTTTTTTTTTTTTTTTTTTTTTTTTTTTTTTTTTTTTTTTTTTTTAAATTTATATCTTCTGCATATAAATGGGCATTCTACCCAAATATTTATGCACACAACTATAGCATCGCTGTTAATGCACCATGAACACAGATGAGATATCGGAGATATAATTCTGTGCATGTCCGCGGTAGCCGCGAAGCTGGACCGCGCGCAAATTTCGATGTGGCCGCGCTCGCCCCTATAAACCGGCCAGGTTCTCGCTATTGTGTGTGCGGTACACGCGTGAAGCGCGGCGCGGGGCGGCCTTCACGGCGACTCATTAAAAGCAAACCCGCGCCGACGGGTCCAGATTCGCAGCTACGGGGACATGTACAGAATTATACCTCCGATATCTGATCCGTGTTCATGCTGCATTAAGAGCGATGGCACAGCTGTGTCCATATATATTTTGGTGGAATTCCCATTTATATGCAGAAGATGTAAATTTAAAAAGTCGTTAGCAGAAATTCCTCTGGAGTATGTATTACACTTGTTATAATAGTCGTATTCTACATCTACAACCATACTCCGCAAGCCACCCGACGGTGTGTGGCGGAGGGTACCTTGAGTACCACTATCGATTTTCCCTCCTATTCCAGTCACGTATTGTTCGTGGAAAGAAGGATTGTCGGTCTGCCTCTGTCTGGGTTCTAATCTCTCTGATTTTATCCCCATGATCTCTTCGAGAGATATCCGTGCCGGCCGCGGTGGCCGAGGAGACTGAGGCGCTTCAGTCACGGTCTGCACGGCCACCACGGTCGAGGGTTCCAATCCCCCCTCGGGCATGAATATTTGTGCCGTCCTATTTATTAAGTAGTTCATAAGTATTTTGTAAGTTTAGGGACTGATGACCCCGTAGTTAAGTCCCATAAGCTTTACAAACATTTGAACATTTTGAAGAGATATCCGTAGGAGGGAGCAATATACTGCTAGACTCCTCAGTAAAGGTATGTTCTCGAAACTTCGATAAAAGCCCGTACCGAGCGACAGAGCGTCTCTCCTGCAGAGTCTTCCACTGGAGTTTAGCGATCATCTCCGTAACGCTTTCACGATTAACAAATAATCCTGTAACGAAGCGCGCTGCTCTCCGTTGGATCTTCTCCACTTCCTCTATCAATCCCACCTGGTACTGATCCCACACCGGTGAGCAGTATTCAAGCTGTGGGCGAACAAGTGTACTGTAACCTACTTCCTCTGTTTTCGGATTGCATTTCCTTAGAATTCTCCCAATGAATCTAAGTCTGGCATCTGCTTTACCGACGATTAATTTTATATGGTCGTTCCATTTTAAATCCCTCCTAATGACTACTCCCAGATTATTTATGGAATTAACTTCTTACAGTTGCTGACCTGCTATAGTGTAGCTAAATGATAAAGGATCTTTCTTTCCGTGTATTCGCAGCACATTACACTTGCCTACATTGAGATTCAATTGCCATTCCCTGCACCATGCGTCAATTCGGTGCAGATCCTCCTGCATCTCAATACAATTTTCCATTGTTACAACCTCTCTATATACTACGGCATCTTCCGCAAAAAGCCTCAGTGAACTTCCGATGTTATCCGCAAGGTCATTTATATATATCGTGAACAGAAACGGACCCACGACACTCCCCTGTGTATTGTGTAGTAAATAGAATGTACAGTAAATATCAGCAAATGTTCTCCATTGTAAAAATTACAAGCAGTTTCTATTTAAGCGGTAGAAGATGTAGACAAATCAAAACGGATTGGATTTCGAAAAGATACCTTCCCTGTACTACTGATTTAGTAGCGGGAGGCGTAAATGCAAGACATAGATGTAAATTTTAGCTGAAAGTTAAAAACCATACTGGATGTTGAAAGACCACAATTAATCGTAAAATTAACTCTAGCTGAAAGTAGCCAGTTAAGAGCTTACTTCAAAGATATAGCTCTGGCCGTAAGACCAGCTAAAGGATTCGTGCGAACTACTGACTACTTCCTGCAACAGAATCTTGTTCCCTGGCCCAGAATTTAGAACAGACTCAAACTTTACTTTAGCAGCAGGAAGACAAAGAGACGGTGGCCAGCGTACGTCGTAGATCACGAGAATTACACACAATTATTAATATACAAGCCAGCGCGAACTGAACAATTTCATGAAGATGGCTGAGAGAACATTTGTGGTGCAACGGAATTAAAATATGATAACTTGCATCTGGATTTGTTCTCAGCACTGGTGAAAAACAACATTAAATAAAAAAGGGAAGGTATTCGTTAACTAATATTCATAATTAGGATAAAGTTTCACTGATAATAAATTATTTATTCACTTCAAATGGGGGAAACAAATTTGTTAAACAATAAAAATGCACCCCATTTTAAAATGTTAATTCAAAGTAATCTGAACTGAACAAAGACGGAGGAGAGATTTACAATCGACAAGCATTCATCCACTCACACGCACGAAGCAAAGCGAAACTCACCCAACTCAGTGTGCTGATACGAAGCAGAAGCAGGCGATGCTATCATAGGCGAAAATCAGCGAACCAGGATGTACCACACAACACAAGGAAAACAAACTTCGTAGGTGGCTCTGGTCTGTCTTTATTTACTTGAGACAGTACGCAATGATAGCGAGATTAATTTCTATTCAATTCAAACCGTGAGCATGTAGACGTACTGAGACACACCGTACGTGTCTGATACATTACACATTCACACCCCACTGAAGGCAAAGTGCTTAAAGATCGTATTCATATAACCAAAAATCAACGGAATCATAGATTAAGAAGCAAGAAGTTCACAATGGTAAGGCACTGGTATGTGAGCAGTGGCGAGAGCTCAAGTGACTAGCTATAAACCCTGTAAGTCGGAGTTCGGAACCTCATGGTTCCGAAAACCAGTAAAATGACAAAAATTCAATTTCTGAAAAATAAAGAAAAATAGGTACGGCATGCAACCCTTAGAAATGCGTAGAAATAAGGTAGCTAAAGAAATACAGATGGACGAAGTCCAGCCTACTAAAATCAGAAAAATGGAATAAATTCAACGTCGGAGTATATCAACTAAGAAATACGGCATGTAGCCCCTAGAAATACCTAGTATATTATAAGCAAGCTAATAAAGGGGTTCGTACAAGGCTAGAAGAGAATTTACTGAGGGAATCTGTCTGAAAGCAAGGTACAAGTTTCGAAACGAAACAGCAATTTAATATAGGTGGAGAGGAGATCACGATGTACTAAAGGAAATCAGAAGGGTAAATGCAGAATTTCTCGCCTGAAGGGCATAGAAACTGACACATGGGTATCTGAAGGCTTTGTTCTAAGAACACACCACATGATGTACATATCACTCGCAGACGAAGAAAACGAAAAAGAATATTACACATGCACTATACGGAGTAAAAATATTCCAGCACATTGGTTGCATCCCATAAAGCTAGAAAGAAATGAAACCCAGTTCGTACACCACCAGCTATCTCACAACAGTTACTGATTCTCAGCCATTATCAAACAGAATTAGTTATATATTCACTGCATTTAGCTAAGCAAAATCGCCGGAATGAAATTGAGTATACTTCCGTACATGACCGGAGAGACGTATTCCGAGAAATGAAACTAAGTTCTAAAGTCTAACTTTAACAAACCAGACTACGAATCGCTATCATCTCAAGGGAGGAAAGAAAGTCAGAACATGTCATCACCAGGTCGAAGCGCAGCCACAGAATGTCCAGATGGCCCACGAGCCCGCCACCAGCGGCCGGAAATCCACCGGAAATCGGAGACTGTTTGCTTGGGTCAAGACCACATTTTATTCATTATGACGAACCACCTTGTGATGAAAAACTTTAACAAGATGTTTAGGTGTGTTAGAAGGTTATATTTTTATTTTCACATAGGACGCTAAGTGATTGTACTGGACTTTCTGAAGATGGTGACTGAGCTCATCGAAACCGGTTAAGGGACGAAAATAATTTTTTTGCGATCTTGGCTCAATGAAGTGTTTTATATAAACTGTTTATCGCTGTCCAGTGGCGTAAAATGTGTTTTAACTATGATATTTCTAGAATTTTATTTTATTCTACCAATCATCTGTTGCATATCAATGCTGCGAGGCATTCAACCAGGTCGATTCACCCTATTAACCTTCAGAATCCCACTAGCGTATTTTAACAGTTCTGCTCACCTGCGATGATATGAAACTTCCTGGCAGATCAAAATTGTGTACCGGAACCGGAATTCAAACGTCGGACCTTTGCCTTTTGCGGGCAAGCAATCTATCGACTGAGCTGGTCGTTGGTTCAGTTCGTTCTTGGTTGTTTGTTGAATGGTTGGCTCAGCTTCTTTATTACAGAGGGCGTTCAGCTCTCTGACCGGGGGCGCCGAGCCACGGCGACCGGACTAAAGACAGCACAAACATCCATGCCCGAGGGGGGATTCGAACCCCCGACGGGGAACGGTCTCGCGCATCGCAGCATAGCACTTCAATGCACTCGGACACTGCGCCACGGCAAACCACTGAGCTATTCCAACACGACTCACAATGTGCTAGTCTTGCAAGTCTCGCAGGAGAACTTCTGTGAAGTTTGGGAAGTACAGGGCGAGATACTGGCAGAAATGAAGTTGTGGGGCAACACCGTGAGTTTTGTCGGGATAGCTCAGTGGTAGAGCGCTTGCCCGCGAAAGGCAAAGGTCCCAGGTACGAGTCCCGGTTCCGGCACACTAATGTGCCAGGAACTTTCATCATTGTCTGTGAATGCATCAGATTGTGCAGCATAGTTTACTTCACAAACACTACGGATATTATAGTCCTTGAGCACTGCTACAAGTTCATTGCAGATTAAATTCATTGCTTTGCCTTTTTTCCCTATGACGAAATTTTTCAAGCCCCATGTTTTATTGAATTCTCGACACCCGGTCTCGAAATTTCTCTTTATCGCTTTAACCGACATACTGCACAGTGCACACGTATTCGGCGCACAAATCATATACATTTTAGAAACAAAGAAAACTAAGTTATACGGTACTACCTACAACGAACGAACGAAACAAACATGACGTAACCAGCAAAGTAAAACACCTCCAGGAAAAGGAAATTCTAGTCAACTGCATGCAGGACCCTCCTGATGGCGTCAGTTTATCAACAGCTGAAGGCGACTTTGACGCGCTGTAAGAGTTGCAATGCTCCTAACGGCCTCTCACAGAGTTAAAAGAGAGAGAAACGCGCGCAATTTGAAACTGGTGCACATGCCGGCTGAAAGCCCTCCACGGGACGGATGCGGCCCGCGGGCCTTATGTTGAAGACCCCTGGCCCAAGCAGTTCAGGAGCTAGAACTAAACAGTCTTTCTTCAGTGTTTAGATGCGGTGAAGCTCATGTAGCAGTTTCGGGTAACAGATCTGAGTGTATTAAGTCTAATGAACGTTGGAGTCGGTAGCATCAAAGCAATAGAGTCTGCAATTGCTGAACATAATCAACTTGAAACCACTGACCGTCCAAACAATTCAAAAAATGTTACATTAAAGTTAAGGCCTCTGATGAAAACTTTATTTACACGAAGCCTATAAAATTCGAACCATATTATATTTAATAATGAACATCTACAATCGAGTATCTAACTAAACATAATTATTAAAGGATAAAGAATAATCACATTAGAATAAAGTATTTTAAATGGTGGTCTACGTCACTGTGCAATTGCCAAGTCATTATATTTTATACATAGAAATCCATTATTGTACGGTATTCTTGCTAAAACATAGGAGTGGCTTGACCGATTTGAATAATTCTTTTTGTTGGCTTTAATACAGGGGTGGTTTAGAAAAAAAGGGGAAACCTGAAAGGAACAACTGAAAACTCAAAAAGTTCGAAACATCTAATTTTGTATTTCGGATTTTATTTTTATTTTTTATTTATTTATTTATTTATCGTATTGCCATATCATTCAACCGACACCGACAAAATTTTGCACACTTGACCTTCAAAAGAAGTGGAACGGCCCTGTGTACTTGGTAATTAATGCTGTGCATGACGAAAGACACCGTATGACCGATGGTCGTAACCATGTCCGCCTCCGTGGTCTAGTGGACACCGTGGTAGATGGCCACACAGTGGGCCTGGCTTCGATTCCCGGTCGGGTTGTAGATTGTCTTCACTCCAGGACTTGGTGTTGTTTCGTCCTCTTCATCATTTCGTCATCATCAGTCGCCCATGTGGCGTCACCTAAAAACTTGCACAAGGCAGCGCGAACACGTTCCTAGTTGGGGTCTAACGGCCAAAAAGCCACACGAAATCATCATAATTGTGACCAGATATACTTGTATGTTCAGAGGAGGAAAGAGACGAACAGAGAGAGAGAGAGGACAGGGTGAGAATTGTAGAGAGCTGGGGAAGTAACGACAGAGGCAGAGGGATGGACTGATAAATAGAAGGGGGAAGGAGGAGGAGGAGGAGCAGGAAGAAGAAGAAGAAGAGGAGGTGACGGAGGAGAAGGAGGAGGAGGCAGAGGGACGTAAACAGCGAGGGGAGGAAGGTGGACACAGAGAGAAGGCAGGAGCCATCGACTAAGTGAATAGTGCAATCAAAAAATACCTGAGCAACGCTGGGTTTTAAACTAACTAATACAGAGAAAAGTCTAAGAGGACTAGCGGGCCGCGGTGGAGTAGCCGAGCGGTCTAAGGCGTCTCGCTGCGAAGCGCGCGATTGCTCGCCGTGGAAGTTCGAGTCCACCCTGGGGCAAGGGTGTGTGTGTTTGTCCCTAGGTTAGTTTACCTAGGTTTAAGTAGTTTGTAAGCTACGGACTGATGACCATGCAGTTTGGTCCGATAGATTTACAAACATTTGAACATTTTTTAGGACTAGCAGAAGGTACGAAGTAGGCACAGATGTGGGGAAAGTCATGGGCAGAGAGACAAGGAATGTAGGAAGTATGTGCAATTTACATGTATATTTTGCAACTATGTGGCTTTGGCGGGATCAGTAGTTCATTATAGAAATAAAGATATTTTATATTGAGAATATTACTATAAATTTTGTTAGGTAACTAATCAGATAACAATTTATGACGAAGTTTTTGAATACGTACTTCTGTACATACTAACAAAATTAACGCACTCGGTTTTACACATGATCTTGCAACTCCTTGCAGTGGAATGTCTGCATTGCGATACTTGCACTTTTTTTCTTTTCTTTTTTAGTTACGCATTTCGTGGGGTTCATGTTTCTCTATTAAACTGATGACCGGAGCATAGACAAGTTTCTCACGGAGCTCAATTTTTGTCCTATATAGCTGTGCAGCTTGAGGCGTGAATGTCGGTGAAGACCTATCTGCCACCTACATACGTTCGTAGCTAAAGTCACGAAGCGCGACCGTACAGCTGCGCGTTTCGGCCACAGCTGACCAGTACGAAAACAAAAAAAGAGTCGCAGGAAATTCTACCATAGGACGACGCGGGTCACCACACAGGAATTGCATTTCCGGCTTCATTCTCGGCGTCCTAACTACTGCTTACAGAGACAGCTCCGAGGAACACGTTCTGTGGGACGAGTGCAAACAATGTATCACATTCGTGTCCTGACATTGACGGACACTACTAATCGCAATAGGAAGGATAACAAAGTAACTATATTTTGCTTGTTGTGAGCATTCATTTGACACAATATTTGATTGAATTTTGACGGCAGTTTTCGGTATAAAGGGAGCGGAAATCAGGGCGCAGAGCTGTCAACTCAGGCTGCCACAATGGCTTTTATCCGACTGAATCTGGATAACAGATATTGTTACTTCAATTCATGCTACCTCAACTCGGTGCTCGATGTCGTCAATAATGGAGGTGGGCGAGTGGTGGCGTTGCCGGATCTCGAAAAAAAATGCTGGTTGGGTCGGCGTTCCAACACACCCTGTGTCGAAGTAGATCAGGACAGCACGGCCAGTGTGCTATCTAGACAACTCTGGAGCCTGAAGCACCAACTTAGATCCCCGATACCGCTGTCGCCTTCCGATTCCTACGCTCTGATGGTCGAAACTTGCCTGAGGAAGTTTAGTGAACAGTGATGGAGCCCGGAATCTGTGAGTGAAAGACTACGTGTAGCACATCTCATACGAGGTCTGTTCAAAATATTCTGGATCATTACCCACAAAATTTTTCTGCGCTTACCTTACTTTGGTCTCTTTCGAAGTAGTCCCCTGCACAATCGATACACTGCTCAGGACGCCATTTGCACTTATGCAAACAGTCAATGTAAGACTCTTGCTGAATAACACGAAGTGCCGTTTACGATTTTTTTTAAATCTCCTTTATCGTTCCAAATCTTCGTCCTTACAGCAGGGTTTTCTACATTTACACGGGATACTCTGCAAATCATATTTAAGTGCCTGACAGAGGGTTCATCGAACCACCGTTATACTATTTATCTCCTATCCCATTCTCGAATAGCGGGCGGGAAGAAAGAACACCTGAATCTCTCCGTTCAACCTCTGACTTCTCGTATTTTATTCTGATGATCATTTCTACCTATGTAAGTGGGAGTCAACAATATATTTTTGCATTAGGAGGAGAATGTTGGCGATTGGAGTTTCGTAAGTAGCCCACGCCGCAGCGATAAGCGCCGTTTTTGTAATGATTCCCACCACAGATCCTGTATTATTTCCATAACGCTGTCTCCCCTGTATCGTGTCAATACGAAACGAGCTGCCCTTCTATGAACTCTTTCGATGTCCTCCATCAAACCCACCTGATAAGGATCCCACACTGGGCAGCAATACTCCATAAAAGGACAGACGAGCTTAGTGTATACAGTTTCCTTTGTAGTTCTGTTGCATCTTTTAAGGGTTCTGTCAATAAAACACAGTCTCTGTTTCGCCTTTCCCACGACATTATCTACGTGTTATTTCCACTTTAAATCTCAAGTAATAGCTATTCCTAGGTATTTAGTGGCTTTTACGGCCTTCAGTTTTGTTCATTTATCTTGTAAACGAAGTTTATCGAATTTATTTTCGTACTCACGTGGACAACTTCACACTTCTCATTATTTAGAGTAAATTGCCAATTTTTACAGCATAATGATATCGTATTCAGTTCGTTCTGCAGTTGGTTTTGATCTTCAGATAATTCTAAAAGATGGTAAATGGCGGCGTCATCTGCAAACAACCTGAGATCTACTTAGATTTTCCCCTACATCGTTTATGTAAAAAAGGAACAGCAGAGGACCAATAACACTACCCTCTGGATCCCCCGATATCCCCTCTGTTTTAGTTGATGGCTTACCATCGATTACTACGAACTGTGTCCTCTCTGACAGGAAATCCCCTATCCAGTAACAAATTTGGGGCGATATACCATAACCACGCAATTTGATTAAAAGCCGTTTGTGAGGTACGGTGTCAAAAGCCTTCTGGAAATCAAGAAATAAGGAATCAATTTGCGAACCCTTGTCGATAGCACCCATCACTTCGTGTGAGTAAAGAGCTAGTTGTGTTTCGCATAAACGATATTTTCTAAATCCGGGTTGACATTGGGCCAATAGATCATTCTGTTCGAGATAATTCATAATATTTGAATACAGGATATGTTCCAAAACCCTTCTGCAAATTGACGTCAATGAAATAGGCCTGTAGTTTAATGGGCTACTCCTACTGCCTTTCTTGAATATAGGTGTGACCTGTGCAACGTTCCAATCTTGTAGCATAGAGCCTTCTTTGAGAGAGCGGTTACATATGGCTGTTAATTAAGGAGCTATCGCTTCAGGATAATCAGATAGAAATCTAATGGGTATACAATCCGTACCAGAAGACTTGTTCTTGTTAAGTGATTTTAGTTGCTTCACTACTCCGATGATATCTACTTCTACGTTACTCATTACGGCCTCTGCTCGTAATTCGAAATCTGGGATATTGATTTCGTCTTCTTTTGTGAATGAGTTTCAAAAAGCTAGTTTAGTAACTCTGCTTTAGTAGCGCTGTCAGTGGCAGGATCGCCATTACTATCACGTAGTGTGGTTATTGTTTGTATTTTTCTCCTAGTATATTTAACATATGACCAAAATCTCTTAGGGTTTTCAGTCTAATTTCGAGAAAGAGTTTCGTTGTGATAAGTATTGTAGTCATCTCACATTTAAGTCCTCGCTAAATTTCGAGCTTCTGTGTCGGATGGCCAATCCTGGGGATTTTGTGTTCTTTTAAATTTAGCATGCATTTTCTGTTGCTTTTGCATCAGTGTCCTGACCTGTTTTGTGTACCAAGGGGGATAGTCTCCTTCTTTTATCAAATTTATTAGGTATACAACTGTAAATTGCTGTCGATACTACTTCTTTGAATTTGAGCCACATCTGGTCTACATCTACGTTTAGCGTTAGAAACGAGGGCAAGCTGTCTTTCAAGAAGCAATGTATTTTATATCTATCTGCTTTCCTGAACAAATGTACTTTTCGTTTATTTTTGGTAACTCTGGGACTTTCGATATTCAATCTCGCTACGACAGCTCTGTGTTCACTAATACCTGTTTCCGTTTTGATGCTCGTTATGAGCTCAGGATTATTTGTTGCTAAGAGATCAAGTGTGTTTTCACATCCATTTTCAATTCTAGTTGGCTCATCAGCTAATTGTTCGAAGTAATTCTCAGAGAATGCGTTGAGTACGATTTCGCACGATGTTTTATGCGTACCTCCTGATTTGAAAATATAATTTCGCCAACAGATCAAGGGTAAATTAAAGTCACCGCCTACTATTATCATGTGAGTCGGGCATGCATTTTCCTTTGCTTTTGCATCAGTGTTCTGACCTGTTTTGTGTACTAATGGGTATCACCTCCTAATCTTTTTACATTATTTGGTATAAAACTCTCAATTACTGTCTATACCACTTCTTTGTATTTTCAACTTTTGGAAAAGTTCGCACGAGACACAGGTCATTCTGATTTGTGACATCTTCGTATTCGGAGGCGATGGTCTAGCCATTAGACACACTTGGCAGTAACGCGCATTTCTAGATGCTGATCAGTGGCGTTGCTTTGATGGTGCCGGAGGGGGGGGGGGAGGGCATGGCACACACCAGCTCCTACGTGTGTGGGCGGCAGAGAGCGGCGGATTTGGGTAGAAAATCCTGATGCGGTTGGTTTTCAGCGGAGAGGGAAGGCACACATGCCAAGTCTACTGTCGTTTCTTCAGCTGTCTTCACTGTAGAGTTGTGGCGATTCGTCAATGAGGCGTTCATTTGAACGAATAGAAATAAAGACTCGTGAGAACCGAATCATGGTGCGGACGAATCGTCGTTCAAAAGAATCGTCTGTTTCGTGACGATTCCAAGTTCCAACGATTCATGCTTCGAAGGCAACTGACGAATTATACCGATTCGTGCCAATACACACAACTAAAATTTAAAAACATTCTTATTTCAGTGATTAAATACAACACACACACAATCTTTACACAGTTCACATGTAATATATTTAAACGAACACTTCTTGGAGTGTTATAAGTCGCGTCTCTCGGACACGGGTCAGTCGCGGCTTAGCGGCCGAGCGCATTGAGGCGCTCTGCTGCGATGCGCGAGGCCGTTTTCCGTCGGGGGTTCGAATCCCCACTCGAGCACGGATGTTTGTGTTGTTTTTAGTATAAGGTAGTTCATATGTAGTTTTTATGTTTAGGGACTGATGACCCCGCAGTTAAGTCCCATAAGCTTTACAAACATTTAAACAATTTTTGGACACGGGTCTAACGATTTGGAATAAACATTCTATTTAGACAAATGCCAAAAATAATTTTTTATGTAAAAACGCAGTTTTACGTTTTGCAGAAACGGATTTAACGATTCGTATAAAAATTAGTATTGAAAGATCACCTGCCGCGGTGGAGTAGCAGAACGGTCTAAGGCGTCTCGCTGCGTAGCGCGCGGTTGCTCGCCGTCGGAGGTACGAGTCCTCCCTGGGGCATGGGTGTGTGTGTTGTGATTAGGTTAGTTTACCGTAGTTTAAGTAGTTTGTAAGCTATGGACTGATGGCCACGCAGTTTGGTCCGGTAGATTTACAAACATTTGAACATTTTGAAAGACCACCGTTAATTGTAAAATTAATTCTAGCTGAAAGGAGCCAGTTAAAAACTTACTTTAAACATATAACTCTGGCCGTAAAACAATCTAAAGGATTCGCGCGAACTACTGACTACTTTCTGCAACAGAATCTTGTTCCCTGGCCTAGAATTTAGAATTGACTCAAACTTTACATGAGCAGCAGGAAGACAAAGAGACGGTAGCCAACATACGTCGTAGATCACGGGTATGACACACAATCATTAACCGTTTTGAGTGCTGCAGACGCGATACGCTGCAGTGCTCCACCTTGCCGTGGGGCCTGCGGACGTCGTTTGCGGCGGCAGTGGTGTTTCATGTGGGCCCTGCAGACGGCGTTTCCCGCGCGACCTGGCCGGTACCTGAGCTCTAAAGACGGCGTATGCAACAGCTGCTTCCACTGCCTGTGGGCCTGCAGACTTCAATAGCTGCTCAGGGTACTGCTTACACGCTGATCGCCACAGCGTTCCGAGCGCACAGAATACGAGGCGCGTCCAGAAATTAAGTTCCGTTTGGTTATATAAAACGAACGGGTACAGATACAGAAAAAATATTGATTGTCCAAAAATCTACAACTGTTAAACTACTTTTCTACATAGCTTCCGAAATTTTGTATTCAATTGTTATAGCATGGCACAAGGTTTTGTGTGCCTTTTTCATATAATGTTGCCGCCTGTGTATTCAACCATGTGGTAACATGTTCTTTCAGCTCGTCATCATCGTTGAAGTGTTGTCCACCAAGGACAGATTTTAGGTGTAAGAAGAGGATTACTGTCAAAAGATTTTTTTTTCATGTTAATGCCTGACCTCACACACCGAATGTGACCCAACAATTCTTACGGAAATTTCAATGGGACCTGTTTGATCATCCTCCATACAGCTCGGACCTCTCTCCTAGCGACTTTCATCTCTTCTAACACCTAAAAATCTGTCCTTGGTGGTCAACACTTCAACGATGATAAAGAGCTGTTACCACATGGTTGAATACACAGGCGGCAACCTTCTGTGAAGGATGCATGCAAAAAACTTGTGGCACGCTATGACAAGTGCCTTCAAAATTTCGGCAGTTATGTGGAAAAGTAGTTTAAGAGTTGTAGAATTTTGTGCAATAAAAATTTCTTCTGTATGTGTGTACAATTTCATTTTATTACCAAACGGAACTTACTTTCTGGAAGCGCCTCGTATTTATCAGCCGACTCTGAGAAAACTATTCAATGAAAATTTTTCGTTTTCTTACATCTTATAGTGTGATATATTCGCTCGATAATGATGTCACATTCTATTTGTTATTTCTTATAGTTACTATGCTACATCAAATTAAGTAAACTACTGCGCAAAAATTTTGAAGGGTTCGCTGTCAAAAAATCGCGTTGCCTAGACTTTGCTTATGGTTGACTTTAGCTCATACAAAGCTGCGGATGAAATGTAGGTAAGATATCTAAATTTTATTTAAGATTGAGAACAGAACGATAACTTATTTCATTGTCGAGATGTAGGGTGTCATGTCCGACGGACAGACGCGGGAGGTGCGCGCATTTCTGTCCATGTGGACTTACGGCTCTACGAAATACTTGTCATTCGATTTTAAGAAAACAGCTTTGTTTGTAGCACCAGTTCGTAAGAGTTCTCTCTAACTTCGAGCGGTCATTCAGTGTAGCCCAGTATTCAAACAGAACGAGAACATTTCCTTACCGGAGCAATGTATAAATTAAGAAAACAATAGACATAATCGACCATTCTTTGATGATTATTTTCTGGCGAATTACGTACTTAAACCTTACACGAACTACAGAAAATGCAAGGAGATACCCACTAAATAACTTTTACCAAAAGCAGAGAAGTGCCTAAACAGTACCAATTACATTTATGTGTCTAATATTTTTCTTGCTTCAATTTTTTGTTCCCTGTAAATGTAATAGACTAAACACATTTAATGAATGAGAAAAGCTTGCTTCAGGAAATGTATATTAATTTCATATCTGAACGAGGATATATTTAGTTTAGTCAGTTATAAGTAGAAATTTTTGTGTGTCTCAGTAATTACCTGTGAGTAAAACCAACGACACGTGAATAATTTAACCTCACGATATTTTGTATGAATTTTCTTCACACCTCTTCACCCCTCTCACCTCCTTTCACATGCCTTCGGGAAAGGATGAGAGGGGCTGGCTTGACCCGCTCGGCGCCGACGCTACGTCCGGCGGGCGGAGTAGCTCCGGCCGTTGAGGGTCTAACAATTTTACCTGGCAGAATTTTTTCGAGTGAGTGGGATGCTTTACACAATGCTGGACCGCGGTTTACGGTGGGCGATAGCGGGAGACAGCCTTTTGAGTCATTCGGCCGTTCCGAAAGAGAGGAATTTGCCAGATACAAACAACAGCAGAGTGCTCTGGGCCCCGAGCTGTTTAGTAGACGTATTGCCCTTAGGCGTTATGTAAAAAACTTCCGTGAAGGCAGCAGAGTTTGAACATAGTGTGACGAATGGTTAGGTTGAGAGGAAAGCTTTCTGCCCCTCTGGCACTCCAAGGGTTTGGCTCCAGCAGCTGTATATATAGCACAACGTCAACATTTTTAGGTCGTGTGACCATAGCTAGGAGCAAACTGAAATTCCTTGTAGGGCACTCAGCCTGGGAATGGTGAAATCCGTGGGAAGCTTTGGTGGCGTGGGCGCAGCCTCTTGGCGCCGCAGAGAACGCGTCCTGATTCGGCAAATTATTTTAGTATGACAGCTAAACAATTTGTCAACGGCGCTACGCCAACCGATTGGTTTGACTATTAGCCGTTAGCAGAGATTGGTGCATCTTTTGCGCGTGGGTGTGGCCGTCGTCACTTGCCGTGATCTGTGGCAGAGCGCGAGCAGGCACGGATACTCCTGTTTGAGCGTCCGATATCTACGGATCTCGGGAGACTCCTGTTTGAGCGTCTGAAGTGTACGGACCTCGGGAGACTCCTGTTTGAGCGTCTTAAGTGTATGGACCTCGGGAGACTCCTGTTCGACTGCCCGAAGGGCGGGAGATACGCAAGACTCCGTTTAGATTCGCAGGGAGGACATCGTCTTAACTGTCCTCTGGTTAAACTCGTGTTGTTTTTACAGATCTTATTACGCAAGTGACTGATCGATTTGTGCCAAGTGGCCTTCGTGTCACCTATCAAAATATTGATTAGTCTGCTAGCGTGATAGAATCGCACAGCAACTGCATAGCGACGCCGACGTTAGTGAGGCTGTGCAAAGTTACATGTCGATCCTGCTCAACAGGTCACAGCAATTACGGTCGGATAAAAATTTCAGCTTATCCGCTCCCACCGCCTGCTGCCTACGAGCATGAGATGCTGCCTTCAATAATACTCTGTGTGGGTAAGGTGACACACTTGCTGGGAGGTTATATGAATCAGACTTGTTGGATTCTGTCCATTATTTTATTCTTTTGAGATCTGGCTATTTACTCTGGGGAGCTTAGGGCTAACGATAATTTTAAGCCCCTGTGTAGCCAATCTAACAGCATTCTGTTTTGCAAAACCTCCGACCTTTGACTCATCCAGTCATTTTTGTGTCTCAATATTTTAAAATTTGTAAAAGATTGTTTGAATACCATTATCTGCTTTACATGATAGGAAATGTAATCTGATTTATTAATTTTGTGTCAATATAGGATTTTTCATGTTTAATTATAATAAATTGATTTTGAGCAGATCGTCTTTCATCTAAGAACATTCCTTTTTCACTATTTTGGAGGTGAAACAGAATAGTTAAATTCCACAGTGTACCAATAATTTTTCAAGTACATTTCTTTTGGTACAACTGATACATTGCAATAGAGTAGGAATATTTATTATATGTTTGAAAATATCTATGATCACATCATAGTTGATCAGTAACATTTTAATTTTCCATATTTTGGAGAAATATGGTGGCGACACAAGATAATAATAATTTAACAAAAGACATAGTTCACAAGCAGGCAAATCGTAACGGATAAAGTAAACAGGCGCTATTTATGCTCTTATAAGTATTGTTTGATGTTTTCATATGTTTACTTTTTTGCTTGAAAATAGATGTCGATGTTGTATGTTTTTTCAGTTCCCAGTAAGTTGCCCAAAAACATACACTGTAAAGTTTTCTTTGGCCGTCAATAACATTTAGTGTTGTTGTTCCCTCAATTATAGTATTAAACTATGACTTTATACATAACAGATCGTCACTCATAACCTTACTTTCAACATGGCTTATTGAGATGGGCGAATTGACGTGACAGACACTGACGGACAGTGTGAATACAACTGGGTGTGACGGTGCCGTGACGTGACGTTGACGTAACGGACAGTGTGAATTGGCATTTAGGCGGCCAAAACGGCAGGCCTGACTCGTACAGCCGGACGCGCAGGTGCATCACTCAAAGGGTTAATACAGGGTGTTACAAAAAGGTACGGCAAAACTTTCAGGAAACATTCCTCACACACAAAGAAAGAAAATATGTTATGTGGACATGTGTCCAGAAACTCTTAATTTCCATGCTAGAGCTCATTTTAGTATTTCTCTTTCTATATAAAATTGTAAATTTCCACAATCAACATGTGTGGGCTGACGAGAATCCGCACGCAATTGTGTAATCACGTCATCAACACAGATTTTCTGTGAACGTTGGGGAGGAATTGTTGGTGATGTCTTGATTGGGTCTCGTGTTATTCCACCTATGCTCACTGGAGCACGTTATCATGACTTCATACGGGATACTCTAACTGTGCTGCTAGAACATGTGCTTTTACAAGTACGACACAATATAAGGTTCATGCACGATGGAGCACCTGCACATTTCACTCGACGTGTTCGTACGCTTCTCAACAACAGATTTGGTGACCGATGGATTGGTAGAGGCGGACCAATTCCATGGCCTCCACGCTCTCCTGACCTCAATCCTCTTGAATTTCATTTATGGGGGTATTTGAAAACTCTTGTCTACACAACCCTGGTACCAAATGTAGAGACTCTTCGTGCTCGTATTGTGGACGGCTGTGGTACAATACGCCATTCTCCAGGGCTGTATTAGCGCATTAGGGATTCTATGGGACGGAGGATGGATGCATGTATCCTCGCTAACGGAGAACATTTTCAACGATTCCTGTAACAAAGTGTTTGAAGTCACGCTGGTACATTCTGCTGCTGTATGTTTCCATTCCATGATTAATGTGATTTAAAGAAAAGTAGTAAAACGAGCTCAAACATGGAAATTAAGCGTTTCCGGACACATGTCCACATAACATATTTTCATTCTTTGTGTGTGAGGAATGTTTCCTGAAAGTTTGACCCTACTTTTTGTAACACCCTGTATACAAGACTCCCGAACTAAACCATTTCATGAATATGGCTGTAAGAACATTTATGATGCAACGGAATTAAAATTATGATAATATCCATCTGAATTTGTTCTCAGCACTGGTGAAAAACAACATTAAATAAAAGGGGCAGGTGTTCATTAACAAATATTGATAAGTAGGAGAAAATTTCACTGGTAATAAATTTTTTATTCAGTTCATACAAGCGCAATGGGGGAACCAATTTAGTTAAAAAATAAAATTCATCCCACATTGAAAATTTAAATTAATCTCAACTGAACATCGTCGGGGGAGGGATTTACAATCAACAAACATTCAGCCACTCACACGTGCGAAGCAAAGCGAAACTCACCCAACTCAGCGTGCTTATACGAAGCAGAAGCAGGCGCCGCTATCGTAGGCGAATATTCACCGAACCAGGATGTACCACACAACACAAGGAAAATAAACCTCGTAGGTGGCTCCGGTCTGTCTTTCTTTACTTGAGATAGTACGCGAAAATAGCCAGATTAATTTCAATGTAAATCAAGCTATGGGCATGCAGACATACTACGTCACACTGCACTTTTCTGCTACATTGCATATTCGCACCCGACTGAAGTCGAAGTGCGTTAAGGTCGTATTCATTTCAACAAAAATCAAAGGAATCATTGATTACGAAGCAAAAATGTTCAATAGTAAGGCACTGGTATGTGAGCAGCAGCGAGAACACAAGTGACTAGGTATAAACCCTTCAAGTCGGAGTTCGGAGCCACGTGGTTCCGAAAACCAGTCAACAATACAAAATTCAATTTCCGAAAAATGAAGATAAATAGCTACGGCATGAAACCCTTGGAAATGCGTAGGATATCATAAGGAAGCTAAAGAAGTGCAGTAGACGTGATTTCGAAGGTTTTTAGGGAAGATTTTACACGGATGGACGTCTTCAAAAATCAGAAAAGTGGAAAAAATTCAAAGTCGGAGTAAATCAAGTAAGAAATACGGCATGCAGCCACTAGATATACGTAGTATTTCATACGCAAGATAATAAAGGGGGTTGTACAAGGCTCGAAGAGAATTTACTGGGGGAGTCTGAATGCAAAGTACAAGTATGGAATCGAAATAACAATTTCAAATAGACGGAGAGGAGATCACGATGTACTAATGGAAATCAGAAAGATACATGCATAATTTCTTCGCTGAATGGCATTGAAACAGACACACGGGTAGCTGAAAGCTTTTCTCTAAGTGCACACCGCCTGGAGTACATATCACTCACAGAAGGAGAAAATGGAAAAGAATATTTCACATGCACTACACAAGCTAGGAAGAAATTAAACCGAGTTCGTACACCGCCATCTAGTCTCACAAAGGTTATGGATACTTAGCCGTTATCAAACAGAATTAGTTACATATACACCGCGCTTACCTATGCAAAATCAGCGAAATGAAATACACTTCCGTACATTATTAGAGAAACTTATTATGAAAAATGAAACTAAGTTCTGAAATCTAACTTGAACACTAGACAAAGAATCGCTACCATCTCAAGGAAGAAAAGAACATCAGAACTTCTTACCAGGTCGAAGCACAGTCACAGTGTGTCCAGTAGGCCAGCCTGTCCCCGCCACACCGGAAACCGGTAAAAACCCCATGAAAAACCGTGGTGGTTGGCAGAGCCTAATCTTGCGCGTCCCACTGAGGCTCGCTATTGGGCATTGGCAACCCATCATTTAACCAAAGGGTGGAGGAACCTCTTTGGTAGCATCAAAAGCAGAGGTTGGTAACGACTACCTATCAATACGAAGCCAAAGATGCAAAGCACGCAGACAGCAGCCGACGACGAAAATTCTCATACATACACAGAGACTGCCATGCTATAAGATACTCATACATGCATATACAGTAAATTCTCTTCGAGCCTTGTACAACCCCCTTTATTATCTTGTGAAATATTACATATATCTAGGGGCTGCATGCCGTATTTCTTACTTGATTTACTCCGACTTCGAATTTATTCCACTTTTCCGATTTTTGAAGACGTCCATCCGTGTAAAATCTTCCCCAAAAACTTTCGCAATCACGTCTAACTGCACTTCGTTAGCTTCCTTATGATATTCTTCGCATTTCTAAGGGTTGCATGCCGTAGCTATTTATCTTCATTTTTCGGAAATTGAATTTTGTATTGTTTACTGGTTTTCGGAACCACGTGGCTCCGAACTCCGACTTGAAGGGTTTATACCTAGTCACTTGTGTTCTCGCTGCTGCTCACATACCAGTGCCTCACTATTGTACATTTTTGCTTCGTAATCAATGATTCCTTTGATTTTTGTTGAAATGAATACGACCTTAACGCACTTTTTTGTCATTGTCGTCCACTCAACACCGTTTTTAAGAAATAAACACTGTTTTTCTCGGATCTAATCGTAGGCTAGGGCCTTTGAAAGAGGAGGGAGACAATCTTCCATAGGCGACATCCACACATACAAGAAGATACCTTTGCTTTTTGTTTCTTCCTGGGGTGCAGTTCTCGTTCCAAGGCTCTCAGGATTGATTCTCGTCTCCTCCTCCAGAGAATTGATGGCCCATGGTAATGAGGCTACTTTCCTCGTCTTCTTCTTCTAGGTGGTATGGTGAATTTTCCAACACTGCCCATCATGTTAGGATTCGACTGTCCACGACTACCATTGGGCTTGACCACTTAATTTGTAGAAGAAGGTTCATAACACTGTCCTTCCAATGCCCATTTCTTGCATACAAAGCATGGAGCTGATTCCTGTGCTGAGCAAAAAATGAAAGACATTACACCGCAGCATTAGTTTAGATAGGACCTCTAGTGTGAGGAATTACTCAGTTAGTAGTATAACAAAGGTCCTTGACTGGACAGGAGCATAATGGTCAGAAAAGGAAATACTTTTGTTATCTCATTCATGCCATTGGGCTTGGCATGAGTGAGTAGTCTAGTGCACACATTGTGTGTGTAAATATGAACAAGTTTTCTTCCCTTCCCCAGCTATTCAAATGTTTCCCAGAGTAAGGTGAAGGCACAGACAAATATATACAGACGGGAAACCTCCGTAAGGGCCCGGTCCTACACTCAGGGGTCTGGGGCGGGGGGTGCTGAAGCAGTTTGTAAGATGTCCCATGATGGTGCTACGGTCAGAAGCAGCCCTTTAAACTGGCCAGAGCAGGCGGCAGGTAGCGGCTGTCCCCACCACCACCTCCCCTCTAACGCCCGCAAGCCAGACACAGCCGTGGCCTCATAGCAGGCGGGACGAGCTCTCCCCTCAGCCTCCCCTCCACGCTACCCTCTGACATGTGAGAGGCACCCTCAGTAGTGCCTCTAGTGTGGTCTACCGGTACTAAGCCAGGGAACCGCCTGACACCTGCTGGCATCTTACGGAACTACGAGGAGAGCGTAGGACAGTGATTTAGAGGGGGCTGCTTCTCTGTATATGTTACTCTGTGGTGAAGGGTATGGTCAGTACACCTGTTTCTCAGGCTTCCCGCCCCTGTTTCTTAGGCAGGAGGAGCAGAAGGATTAGCGTGCGGCTACTGTAGAGGGAACAACCCCCGGCAGTGACAGGAGCGGCTATTGTGAGCGTCGGCTCCTGGCCGAGCGGTCGCCTCTGTGTGCTGCTAATGGGGCGATTAGAGGCGCCGACCCTTCCTCACCTGGGGACACCTGTTTTGTACGTGCCGCATTGTCGTCTGGAGACGGGACCCACTATCCACCTATCGCAGTGCAGCCGAACCTCCGGGAAGTCTGTGATGTATTTGTACGGATGGCTACAGTGCATGGGCGGCGTGGAGTCTAGCTGACACGTTGCTCCGTCATGGGCACAGTCTCTCTCACTATCTGTTAACACTTGCGTACACACTATTACTAAAAGAAACACTAAACTTATAAAGAACTCCAATGCTTCAATTTATGGAGAGTCCATATTTAATCCTATATAGGAGTAGGACTTTACACAAGGGTTCCCAAATTCATACAAAAGAAATACATTCACAAATATAAATTAACAAAAATAAGACCCCATCATTTCGGGTCCACACGAGTGAGCTTGGTCACCCAGAGGTCAACTGACATTACAGATGCTCACACAAAACCTTTTAAAATTAAAAGCCAAATATTAATATTAAATGATTCAGCAAAAGCAGTCATTAAATGGACCTCTTAAGTTCCAAGTTCGTGATATTTAACTTAAATTTATTCACACTCATACACAGACACATAAGCTTTTCAACTAGTTGACTTGAATAGCAGTTTGAAATCTCTCTAACTCACATTAGTTTAATGCAGACGATCTTAAAATTAACGTTTTACATAGCGAAATGGCGAATAGAACTCCAAGGTTCTAAGTCCTTATAAGTCACATGACACAGTGATACATATTAGTACTAAAATCGAAACCTCATAAAGCTATAACTTAATGGAACATCGAGATTAATAGTTATAATAAACATAACTAGGTCCTGTATAAATAACTTTGTCTTAGTTATCATAATTCAGCCGACAGGGCATGTCAACAGTCATGTCAAGTCATAGTCTGTTAGTTTTAGAGAGGGGCATTTGGCCAGAAGTCAGGGTAACCATGCAGCATGCAGCGCTATGCAGAGATTAACTACCAAACCACTATCTATAGCCTGAGAGCAATTTGCTCTAACTGCTGCGCGAGGCACTTGGTTGCGACTGGTGACCTGATTCCTCATGGTGCAAGTTCCGGATTGGTTCCTGTAAACATACGCTTCACAAATCTCTCTCCGAGATGCGAGAAAACATAGTTATACGTCTTACTCTAGACAGAATAAAATGAAAAGATACCATTTATCAGATGACGTAAAGTAACAGCCCATAATTATACACAAGCATATCATTTAAATGACGCTAAAATGTTAGCAGTCAACAAATTTGTGACAGAAAGATAACACCTATGTGGGGTGAATTCTTCACGGAAATAACCTTGCAAATGGCAACAGAGAAAACACAAAGAGAAACATATAAAATAAACAATACAAATCCATACATGTTAAACAATCCTAAATTAATCAAGTGAGATCTATGGTATTAATAACTTAGAATTGTCTCATACAATCTTACCATTATGATGCTGCAAAATTAAGAATGACAAATTAGTGGTTGAGAAAATACTGAATTTACTGTCCCAGTGTTGATGCGCACCACATATCTTCGGTTGTTCATCTGAAACGGTCAGTTGCTTGACATGGAGTTTGCCGTTCTTGAACTAGTGTATCTCATTTTTCATCGTCAAATATTTTTCCTCTTCTGAATGAGATATTGGCCTCTTCCACAGATCACGCTTTGTCCTTTAATTTTCAAAATTGTCCTGCAAAACGTATCTGAAAAAATGCAAGTCGGTTCTATTGAAAGGCCAGGGGATATATTGTCAAATGAAATTTAGGTGAATCCCTTCGTTCGTGCTCTCCAGCGACCATCTGCCGGTCGAACTGCACACCTTCTGCTACTCAAACGGACAATCCTTAGACAAAATTATCTAGGCCCTTCAGCATCAACACCACAGTGCATCATCGTGCAATTAAAATCCTATAAATAACGGCGTTGGCACCTACAGTGGCATCTTAATAATATGCTATTCAACGGGGAAATTTCCGACACAAAATCTGCAGTATGGGTGGCAATTGTAGCACTCTACTCACGAGGCTGGCTCCACTCACAGTGAGGAATAGCATACACATTTTAAACGCTAAACAGGCTACAAATTACGGGAACAAAATTACACAATAATATACCTAAGCATGGCCTACACAACTTAAACTCCATCAATCCACGACGGGAATCATGCTAATGACATGGATAGCAAGTACAACAAGCGAATTCGTGAGGTGGACAGCCTTATTAGCCAACAGAGACACTTGGATGTGTCACACTAATAATTCATTAAACAAAACGGAGTGTCAAGATAACCCACTTCGAACAGCTGACAAGGTGGAACTAGCAAGTTGCTGTTAACTGCGCCATTAAATACGTGTACCACATGATACACAAGACATGCAAAAACCTGAAAACGTATTGTTGCAAAGTTAAAATCGCACAACAAGCACATACACAAGGGACACATGTAACAAAATACACTATAAGAAAACCACCTAACGAAAACACTACAAAAGACATACAAAATACAGCATAAATTTACAACACCAAGAACTTGATTGGTAAGAATATCACTAAAATTACTTTAGAAAACAAAATTAGACAACACTGGTATGACACAATTACGGTGCCTGGTTACTCGCGGTAGAACCTCAGGCTCAGGGCATGGTGGAGCCCTCGGCACTCACCGCTTGTTCAATAACTCCTTCCGCCAGCATTCGCTTACTTTCCTCCTCGACCTGCTCCTTATATACCGACGGAATAGGGTATGGCGTGACCAAGAACTTCCCATGTTCCCGGACCTTGAAACTGTAGAGAAACCCCTTTATAGTGCCGGGAGTCTCAGACAACACAGTGGAATGTTCATGGAGTATTTGGGACAGCTCGGATGTTGCAGTAGCTGACGCGTCGTCTACCAGCTTGACTTTCTTAGTAATCTTACTGGAGATCGTGTCTTCATCATCAGATCTGCAGTAAAGAATGACCCTGTGTTCCCCAAAGGAACTAAAAGATCTGGTAGCAATAGTCGGGCAGAAGTCATGCAATAACTGGCAGTAGCGCTCGGCAGAGTCCACCTTAGCAGCACACTCATTATATTTCAGTCTGATGATGGCATTGCCCTTGCAAAATCGCAACACGCCTTCACTAAAATCTAACATGGCGTTATGTGCAAGGAGGAATTCTACGCCTAGGCCATTAATGAGGGCACTAAAATAAAATTCACACAGAATTCGTGACCCTGAAACTCAAACACTTCCTTGGCTTGCTTTCTGACATCAACACTATGCCCAACTAATACACCCTTTACTTTTGTTCTCTGCAAAGGAAGAACAGGCCATGTTCCCACTGCTTGACAATGGCCGAATGCATTACTGAAACGACGCTGCCGGTGTCAAGTATACATTCCAGAGCAATGTCTTTTATGCTTATTGTAGTAAGCGGTTGGATCACTGGCTGTTCCTCGAGAAGAGTGTCATCCTGCCCTGCTAGTTTCGGATGGATGTGCTCCTTTCCAAGCAAGTTGACCATGTGTCAGTCAACTTCTGCAGATTGTCACTGGCTCGTGCTAGGGGCGGGTTCATGGGGTCGATTGTGGCGTGGATCAGCAGACCTGATTTTCATCCCTTCTGTTGGTTCTTTTCTGGCCTTGATCGGGTCAGTAGCCCTTATTCCCGTTCCCGATTCTTCTCCATCTTTCAGCTCGCTGATCACGCCAAGAACCTTGCGCGCTCTTCCTCTGCTGCTGATTCACAGCATTGGAAGGACTGGGCTGCCTGCTACTAGTACTTTCCATCTGGCGATTGTCCCCAGCACTATTTTCACCCTGATTACTTCTCCTAGAAGAGTTGTTGCCGTGTCTTCTAGGTCTGTACTCATCATCGAACTGCAAGTCCTCCAAGTAAGCCTGAAAGGACTCAATGTCCTCCTTGCAGCTTCCCGCAAGGACAGCATTGTGCACATTCCGTGGTAGTTTCGAGGCGCAAATTTAATTAATGCGTGTGGAGGATACGGGTATCAAGGAACTGATTTCTCAGCTTAATTCCTTGAAAGAAGTCGCTTGGACTCTTGCAATTGCTGTTCGCAAAATGGGGCATCACTAATATGCTACATTTGACTCTTTCCTGCTACCTCTCTGACCAGTAGGCAGACAGGAAATACTCTCTAAAGTCCTCATAGAACCGGCAATATTTCAGGAGCAAACGCATGCACATGGTGGGCTCTCCTTCAAGGTATTTGCACACATATTCGATCTTAATCCCTTCGGGCCAGTTCGGGGGCAAAGATCGATCGAATCATGCCAGCCATGCCCGGGGCTGTATCCCGTTAGCATAGTTCCGGAAAACTTGGTACTTCCTTCCGGTCAAGAAGTGTTTATAATCAAATTCCTGTTGAGGCTCCCACACAGACACTTGTTTCTGACTTTCCCTTCTCATGGGACGTACACGCAGGGCTTCGACTTCCTCCTCCTCAAATGCTGAATCGTCTCCGCGGTCGGAAAGAGAGGGCTGACCTCTGCACAAATTGCGGGAAACGTTTTCTACGGGTGGGGCAGGCAGCAGTGCAGCAGAGGCTTGCTCTAACCGGTGACGCGTTCAGGCTGCTCGGCCGCTACATCACGACACCTCTGGTTTATTTCCCACTGTTCCTCTTTGAACCGAAGCAAGTCACGGACTTCCTCCGATTCAGTCGCAACAGTGGGACCCACCCTGTCTGTTGCCGCTTCCCTGCCCTGAAGAAGCTGTGTCGCTGAGGTGGCCAGCTCTCTTATGCGGACATCAATGTTAGTTACCCACACCCCTAATTCATCTGCCCTCCTATCTACTAATTCGATTTTCTCGTTAATAGAGTGGATATTGTTATCTATACGGTCAGAGAGGGCAGAGATAGCTTCTACGTTCCCTAAAATCTTGGCTGTGTTCTCTGAGATAGCACTCATTTCTATCTCATGCCGTTCCTGTACGAGCTGCACAATACCAGTGTGTAACCCATCTAGATTCTCGCGAATGACCTGAATGGTATTACTTTTGCGCCTTTCTGCATTGTGCAGAAACATTGATTAGCTCAGCCTGGACGGCCTGCACGGAACTACCTTGTGCATCCCTTATGGAACCTACTTCTGCTTGCATTTCCGCTTTCAGTTCCTGAATTGAAATATTCTCTGCTTCCCTTATGGAACCTACTTCTGCTATCAGTTCCTTCATAAAAGCCATCGTGTCGGAACCGGGCACAGACATAGTAACGGAATTAGAAGTATTTGGAGAGTAATCAGAAATTGCCATATGGTTCGACGGCGTATTTTGTTCTCCCCTGCTATCGCTTCCGGTAGCATCCAAGTCTAAACTACCCTTGTCTTCAATGGTAACGTGGCCGTCTGCACCCGCTACGTTTCCTCTTTCCGTTTAAAGATCTAACCTAGTGGATTTTTCATGGTCCTCACTTCGGTTTAGCCGCCTAGAATGAGTGTAAACCAACAAGGCGGACTAGTATGCATCTTTAGAATTCGTTCAGAACGACAAGAGGTTACCAATACAAAAATTTGCCAACCAAAAACCCACTTAACAAACACGAATTAAAACTTCATACGCAATGCACAGTTGATTTGATCTTTTTACAAAAGCAATTAAATAAAGTAACCATTCCAAAATTGCACAAATATAACACAACAAAACATACGCGTGCTGAAAACAATAAATGAAATAGATTGATGCGCACTGCTGAAAACACAAATTCACACACTGGGACAAAAAGGCTAATATATTCCCGCACACATTTAAAACAAAAGAAACTATTTCATTGAAAAGATGATCCGCTAGAAGAGCAAATCCCAGCAGTGGTGGAAGGAGGAGAAATCTTAGGGTTTAACGTCCCGTCGACAGCGTGATCATTAGAGACGGAGCTTACGCTCGGATTTTTGGGTGAGGATGGCGGAAGGAAATCGGCCGTGCCCTTTGAAAGGAACCATCCCGGCATTTGCCTGAAGTGATCTAGGGAAATCACGGGAAACGTAAATGTGAATGGCCGGAGGTGGATTTGTACCACCGTCCTTCCGAATACGAGTCCAGTGTGTTACCCCTGCGCCACCTCGCTCGGTTGACCGGCTGCGGTAAGCCAATTAAAAGACCACCAGTAATTGCAAAATTAATTCTAGCTGAAAGAATCCAGTTAAAAACTTACTTCAAACATATAACTCTGGCCGTAAAGCCAGCTAAAGGATTCGCGTGAACTACTGACCACATCCTGCAACATAATCTTGTTCCCTGGCCCAGAATTTAGAACTGACTCAAACTTTAATTTAGCAGCAGGGAGACAAAGAGACGGTGGCCAACATACGTGGTACATCACGAGGATTACACACGATCATTAATATACAACCCGCCCCGAATTAACCATTTTATGAAGATGGCTATGAGAACATTTATGGCGCAACGGAATTAAAAATATGGTAATATGCATCTGAATTTTTTCTCAGCACTGGTGAAAAACAACCTGAAATAAAAGGAGAAGGTATTAATTAACAAATATTGATAAGTAGGATAACATTTTAATCACAATACATTATTTATTCAGTTGAGACATGCGCAAATGGGGGAACCGACTTTGTTAAATAATAAAATGCATCCCACATTGAAAATTTAAATTAAAATAATCTGAACTGAACGTCGTCGGGGGAGGGATTTACAATCAACAAACATTCAGCCACTCACACATGCGAAGCAAAGCGAATCTCACCCAACTCAGCGTGCTGATACGAAACAGAAGGAGGCGCCGCTATCGAAGGCGAAAATACAGCGAACCAGGATGTACCACACAACACAAAGAAAATAAACTTCGTAGGTGGCTCCGGTCTGTCTTTCTATACTTGCGATGATACGCGATAATGGCGAGATTAATTTCCATTTAAATCAAACCGTGAGCATGCAGACTTACTAAGACACGCGGCACGTGTCTGCTACATTACATATTCGCACCGCAATGAAGGCTAAGTGCGTAAATGTCTTATTCATTTCAAAAAATTAATCAAAGAAATCATAGATTAAGCAGTAAGAATGCGCAATTGTAAGGCACTGGTATGATGGCAGCGGCGAAAACTCAAGTGACTGGCTATAAACCCTTCAAGCCGGAGTTCGGAGCCACGTCATTCCGAAAACCAGTAAAAAATACAAAATTCAATATCCGAAAAATAAAGAAAAATAGCTACGGCATGCAACCCTTAAAATATATAGGATATCATAAGGAAGCTAAAGAAGTACAGTTAGACGCGTTTCGGAAGGTTTTACATAGATGGAGGTCTTCAAAAATCGGAAAAGTGGAAAAAATTCGAAGTCGGAATAAATAAGCTATGAAATATGGAATGCAGCCCTAGAAATACGTAGTATTTCATAAGCAAGCTAATAAAGAGGGTTGTACAAGGCTAGAAGAGAATTTACTGGGGGAGTCTGAATGCAAAGTACAAGTTTGGAAACAAAACAGCAATTTAAAATAGACGGAGAAAAAAAAAGTTCAAATGTTTGTAAGGCTTATGGGACTTAACTACGGGGTCATCAGTCCCTAAACTTACAAACTACTTATAAACTACTTACGAACTAGGACGGCACAAATATCCATGCCCGAGGGGGTATTCGAACCCCCAACCATAGTGACCGTGACTGAAGCACCTCAGTCCCCTCGGCCACCGCAGCCGGCATAGACAGAGAGGAGATCACCATGTACCAGGGGAAATCAGAAAGATATATTCATTATTTCTTGCCTGAAGAGCATAGAAACAGACACAGGGGTAGCTGAAGACTTTGTTCTAAGAGCACACCATGTGGAGTACATATCACTCGTGGAAGGAGAAAACGGAAAATAATATTTCACATGCACTACACAGAATAAAAATTGTTCCCGCACTTTACTTCCATCCCACAAAGATAGGAAGAAATTAAACCGAGTTCGTACACTGCCATCTAGTTCACAAAGCTTACCGATTCTCAGCCGTTATCAAACCGAAATAGTTACATATACATCGCGCTTACCTATGCAAAATCACCAAAATCAAACTGACTACATTTCCGTAGATGATTAGAGAAACTTATTATGAAACATGAACCTAAGTTCTGAAATCTAACTTGAACACTAGACAAAGAATCGCTACCACCACAAGGAAGAAAATAAAATCAGAACTTCTTACCAGGTTCGAGCACAGTAACAGTGTGTCCAGTAGGCCAGCCCATCCCCGCCACACCGGAAATCGTTAAAAACACCATGAAAAACTACAGTGGTTGGGAGAGCCTAATCTTGCACGTCCTGCCAAGGGTCGCTATAAAACCCCATGAAAAACCGTGGTGGTTGGGAGAGCCTAATCTCGCACGTCCTGCCGAGACTCGCTATAAAACCCCATGGTAAACTGCGGTGGTTGGGAGAGCCTAATCTTGCACGTCCTGCCGAGGCTCGCTATAAAACCCCATGAGAAACCTCAGTGGTTGGGAGAGCCTAATCTCGCACGTCCTGCCGAGGCTCGCTATAAAACCCCATGAAAAACCGTGGTGGTTGGGAGAGCCTAATCTTGCACGTCCTGCCGAGACTCGCTATAAAACCCCATGAAAAACTGCGGTGGTTGGGAGAGCCTAATCTTGCACGTCCTGCCGAGGCTCGCTATAAAACCCCATGAGAAACCTCAGTGGTTGGGAGAGCCTAATCTCGCACGTCCTGCCGAGGCTCGCTATGAAACCCCATGAAAAACCGTGGTGGTTGGGAGAGCCTAATCTCGCACGTCCTGCCGAGACTCGCTATAAAACCCCATGGTAAACTGCGGTGGTTGGGAGAGCCTAATCTTGCACGTCCTGCCGAGGCTCGCTATAAAACCCCATGAGAAACCTCAGTGGTTGGGAGAGCCTAATCTCGCACGTCCTGCCGAGGCTCGCTATAAAACCCCATGAAAAACCGTGGTGGTTGGGAGAGCCTAATCTTGCACGTCCTGCCGAGACTCGCTATAAAACCCCATGAAAAACTGCGGTGGTTGGGAGAGCCTAATCTTGCACGTCCTGCCGAGGCTCGATATAAGACCCCATGAAAAAAAGCGGTGGTTGGGAGAGCCTAATCTCGCTCGTCCTGCCGAGGCTCGCTATAAGACCCCATGAAAAACCGCGGTGGTTGGGAGAGCCTAATCTCGCACGTCCTGCTGAGGCTCGCTATAAAACCCCATGAAAAACCGCGGTGGTTGGGAGAGCCTAATCTCGCACATCCTGCCGAGGCTCGATATAAGACCCCATGAAAAAACGCGGTGGTTGGGAGAGCCTAATCTCGCACGTCCTGCCGAGGCTCGCTATAAAACCCCATGAAAAACCGCGGTGGTTGGGAGAGCCTAATCTCGCACGTCCTGCCGAGGCTCGATATAAGACCCCATGAAAAAAAGCGGTGGTTGGGAGAGCCTAATCTCGCTCGTCCTGCCGAGGCTCGCTATAAGACCCCATGAAAAACCGCGGTGGTTGGGAGAGCCTAATCTCGCACGTCCTGCTGAGGCTCGCTATAAAACCCCATGAAAAACCGCGGTGGTTGGGAGAGCCTAATCTCGCACATCCTGCCGAGGCTCGATATAAGACCCCATGAAAAAACGCGGTGGTTGGGAGAGCCTAATCTCGCACGTCCTGCCGAGGCTCGCTATAAAACCCCATGAAAAACCGCGGTGGTTGGGAGAGCCTAATCTCGCACGTCCTGCCGAGGCTCGCTATAAAACCCCATGAAAAACCGCGGTGGTTGGGAGAGCCTAATCTCGCACGTCCTGCCGAGGCTCGCTATAAAACCCCATGAGAAACCGCGATGGTTGGGAGAGCCTAATCTCGCACGTCTTGCCGAGGCTCGCTACTGGGCATTGGCAGTGGCGACGCTAGGGGTCGGTGACCGCCGACGGCCTCGCCCTTGGGGGCCTCCCAAACATTGTTAAAATTTTAGATTCTTTTTCTACTTTTTTATTAATTTGATGTTTAACGCCGCTTTTCAACGTATGTAGCGACGACCTACATCTAACTTTCACTAGATAAACCTAAGTACTAATACAACATCAGTACTCAAGGGTACGACCCCCGATGGGAGCGATCTCGCGCGTCTTGGTACGACGCTTTCGTGCGCTTGTTCAATTCCCGCCGGCAGCTATTTAGTTGTCCATATTTATTTCCGTATTAGTGCAGAAGCACAGAACTTTTCAGTTAAATACTTTGTGTTGTCGAAACTGAGGTTACTGTTTGACATATTAAACAATGAAAATATTGCAACGAAACACAATAACAACAGCGCAGCTCATTTACAAATAAGACAACAAGGTAGACAACAATGCAGTGACACCAGGTTGTTAGCACACGCTGTGCGGTTGACATCGCGCATCGTCATCTCAGCACGGCACGAATTCTCACGAGTGCTGCCGACTATTACCGAACGGTTAAGAGAATTCCCTTACACCACCTGTCGTGTATCTGCGCATGCACACTAAATGGCAGTGACGAATGACGCACAAAAATCAAAACAGTGTGTCAAGAGACTCACATGTAGAAGAACACTTCCGTCTACGTTTCTTGTCGTTATTGAGTGAAAAATTGGTTGCTTGTTTATTGTAAATCAGTTATTACGTATATTTAGACACATTTTTCACACTGTTGGGGTTGATTTCACATTTTTAAGGTATGTCAGTATTCAGATACATTTCAAGCACTGGCGTAAGTATGGGGGGGGATGAGGGGGATAGAAACCCCCCTCCCAGAACTCTAAAAAATAAAAAAAAATAAAAAATAAAATAAAAAACACAGCAATCTGGTAAAGGTAAAGATTGGAAACTCGGGGTGTTTTACCATAAGCTTTCATTGGATGGGAGTAAATGAATCTTCAACGGGAGTGGTAGATGGTAGTCTATCAGGAAATTGACTACAATTTTGCTCATCAAGCAGATCTATCCCACCCCAAAGCCAAGTCCTAGTTACGCCACTGTTTCTTAGCATATTTATTTGTCTGTAAAGCATAATTTATTTTACTGTCCTAAATTTTACGTAAATGCTGCGGTCTGATTAAAATTACTCGATAGTTGAACCATTGGTGGACTAAGGGGGGAGGGGTCGTTTTTCACGATTCGTATATATATATATATATATATATATATATATATATATATATATATATATATATAATGTATTTCAGTTTTCAACGACCAAAAATCATACCAAACCGTTGATTCATATAGGAAATTTTCAATATTATGATATTTTTGAATATTTGTCACTACTTCTTCAAATTCTTTTTTGCAGAGGTTTTTCATTTGTTGTGGAAGTAATTTAAATAAACCAAATGTTTCAGTATGCTCCTCTAAAAATCTGGACTCTAAAGAGGAAATTAAAAAAGCTATGTAAGGAATAAAAATAGATCGTCGATAATATTCATTTAAAGAGTCAGGGAGATTATTTTGCTTGTGAAGTTGTTTGGTAGCTTTTCTAGGCGCTGAAAGATCAACATTTATTTCTTCTGAAATATTTTGAACAATAGTAATTATATCCCGAAAAAATGATTCTGAATTTTCTCTGTGTTGCTTCAGGATTGCTATTATTTCTTGTATATGAGTATAAACTTTTAACAAATCTAATTCAACAGCCTGTAAGACCTGACTTACTGGTTCTAAGATTGAAGAGTACTTACTAATCACTACAAAAGAAATAATGGCTTTGAGGTGAGTGCAAGCACTGTATAACTGGTATGCCGTCTGTTTTGATTTTGCATTGCCTTCCTGCGAAAAGTGCTGTAGTTGGTTTACAATTCTTACAAAATTATCTGCGAATATTCGGATACTTTTGTGTTTTTGTGTCCACGGAGTTTCACACGACACGGGAATATTCGGTACTGTACCTCTTCTGATCGAACTTTCCCTAAAATAATTTATTACTGCTTTTATTGTACTAATTACATTCCGAAATTCACTTAATTCGTTTAAGTCGTGTACAACCAGATTCAGACGATGTGAGGAACAGTGCACAAACATTGTCTTTGGGTAATCAGCTCTAATTTTAGCTTGCAGTCCTCCTTCCTTTCCTGCCATCGCAGAACAACCATCATAACCTTGGCCAACTAAATTTTCCCTATTTAATTTATAATTTGAGCAGGCTTTAATAATTCCTGTAGCTATACCTTCTGCACTACGATTAAAGATTATTTTCCCCATTAATGTGATAAGGAAATCATACTCCCAGATATAATTGTTCTACATCTGCAATGTCAGTTGCTTCGCCAGCCAAAATGGCAGATCCAACGGCAGCATTAGCAGCAACAACTATACCATCTCGAATTACGTTTCCACAAATATTAATTATTTCATTTTGTGTTCTCACAGAACAATACTTGGCATTTTTGCTGCACGTTTCCAAGTGGGCTTTCAAAACAACATCCCCTGCTTCAACTCTAAAGTGCAATACATTCTGAAAATTTCCACTTGTACTTAATTTACCCCGAAGAGGAATGTCATTTGTTCCACAAAAAACTATTGTCGATACAATTGAAAATAATTTATCTTTGTTTTCTTTAACAGTAGTACGAGCAGCACTATCCATTTGTAAATTTATTGGCTGTTGTTTCCCATCTGTTATTGACATGACATTATTAGCTTCAATCTTAGAAAATTTACGCCACTGGGAATTTACATGAGATTGTGCCGATTCATGAAAGTCTTTGTATTTTACAAAGGCAGTGGTAATAAATGTCCCCTTATAGCCCCTTTTCGCTTTCTGTGGAAATAACACGCAAAATTTATAAATAGCTCCTCTCAAATGCGCTGAGTATGCAAGCCAAGTTTTATACTGACATAGCCAGGCGTAACGGAAGACTCTCTTTTTGCAAATACTATCATTTTTAAAATCATAGTTTAGTGATGGAGTCCAACAGTTTCTCAGTAACTCATTTTTTAGGTCGAAAGATATTGTATGCCTATTAACATAGATTCCAATATCCATACTCTGCATTGCTGATGACCTCGATATCTCAGTCGTTTCTGTGGACGGTTTTTCTGTTGATACGTTTCCAGAAGTTCCCGCTGGTACTTAATTTTTCCTGTCGTTATCAATATGCACGTCGATGTCTGTTGACTGCGGTTTCTCTGGTCCTGCAGGGCACAATTTTTCAACTATTTCACTTCCAGAAATTTCCGATGATGTGGCATTATTGTGTGCCTCTTGTTTGTTGCCATCACTGCTTGGATTTACCTCAATTTTTCGTTTCTTGCAAAAACTTTTGATATCCATTCTTTCTGTAAAGGAGGAGGAAAAGTCCAGTGTATAGAAATACAATGTACTACCCGGCAAATAAAAATGTTGTCCTGACTGTAGCACAAATTAAGCAGTTAAGTGATGAGGTAGCATACTATTACGTTACAGGCTGGTAAGCCTTTAATTATTTAATAACAACTTATGCGCTTTTTAGCTCATGAAAGTACACCTGTTTTTTGGAGTAGGCCTACTGAAGTGTAAATTACATACTTCACTTTTATTATGTGAATGTGCTAATTCAGCCGATATGCTTGCGACAACACCCGGCCTTGACGAGCAAAAAATTAAGTTACGAAAGAAATACAGATATCCACGACTAAACCCTAGTTGCAGGACCCTGAATGTAACGCATTATAGGTGTTCATATGAATGAAATGTAAAAAAAATAGGAATATAACTTTTCTTTACCTGTTATAACATTATTAGCGATCTGTGTGACCTTAGTCAACGCAAGCCTAATCGAGAATATAGGTCGCTATGACTCGTGTTTCCGAAATGGATAAAAAAACACACAAAAAAAAGAAAAAAAAAGAACAATAAAGCAATAGATACATAAGAGAGATGTTGCTCTAGAGTGAAGTCGTGAAGTCAGTTTACGCTGCAGGGGAGCGTTACGTACTTCTCCATTAGCACCACATGTTTTAAAAAGGGGTTATCTTCACCTCGCGTAGCTGTGCGAGTACAAACGAATTTCTCATGAAAGAACATTTGCAGGTGAGACTTAAAACTTTTCCCTCAAGGTTGACTTTCCATTCGCTAAGGTGTGGATAATCTACTGTTACTGGTGAACAGTCGAAGCGGCTCATAAAGCAAAGATTCGTATATTTTTGTAATCCTATTAAGTTCTGAGATGTAGTCATTATCTCAAATAGAAATACGCTGGTTTTTTGTTCCATAACACTAGTTTTGGATGGGAGAAATTCACCCTACAAGCATAGATCTAAAAACAAATTACGGTGAAAGCGATGCCTATATAGATATGATTTTCTAGCAGCTGACCAAAGTTCATTTACAGGGTCTTCTTGGTACAATATTTATACTGGCGAGTCATTATTAGTTTCTAAATTATCTTTAGTTGAATAATGAATTTTGGCAATACAGTTGGCTGAAACGTCCTATTACTAACTTAACAAAAATGTCACGTAAAGATAGTACAGTTTGCGGGTAGATTCTGTACAGCGTATTGCCTCAAGGTTTCACGACACTGGATATTTTTCACCAACTAAATGATATACGAAACAAGAACGTTCCCAAGCAAGCAGAATAGGCTACAATAAATTCGCATGCCAGTTAGCACATGTTTTATGAAAAAGACCCTTTAAATGAATGTCGGCAATGACCTATTAAGCTGATCCGTCCAATGCTCTTCGTTTAGGTCCCGGTACTCGAAGGGCAGTGCACACTTCCGCGAAGCATGTCAACGATTAGAGAGCCATAAAATCCTGGTAATGCATAATTCAGTCCACAGCAATAACAACAGAAATCCATGTTTCAAATGCATTTTCCTGCCCTGGCAAAGTTACAAAATCACTGATTTTGCCAGTTCCATTTGGAAAAGCAAATCTCATCCATTTTAATAAGAGCAGAAAAGAAAGCACCTCACTGTTTTAGGAGACCATTGTGACTTTTCGTCAAGGTGAAATTAGTTTATCAGCACACTGCGAAAGAAACGTTTTCGGCGACTGGATGACGGTATTTCCACAATGGACCACATTCGGCATTATATTATTATTAGAGGCATGATTTTTTTCGCATTAATTTTTGTACAATATTAGGTGAAGCATACTACTTCTCGCGTTATTTCGCCATATAGATATTGCTGTATCTCTTTAATTTCACTATAATGAAATTGTAAAATTAACCATCACGACTTTCATTATTGTAGCTCTCAATTATTTACATGAATGGTAGCTGTACAAGTTACTAACAAAGATCCAAAATTATTTCAGTAGGGTTAGATTATGAGCAAGTAACATTTGTATTACACCAACTTGACGCCCGCTGCTTTGCACGCGAAGATTGGTCTCCACAGGTTGTTTCTTCTTAAGATAAATTTTCATAGAGTTAGCTTTAAAAATGCTTTGATTATGAAATATTTGGATACAACGTGCCATTCCCTATTGCACCCCTTAGTGGGTGATTTTGCAAAAGTGACGAAACACATGTTTTTAAATTCTAATGAATAATCCAAATCCAAATTTTTTTATTTCTAGCTTCAAAGTTGTCTTAATAGCAACGTATCTTAAGAAAAAGGGTTCATCCCCTATATCACCTCACTTCGTGATGGAATATCAACAAATCGCTTCTTAAACGACGCCTACGGTGTAAGACCAACACCCTCTGCAAATTTCAAGTTTCTTATCGTCAATAGTTTGGGCTGGACCATGATGAGTCAGTCAGTCGGGACATTGCCTTTTTATACAAAGGGATTATCACTGGGCTTCCCGTCCCATGCTTTACTTTCTGAGTGTCCACTGCACATGTTACAGTGAATCTCTCATTAGTCTTCTCCGGTGTTTTACGATGAAATTATACGTCGGAAAAAACTCTCTCCATCAACGGATAAGCATTGAACCCAAATAGACTTTAAAACAGCATAATTATGACATGAAAGATTTCCAAAAAATAGTAGGACTGTAGCGTGAGAAGGCAGCCAGAGGTGGGATTTCGAGCCATCCCGAGAACAAAATTCTGGAGTGCAATATTTGTGTCCTCCCTAAACATTTCTACTCGCTGGCATCATTACATAGAGAGATTTTCCGGGATATGAAAGATAACAGGTATCTTTTGTCCTGTTCAGAATCTTTGTTTTCATTTCCCTTTCCGTTCATACCTACGAGCGTGGGACAGAGTTTGAAGCTAGTTAAATAGTGTTATAATATCCTTATACTCTGTAATATCGTCTTTCCTGCGGAATAAGTGAATCTCACTTTAAAACGACCTTATCGCGTTAATTCATTCAAATGAGATAATTATTTTCCTAACCGGAAACAAATGATTCGGAAAGATATGACAAAATCGCTTCAAAATATATTCCGTCGCGATTATCGTTAATGCGAAAAAAATCATGCCTGTAAGTCAGTTATCAAATGAACCACTTTACTGGAACCGCACATGCCACAAGGACATAAATTCTCACACGGGGAGCTGGTGCCTTTTGGATCAAAAAGGAAAAGACCTTGTATTGTATATGAAGTTGCATTTACAAGTTTTACAAACAGATTCAAAGTTGGTATCACCATAAATACAGCCTTCACAAGCATATGTCGACAGAGTAGTTGTGAGAAACAAAATGCCAGAACCCTGTGGTATCCCCACGGAGTCACACGGCAGTGTGATATTCGAAAAAAAGTTGTCATCTGTAAAAGTTACTATGAGTGGAGCACCATGCGAAAAGATATTAATTAGCCGGCCGCGGTTGCTGAGGGGACTGAGGCGCTCCGGTCGCGGTCTGCACGGCCACTACGGTCGGGAGTTCGAATCCCCCCTCGGGCATGTATATTTGTGCCGTCCTTAGTCTTAGCTAGTTCATAAGTAGTTTGTAAGCTTAGGGACTGATGACCCCGTAATTAAGTCCCATAAGTTCTACAAACATTTGAACATTTTTGATATTAATTAACAGTAAATGAGCCTGTAGAACGATATCTAAGATGATGTCTTCTGCCGCACGCAGAACTGACTTCAGACAATGAAACTTCAATAGGGGTGAAAGAATACTAAATGTATTGCATCCGAATCTGCCAGGATTAATAATGCCGCTATAAAAATACTTTTCATTATAGCATGTTAATTTCTCCTACGATTGTGAGGCTTGGAGAAATTCACCATAAACGGGTTCAGTAATTTTTTTGTAAACATGTCTTACCCTTTATTTGCTGTATGGTGTCATGCGAAAGTCTTGCCGATGTGGAACTGGGCGCTGCAGTGTGTTCCGCTCTTGGGCGTGCACTACCGTCGCACTTTTACACAACACTGAATGCTGCTTCAGAAAGCTACAGCAGGGACAGTTTGCTCGTACGATTGCAGTAACGGTTGCGTCTGGTCCGAGAAGGAGGAGGCGGAAGAGGCCCTTTGAGAACTACCGGCGGGTGCCACTAAGCCGCTGCAGTGGTAGGGGTGTGGGAAGGTCGCGAGGGTTTCTTGCGGTTCTGGGAATTCCTGATGACCTCCGCGAACCGGGTATTGGACTGGCCGTATTCTGTAGCCCAACAAAGTCAGGTACGAGCAAGCAACAGAAAATTCTTTGTGGACTCCATCTCCGCACTTTTCTACAAAGCTTTGCATTTGACTTGGCTGTGGGGCAGTGCTGATATATTGCTGGTTGAAAAGCAAATAGCATTAAAGTGCCACTCGGATAATTAACCTCGCTAACGCAGTGTAGGGAATGAAACTTTTGCACAACATTTTCAAGGGGGGGGGGGCAAGTGCCTCTTCTTCCCCCCCCCCCCTGCGGACGCCTTTGCTGAAACAGCTGAAATTTTATAGACCTATTTAAACTGCTTTTCAAATATGATCTAACGCTAAAAAAGCACTCGCAACGTATTAATGAAAAGCAACATGCTTAGCATTATCTGAGCCATTCATTAATGTTAAAATCTGCCATAAACGAAATTGTAAAAAGAGTCAAACAAGCAAAATGTTATGCCTTCACACTCGATTGTACCCAGGATGTGAGCCGTGTGGAACAAATGTCAATAACATTAAGGTTTTGCGTTTCTTCATCTGGAGAGATAAAGGAGCACTTTGTTGGGTTTATTGCTGTTGTAGAAACAACAGGAGAGTATATAACAATTACAGTTGTAAATGAACTAGAAAATAATGATGTAGATATAAAAAACTGTCGAGGACAGGGATATGATAATGACGTCAATATGGTTGGCATTAACAAGCATGCTCAGTATTAATCCACAAGCAAGCTACACGCCATGCTGATGCCATTCTTGGAATTTGCTTCTCATAGATGCAGCTAACTTATCTACAACAGCTACACATTTTTCGGCTTCATCAATAAAATGTATGTGCTCTTTACAAGATCTATCAAACGTTAGGAACTTATAAAATCTAAATTAATATTAATATTGAAATCTCTGTCTGGAACAAGATGAACAAGCAGAATCGGAGCACTAAAAGCTATAATATTCAAATTTGATAATGTCACTGAAAGAATGTGTGACTTTTAAAGCAAATATGGTGATTCTGAAACTCTTAGTGATTGTGGAGCAGTCTTGAACGAAATGTTATCTTTCGAGTTTATTGTTGCAATATACGTGTGGTACAAAATTTTACAACGTGTAAACAATATAAATTCGGTTCAAGTGAACCTGATAATAGATGTTTACACTTGACGTTCATTTCGTGATTGGATTCGAGAATTCCTTATTACAGGATTTGAAACATGCATTGCAGAAGCTCGATTGTATGTAGAAAAAAAGTAGTTACGAAATTGAGTCTGAGTTTTAAAAAGAAAAGAATAGCACAGAAAAAACGAATGTTCCATTACAAACCAATTTATGAACCAATACAATCTGTTGAAATGCAGTACAGAGTTAATTATTTTAACACAATGATAGATGCTGTAATAGTCGACAGTGAATGTCGATTCAGAGCACTGGAAGAATATTTTGAACGATTCAAAGCACTCGAAGAATATTTTGACCGATTTGGCTTCATTTATAATATCAGTTATTTGAAATCTCTATACAAGGTGGCCCTTCTCAAGCATTATAATGGTTTAGCTATGATACTCCGAGAAGGCGAAAATAGCGACTTACAGCGTTCAGAACTTTATGTGGAACTTCCGGTTTTAAGCTCCAATCCACTAGACTGAATCACAGAGGCAATACAACTTCTTCGGTACATTTTAGAAAACAATTCTGAAAAAGTATATCCAAATGTTTATATAATATTCAGAATCATGCTCACAGCCCCAGTCATTACAGCTTCGGCTGAGAGAAGTTTCTCAAAGTTAAAATTGATTAAGACTTATTTGAGAAGCACAATTTGCCAGGAAAGACTATCTGCGTTGTCAGTCCTATCAATTGAAGCCTAAATAGCGACTAGTATTAATTATGATGGAATCCCATTGATTTCTATACTACCTGGATGTTGAACTTCAGTTGTCTGAGCGTGCCAGCCATACATGTTTATATTTCGTTTCCTGCCAAATTCAAATATGGATGCTGTGAAGCACTAAAAGAAAGCGAAAAGAAAATACGTTTCGATTCCGCTTCCATATTACATCGCGTATTGACGTGAATTTAAAATCAAGTAGTAAACAAGCAGTTGCTTCTCATGTAACAACTGATGGAAATTGATATACCAAATTTAAACATGGCGGACAATGCGAAAACGTGTGGAAAACATCTGAATGGATAGGTGCGCTGTAATTATATGCTCAGAGACATGTGTTATACATCCAGTTTGTATATACATCCATGTGTGATCTTAAAAAAAAAAAAAAAAAAAAAAAAAAAAAAAAAAAAAAAAAAAAAAAAGTCAGGGAGGCGAAAATCCGAAAAGCTTCTCTATTTTAATTTGTGTTTGTTTATGGGAATTTTTGTCATTGGAACAAAATTTTAGTATAATGATTATTGGTGAATAATTCAACTCATTTTATTTAATATTTTCTTCCTTACTGAAATAATGAAAGGGGCCTCGCAAAGACGAGTTCGCCGACGCCCAGTTTTCTTCTAGCGCCGCCACTGGGCATTGGCAACCCTACATTTAACCAAAGGGTGGAGGAACCTCTTTGGTAGCATCAAAAGCAGAGGTTGGTAACGACTACCTATCGACACGAAGCCAGAGATGCAAAGCGCGCAGCCAGCAGCCGACGACGAAAATCCTGATATATACACTCAGACTGCCGTGCTAGAAGATACTCATACATGCACATACAGAATAAAGCAAGTACACATCACAGGGACAGTGGCGCCACGGAGAAACTGTTCATATTGCCACATTCAAAGATAGAATGATAAATTATTAGCATAATAAAATCCCAGCAATATTACAGAAACTAACATTTACAAACATGAAATGAAATGCTATTCCTCGTGCCTAGTGAACTTAGATAAATTACAAAGTTAAAAACCTAGGGAGACGGAATATGATTTTTAAAGTTCATGTATATAATTTGATTCCTGAAAATACGCTATTTTACACTTAATTACATTTATAACGATTAAATGTGTTGATTACAATACATTTAATGAAATTTATATTTAAATGGTTGAAGTATTGGAACAGAACAAAAAAAAAAAAAGTAACGCGGCAGTACAGCTGTGCTCACTAAGGCGCCCAGCTGTGGTGCGCGCGGCCATTCGCTGTCGGGAATGGGTGTTTGTGTTGTACTTAGTATAAGTTACTTAGCGTAAGTAGTTTGTAAGGTTAGGGACTAATGACCACCGTAGTTAAATCTCTTAGATTTACAAACATTTGAACATTTTTTGAACGGAAAATGAAAAACAGAAATCAGAAAAGTACATGAATGCGACTTGATTCGGACTGCCAGACCTAGTTACGTCTCTCGGTAATCTACAACGCCACCGATCAACTACGTCGACAATATAAATAACCAGCAGCATTAGAGCTTTTTATATGGGCTTGCAAACTTACAATATCTAGTTTCTTGAGATTTTTTGAGAGTTGCATCGAATGTCTTTGTCTGATTACTATTTCAGGTCTGAACTTCAAGTATCAAAAAAATAAGATATTTCAAATATCAGATACCTATGTGGCCTCCTTTTTCGAATTTTGGGTTGTTTGGTTGGGATAGGGGGACTAAACTGCTAAGGTTATCAGTCCCCCGGTCCGGAGGAGATGTAGTGAGGATAGGAAAGGAGGGTAGGGGAAAGGAAATGCAGTCCGGGATGTAAAATAAGGAAGGAAGACTGCATTAGCTCGGGGCCCCATGCTCGCCACGCACGTACTCACGAAAGAACCGTGAGCCTCCTGGGGGGAGAAAGAATAGTGTACGAATCTTATGAATCAATTCGCAATGTGGTATTGAATCGCAGGAATCGAATCTTGAAACAGGGTCATGTTGCCCAACTCACTAAAGAACCATGAGCCTCCTGGGGGGAGAAAGAATAGTGTACGAATCTTATGAATCAATTCGCAATGTGGTATTGAATCGCAGGAATCGAATATTGAAACAGGGTCATGTTGCCCAACTCACGAAAGAACCGTGAGCCTCCTGGGGGGGAGAAAGAATAGTGTACGAATCTTATGAATCAATTCGCAATGTGGTATTGAATCGCAGGAATCGAATCTTGAAACAGGATCATGTTGCCCAACTCTACTACACTGCGGCAGCGCGATTACAGAGAACAGCCGCCCCCCCCCCCTCCCGCAGCTGGTTCAACTATGCCTGCGCGGAGCCAGCAGTCAAATGGGACACAGTAGTCATCTGGCGCAATCGGCCAACACTCTGTAGTCGACAACATAGTAGTTCCCGTCCACTTTGTGAGCAGCACGGCGCACTAGCCAACACTAGGCATGGTTACTTCGTTACACAAAATAATATCCGATAAAGGAACCGTTTATTTAATCCTAGAACGGTCGGGCTGGGTCTGTGAGACTCACTAGTTTTTGTTTCACTGATTTTATATTCTTATAATTGCTGATTTGACTCGAGCAGTCCGCTAGCTTCTTGAAACACCCGAGAGAAAGCTTTGACAGCTTCAATAAAGTTTTTCCTTGTTTAGTCATTTTCTGGTAGTCCTTCAAGAAGCGCGCGGGTCTGTCAGACCTATCCCGACTGTATAGGTTACTAATTTCTGTCACTGCGATTCCGCTGATATTTTGTTGTATCGTTGATTTACCAGTTACTTTGCGGACTATTTGTGATGTCCTAACACCAAGCTATCATTGTCAATAGTTTAAGTATACAATGGCAAGAAAAAGTCTTTCATACAGTGAAATTTACCAAATTTTATATGACTATAACAGTGAAGTAGATGATTCTGATGCGGACCCAGACTTTTAAATAATCAGTGACCATGACAACAATAGTGAAATAAGTGGTAATGAAGAGGAAAATGTTCAGCCTTCTGCCAGCATCAATGCACCTACGGTTGTTGATTCAAGTGTAGCTCATCATTCTGATTCAGGTACGTCACCTGTAAGCTTTAACAAAGGAAGTAACGGAAGGAAGTAACGGAGCAACTAAATGGAGAAAAACTTGTTTCCCACAAGACGTCACAACATGGTCACCATGCATTTGCCTGGACGTATTCGAACTGCGACGGGTGTACATTCACCGTTAGAATCATGGCAGTTATTTTTTAGCGAGTCATTGATTGAAACTGTTCTTGAATCTACCAATATCTATATTGATTCAGTTCGAGACAATTACAATAGTAACCCAAACATGGTTAGGCCTACAAGTATTTTTGTGTCCCAGCCTCGTCGCCGCTTTTGTGTCTCGTTTCCGTCGTAGGTGTCGGTGGCCGAGTAGAAAGACCGACACAGGAATAAAGGAAGCAGGCTTGTGCAGGTACGGAGGTGAGCAGCCAGTGGGACAGCAGAAACTAGAAACACTAGAGTAAATTAGAACGAGATATATGTTGCACAGAATTTATACAATACTTAACTTTTACATAGTTCTGTACTGCAGAATGCTGATACATAGTTGAGTTAGAGGCCTGCCTAGTGCCTGTCCGATAGCCAAGTCTTCACTGGTGCCTATCTGATTCCGAAGTCTTAACTGGTTCCTATCTCAGTCCCAAGTGAACGATGTCATTCAGTGGTGGCCACGAGCGGAGTTGTAGCAGAGGGCGCTCGTGGCTAACGTCGTAAAAACGCCGCGCCGTGCGTGCATGGCGGCGCGCGACGAAAGTAGGTGGCGCGCACTTTAGACTTGTGCAACACCACAAGTATTGATGAACTAATGGCATATTTTTGCCTTCTTTACTTAGCCGGAGCATTGCAACGCGGTAAAATGAATATTGAAGACTTCTGGAATACAGATGGGACAGGAATAGAAAACTTTCGAGCAAGTATGTCATTGAAATTGTTAAGATTTTTGACTCGATGTATCAGGTTTGACAACATCCATAGAAGGGAAGAAAGAAAAGCACAAGATAATCTTTCTGCCATAAGAACCATTCCTGATGCGTTTGTCTCTAACTGCAATTCATATTATGCTCCATCAGAAAACGTTACTTTGGACGTAATGATCGTTCCCTAGAGAGGCATGTTCAGGTTCAGGATGTGTATCCCAAATGAATCTGCGAAGTATAGGATCAAGATTTTCACCCTGGCTTGTTATAAAACATACCATGTAAAACATTTGGAAGCCTACACAGGTGTACAGCCAGTAAGACCGTACCAAGTGAGTAAGAGGGCAGACGATGTTGTTTTACATCTTGTAGACCCAGTGAAAGGGTCTGAAAGAAATCTGACAGTTGACAATTGGTTTACGTCTTACGCAGTCGTCAAGAGGCTGTTACATGAAAATAATATTACTGTTGTTCGTAAGTTAAAAAATTTTCCTGAAATTTCGTTTGAGTTTTTACCCAAAGAGTATAAAGAAGTGTACTCAAGTGTGTTTGGATTTCAGGAAGACATCATATTGCTTTCATTTGTACTAAAACGTAACCAATCAGTACTCTTTTGTCATTAATGCATAATGTTGATGAAATTGATAGTGACAGTGGCGGAAACAAACAAAAACCAAGTTAATAACTTACTACAACAAAACCAAGGCCGGCGTAGACGTTGTTGATATGGTGAATACACAGTTGCCAGAGGGACAAGACGCTGTCTCTTTTTTTCAGATGTTGAACATTGCAGCTCTGAATGGCAATATGTTCTTAACGGCCAACAGAAATGTTTTAGCTAGAAGGGAGTATCTGAAAACTCTAGGGAAGTCTCTCGTAACACCATATTTGAAAATGCGCACTACACAAGCGAACCTTCCGTACCAAATTCCCAGGCTTGCTTCTAACCTCTCCGGCACCCAAGAATAAGGCATAGTTGAAGATCCACAACCAGGTAGAAGGGGAAGATCATTCAAATACAAAGACAGCAAAACAAAATATTTCTCCAAACTTTGCATGGTGTGGTTATTCTTGGCGCATGTAGAAATGGTTTGCGATAAATACTTTGAAAACTGACGATTTTACATGCCTGAACCTCACAAACTATTCATATGTTCACAATATCCATTTATGTAATGAGAATTCAACAATTTTTCCTCTTAGTTATTCTACTTATCCTCATTTATATTCATATTTCAATGAAATTTTCTGGTGTATTCAGTATACTAACATTTGCCACTACAAAGTTGTATGTTTTTCAGTTTTATTTTATTACAATTATTGTACAATTCAGACCGGTAAAATAATGTCATTGTATCATTTAGTACTATTTGAACAAAATAAAAATTAGTCATTTTATGAAAATATACATTTCGTCACTTGTTAAAGCCAGACTGTTCAAGAAATATTTTTCGCCCGACCGTTCTAGCGTTAATTTTAATCTATGGTTCTAGAAATACTTAATGTTTCGCTTTAATTTGCTAGACGTATTTCTTTAAAGTAGCTCACTTAGACAAATAATTAAGTGCACAAGTATGGAGTTTGCATCTATGTGTTCAAGAAGATGTGTATTATGTTTACCAATTGTCGCGTTGAAATGAAAGCAGGCTTGACTTCGAAGGCAGAGTTGTCGACTAAACACAGCACTTATACTGAAAGCAAGTTTATTGCGAACTGAACGTACACGCACCACTGACGGCCTCTCGGGCAGAATTAGAAGAACAGCTAACATAAGAAACAAGTAGAATTTACAAGTGAACATAAGAAAGATGTAGAACATTCTGGAATTGTTAATTACAAAAAGAAATTTTCGCTGGTGGACGGGACTGAACCGGCGACCTTCAGCATCGCAGCATCAGTGACGCTATCCCCTGCGTCACGCCAGCAGTCGGTGTACGGGGTGTGTCGCGGCATTGCTCCTTCTCCTGGAAAAACAGCGACCCGCTGTTATGTTCCCTGTGGAGCCAGCGGCAATGTCCTGAATCTTGACCTTGTCATGGGTCCTCTGTATGGCAATTCTAGAGAATCCTTTCCTTCTCCACGATTATCGACGACAGACGTTCAAATGTTTGTAGAGTCTATGGGACTTAACTACGGGGTCATCAGTCCCTAAACTTACAAACTACTTATGAACTACTTACAACTAAGGACGGCACAAATATCCATGCCCGAGGGGGGATTCGAACCCCTGGCCGTAGTGGCCGTGCTGATCTTGACTGGAGCGCCTCAATCCCCTCGGCCACCGCGGCCGGCACGACAGACGTTCCTCTCGTGGCTTCATCAGTAACATTACCGTCTTTAGAGTCCTTGAACAAAAAGCCATTGTCGCCTACCTCCTCTTAAGGATCGTAATAAGGCTTCATGCGCAGGACGTGAACAATGTCTCTTCGTTTTTATCGTTTAGACGACGGCTAATAATCCTCAACTTCGCATGTGACGTCTGACAGGCGGCGTATGACACGATGTGAACCAAAGATTCGCTTCAATAACTTTTCTGACAGTCCACCTTCCGTACAGGGGTAAAAATCCATACCAGATCTCCTGGGCTATACACAACAGGTCGGTGCTGTCGTTATAGCGCTGACGGTCCTTCTTCTGGGCGTCCAGTGTCCGTATGCGAGCCAGCTGTCTTGATTCTTCGACCCTGGTGATGATCTGTTTAACATAGTCATCCTGAGTGTCGTCCGGTTGGAACGGGAATAGCGTATCCAATGTCGTCTCAGCTTCACGGCCATGGAGCAGGATAAACGACGTGAAGCCTGTGGTGTCTTGTCTTGCGGTATTGTAAGCAAATGTCTCTTACGATCTTGCTTGGTACATACTCATCTAATGCATGTTGTACGATGGCCTTGAACTTTGACCACTGTTTCTCAACACTATCTGTATTTGATATAAAACTTGTGTTGAGACTTCAAGTACTCTGAAATTCGCTTTTTGTCAATTTTTCCGGACAGAAAAACCTTCCTACATTTTTTAAATATTTCTATTTATGGCTGAAATTATCGATGCTGTAAACGATTTATGATCGCTGATTCCCCGTTCTGCGTTAACTGTTTCGAATAGTTTGGGTCTGTTTGTCACCAGAACGTCTAATATGTTCAAATTTTTGTATAGCTTATGGGACTTAAATACGGGGTCATCAGTCCCTAAACTTATAAACTACTTATGAACTATCTAAGACTAAGGACGACACAAATATCCATGCCCGAGTGGGGATTCGAACCCCCGACCATAGTGGCCGTACGGTCTAATATGTTGTCGCCTCAAGTCGGTTCTGTGTTTAACTGCTCAAGGTAATTATCAGATAACGTACTCAAAACAATTTTACTGGATTCTTTGTCCCTGTCACCCGTCATAAGCGTTTGGGTCTCCCAGTCTATATCCATTAAATTAAAATCTCCTCCCAAAACTCTAAGATGATCGGGAAATCTACTAGAAATATTTTCCATATTTTCCTTCTAATCTTCTGCCACAACAGCTGCTGAGTCAGGAGGCCTATAGAAACATCCTATTACCATGTTCGAGCCTGCTTTAACCGTGACCTTCACCGAATTATTTCACACTTCGGATCTCCGTCTATTTTCTTCGATACTAGTACACTTTTTATCGCTATAAACACGCCTCCCCCTTCAGTGTGCAGCCTATCTCTGCGGTATACATTCCAGTCTGAGTGAATTTCATTACTGTTTACATCTGGTTTCACCCAACATTCCGTCCCTGGTACTACGTGGTCATTGTGACCTCATATTAATGAGAGCAGTTCTGGGACCTTTCTATAGACGCTCCTGCAATTAACTACTACTACATTGATCTTTTCATGCCCTGTTATGTTCTGCCTGCTGCTACCTTGTTGCGACTCAGAAGGCGGCTTGTCGAGCCTAGGGAGGGAATTGTCCGACCAAAAAAAAAAAAAAAAAAAAGTAAATAAAAAATAAAATAAAAAATAAAAAAAAGGAAAAGAAACGTGCACTCCACACGCTTCCGGCGTATATTGCACACCTGACATATTCAGGGGAACCCTACATTTCTCAACCCGATAGCGGAGGTCGAGAAATTTGCACAATAGATCATCGCAAAAACGTCTGAGCCTCTGGTTTAAGCCTTCCACTCGGCTCCAAACCAGAGGACCGCTATCGGTTCTGGAAACGACGCTACAAATAGTTAGCTCAGATTCCACCCCGCGAGCGTGGCTTTCAGCCTTCACCAACTCCGCCAAACGCCTGTATGAACTGAGGATGACCTCTTAACCCAGCCGGCATGAGTCATTGGTGCCGACATGAGCAACAATTCAGTCGGGTGCACCCAGTGCTCTCTATCGCCGCCGGAAGGGCCTCCTCCACATCTCGGATGAGACTCCCCGGCAAGCAAACACAGTGCACACTGGCCTCCTTCCCCGACCTTTCCACTATTTCCCTAAGGGGCTCCATCACCAGCCTAACATTGGAGCTCCCAATAACTAATATACCCCTCCCCTCGTGTGCCTGCTCGGACCCTACTGAAGGAGCGGCAACATATCCACTCAAAGGCAAAACGGGCGACGCCGCACGGCCAGCCTCCACATTGACCTTTCGCCCCAAGCGACGCGAACGCAGTTGAACCCGCCACACCCCTTGAGGAGAGGGTGGCTCAACCACGTCCGGCACTACCTATCAAATACGCGAGAATGAACTATTAAAACAGTAGCACAAACGAAATCTGCCAAGTACGCGGGAATAAACATCTTAAAACAGAAGTACTAACGAAAATGACCGACCGCAGTGGCCGAACGGTCTGCGGGTTGCCAGTCACGGTCTGCACGACCGCTGCGGTCGGGGATTCGAATGTTTGTGCCGTCTTTAGACTAAGCTACTTCATAAGCAGTTTGTGATTTTAGGGACTGATGACCCCGTAGTTAAGTCCCATAAGCTCTACTAACATTTGAACATTTGATTTAACGAAAATGAAGAACTAGATTGGCAAATTCAATTTGGCACAAATTAAATTATGGTACTTAGCGCCGTTTACGATGTGACACTGGCAACAGCTGGCACTGGACTGACTGCTACCTAGCTGTAGTAATGGTCTCTGACTTGTTTTGAAATACACCAGTCACAGACGAAGACTATACACGACGGTATCAATCAAATACGCGAGAATGAACTATTAAAACAGTAGCAGAAACGAAATCTGCCAAGTGCGCAGGCATTTGTTTATAATAAATATCATTGGTACTGAAGTGTTTAATTTATAGTTTTTTAACTTATTTAGTTTGAAATCAATTGAATTGAGCACTTTCTGTCGCAATAAACGTGTAACTTTTGTGTTCCTGAGCTATTATCCATATTTATATGAACTTTCACTCAGTACCTCTGAAAAGTACACAAATGTGAGTTATTCTCCACTGTCGCAGGTTTCCCCTTAATAGGTCAGACATGCACTAAACACAAGAAAGGGCTACCGGTACAGCTCAGTACGAGTGTTGTGAACACACGGTACTCTTTGGAATAGAGAAATCCCTCTATTGGCAGAAAAGGCTTGTCGACTGGAGGTAAGGAACAGTCACCTGTCGTAAATATAAGGCCTTAAGGAGCTCTCACATGAAGTAAGAGTTGCATACCTAGAGGCAGGCAGGCCAGGTGGCAGATCGGATCTGTCTGGCTGTTTGCAGTAGGTTTGCGGAATGCTACCTGCTCTGGCCAATCAGAAGTCGCGTTTGGTGTGTGACCTTGCAGCCTGCAAGGCGGTAACTCGAAGAGAACACTCCAGACGAAACGCAGTGCTATGTCCCCGCCAGTGATGTCCAGTCTTTCTCAAACGATTATAAAGAAGCTATTCGGTAACAACATATGATTCTCGCACAACTTATAGATGCATTCTTCTGCGTCCTGATAAACTGAATATTATTTTTTAGTACTAATGCGAAAAGAATGTTCAAATGTTTGTAAATCTAAGGGAGTCAACTACGTTGGTCATCAGTCCCCAGGCTTACAAACTACTCACACTAACTTAAAGAAAAGACAAACAGCCATTCCCGAAGGAGGACTCAAACCTCCGACGGCGAACGGCCAGGTGCACCGAAGCTGGGCGCCTTAGTGCGCATGGCCATTATGCTGCGGCTTAGTGCGCATAGTTCTTATGAAATTTACGGATTTAGTACAGTACTAAAATAAATCCGGAAATTTTGCATTGAAAAATAGAGGTCGCTGTGAACTTGCGTTTGTTGCATGTTAAGTCATATGTTGCTGCAGATGAAATATAGCTACAATATTGAACTATTCTTTGAAGTTGGAAGGATGTCGCTGTCTATCACCAATCTCGTCGAGATAATGGGTTATACGTAAAGCACTTTCTCCCGGTCCCGCGTGTCAGCGAAGAAACCGGAATGAAATTTTCGTAAAATCCCTTATATCTCATTACAGACTGGAGGTATTGAAGCAAGATTTTATCAAATGATAGTACGGAAAGAGGAGATTATTTTGTCAAATTATTAACTTACTAAATTTGCAAATTAGGCGCATTATTCAAGCAACAACAATTTTTATTCATTGATGTAATGGAATTTTTAAGATTCGCAGATAGCTGGAGAAACTAAATTTGCTTTGTCTTTTTTCGATCAATTTATTTGTTTAATTTTATACCGTGTATGGTAATTTTCATATACTAATAACTTGTCTCGCCGGCAGTGTTGAAAGATATATATTGTTGGGAAAATAAAAATGAATGATGAGGGAGGAGGAAGTGGATCCTGGCAGTATGTAAATGCAGGGTGTGGTCCAAATAATGTCAAGGAAGGCGAAATATAGTACAGTATGCAAATGGTTTGTTCACTTGATATCAAAGGATAGGCGTAGCTGACCCACCATCGGTCAGTTCATGAATTTATATTCAAAGTTCGAATTAATCAAAAACTTCCAAATTGTGTAAAGGGCACTAACTAATTTGAATGACGAAAGTAAAGAATATAATTTTGACTCGTTTTATTCTCTAAAATCAAATGAACGTCAGAGTTGAAAGCAAAATCAATATACAGTTAAAAAAAAAAAAGATCAAATTTAACGAACATAAAATACAAACAGAATATACACTCCTACAGCAAGTGACTGATAAGTGGAAGATAACTGTAACTGATTCTAAACACTTGTTACAACTCATATTTAACTGTAAATCGTGGCTTAATCGACAGGAATATTGTGATATCTGATTCCTGTGAGTTTGCCTAAGTTATCAATAGTCTGGAAACTTGAACACCCCTTAAAACAATAGCAGATGCACGCAAGACGACGGCTGGGTGGCAGCTGTGTGCGTCGATAGCTGCACGTTGTGGACACAGAGGCAACTCAGCTTCAGATTCCAGAAGCGATATTTCACTAATATCAGCCAACTTCCACCCCAGACGATCTCAGTGCGAACTATTTCACTCATTCGGCTATGTCGTGATACATGAATGTTCTGTAGGCAGAGATGACACCAGATCTGTGACAATCGCAATTAGCACGTCGATGCGTCTAATATCAAGCAGGCTGACCTTGTTTTTGGCTTGCCAATACTCAGCGCTATTTGTACAAGTTTTGGAGCAACTTCAAAAGTTGTACCACAAACTCTAAATACAGCTGCTCAAAGACAAGTATAAACTAAGAGCAGAAGAGAAGCGTCTTCTCTCTTCAGCTGCTCAAACACCAGTTCTTTTCGCTCACTTTCAAAATATCAGTCTCCTCTCTGCAAAGCCTCCAGGCTCTGCCTATCTCTACTGAAACGCCAATCCACAGTGAGGCCCCAAAGTCCGGCCAATCTCAGCTTGCATTCGGGACTCGGACAGTCGAAACCCCTTCGACGCGGTGCCACACTGCAGACTGCTAACGAAGATACGAGTTTATGGAATAGGTTCACAGATATGTGACTGGCTGGGAGACTTCCGAAGTAATAGAACGCAGTACGTTGTTCTCGACGGCGAGTGTTCATCAGAGTCGAGTGTATCGTCTGGCGTGCCCCAGGGGAGTGTGATAGGACCGCTATTATTTTCTATCTATATAAATGATCTGATGGACAGAGTAAGTTGTAATTTGCGGCTGTTTGCTGATGATGCTGTGGTGTATGGGAGGGTGTCGTCTGTAAACTGACTGTAATAGCATACAGGATGACTTAGACAAAATTTCTAGTTGGTGCGAAGAATGGCAGCTAGCTCTCAATGTATAAAAATGTAAGGTGATGCGCATGAGTAGGAAAAACAATCCGATAATGTTCGAATACAGCATTAGTAGTGAGCTTCTTGATGTTGTCGCGTTGTTCAAACATCTAGGCGTAACACTGCAGAGCGATATGAAATGGAACGAACATGTAAGAACAGTTGTAACTAAGTCGGTCGGGGCTTGCCTCACGTCCAGGGTTCTTACGGTAGAAGTGGATAGCTTCAGGCACCGCCGAAAAGATGACCAAGAAGTTATTCCCAGTAAACCCCCTCATTTTTGTACAACGTACAGTGTCCTTTCGGGTGCCACCCTGGCGTTTGCGAACAGGACGCCAGACGTGGTCGTCTCAAGGGGTCTGTCATTCACGAATTTGCCCAGCTTTCCCTTACAAAGCACCGTATACTGCCCTTGGAGGCACATTGTCTTCCTCCAGATGCAGCAATATATGACCTAACATGTCGCAGTGGCCGAGTGGTCTGCGGCGTGCCAGTCACGTTTTGCACGACCGCTACAGTCGGAGGTTCGAATCCCCCCTCGCGCATGGATATTTCTGCCGCCTTTTGTATTAACTAGTTCATAAGTAGTTTGTAAGTATAGGGAGTAATGACCCCGCAGTTAAGTCCCATAAGCTCTACAAACATTTTTTGAACCTAACAAGTACCACAGACCTCTATTTTTCAATGCAAAATATTCGTATTTCTTGCAGTAATATATTCAATCCGTAAATATCTCGAAAACTATAATGACCAACAAAGTAGTAGACAGATTATCGTGGAGCGGAATAATGAGTCTATAAGCTGTGCAAAAATCAAATTTTCTTAGCGTATAGTTTCTTCACAATCGTTTGTTAATACTTTCTCACCTAAGCCAAGTGCTCCTCCGGGTACCCAACTAACTGGTAATTTTTCATGGCTTTTGAAATCTGTAACTGTTTAAGCTGTAATGCTACAACTAAGAAATTTTTATATTTTCACAGCTCAGTGTACCCTCTTTTTAAATAAGTAAGTTATGACAGGAGAATATATATATATATATATATATATATATATATATATATATATATATATATATATATATATATATGGTGTCCCAGCTATTTTGTCCACCCAAACTATCTCTGGAACAATAACAGCTATTGGAAAGCTATTGGAATGTGTTTTTAACTCAAACTTATGTTTTTTTAATGGACACCCTATATTTTTTCTTCAGCAATCCATAGCATGACAAATCACATAAACAACGGCGTTGATTGCATCGCAATGTTCAAATTACATCCCGAGATATTGCGACGCGAAGTTGACGCTTGAAATACGCGAAACGCGGGGATAGCGCATGTTCTGAGACTCAGGCGAGAACCCCATGCTGCTCAGGACGAGCGCTAGCCGCGCGTTTCGAGTATTTCAAGCGTCAACTTCGTGTCGCAATATCTCGGGATGTAATTGGAATATTGCGATTCAATCAACGCCATTGTTTATGTGGTTTGCCATGCTATGGATTGCTGAAGAAACAAAAATGTAGGGTGTCCATTTAGAAAAAAACATAAGTTTGTTTTCAATAACACATTTGCTTTCGTTTTAGAATGTTTCAAAATACGTACATTCATGGGCCCCAGCCGTACATTGATACCGGTGAAAGTCGCTTTCCAATAGATGTTATTGTTCCAGAGATGTTTTGGGTGGACAAGATAGCTGGGACACCCTATATATATGAAAATACAAAGGAATAGTTGTATTTTCATATTTAAGAAAAAGTCTTCCAGTCAATTTAAGACACATAATTTGTTTTTGTGTGATAATCTCTGAAACATTCATGCATACATGAAGCGACATTAGACTCATGACACCACCAGAATTTCTCGTTCCTTCCTAACTTCCCAGTCTCTGCTTTGCCTCTTCTTGAACAAACTTTACCAACCCGTGGGGGGTTTGATTTTTTTCTCAGTCGCTGGTACCTTCTGCACAAAATGTCTTGATTTGAATGTGTCATTTGTATGATTAGTCACAGATTCAGTTTCCTTTTGAGCTCTTTTGACAAGAGACTCTCTAACCTGAAGAAGAAATATCTTCAAACTATATATTTTTCGATCTTCAGCACTTCTTGTCTCTTTGTACAACGCATACGCATATGTGAGACACATTACAAACAGGTGAAAAATGTACCTAGAAAACAATAACACAAACTAGTTGCGACAAAATACACTCACAAAAATCCTGGGAATATCCGCTGTCGGAATTCACGTTACACGCGAGCACGAAGTGCGAGAAATACTTAATAGATGGCAGCACATGATGCAAAAAGTTTGACAGACACAATAATACCTGGCGGAATACGATATCGAAAGTAGCCGCCCGAGTCTAAGCAACAACACCTAGAGACAAGGCCTCACAACAGCCCGTGCTACATCACACTGACCAAGCCGCCGCCGCCAGCTTACTGGCTCGCCGCTACGAGGGAGTGGGCGTGCCCCAATGGCCAGCCATTCAGCTGGCCGCCACGGCCTGGTAGGTGTGACGTAGCACGGGCTGTTGTGAGGCCTTGTCTCTAGGTGGTGTTGGTCTAACTCGGACTCTGGCAACACTGTCTAGATACAAGGCCTTACAACAAGTCTGAGTCACGTCACACCGATAGGCTGCCCTCGCAAGCTCACTGGCTGAAGGTACAAGGCAGTAGGCTGTGCCCCAGCGGCCAGCCAGTGAGCTTGCGAGGGCAGCCTATCGGTGTGAGTGACACGGACTTGTTATGAGGCCTTGTATCTCGACGGTGATGGCTTGAGCCGGCTCACGCCGAGCCGTCGACTTTCGGTGTGTTTAATATTCGCAGCGCGATCCGGCGCCGGCTCGAGGCTATTGGGCTATGATGTTGCTTCTACAGCACAAGTATCATGTGTCTCCTGCTACTATCAACAGGAGCTTCTCTGCATGGTTTTTTTTTTCAATTACACTTATGAAAACATGTTTATTTTTTCATTCACTACTACATCTACATACATCCTCCGCAATCAACCGTAACGTGCGTGGCGGAGTGTACATTGCACCACTACTAGGCATTTTCTTTCCTATTCCACTCACAAATAGAACGAGGAAAAAAAGAATGTCTACATACCTCTGTACAAGAGCTAAGTTCCCTTATCTTGTCTTTGTGATCATTATTACACTCAGCTTCAAATTCCGGCCCTCTAAATTTCCTCAAGAATTTCCTTCAGTGATCCCCAGTTGAGTTCCAGGAGCAATTCCGTAACACCCGCGCATGGGTCAAACCTACAAGTAACGAATCTAGTTGCTCGCCTCTGAACTGCTACTATGTCTTCCTTCAAACTGATCTACTGCGGGTCCCAAACACTTGAGCAGTACTCAAGAAGTGGTCGTAAAATTGTTTTATACACGGTCCCTTTACAGATGAAGTACATCTTCCTAAATTTTTCCCAATAAACCTAACTCGGCTGTCCGTCTTACTCACAACTGTCCTTACTTGTTCGTTCCACTTCATATCGCTCTGCAGTGTTACGCCTAGATATTTGACCGACGCTATCGAATCAATAAGCTCACTACTAATGCTGTATTCTAACATTGAGGGGTTGTTTTTCCTACTCATGCGCATCACCTTACATTTTTCTACATTGAGAGCTAGCTGCCGTTCTTCACACCAACTAGAAATTTTCTCTAAGTCATCCTTTATGCTATTACAGTCAATTAAAGACAACACCATCCCATACACCACAGCATCATCAGCAAACAGCCGCAAATTACAAGTTACTCTGTCCATCAAACCATTTATATACATAGAAAATAATAGCTGTCCTATCACACTCCCATGGGGTACGCCAGACGATACACTGACGAACACTCGCCCTTCCATTATTTAGGAAGTTTTTCAGCCAATCACAAATCTGTGAACCTATTCCAGATGCTCATATCTTCGTTAGCAATGTGCAGTGTGGCACTGCGCCAAATGCCTTTTTGAAAGCGAGAAAAACACAATCCGCCTGTTGCCCTTCATCCATGGCTCGCAAGATGTCATGGTAGTAAAGGGCAAGCTGTTTCACATGAACGATGTTTCCTAAACCATTGCTGATACATGGAAAGAAGCTTTTCCGTCTCAAGGAAATTTGCTGTATTCAAAATGAAAATATTCTTCTAAATTCTACAGGAAACTGATGTCAACAATATTGCCCGTAATTATGTGGGTCAGTTATTTTTTATAAACGGAAGTACCTGCGCTTTTTTCCAATCACTAGGAACTTTGCGCTGAATTACAGATTCGCGATAAATGCAAGCTAAGTAAGGGGCTAATGCCGCTGAATACTCTTTGTAAAACCGAACTGGTATTCCATCCGGACCAGAAGACTTTTTTGTATTTAGCTCTCTCAGCTGCTTCTCTACACCGGAAATACGTATTACTATGTCCTTAGAAGATACATTAAACAAAGGGAAACCTACGTTTCTAGCTTTTGTAGATTCGGAGAAAGCTTTTGACAATGTTGATTGGAATACACTCTTTCAAATTCTGAAATCGACAGGTGTGAAATATTGGGAACGGAAGGTTATTTACAACTTGTATAAACACCAGACAGCAGTTATCAGAGTTGAAGGGTATGACAGGATGCAAGGCTTGGGAAGGGTGTAAGGCAGGGTTGTAGCCATTGTCCAATGTTATTCAATTTGTACATTGAACAAGCTACAAAGGAAAACAAGGAGAAATTTGAAGAAGGAATTAAAGTTCAGGGTGAAGAAATAAAACATTGCGTTTTTCTGACGACTTTATAATTCTGTGAGAGACAGCAAAGGACCTGGAGGAGCAATTGAAAGGAATGGACAGTGTGTTGAAAGGAGCATATGAGATGAACATTAACAAGAGCAAAACAATGGTAATGGAATTCAGTCTTAGAAAATCAGGTGATGCTGAAGGAATTAAATTAGGTAAAGAATCAATAAAGGTGGTAAATGAGTTTTGTTACTTGGGCAGTAAAATAACATATGATGGTCGCAGTAGAGAGGATATAAAATGCAGAATGGCAATGGGAAGAAAAGCGTTTTTGAAAAAGAGAAATTTGTTAACCTCGAACATTAATTTAAGCATAAGGAAGTCCTTTCTGAAGGCAGTTGTGTGGATTGTTGTCTTGTATGGGAGTGAAACATGGACGATAAACAGTGCGGACAAGAAGACGAAATGTGGTGTTACAGAAGATTAGGTGGGTGGATCGCGTAACTTATGAGGAGGTACTAAACAGAATTGGGGAGGAAAGGAATTTCTGGCACACCTTGACTAAAAGAAGCGATCTATTGGTAGGACACATTATTAGACATCAAGGAATTGCGAATTTAGCGTTGGAGGGAAATGTGTGGGGTAAAAATGGCAAATGGAGACTAAGAGATGAATACAGTACGCAAATTCAAATGGATGTAGTTTGCCGTTCTTACGAGGAGATGAAGAGGCTTACTCAGGGTAGATTAGGGCGGAGAGTTGCATCAAACCAGTCTCCGGACTGAAGATCACAACAACATGTCCTCCATTTGGGAATTAGTGCGTTGATCAAGTGATGGTACATTATTGCGGTCCTCCTGCGTGAAAGATTTCTTAAAGGTTAAATTTAGAACTTCAGCTTTCTGCTTGCTTTCTTCTATCACTGAATGACTGGATAGTGGGCTTTTACCCGCTTATAGGTTTTACATAGTAACAGAGTTTTTTCGGGTTCTCGGAAAGATCTTTTGCTAAGATATGGCAGTGATAATTATTGTATGCTCCGCGCATTGATCTTTTTATAGACGCACGAATCTATACTAACTTTTGCCTGTCATCATTTGCGTGTTCTTTATTGAACTGAGAGTGCTACAGCCTTTGCATTCTCAGTAGCTTTCTAACATTATTATTATACCACGGTGGATCTTTCCCATCCTTAAACGACTTTACAGGATTATATTTCTCTAAACCTTTATTTACAATGCATTTAAATGTAGTCCACAATTCCTCTACATCCATTGTACCGGAACTAAACGATGTCCATTCATTTTTTAAGTGCGATCCTGAAAATTGCGCATCGGCTCTTTCTAACAAAAACTTTCCTTACCTTCTTGATTGGTTTATTAACATAGGTCACTATTGACGCTATGGCGATATCATGATCACTCCTGTCTCTACACTAACATCATTAATAAGGTCTGGCCTGTTCAAATATCTGTAAGGTATAAAATATTTCCATTGCACCTGGGATGCCGGTTTAAATGCTCAAGACAGTTTTCGTAGAATGTGTTCAACAGTAGCTCGCAAGACTGTTGGTCTGTACCGCCTGAAATCAAACTAGAGAAGCACCAACCTATAATTTTAAGATTGAAGGCTCCTCTGACTAATGTTTCATGGCTCGAATACCTACTATTAAGTCTGTCATATTAATAAAAAAAAATAAAAAATGTTTTTAGTTGTTCACATAAGACAAAACTCTCTTAAATGACAGTTGGAATTCATGGGATGAGTGCATTACCACCTATCTGTTATGTGCTTAAACTTCGATGAATCATTAGTGTGACAAAATGAAGTAACTGTTATCTTGCTCGAAATAGACGGCAATAAACAAATTTTGTTTACTCTTGTGTTTTTTCGGTCTTCCGCTGACAGTGTGTGGGGATCCTATCTACATCTACATCTACATCTGCAAATCACATTTAAGTGCCTGGCAGAGGGTTCATCGAACTACCTTTATACTACGTATATATCTCCTATTGCATTCTCGAATAGCGCGCGGGAAGAAATAACACCCGAATCACTCCGTTCAGCCTCTGATTTCTCGTATTTTATTTTGATGATCTTATCTACCTATGTAAGTGGCAGTCAACAATATATTTTCGCATGCGGAGGAGAATGCTGGCGACGGGAGTTTCGTAAGTAGCTCACGCCGCAGCGATAAGCGCCGTTGTTGTAATGACTACCATCCCAGATCCTGTATCGTGACAATACAAATCGAGCTGCTCTCCGTCAGACCCACCTGATAAAGATCCCACACTGGGTAGCAATACTCCAAAAAAGGACGGACAAACGTAGTGTATGCAGTCTCGTTAGTAGTTCGGTTGCATCTTTTAGGGGTTCTGCCAATAAAACGCAATCTCGGGTTCGCCCTTCCAGCGACATTATCTACGTGTTCTTTCCAGTTTAAGTCTGAAGTAATAGTAATTCCTAGGTGTTTAGTGGAGTTTACGGCGCCGGCCGCGGTGGCCTAGGCGATTGAGGCGCTCCAGTCACGGTCTGCACGGCCCCTACGGTCGGGGGTTCGAATCCCCTTTCGGGCATGGATATTTGTGCCGTCCTTAGTCTTAGTTAGTTCATAAGTAGTTTAGGGCCTGATGACCCCGTAGTTAAGTCCCATAAGCTATACAAACATTTGAACATTTTTTGAGTTTACGGCCTCCACATTCGATTGATTTAACTTGTAAACAAAGTTTAACGGATTTCTTTTCTTACTCATGTGGATGATTCACATTTCCAATTATTTAGAGTCAGTTGCCAATTTTTACACCATAGGGATATTTTATGTAGATCGTTCTGCAGTTGGTTTCGATCTTCAGATGATTTTAAAAGACGGTAAATGACGGCGTCATCTGCAAACAACCTAAGAGAGATGCTTATATTTTCTCCCAAATCGTCTATGTAAAAAAGGAACAGAAGAGGAGCAATAATGCTACCCTGTGGAACGTCCGATATCATCTGTTTTAGTCGATGCCTTACCATCGATTACTACGAACTGTGTCCTCTCTGACAGGAAATCCACTATCCAGTCGCAAACTTGGTGTGATTTACCATAACCACGCAATTTGATTAAAAGCCGTTTGTCAGGTACAGTGTCAAACGCCTTCTGGAAGTCAAGAAATACGGAATCAATTTGAGAACCCTTGTCGATAGAGCTCATCACTTCATGTGAGTAAAGAGCTAGCTGTGTTTCGCATGAACGATATTTGCGAAATCCGGGTTTACTTTCGGTCAATTGCTCAATCCGTTAGAGATAATTCATAATATTTGAATACAGGATATGTTCCAAAACCCTGCTACAAGTAGACGTCAATGAAATAGGCCTGTAGTTCAGCATGCTACTCCTACTGCCTTTCTTGAATATAGGTCTGACATGTGCAACTTTCCACTGTTTTGGTACAGATCTTTCTTTGAGAGAGCGGTTGTATATGGCTGGTAAGTAAGGAGCTATCGCTTCAGTATAATCAGATACAAATCGAATGGTTATACAATCCGGACCAGAAGACTTGTTCTTGTTAAGTGATTTCAGTTGCTTCACTACTCCGAGGATATCTATTTCAACGTTACTCATTCTCGCCTCCATTTGTAATTCGAAATCTGGAAAATTGGTTTCGTCTTTTTTTGGTGAATGAGTTCAAATGTTCAAATGTCTGTATTGCTTATGGGTGAATGAGTTCCTAAAAGCTATGTTTAATAACTCTGCTTTAGTAGCCCTATTATCGGCAGGATCGCCATTACTATCAAAATGTTCAAATGTTTGTTAAGCTTATGGGACTTAACTACGGGGTCATCAGTCCCTAAACTTACAAACTACTTATGAACTACTTACGAACTAAGACGGCACAAATATCCATGCCCGAGGGGGGGATTCGAGCCCCCGACCGTAGTGGCCGTGCTGACCGTGACTGGAGCGCCTCAGTCACCTCGGCCACCGCGGCCGGCGCCATTACTATCACGTAGTGAGGGTATTGTTTGTGTTTTGCCCCTAGTATGTTTAAAACATGACCAATATCTCTTAGAGTTTTTGAGACAGAGTTTAGTTGTGAAAAGTATTGTAGGCATCTCGCTGGGGACACGCCCACCAAGAAGGAACAAAAAAAAAAAAAAACACAGCAAGAAACAGAGTGAGACGTGCTCCTCATTCTTTACTGACCTGTCCTGCAGTGTTTGAGGGTAAACTAAATACGTTAAAGTAGAAAAATCGAAATAAATTTTGCATGGAGAAAAAAAAAAGTCATATGATGATTTAGAAAAAGGTTCGCAGAAGCACAGTTCCCCTCAGACAGATTCGTAAAAAATAAATAGAAAATTTTGAGAGCTGTTCTTTGAAAGTATAGATCGTGTAAAATGTAGTACATTCATAAAACCGGTACACCTAATATTCACCCTTGGGCACCACTTGCATCATCCATAGGAGGTGAGGACATGTTTTTGATGTTACTTTTATCTGTTCTTTTTCTGCTCAGTTCGTTCTTACTTTAACCTTGGGCGTGAGGGATACCGCATTGATGTGGAACACGATGTATACAATTTTTTTCCACCATGTAGTGCAAAATTTTCCGATATCTACAAAAGCGAAAATTAAAAAAGAAAAGCTGAATAAATTGTGTGTTAGTCAACTTAGGGGTCGCTTCTATGAATTTAATTATATTTTTTTTAACTTCTTCATTTTATCATCTCAGACTAGAAAGCCATTAAGTATAATGTCAAAAAATTATATTTCAGTCTATCAACAGCAAAATTTACATTAATTTCTTCTTCTCTTCCAGTTTCATACAGTAAATATATATACCATTAATTGTTCGATATTTTTTAATGTCAAGTATTACCTCACATAAAACCATTGCAGGTCATTGTCCATTTTAATCAGTCGCCAACCAAGAAAAATTAGTTTATACTATTTTTATGATTATGGATCATTAACACAAAAATGTTCAAATGTTTGTAAAGTTATGGGACCTATCTGCAGTGGTTATCGGTCCCTAAACTTACTACTTAAACTAACTTATCCTAAGAACAACACAAACAACCATGCCCGAGGGAGGAATCTAACCTCCGACGTGGAATATCCGTAGCAGGGCGCCTCAGTGCGCACGGCTATTCCACCGAGATATCAACATAAGTGGCCACCAATTCATCTTTTCGGTGCTGGAATGCTTCACGCAAGGCCCAGCACTGGGAGAGTTCGTAAGTTGGAGATCGGGACATTGACGCCGCTCTGATAACTCGCAATTACTTCTCAAAGGAGTAGCCGGATGCGGTGGCCGAGGGGACTAAGGCGCTCCAGTCACGGTCTGCACGGCCGCTACGGTCGGGGGTTCGAATCCCCCCTCGGGCATGGATATTTGTGCCGTCCTAGATCATAAGTAGTTTGTAAGTTTAGGGACTGATGAACCCATAGTTAAGTCCCATAGACTATACAAGCATTTGAACATTTTTTTCAAAGGAGGTAAATATCAATGCAAATACCAATTTAAAAACTTTTATATACTTTTAGCTGCATTTCACTTACCGCAATGTACGGTCTAAAGTGCATAGATCAGTAAGCTTCCCGCAATCTAACATTTTCAATACATGATTTATAAGTCAAATGCTCCCACTTGAGAAACTACGTAATTTTAAAACGACTGTTACGAATTGTGAAAAGCTACGTAGTTTATTCTAAAGCTAAGATGTTGTACTACCATGTGTCCACAAAACAGAATGTTTAACCGCATACATTCATCAAAATCGAGTACGGAGCCTTAGGAAACTAAAAACTCGCGGGGAATGAAATATAGACATATTCTTTTTTTCACAGGCCAGGCATGGTTTTTAAGGTAAAAATGAGTTCATAAAATGATGTGGGGTGGTCTTTTATACCATCAACATTTTTTCCGACGTGAAAATCGGAAAATTTGATTTCGCCTCTTTTTTCCGTCTTGGCCCTGCAGGCGCGCAGTGTGAAAATCTAGCTCGACGGCTCGGCACATTCCGGCTCGGCCCGGCCCGGCCGGCAGTGTGTATTACGAGGTCTGCATATTGGTTATTTTGCTCGCTCGTATTCGCTCGATCGCACCGCGCGCGATTGCTGATGTTCCGAGTGTGAAAGTTCGCAGCGAGCTGCCGCTTCGGTCGAGTGGGGCACACGCGGCCTCGCATAGTGTCTGCAGGGTAGCAATGCCTCTGTAGGGGGTATTACACGACCATCCACCGCGAAAGGTGTAGGTCGAGTGCGACGGCCCTCCATATGGAACTACCACGGAACAGTGATTATTAGCAGACACTTCATACACGCGCCGGAATAGAGACCACTTCTAAACTCCCCTGACTGCGTGCATGCACACTAGACAGCGCTAACTCGCGCATGTGCACGAGTGGCAGCAGTAAGCTTTCTGCTTGTTATTTGTGTATGACATTCGTGCTTAACACAGATTTCAGACTTCCGTGTTACGGTTTTTTGCCCGTTTTTTCCAGTTACTACAGTACCGCTCCCAATTTTTTTTTTTTTTTACATTTGCATATCAAATTAATTTTGAACAACTTCACCGCAACCACCGTCTGCCGCTGCCGACAGGTCTGCCTCCGATTAATTTGCATATCAGTTCGTACTTATAATGTATTTATTAAGTATCTACGTACAGATTGTATTACTCGCTCCTACACCAACATCGAAAATGAATCAGTTTTTTTAATCGCAATAACTTTTTTTTTCAGGAATAATATTTCTCTTGGAAAAAAAAGGAAAAAAAAATAGGGCCACTACGATCGGGGGTTCGAATCCCCCCTCTGGCATGTATTATTGTACCGTCTTTAGTATAAGTAGTTTGTAAGTTTAGCGACTATAGTTGAGTCCCATAAGCTCTACAAACACTTGAACATTTGGAATAAATGAACTTTTAACATAGAAACAATTTATTTAACCAGTAAAGTGAACTCTAAACGTTGTAGATGAAACTATTTGTACTGCAGGTAAAATTACATAGTAATTACGTACAAATACGGCAAAACCCACCGCCCTCGCGCTAGTGGGGGTAAATATTACATCAGCCGAAAACTAGACCTACCATTCTCCAGGCTCGAGCGACCGCGCGCTTCCAGCGTGGCAAAAAATAAATAAATAAAGTCAAATGATTGTAGAGCTTATGGGTCTTAACTCCCTAAACTTACAAACTACTTATGAACTACCGTACACCCATGCCCGAGGGGGCGTTCGAACCCCCGACGGGGAACAGCCTCTCGCAGCGTAGCACAACGCCTCAATGCGCTCGGCCGGGTGAAAGCGACAGCTGCTCCTCCTTCCGTTTGCACTCCGAGAAATGCACTCGCTTACAGCCAGAAATAGCAAGGAATGTCCTCAGGCCCACCAACTGCTTTTCACGAAACTCCGATAGGAACCCTAATCTTCACAAGTACGAATATTTAACTATGACACAGGCGACCAATATATCAAGCTTTTGTTTTTCGTACAACTAAAGACGAGCAAATAAACATGGCAGAGAGCGAAATTTAGGTCTAAATTATTTATTTTATATAAGGAAGTAACCTCTATTTTTTTTTAACCATGACATCAAGGACCAGTATATCACTTACCTTTTACGATCTCATATCACGATAATCATCGTAGGGCTCGAAATACCTATCTCCAATATTTATAATTTATATAGGGAAGTAAACTCATTCATCTATTTCTTAACAGCAGTTGAGACCTAAACTCTATGCACTGCAGTACCGCCACGATTTATTGTATATATATAATTTTTTTTTTTTTTTTTTTTTTTTTTTTAATGACCGCCGGCCGTGATGTCCGAGCGTATTGCGGCGCGTCAGTCACAGTCGGCACGGCCACTACGGTCGGGGGTTCGAATCCCCCCTCGAGCATGGATATTTGTGCCGTCCTTAGTAGTAGCTAGTTCATAAGTAGTTTGTAAGTTTAGGAACTGATGACCACGTAGTTAACTCCCATTAGCTCTACAAACATTTGAACATTTGATTTTTTTTTTAATGACCTAACCTTTATTTTTACAATATCCCCTACGGCTAACGTTGTACGAACTATGTATTCAAACAGGTTGCATGCATGAATCCACAAACAATGGTCTGCATATAAACTAACGTCAACTTTGATCACTACATTGAATCATGGCTGCAGAGGGACGAAAAACGCATTGAACGAGTTTTTCCTTTTAAAAAGAAATTTAATCATGGTTTAAAGAAAATAATCTTTCTTATACGTTACAAAATAATTTGAATCACTATTCGCCTTATATGTATTTATTTTATCATGAGCCTCAAAGGAAATTAATTCTACTGTTTGTCAAAAATGTTCAAATGTTTGTAGAGTCTATGGGACTTAACTATCGGGTCATCAGTCCCTAAACTTACATACTACTTATGAACTACTTACAACTAAGGACGGCACAAACATCCATGCCCGAGGGGGGATTCGAACTCCCGACCGTAGTGGCCGTGCAGACCGTGACTGGAGCGCCTCAGTCCCCTCGGGCACCGCGGCCGGCTACTGTTTGTCGATCATTTTACAGTTAACATGACAAAGCTAACTAAAAAAGTAAGCTACTGGATAGCATTAATATTCTGTCCCTAACATTAGCGAGCACGAACCTCATATTATTTTACAAATTCGTAAACTACTTTTTTTCTCATGAAATTAATGTTTCACAGAAATTATTTACTGCTAACTGTTTAATGTCTGAGTTCAAGGAGTGACCGCCAGGATCGTTCTATTACCCACAATCCCTAACCCCAAACAGGTTGAATACTGCGTTCCTATTGGTCGATCGTCTAAAGTACCGCTACATCTGAGGGATGGATGGAGCTGAGTATATAAGACCAACGAGCGAGGCATCGGTCTCATTCTTTTGCCATCGTTCATGCAGTTCAGTCATCAGCATCAGCAGTAGTAGAAGATTAATTATTTCAATGACCGCAGCAGAAACAGCACCATGCCATGTAAGTAATTTTTCATACCAGTTTTGTGTTCGGTTTGTTTAGGAGCGTACTTGTCTTTGAAAATCGTTATATAGTCGTTCAGGTTACAAGTCGTGTTCTTACACACGTATTCTTACGCATTTCATAGCTTTGCGGAGATAGTATCTAACTGCTGATGCATCTTGTATAGCTCGGAGCATATTAGTTGCTTTCTGTGTGTTTCGTAAACTAGTTTCTATGTTGTAGACAGACCTTGCATACATCTGTAAATGTCTTTTGCAAAGGCATTTAACTCTCTATGATCGAGAGAACGCTAATTATTTGCTTCCGCGTTAATGCTTCTGAAAGTCACTATACATTTGTTCAGAACACACACACTGACAGAGTTAATCTCTTGTAAAACTGCTACCAGGTTGAACTCATGAATGGCACGATAATATTGTCTTCAGTCCTCTCGTAAATTAGTTTATAAGCACATAGATATGACATATTCTTTGGTTCTGTTAATAGTATTAGAAATAAGAAGGTACTGTGTTCAACTGTTTGTTTATAGGCAAGTCACCTTTCCTACAACGTGTTTCTGCAGTTACCGTAACAGTCATAGGTAGAAGGGCTCCTAGCTCACGTAATAGTAATTAAAGTTAATTATTCGTCTTTTTCTCGTTTCAGCGTTCGTCCAGCGGTCAATGCTGGCAGGTATGAATAAACGCTACCTGAATGCCGGCCGCCGATGAGCGTGGTTATGCAGCAAAACTTACCCGCGTGATGCTCAAGCCGCTCCCGGATTAGCAAAAACATCATATTTTGATTGATGTTTCTTATATAGACGTGGCGTGTGGTTCCATTACTAACGTATGCTCTTCTTGTTACAGACGACGTAGTAAAATTCGTTCTGGACGAGGAGTCCAGGCAGCGAGCTGATGGGGTGAATTTTCGTAAGTACACAATACTACCAGGTACGTCCAGAAAGTAAGTTCAGTTTTGTTATATAAAACAAACGTGTTGAGATACAGAAAAAAATATTTATTGTACAATAATCTACAACTGTTAAACTACTTTTCTACATTGTTGCCGAAATTTTGTAGGCACATCTCATAGCGTGGCACAAGTTTCTGTATCCCTTCTTCATAGAAGGTTGCCGCCTGTGTATTCAGCCATGTGATAGCATTTTCTTTCAGCTCGTCGTCGTTCAAGTGTTGACAGGACAAATTTTAGGTGTAAGAAGAGGATTTCCATCAAAAGGTGGTATTTGTTTCCACGATAGTGACCGACCTCATGTGGCGAATGTGACCAAACAACTCTTTCGGGAATTTCACTGGGATGTGTTTGATCATCATCCGTACAGCCCGGGCCTCTCTCCCAGCCACTTTCACCTCTTCTTACACCTAAAAATCTATCCTTGGTGGTCAACATTTCAACGATGATGACGAGCTGAAAGAACATGCTACCACATGGCTGAATACACAGGCAGCAACGTTCTATGAAGAAGACATACAGAAACTTGTGCCGCACTATGACAAGTGCCTACAAAATTTCGGCAGCAGTGCAGAAATGTAGTTTAACAGTTGTAGATTTTTGTTGAAAAATGTTCAAATGTTTGTTAAGCTTAAGGGACTTAACTACGGGGTCATCAGTCCCTAAACTTACAAACTACTTATGAACTAACTAAGAATAAGGACGGCACAAATATCCATGCCCGAGGGGGGATTCGAACCCCCGACCGTAGTGGCCGTGCAGACCGTGACTGGAGCGCCTCAGTCTCCTCGGCCACCGCGGCCGGCTTTTTGTTACAGAAGACGATGACGGCATCCTGCCACTAGATTGGCTATGCGCAGGGGACGCTCCAGTTTCATGCTTTGATGAACGGGCTGGCGGCGAGGATGACATGCCTAAGTGGGTCCATCTAATGGCAGATGAACTGGTGTGGAAGAAGGACGAAAAGCAAAGATCTGTTGAGGGCTAGGAGCATAGGTGGAAAGGGTGAATATATTTTTTAAGGTGTGTGTACAAGGGTATTCATTCTGGAGGGGGGTTAATATATCTATCTGTATATTGAATCATCTACTTATATTTTCCGTTTTTTTATTATTGTTACAGAATCAACTCAAATTGCCGTAGTGCATGTGCCGGTAGCCGTCGCGTCTGCAGGGAAACAACAGCCCCGCAGATGTGCATCACCGTGCAGCAGGCAGCTGCGGGGCTTGTCAGCTCCTAGCTGCTAAACATCATCGCCTCCCCTCCCACTGCCTTCTCTCGTCACCGATCGACCTCACCACCCTCATAAGGTATATCCTCCCCGGCCGGCATGTAGCCATTCATTCACTGGCTCCATCATCGACGTTGACGACTGGGTGGACGTTTGCTTCCCTGTCATCCAATAGCAGTAGTTGTAGTAATAATAATAATAATACTCCTATGGCTGGCGGTAGTTCCCTCTCCCGGCCTGTTGATAATATAGTACGGCATTAGATTCCGGGCGTTACGACTCCACTTCACTACCCGGAGGTCGCTAAAGGTTTTGAGGGCGCAACTCCTTCACGAGGATTTATTATCCTCTTGTGGGATATCGCCATTGATTGCAATACAGTCCTGTGCTTCAAGTTAACACATGCATGGAGTCCACAGGGTGTAGTGGAGGTAGAAACAAGTCTCCACTACCTATGTGAAGGTTAATCGCGTTATTAGGCAGAGTTCGTCGATCGCCGAGTGGTATCGCGAATCAACCTTGAGTGTAATTATGAACCATTTCTTAAAGATGGAGGTATGCGGTTCGGCACATGCACTCGACATCCGTATTCATGTCTATGAAACTGTAAAGGAAGGGTCCAGTTTCATTCAATTTCCTGTTGATATTAAGAAACAGAAAGCTTGTGTTAATGTAAATAATGGGCCTAGAAAGACTCTAGGCAAGAAGGTAATGAAAGGAGATGAATATTGTTTCACATGGTGAGTTCTGGCTTGCGAGAGAAATTATGCCCGCAGAGGTCACCCCAAATGCACAAGTACTTATAATGTACCCGAAGGTGAAATTCCCAGAGGGTACAATTTTACAGGTATAGAGTTCCCAGTCAAACTCCAGGACATTCCGAAGTTTGAGGCACAAAATCCTCGGTAACGGTGCATATTTATGGCCTGGAGAAGAAAATCAAGACAGAAGAAAATAAAAAAGTGAAGAGTCATATTGTAGTTCGATCCTACCATTTATCGAAATTTGTGGGTGAACACGACCTACATGTAAACATGCTGGTAATCGCCAATGGTGAAAGGCAGCATTACTTATGGATCAAAGACATGTCCCGCCTCATTTCCTTCCAATTGAGTAGTCACTATGGTAAAACCCACATACGCTACAGGTGTCTAAGTAACTTTTCACAGGAAAAGTGTTTAAATAAGTACGTTGTAGATTGCAAATCCGAAGAACCGGTACGTATTATTATGCCAAGCCCTGAAAATAATTTCATTAAATTCAAGAATGCTCACCAACAGGAAATATGTCCCATAGCCATTTACATTGATTTTGAGTGTTGAGTGTCTAATTGCTGGATGTGAAGGTAACCCCACTGCCTCACATATCACCTCACACAAAACACATGCTGTAAACAGCAGCGTTCCAAGCTGTATGTACAGTCGACCCCTCAAGTCATATGTTGGGAACAATTCCGTGATATGGTTGCTCACTGAGTTCAAACGCGTTGCCTGGGAAGTTAACGAACTTTACAGTCAAAATGTTCCGATGACTATGTCGCGGCAGGAAGAGGAGTCATTTAAAAATGCAGTAGATTGGCATATCTGTGGGTTGCCATTAGATAGAAAAGCTGAACTTTCCTGTAGAAACCACTGTCATATAACTGGAAAGTTCTGTGGAGCAGACCATAATCTCTGCAACTTGAAGTATGATATTTAAAACCATATAAGTATATTTTTCCACAACCTGTATAGTTATGATGCTAACTTTTTAGTTGAGCACTTAGATAAATTTGGGCTATATACCTATCTGGCAAGTATTCTGCCTGATAGCACAGAGAAATACCTTTCATTCTCTAAACTAAGAGTAACTAATTACACCGGGAAGCAAGGGATACATCGCCAAGTTGATGACAACTGTTGCAGACAAGCAGAAGTATATCATTCATTACCGTTATCTGCAGCAGTGCATCGAAATGGGAATGGAACTTACTAGAATCACGTGAGCCATATTCTTCAACCAATCCCCATGGTTGACACAGTATATTGAACTAAATACAGCAATAATGGTGGTCGAGATAAGTGATTTTGAGAAATATTTTTATAAGTTAATGAATAATTCCATTTTCGTGGAAGATTGTGCAGATTCTAAGACATGAATGCGATATTAAACATAGAACGAGCTAGGATGAGTGTCAGAAAAGTAATCGCTTCGACAAACTTTAAGAGGCTCACCATATTTAATGAGAACTTTGTTGCTGTGGAGATTATGCAAACTTCAGCAGTGTTCACAAAACCTATCTGAGGATGTGCATCCTTAATCTGTCCAAACTCTACATTTACAGGTTCCACTACGAATACCTAAGTCTCATTTTGAGTAACCAAAGTTACTGTATATCGATACAGATAGTTTCATCTACTGGGTGAAATACTGCGATCCATATGCAGTAATGAAACGTATCGGTGAATAATTCGATACTTCCGTTTGTAGATCCAATAATTCTTACGGAATTGTTCGTCAGAACAAGAAGGTTATCCGTCTAATGAAGGATTAATCGAATGGTTTACCGATTGTGGAATTTGTAGTCCTCCAGGCTACGAGGTATGCATTTCGCACAATAGAGGGGGACACTCAGAGGTAGACAAAGGGTGTTAGACGACCGGCATCTCGTGTACTGATGATCGAAGAATACTTGTGGTGTCTGTACGGAGGTGTCCACAACTCCCTATTGCAGCCAATCAAATGTTCAAATGTTTGTATAGCTTATGGCACTTATCTATGGGGTCATCAGTCCCTAAACTTACAAACTACTTATGATCTAGCTAACAGTAAGGACGGCACAAATATCCATGCCCGATGGGAGATTCGAACCCCCGGCTGTAGTGGCCATGCAGACCGTGACTGACGCGCCGTAGTCCCCTCGGCCACCGCGGACGGCCTACTGCAGCCTGCACATAGAGTTCAGTAGGCTAGTATTCGATTGGTAGGACAAGAGGTGTACACCCTGCTGCAGTCTGAAGTCGGTTTATCTCCTCATGGTGACAAAAGGGCCAGCAGTGATAATGGTATCGAAACCCTACCATACACTATTTGCTTAGGGAAAAAGCAAGTGTTGGGGGATACTGACTAAAAAACTTGAGTGAGATTGGGAGAAAGAAAGATTTCTTGTGTTTTTGTGTGTGCTTGTACAGAATAGTATGGCCCTTTCATCATATTGTACATAGTTGGGTAATGTGAATGTGTAGTTGGGGATGGGTTACATGTATGCGTGTGTGTGTGTGTGTGTGTGTGAAAGCGTGTGTGATTCTGTAAATGTATCTGTGTAAAAATAAGTATGACCATTTGTGTATATATAGTTTTTTCTTATAGAAACACTATGTATATTTAGTTTTTTTTTCTTGTGCGGCTCGATAGCACAGTGGTAGAGTGGCAGACTACAAATCCAAAGATTGCGGGTTCTATTCCCCCCCCCCCCACGTCCTAGGATTTTTATCAGTCACTTTCCAATTCTTTCCCCTCTGGCAGTGTTGCTAATGTGGAAAATGTCGAGTAGCACCGCGGTTCGGAACCCACGTTAAACTCTACGTCCCCCTATACCCGGCTTGGTAAGTCAGTTAGATGGTCAGAGAAAGGCAACGGTATACCACCTCCAAACAGGACCATGCCTAGTAAAGCACTGTAGTGTTCAAACCAATCTTCGAATTGTTGACTGCTTTACCTTTTCATTTTTTTTAAATGGCATGCCAAGCATGCGGAAAAAAGGTTTACATAGCAGACCGAAAAAAACTCAAAAAATCAAAAAATATTAAAAAATATAAAACTTTAGTAAAAAAAATTAAGGCATTGTAAAAAGATTACGTTTTACTGTAAGCACATTATGTGCAGTCTGTAAATATAGCTTCCAGGAAAAAAGTTTCATAGCGGTTTACGTAAGCAAAAATGTTCAAATGTTTGTAGAGCTTATGGGACTTTACTATGGGGTCATCAGTCCCTAAACTTACAAACTACTTATGAACTAGCTAATACTAAGGACGGCACAAATATCCAAGCCCTAGGAAGGATTGGAACCCCCGACCGTAGTGGCCGTGCAGACCGTGACTGACGCGCCGCAGTCCCTCGGCCACCGCGGCCGGCTTTACCTAAGCATTATGTGCTATAGTTTCAGTTCATATCAGATTCGTTTGTTTAGTTTATGTTTAAAAGTTTCACCTACCACTAGCCAAACAGTCAGCTTATTTTCTAAGTGTGTGAGTTCCACCCAATTTTGTTTTAGTCATTATAAAGGCAGCGCCAGTTCATTGCATAACTTATTATTATAAAGTTGATGCCTAGAAACATCCAGTCGTTTGGAACAAAAGAGCTCTTCGTATATCAACAAAAGTTCGTATTCTTGTTTACTGAATTACCTGGAACACACATTCCAGATTGTTGTAACATATCGCTTGGAATGAGTATTCCAGCTTACTGAATTACATGAAACAAGTATTCCATATCATTGTTAATATTTCATCTGGAAGGAGTATTCCAGGTCCTTGTACTATTGTTGTCTGGAACAGGAGCTTCAGCTTTTTTGTGTGTAATCGTTGTGTTATGTCTGGGTGGAATATCACATTAGTTGTAGTAGTATATCTTGTGTGGTACCTCAGTTTAGAAATACATAAATTTCAGAGAAAAACACTGAATTGCTATGCGACGTACCTCTGATTTAGAAATCTAAGTGCGCAAACGTGCATAGTGTAAATGCACATAGTTTTTGAAAAATCTGTAAAATGTTAAGAGCTTGTACTGCTCTGGCACAAGTACATGTAGTTTTAAGAAAATCTGCACAAAATTGAAAATGTTAAGAGGTTGTAATGCTCTACCATAAGTACGTGTAGTGCTAAGAACTTTAACAGAAAAAGAACTTGACGTGTGAGATGCACACAAAACTGTGACTGTTTAAATAATATGTGCTGTTCAAAGGAGGAGATTGTCGTTGTTAGTCTATAAACTTGTAAAATTGTTAATGGCGTTATTGTTTGATTTCCCCCAGCACACTTTAAAAAATGTATATATTTCACTCTTCAAGAAGGCGAGAGATGATGTGTACAATAAGCAGAAACATCTTTATTGCATGCACTCGTCTACAAGTCGAGGTGATTTTGATTTGATTTTCTCAGGGAAGCCAAAACAGTCTTGGTCCAACCCGCCACTGCCCGCACCGAAACTAAGTTTATTGTGCGGCATCACTCCCTGTATACCTAGTAAAGCCAACCAATGCCCTTGAACAGTGCAAGGAGACCCTTTACCAGTTCTTTATTAGACGCAATTTCTTCGGGTCTGGTTGTCCCAAATGTTCTGTGCCTTTTACTCTCTAATGCAATGCATTCGAAGATTATATGTGATGCAGTTTCCTCACCGTCATCAAAGATCCTACATTTAGGGTCCTCTTCTGTAATTCCCTTTGTATGTAGGTGTTTTTTGAAATTCCTATGGCCTGTCAGCAATCCAACAATGAGTGTAATCTCTCTTCTGTTCACGCCTAGGATTGCAGAGCTTTTTAAAACATGGCTTTGGCATCATTACCTTGCCATGTTTTGTTGATAGACTTTGGTCCAATATTCTACGTGCTGTCTTCTGAGCCAGTTACGTAGCCCCAATTTGATCATTGCCTTGGTGATTGTCAGGACACGTTCCGGTCCAATAAATGGAGTCTCTGCCCCCATCCGGGCTAATCTGTCGGCATGTTCGTTGCCACTAATCCCCGAGTGGCCAGGGACCCACAATAGGTTTACTCTATTGCTTTCCCCTAGCTCCACCAGAACCCTGTGACATTCTGCAACAATTTTAGACAATGTTGCAGGAGCTGCCAGTGATCTCAGGGCTGCCTGGCTGTCTTAATAGATATAGATGTTACGGTCTTTGTAGCACCTACGCAAATTCTCCTCCACAAACGCCCTGATGGCAGTAATTTCGGCCTGGAATACTGAGGCCAGCTTCCCTAGATAGATGACGCCTGCACTCAATATACCCCGGCCCCAACGCCTTGGTCCGATTTTGACCCATCAGTGAACCAGACAATATCCCCCGTACGGTGTCTACTATTTTCTTCCACTGCTCCCTACTTCCAATTGTTACATTGAAAGGCTTGTTGAAGCAGTGCAGCATTTCTCCAACCTTTCCTATATTTACCTCACTCACTATTTTAGTGCGTGATTCAGGGTATCCCAAAGAGTTCCAGTTGTTGCCAGTTTTGAGTCTGTATGCACCGGCCGCTGACTCCATTTTGACCCATAGGTGTAATGGGGGCATATCCAGCATGGTTTCCATCCCAGCAGTTGGTGTGCTGCTAATTCCACCTGTTATGGCTAAGCAGGCTAATCTCTGCACCTTACCAAGCTCCTTAGCAGCAACCTGCTGTTCTACCTTATTCCACCACACGACCACCCCATGGGTGATCCTGGGTCTAATCACCGTGGTGTATATCCAGTGCATACTCTTGGGGCTCAGGCCCCAATTTTTGCCACAAGCTCTCCTGGTACTTACAAGAGTACCTTTTGCCTTGGAGCAAATATTCCTAATGTGAGGGGTCCATGTCAGTTTCTCATCTAGGGTAACCCCTAGATATTTCACTGTCCCCTTCACAGGTAGCGCTTCATTGAAAAGCTTTAGATTCCAACTTGAATGTTGGATATGCTTCTTTGTGAATGGTGCAACAACAGTCTTCTTAGCACTAAACTCCATATACTGTTTTCTGCTCCAGTCTTCCACAATATCCAATGCACCTTATGCCATATTGTTCACTGTGTCAGCAAATTTGCCAAGTATTACTATGACAAGATCATCTGCGTATCCTTGGCAAAAGTACTGCCTAGAGTTTAATTCTCCAATGAGATCATTCACCACTAGATTCCACAATAAAGGGGAAAGAACTCCTCCTTGCGGGCAACCCCTAGTGGTGTTGATGATAATTTTTTCATTCATCATGGTAGCCTCTACCTTTCTTCCACTGAGCATGGCCCTAGTCCACCTACATATAGTGGTCCCTGGGTCATGCACCTCTGCTGCTCTAACCATGGGAATCGAAGGTCGTTTTGCTAAAAGCCCCCTCGATGTTCAGGAAGATACAGAGGGCTATTTCTTGAAAGTGTAGTGCTTTCTCCACCTTCCCAACGAGTTGGTGGAGAGCTGTCTCACATGATTTACCTGGCTGATATGCGTGTTGGTTTGAATGTAGAGGAGCCCTACTTAACCTCCTTTCTCCAACATGCACATTAATCAGCTTTTCCAATGTCTTAAGAATGAAGGAGGATAGGCTGATTGGTCTCATATCCTTGGACTTGGTATGATCAATTCTCCCTGGTTTTGGAATGAAGACAACCTTCACTGTCCTCCAGGCATTGGGAATGATTCCTGCTGCTAGGTTAACCCTGAACAACCTGCACAGGAATCTAATAAGATTTTCTCCCGCTTGTTGCAGGAGAGCTGGAAAGATTCCATCGAGGCCAGGTGACTTGAACGGTTGAAATGTTCCCACCGCCCATCGGAACTTACTGAAATCGACACACTCCTTGGCCAAATCCCAGTCCTCTTTGCAAATACCTGAGAACCGTTGTCTCTCAGGAATCGCATTCTGGTCTGAGTTATCCCCCAGAGTATATTGAGGAAAGTGAGTCTTGAGGAGCAGTTCCAGCGTTTCATGTGCTGTCTTTGTATACTCCCCCTCCTCCTTCCTCAATGTTCCTCCTGCATTAGTTGGTACCCTAGTGAGGATTTTATGAAGTCTCGCTTGAGCAGCCGTGCCCTCCGTTTCCTCACAGAATACCTTCCAGGATGCCTCCTTTGCCCGTCTGATGGCAAGGTTGTAATTCTCAAGGGCCTCACGATACTTTGTCCATTGTCCTTTGCGCCTCGCAAGGTTAAACAGTCTTCGTACCTGTTTCCTTTGCATTTCCAGGTTATTATTCCACCAATGCATACTCCTATTTGTGCATTTCTTGGTGACTGAGCAGTTGTCCTGGTATGAGGTCACTATAGCAGAGGTTACGGTCTCTGCTACTTCCTCAAACTGTGCTGGATTCCTTATCGAAGTTTTAATTTCCGATAGGCTGAAGTCAAGGTCTCTCCTATATGTCTCTCAGTCCGTTTTCCTGGGATTCCTATAGGCCAAGGTCTGTCTGGTTCCCATTTCAACCTTGAATTTAATATACATGGGATCTGATGAGGATGGCTCCAGGACCACATGCCACTGTTTGACGTAACTTCCCATCATCATGGAACCAAAAGTTATGTCAATTACTTCTTACCTTCTACTATTCCTGAATGAAGGTTCATCACCCCTATTCAGGATCTCCAAGTTGTTAGATAGGAAAATTCAAGAAGGTGCTCACCTCTACTTTTGGTGTCCTTGCTGTCCCACGATAGACTGTGGGCATTGGCATCACATCCCACCAACAGTTCGTCACCTTGCCAATGGCAGGCTTCCGTCAGTCTCCTCACTTCCAAAGTAGGAGGAGAGCTGTCTTCGTAAGGAAGGTATGCTGAGGCCAAAACAATTTCCCTTGTGATACCTTCCTCACGTTGCTGCATCCTGATGGTCACAAGGTCCCTGGAACAAAAATCCATCATTGGTATGAAAGGTATTCCATTTCAAACATAAATGCATGTTCTGGAGTTTTTTTAGATATCTAGCATAAATCAGCTAACTTCCAGTACCACCGAGGCCCAATACACCCCCTTTGTATAAATAGGGTTCTTGTATCAGGGCCACGTCCACCTCCTGTCTCCCCAGGTGACGGCTTAGGGCAGCAGTGGCCCTTTTACTGTGCTGCAGGTTTATCTGCAGCACTTCCAGTCCCCATCTTGCTGCCATTATTGCCTTTAAGGTCTTCGATTACCCTGGCGGCGACCTGCGAGAACCCTAAAAACAGTTTCAGGCCTTGCTCTCACATTGCCTACAGGGACTTCTCTCCGACCTCCACCACCAGGGTCCATCCTTCCGGATCGACCTTTTGGTTAATTACCCTCCAATCCTCTGTCGAGACTTTTGGGTTCTGGACCCTTATTTTCTCGAACAGAGTCTTTGGAGGGACATCCTTAAGGATCTTTGGTACCCATATTGATACCTTTGCGATCTTCAGGAATTCTGTTGCTGTCTTGACCAGCAGCTTTGCATCCTCCTATGGGGATATCATGGGCATCTTGTCCTTAAGCCATTCTGCTTAGTGCTCCCCCTTGCAGACAAAAATGGCACCGCGATTTAGACAGACCCTCCTAAATTTGGGTCCTGGACCAGCGTCCACCCCCCAATCTCTTCAAAGAGGGCCATCTGTATGAGCTCCTCCTTCTGCAAAGTGATGCTCGCCAGTGGGTATCCTTCTTGGAGAATCGCCATTATAAAGACCGAGACTGCAGTACTATAGGTCTGTTTCCGTATTTCCTGCCTCAACCTTTTAGGATCACGCTTGTCCAAAGAGGAGGGAGTCTTAGATTCCTCCCTAACCCTCTTGCCAAGTCTTTGACGTCGAGGGGGTCTGTGTATCCCCTTTGACCTGAGGCAGTTTATTTTGGGGGTCTTGGGCTCAAGCCCTTTTGATTCCCTCCACTTATGCTTAGGAAGCTATTCTTTTCATTCCTTTTGCTTCCGTTCCTTGGCCTTAATCCTAATCTGGTCCAACTTCTCTGTTACAGTTCCCACTTCTTGCTCAGGTCTAGACCCTGATTCAGAAGTAGGAGTACACGATGTCTGAGTATCTGAGGTCTCAGATTGCCCCTCAGATTCTTTTAAAATACTTTCTTTCTCTGTGTTCATCTTAATCCCACGAGATTTGGCGATTTATATGGTCTACATCACGATAACCCCGCGCGGTGTAAGGCTACTTACTCAGGGAGGTCGCTCGGTACCCCTGAGGCTCCGTTCGAGACACATCCACCCATGTGCCACGCACTCCTCGGCCCGGATAGCATCACATCTTGGGTTGGGAAAGGACTGGGAGAGGATAAGGAAGATGGGACGTTGTGGGACACTCTTAGTTAGATCCATCAGCTGAGGCCTTTCCGGCAGTAGGTTCTCTACCTTCGTTATAGCCCTCAGCTTCAGACGGATGCGCAAGCCTCTCCACCCACACGGACAGTGCTTCGTCAAGGTGGTGTCCCCCGGAGAGGAAGTTGAGGTGCACTTACAGATATGAAGTATCGTTCGACAAATTAAAAAAAAAAGATGGGGTAAATAAGAACACATAGGGTTTCTTAGCTCAAATTTATTTTGTTCTTTGTTCAACCAATATACAAACATATTTACATTATCTTTTGCACCCACAACACTATTTTTCATGTTCTTGAGATTATGGAGAGCAGGACAGCCGATGGATCCCAGGTCGCGGACAGTAGCATACTTGAAGATCTGCAGCATCCAAGTAATCTTCTCTGCGCCGTTGTTGTAGACATTGGTGGTACTAAAGTCAAATGCTCGGAGAGTTATTAGCAAAATTTTATGGCAGGATCGTTCCATTGTAGTCCATGGTAGTCTCATGTCAATCATTTTGCGTTCCTCCTAGTTTTAACACACTTCACATCCTTAAATAGTCTAGGTGATGCAGTTATTGCTCTTTTTATCACTGCATCGTCTGTAGCTGCTAGGAATGCCATGTCTTTAAATATAAACCGCTTCCTCTCATAGTCATAGAAACCGAGGACATCAGCAATGATGATGTTCACACTTTGAGAGCTGAAGATGAAATGATCCTTTATACGGTGTTACGTTGCTATGTCTACGTTACATGTGAGGTCAATCTCAACCCCATTAAGTTCGTAACGTATCTCTTGAAACAAGGATTGCCGGCTGCGCTGGCCGAGGGGATTGAGGCGCTCTAGTCACGGTCTGCACGGTCACTACGGTCGGCGGTTCGAATCCCCCCTCGGGCAAGGATATTTGTGCCGTCCTAGTTTTGTAAGTAGTTCATACGTAGTTTGTAAGTTTAGGGACTGATGACCCCGTAGTTAAGTCCCATAAGCTATACAAACATTTGAAAAACAAGAATTTCTTTATGTGTAAGCTTTGACCCTTCTACAGCATCTTCATTCCTCTTATTGTTCTTCCTAAACGATCCATCCAGATATAGAAAACTCTTGCAGAGCAGGGTTAAATCATCCTGATGCTGATTGATGATCCTAATTTCATAACGTTTGTTAAATGTTGCTGAAGCATAAGGTTTATTTGAGAAGTATTACTGACGAATAATCCGTTCATCATACTCTGCTGGTTCAGTTTGAAAGTATGTGCAGATCTGTAAGCAAAATTCTGACAGAGACAGCCAAGTGAAAGAAGCGTGTCCATACTATTTTTCTTAATGGAACTGTACTAATTTGACTATCCCCATATATGGATCGTGAATAACATATTAAATGGTGGCAATGTAAACGCGGGATAGTTTTCTCTCGTCCACAAGGGAGCAAGGGACAAGATATTTGATCTAAGTACACAACATTTATAAAATATATAGTGTGGGAGGATTTAAATTAGGACAAAGGGTGAACGCTTAACAAACTGATTTATTTTCCAGGGCATAAACAATAAAGGTGGAGGGACCGATATAAATATAATAAACACACACGTTACAAAAGAATCTCTTGGCAAGTGACATCAGGTACTCGTACAAGTTAGATAAACACAGCTAGCGGTGTACGCGATACTCCACAATTTATTTCGCATGCTCTCCAGTCATCGACGGCAGTCCACCGCCACGGTCGTATGCGGCACTCAACACGGCATATGGTAACGTAAATTTGCGCACCGGCATTGTAACCATTTTGTTGGCTGTTTCCCCTGCATCAAGATAGGCCGATTTAACTATTGACCGTCCATCAGTGATTATCACTATCCAATTTATCCGCTCTCCAGTTCAGAGTGAGACTAGTAACTTACGGACCCCGTCATTAACAAAGTTTTGCCAATTGCATCGCAGTAGAATAATTATTTAATCAGTATATGCTTTCCCTTGTACTTTATTACCCTTCGGCTAAAGGCTGGTCTGACAGCACGTGGAATGATATGATTATTATAATACATTTTGAATCTATTTGTATAATGTGCCACTTGTTTAATAAATGAATTTGGCTTGAGCCTCTGTTTATTTTTCATCATTACCCGTAACATTTAAGATTTATCTGTTCTTTTTTTATTGTTTATATGCATCTTAATTTTTGAGTAAGAAGCGGTTGGCCATCTGCCACCTTAAAGACGCTCACTATTTTTTTTTTTTTTTTTTTGTATATATAGAGCATTCTGAAGTCAGCATGGGTAAAATACAGGGAAAGGAGAGTTATTTACAACTTGTACAAAAGCCAGACCGCAGTTATTAGACTCGAAGGGCATGAAAGGGAAGCATCAGTTGGGAAGGGAGTAAGACAGGGTTGTAGCCTTTCTCCGATGTTATTCAATTTGTACATTGAGCAGGCGGTGAAGGAAAGCAAGGAAAATTTTGGAATAGGGATTAAAGTTCAGGGGGAAGAAATAAAAACATTGCGTTTTGCTGATAACATTGTAATTCTGTCAGAGACAGCGAACGACCTGGAAGAGCAGTTGAATGGAATAGACAGTGTGTTGAAGAGAGCGTATAAAATGAACATGAACAAGAGCAAAACAAAAATAATGGAATGCGGTCTAAGAAAATCAAGCGATGCTGAAGGAATTAGATTAGGTAACGAAACAGTGAAGGTGGTAGGTGAGTTTTGTTACTTAGGTAGTAAAATAACATGCGATGGTCGCAGTACAGAATATATAAAATGCAGAATGGCAATGGGAAGAAAAGCATTTTTGAAAAAGAGAAATTTGCTAACATCGAATATTAATTTAAGGGTAAGGAAGTCTTTTCTGAAGGCATTTGTGTGGAGTGTTGCCTTGTACGGGAGTGAAACATGGACGATCTTTCTTTCTTTATCGTGTCCGGACTATTTAAAGGTTATCGGCCCAGTACTGGGCTACGTCTATTCCATTAGTATTCGCGAGCCACAAATCTTCGAGGGTACACCGGTGTGGACATTTTTCACATGTAAGAAGGTGTTCCATATCTTGACTTTCTCCACAGTCACAGTTTATATCGGTTTGGTCGATTATACCCCACTTAAGCATATTTACTTTTACTGGGGGCGACCCCCGTTCTGAGCCTATCAAGGTTCTCCAGGTTTTAAAATTTAGGTTTTGACCGGTCCACTGAACTGGGGGAAGAGGGAAATTTTCAGGCGGTTCGTCCTGAACGGTTACAAGGAAACTTCTCCTAGACGTCAGTCGTGTCTCTGGTGGTCGAGCTCTGTAGAGGACATGCCGCTCATCTGCGAGTTGTTTTACTTTCTCTACATGTTCTAAAGCGTTTCTGCGAGCTGTGGGATCTGCAAAACCAACTGCCTTGTACAAGAGTCTGACCGGCGTTGGTTTCATGCACCCTGTCACTATCCTGCAGGTCTCATTGAGGGCCACATCTACTTGTTTCGTGTGAGCGCATCTATTCCATACAGGGCACGCATACTAACATGGACGATAAGCAGTGCGGACAGGAAGAGAATAGAGGCTTTTGAAATGTGGTGCTACAGAAGAATCCTGAAGATTAGGTGGGTAGATCACATAACTAATGAAGAGGTACTGAACAGAATTGGGAAGCAAAGGAATTTTTGGCATACCCTGACTAAAAGAAGGGATCGCTTGGTAGGACACATTCTTAGACATCGAGGAATCGTAAATTTAGCATTGGAGGGAAGTGTGTGGGGTAAAAATCGCAGAGGGAGGCCAAGAGACGCGTATAGTAAGCAGATTCAAGTGGATGTCGGTTGCTGTTCTTATGAGGAGATGAAAAGGCTTGCTTAGGATAGAGTAGGGTGGAAGCTGCATCAAACCAGTCTCCGGACTGAAGACCATAACAACAACAACATAGAGAATACACCTTTTGTGATACGACGCTACGACTCATAACTTTATTGTCGTGCTCCCTCTCATTATTAAACAGGTCTCCAAAGAATTTGTTTATGAGCGAGGTGTATTTCAAAACCACCAACAGAATCCCTACAGACGCAGGTACGTCCAGCTGAATCATAACAGAACACTATTTAACGTTAGTTAATACCCATATATATTTCTTCCGTTTTTGTTGATGACAGTAACTTATTTTTATCAAATGAAACAAATGAAAGAAAAAAAAGAGAAAAGAAAACCTTGAGGAGCCACCAGCCTGATATCTGCATTGGAAATAAAAACAAATATTACACTACTCTGTTGATTCCCTGCTATCCACTGCAGAAAATAATAATAAAGCACATAAATGTGACAACACAGTTAATATAGAAATACATTTTCGCTCCGGTTTCATATTGTTCAGTCCAACTGCAAGGGAAGCGTAATACGTTAGTACTGCATGAGTAGCGTTGTACTATTATTTTGCAAATGCGTGTTGTATTGCAACACTTACAAATGTTGCAAAACTGGCATGATAGGTGTGTTTGACTCGTTCTTCGTTATGTTGACAACATACGTCAGTAATAATGTCCAGGGAATAATTCAGTTTTAGGTGGAATGTTGAATGTATGAAGTGGGCATGAATCCAGATTGTCGCATTCCTATTTTTGGTGGGGTAGGCTTTACATTGATGTGTGATGGCGTCAATGACCGTCACATGTTTCGGAGCTACGTGATTAATGAGGCGGACCATATGCCTGGTGATGTTCCAGACGGTGTGGAACCTGCGGCATTCGAAGTGGTGTTCTATCGTGTCCTCAGCATTTCAGACATCACAGTCGCCGAAAGGGACGGGCCTGATGGAGTGGAGTTTGGCGTCGGTGGGGGTCACCACCAGGTGTCCCGCACGTCCTGCGGGAGTACGGGAGAGGTGAGGGTCCTCCAGACCGAGGACCAGTCGAGGTGTGGCAGCCACGCCTCCCACTTGCTCCTGGCCGGCCGGTCCCAAAGCGTGTGCGTGAAGTCGCTGACGGCAGTACCCCTCACCCTGCAGCGCTCCACATAGCTGCTGGCACAGACAAATATATACAGACGGGAAACCTCCGAAAGGGCCCCGTCCCACGCTCAGGGGTGCGGGGTGGGGGGTGCTGAAGCAGTTCCATAAGATATCCCATGATGGCGCTGCGGTCAGAAGCAGCTCTATAAACTGGCCAGAGCAGGCGACAGGTGGCGGCTGTCCCCACCACCACCTCCCCTCAAACGCCATCAAGCCGAACACAGCTGTGGCCTCGTGGCAGGCGGCACGAGCTCTCCCCTCAGCCTCCCCTCCACGCTACCCTCTGACGTGCGAGAGGCACCTGCAGAAGTGCCTCTAGTGTGGTCTACCGGTACTAAGCCAGGGGACCGCCTGACACCTGCTAGCATATTACGAAACTAGGAAGGGAGGGTAGAACAGTAGATTAGGGGGATGGGGCTGCTTCTCTGTATATGTTACTCTATGCTGCTGTGCAGGTAGAAGTGGCGCACATGGCTCAGCTGGAACGGGATGTCAGCAATGAGGACTGGGTGGAGTGGGGGCTGTGTGTGCCGGTGGGTGCCTTCTGCGTCACCGCGGCCGTTCGCTCGAGGAAAAGCGCCACGCACTTCGCGTGGAAGTCCGTCAACCTGAGGCCGCCCTCCGTAGGACTGAGGGTGCAGGTCTTCATGGACACTTCGAACACCTCGCCTCTCCACATCGGCCAAAACACTGCGTGTTTAATCGAGCGTTCTAGCTGTGTGGGTACTGGCAGGACTTGTGTCACGTGCAATGCCTTGACCAGGACGGTGTCGTTAATGACGGCCACCCTTTCTCGCAGCGCCTGATTTCGTGCCTCGTGTATTTTTGCCGGGCCTCGTATTCTGTAAAATATGGTCTGCCAATTCAGTGCCTGCATTCGTTGGAAGTTCTCCGTCATCGTAATACCAAAGATCTCATGTTGCCGCTTGACACAGTACTAGTGTCTCTGGACCTGAAGCATGTGGGGTGTGAGTGGGAGGAGAGAAGTCTTGTTGGGGTTGGCGACTGATCCTGCCGCCCTATCGTACAGCTGGACGACAGTATACAGCCTATCGATGTCAGCAGGCCGCTGTACAGACACCCCCAGGTCATTGGCTTAGGCTCTACAGATGAGCTGACTTCCGCCCAGACATCCCCTGACACTCCATGCAGATGTATCTCAGCAGAGGGTCCAGAGCTATGGCAAACAGTGCCATAGAGAGAGGACACCACTGGCGCACCGAACGCCTGATTGGAATTGGCTCACTGAGGCACCCATTAATAGAGACACGTGATGTGGCGTTTTTCAAAACGTTCTTTGCCATTCTAGTGAATTTTGTTCCGAACCCCATACTGGTCATCATTCGTTGGAGGTAAACGCATTTTGGAATCGACCAGCAACATCGCGACCATCCTAATTTTCTCGCTCTGAAAATACCCGATGCAGTCGCTGAACGCGAGAACTGCATCGAATACGTTCCTGCTGCGTACAGCACATGACTGGTGTTCGCATAGGAACTGCGGCATGACATTCTTTAATGTGTGGACGGCACAGCGTGGCATGATTTTATAATCTGGGTTTAACAGCGTGGTTGGCCTGACACTATTGATACTGGGCGTCACTTTGCTGTTAGGGATGAGGGTGATGAAAACCTTGAAACACGTCCATATAGTGTATTCCATTTATTTCATCCCCAGTAAATAAATGTTGATGGGCTTCAGACATTTTTTGAGTGTAGTGAGATGCTCCATTCGCACTATGCGAGATACCAGATGTACAAGATACTTTTTGTCAAAATATGGAATGATTTTGTTGTGTTTCATAATTTTAAATGTCTATTTTTTTGTGTATGAGACCCCCATACGTGAGGGCATATGCTATGATACGTTCCCAATGACCCCGCTTGCGCAGAATAAATGGGACTTGTGTACAAAGCAGTTTAAACAAGCGTTATCCGCGTCTCGTTGCTCTTGTCTGTTGGTTCAAAGAGCATGGCAGCAGATGCCTATGGGGCTGGTCAAGTTCTGCCAACTCCCGGTCAAAGGCAAATCCTTAGAAAAGATACTTAGCGAAGGTTCCCATTCACTCCCCTTTTCCGGTGTGCACTTTAAGTTTGCCTACCTGAGTTGGGTAAACAGTTTTGTCCTTCCCAGCCTATCTTTCAGGAAAGGATCTGCTCAGGACGCGTGTGAGCGTGGACAGCTAACACAGCTATACTGATTAGTAATACAAGTTTTATTTACTACTACAGTAGTCTCGAGAACTCGGTCTAACGTGGACCGAAGGTTGACCGAGTTTGTGAAAATGCCAGGTTATCGGAAACGGTGTTAAAAAAAGAATAGGTAAGAATTTTTTGTTATAAAATACATTCTATTGTTACTTTGAAGTACAATACAAATGATGGTTACAGTAAAACAAAGTAAATTTAAGACAATATTTAATAATTATATTCGTTACTTACACTCACATGGACTTCACAAAATGCGCTTATGCAAAACAAAAGGCTGTAGGCAAACTGAGCGGCAGAGCGCGTGCGACCCCATCACATGTTTGTCATTGTTGTCTGCTTTAACCAATTTCATTATTTGTCCATCACGCGTAAGCGGATTGTAAACGACACCGTGAAAAAGTACACTCCCAGAGATTTGATCACGACTGTTTGTAATAGATAACGCATCTACATTCTGCATTAATGAAACACAGAGGATTCTTAAATGGAGTGTAGGTGGCACAGGAAAAGATGATGTATTAGCCAACACATAGCATAGCCTATAACTGCTATACTCTACGATTTCACTTGTATCCTGCATCATGCAAGCACGGAATAATTCCAGGGGGTGTACCGGGGGTGGCCAAGTTATCCGGACTGCCGGGTTACTGAGTGTCGAGTATTCGGGACCTTACTGTATATACACAGTTACTCAGTTTGAACAACAAGGCAACCGAGCTGCAAGCTGTTCCAAATATTTTTGAAAAATTGCAGGTGCGGATGCACTGCAAACGGTAGATGCAAATATTTCAACAAACCCAGATGAGTATTGACAACACAAATTTTCTGTGATTCTTCGTCGAGTGGCAGCTGAAGGTAGGCATTGCGGAAATCTATTTCTGAGAAATATTTTCCTGCTCCTAATCTGTCTATTAAATCTTTTGCTCTCGGCAAAGGATAAATGTATACAACTGTTTGTGGATTTACTGTGGCCTTGAAAGCAACACAAATGCGGAGGGTACCTGACGGCTTCGGCAAAATAACAAGCGGACTTGCCCACTGGCTAGCTTGTATTGATTCAATTGCTCCACTTTCTTGCAATGTGGGAAGTTCTTGTGCTACTTTTTCGTGTATAGCGAGAGGTACATCGCGAGCTTTGCAAAATTTTGGTGTGGCATTTTCCTTTAGAGTAACGTGCCCAGAAAAATCCTTAGCTTTTCCAAATCTTGCAGAAAATAAATATAGAAAGTCTTTCAGCAACCGGTCTACACTGTCTTTAGCATCAAAAGTGTTCACAACTAAAACATTGTTTGCACAGTAAAACCAAAAAGATCAAAAGAATCTAGACCAAAGATATTCTCTCCTTCGTAAGACTGAAGCACTTGAAATGTCACTGCGTGCATTTGCAAGTGGTATTCTGCAGGTAGTGAACACTGTCCTAGTACAAGAATTCGTTGCCATTTTACCATGTTAACCTTGTGCTAGCGTGAGGAAGTTGCGGCGATCCTAACTGTTCAAAAGTTTTGCGATTGAGGAATGTGACTGATGCACCTGTTTATAGCTGAAATTTTACTGAAATGTCATTCACACGCAAACTGACATACATTTTCTGGCCTGGCGAACAACTTGTGCTACTTCCGTGTCCGTGATGTTATGAGGGGCAGCCACGCGTTTTGAAAATACTGCATTTATTAAATAATTGTCTTATCGCTGTTTGGGCCGGGAAGAAAATTTCTGTGTCTTTTGCTGTAACAGACTGCTTGTATATGACTTTTCTTGCCTCATGCATAACATTTTGCTGACCGGGACGGGCAGTTATGCCTTTTGTGAATCGAAAAACATTTTGGGCAAGACTTCACTTCCTTAGTGCGCTTGGTTCTGTGTCTATCAACTCATTTACGCTTAGCGTTGACAGGTGGAAGAGTATGTCGTTCAACCTCGCGCTCGCCAGCGCGTAATGTCGCTATAGTACACAGTGTAACTGAATCAAAGTTTTCTGCTGTCGTGGTACCTGAATTGTACTGTTCCAAAATCTGTTCTACTTGATGGAAAGACGGATCTTTTAGAATCTGTTCTCTAAGTCTATCATCAAATATATTATAGACAATAGTGTCCTGTAACATCACATCCGAACACAAAGCTCCATACGAACACTTAAATTTGCATTTTCTAGTAAGATCTTAAAGATCTGTTATCCACAGCCGGTATGATTGGCGTTGACATTTCTTACATCGAAAAAACTGATACCTATAAGCTTCTACATTGATTTTCTGTTCATAATAAGATGTGAGGGCTCCTATAACTGAATCATAAGAAAGTTCAGAGGCTCTGCGGTGGGTGTGGTGTCGCACAAGTCTGAAGTGCGCGCCACGTACTTTCGCCGCGCGCTGCCATGCACACACGGCGCGGCGTTCTTACGATGTCGGCCACGAGCGGCCTCTGGTGCTACTCCGCTCGTGGCCACCACTGAACTGCATCGGCCACTTGGGAATCAGATAGGCACCAGTTAAGACTTGGGATTAAGACAGGCACTAGGAAAGTCTCTCATCAATAGGCAGGCCTCTATCTAGTTAACTATATACCAGCATTCCACTAGTCTGCTGCCCTCCAAGTTAAGTAACGTACTATTTCTACGAAATATATCTCTTATACTAATCTAGCTTAGTGTTTCTAGTTTCTGCTGTCCAACTGGCTGGTCACCTCCGTACCTGCACACGCGTGCATCCTACTTTCCTGTGTCGGTCTCTCTCTACTCGGCCACCGACACCCAGCGGAAACGAGACACAAACGTGGCGACGAGGATGGGATACAAAAGTGAGAAACAGTTTTTTGACAAGACGGAATTATGAGGGGCCTACACATGACAAGAAAAGTGGAGTTTGTCAGTACCTTGTATCCTGTGCACTGCGGCGTAGGCTTCAAACTGTTGCCACCATTCTGTCCATTCCTCTTGTGCTTCGTCATATTGGCGAAACGGTGGAATTACTGGAGGCTGTGGCTGCTGCAGTGGTACTTGCGTATTTTGTTGCACAGGTGCGGCCAGAAGTTGTTGCACGGTTGACAGCAAGGGGGCTATTTGTTGACTCTGAAGCTGAAACATCTGCATCAATTGCTGTGCATCGAGTGCAGGAAGCTACAGCGCAGTGGCAGGGATGCTTGTGTTAGTGGGGGTGGACAAATTTGCAAAAACAATAATAAGAAACATTGCAAAAATATAGACGTCCTGCAAGAAAAATGAAAAGATTATATACTGCAGTCTGTCCTGTAATATGTGATTCTTGAGTTTCTCCCGGCGTATTTGATAATCAAAATATCCACGGGTGTTATGCTGGTTTATAGTGTCAAACGGGCACAATATTTCGGCGATCATACATGTCGCCATCATCAGGTGAACTGACGGACTGAGCTCCTGGAAACGCGCCGGCACGGAGATCCGCACGCTACGGCGGCTCGAAGGGAACTGGATTCTAGCCCGGTAGCGGACGATTTAAATACCCTCGGCCCGCGGAGCGACCCCTCCGCGGTCCGCGCCCCGCGCCGCGGCCGCGCAGTGGAACCGATTGCGACGGCGTCTGAGATGACGTCGATGTGAGGGCTCTGTCCACCGTGGTCGTCACTACGTTACGTTTGCTTAAGAAGCGCCCTCTCCGACGCAGAGAATCTACCCCAGGAATTGGACACCTGAGAACAGTGCCGGTCGCGGTGGCCGAGGGGCTGAGGCGCTCCAGTCACGGTCTGCACGGCTACTACGGTCGGGGGTTCGAATCCCCCCTCGGGCATGGATATTTGTGCCGTCCTAGTTCGTAAGTAGTTCATAAGTAGTTTGTGAGTTTAGGGACTTATGACCCTGTAGTTAAGTCCCATAAGATATACAAACATTTGAACATTTTTTTTAGAACTGTACTCCGAAAAAATGGGTACTCAGAGTGGCAGATTCAGCGGCCTCTCCGCCAAAACACTACAGCACAACCTGTGGAAACGGATGAAAACACGAGTGAGGATGTAGGCACTGCGTTCATTCCATATACTGGCGCACTCTCCGGGAAGATCGCCCGCATTTTGAAGAAACACCAGGTTGGAACTGTCTTTTGTCCGCCGAATAAAATACGTGCACTGGCGGGGAGCGCCAAAGATGATGTCGGTTTGAGGAAGGCCGGCGTGTACCAGATTCCGTGTCAGTGTGGCAAGTTATATATTGGACAGACGATGTGTACCGTCGAGGATCGATGCGCTGAACACCAGAGGCACACACGACTGATGTATCCGAGCAAGTCGGCGGTCGCTGAACATACATTGTCGGAGAATCACGCGATGGAGTATGAACGCACTAGGATTCTGGTACAGACGTCGAGATACTGGGACTGCGTCGTTAGAGAGACCATTGAAATTCGAACAAGTGATGACCTCATAAACCGTGACTGTGGCTATAATCTTAGCAAAGCTTGGGAACCAGCGATTGGGTTAATTAAGAGTAAATCTAGCAAACGTAACGTAGGGACGACTATGGCGGACAGAGCCCTCACATCGACGTAATCTCAGACGCCGTCGCAATCGGTTCCCTGCGCGGCCGCGGCGCGGGGCGCGGACCACGGAGGGGTCGCTCCGCAGGCCGAGGGTATGTAAATCTCCCGCTACCGGGCTAGAACCCAGTTCTCTTCGAGCCGCCGTAGCGTGCGGATCTCCGTGCCGGCGCGTTTCCAGGAGCTCAGTCCGTCAGTTCACCTGATGATGGCGACATGTATGATCGCCGAAATATTGTGCCCGTTGGACACTATAGACCGGCAGTACAGCCGTGGATATTTTGATTGTCCTGTAATAATTTGAGAAGCAAAATAATGTCGCAGCATAGGGTCAGCGATTTCGGCATCCTCTGAAATTTAACTTCCCGTCGGCATGTGCTTAGTCCTCCTCGCTGTGTGCTTAGTCCTCATCACCATGTGTTTAGCCCTTCCCGGCCTATCTTTCAGGAAAGGATCTGCTCAGGACGCGTGTGATGCGGGGACAGCCAAAATAGCTATACTGATTAGTAATACAACTTTAATTTACTAATATATACACAGTTACTCAACTTAGTCTTTTTGTCTGTCCTCGCTGCGGCGTCTTCTTGATCGACACTAGATGCGCTGTAACATAGCCCGCAGCCGAGTTCAGATGTGTCCTTCCAGATGCACGTCGTCCTAGATAAAGCTGCTTGTAGAGGGCGCGCTTCTCCGTTGCCCCCTCCAGGAGGCGCGCTCCTGTCTGTGATTGGCTGCCGGTCGTCCGCTGCCTTCTCACGATCGTATTTGTGCGTCTGGCGTGTGACTATGCAACAACATAGACCCTTAGGAGAGGTTCCCCCTCCACTTTAGGTAGCTGGAGAGTAGCGGCCAGGGCTCGCTGGCCGGCCTTTGGCACGGTATGTTTGCTTTTAGTGTTGGCTATGTGATGAGAACGTGGCTCAACTTTGTTCGGGTTCGATTGTAAGTTGAAAATGCTCATTCGCGTCTCCACTTCTCGCTATAACATCACCGTAATGCGTAGTGGTGAGATTTTATTTAATTTTGTTCCGGATTACTAATTTCATGATGATTTTTGCCGAAGTTTGATTTCGCGACCTCACTGGTGTTCGTTAACAGAATCCTTGCACTCCCTGACTGTAGAGTCCTTCCTTCCTTCGTTTAAACATGTTTAAATGTTTCTCGTGTTCATTTGATCGGTAAATCTGATGTTTTTCGGGAACTTTTCGATAATTCCGGTGTCTGCCCTTTCTCCATGGAACACGTGGACGCCATGAGATAAAGTCCTCAGGTTACTCCATCACCCTATGCGCACGAGTTGTTAACTATAACCTTGTTTATATGTTGTGATTTAAAATGTGTAACGTGGCAATTTTCCCCGAATTTTAATACTTTTAAACTTGTAACTTTCGTACTCGCTACCCCAAATATATGGCAAATAGCGTGTTCTATACCGTAGTCATTCCTATTAGTTAGCTCTTCTTCCTATGAGTAGAAAGAATGGTTGTACGACATCATTTCTCGCGATTTCATTACTCACGAAATTAAAATTTCGCGTTCTTAGCCCGTATCAAGTCCTACCTTTTTGCAACCTCGCTTATTAGCTAGATATCACTCCCCTGGGTAGAACGAATGGTTGCACTACCTATCTCGCAGTCTTACTTGTGGTAAAAGTTTTTTTTAATTTTCGGGATTCTAAGATCCGACCCTGTAGAGTGCTGTTTTGACCTGAAACCTTTACCATTCAATAGTTCTCTTCCTTATATGCAAAACGAACACCAGAACGCCCGTTTATAAGTATTATTTAGCGAATTTTCCTATTTAATCGATATCTTGAATTTCTCTGGAAACTTCGCGAACGTATCGAGCCCCACGTGGTCTTCTATCACGCGCGTTTGTTTCCGCTGGTAGCTACCCTGTGCCTATTTTATTAGTGTGCGAGTGAACCTGCTGTTTCGTACAGCGTCCTGCTGCTGTCTTTTTGTGTTCGGTGCTGCTGAGTACCTGCATGGCTTGGCGAATGTGTCTGTGTGAGAATGTGTATATTCATCCCTTCTCCCCTCTGAAAACAATCATTATTAATTAAGCTAGTACTACTTTTGCAGGTGGGCAGTATTAGAGCCATATAATCTTATGTAAATGTGGATTCTTTGTAAGGTGTGGGTTTATTACATTTAAATCGGTCTCTCCTCCTCTGTTGTTTATACCTTGGACAATAAATCAGTTTGTTAAACGTTAACCCTTTGTCCTAATTTAAATTCTCCCACACTATATATTTTATAAATGTTGTGTAGTTAGATCAAATATCTTGTCTGTTGCTCCCTTCTGGAGGAGAGAATACTAACCTGCGGCCGCTCGGGAGTAGCCGAACGGTCTGGAGCGCCACGTTACGGATCGCGCGGCCTTCTGCGTCGGGAGTTCTAATCCTCCCTCTGGAATGGATGTGTGTGTTGTCCTTAGGTTAGTTTAAGTAGTTTGTAAGTCTAGAGACTTATTACCAAAGTAGTTTGGTCCCATAAAAATTACAAAAATTTGGACATTTTTGAACTATCCCGCGTTTCCGTTGCTACCATTTAATTTGTTATTTAAGACCCATAGAGGGGGATCGTAAGTTAATTTAGTGCAGTTCGATGAAGAATTGTGGGTCCCTGGCCACTCGGGGATCAGTGGCAACGAACATGCCGACATATTAGCCAGGATGGGGGCAGAGACTCCATTTATTGGACCGGAACCTGACCTGACAATCACCAAGGCAATGATCAAATTGGAGCTACGTAACTGGCTCAGAAGACAGCACGTAGAATATTGAACCAAAGTCTATCAACAAAAACATGGCAAGGTAATGATGCCAAAGCCATGTTTTAAAAGAAGATCTGCAATCCTGGGCCTGAACAGGAGAAAGATTAGACTCATGGTTGGATTGCTGACAGGCCATGCGAATTTCAAAAAACACCTACATACAATAGGAATAACAGAAGAGGACCATAAATATAGGATCTGTGATGACGGTGATGAAACTGCATCACATCTAATCATCGAATGCATTGCATTGGAGATTAAAATGCACAGAACATTTGGGACAACCAGACCCGAAGAAATTGTGTATAATAAAGAACTGGTAAAGGGTCTCCTTGCACTGTTCAAGGGCATTGGTTGGCTTTACTAGGTATACAGGGAGCGATGCCGCACAATAAACTTAGTTTCGGTGCGGGCAGTGGCGGGTTGGACCAAGACTGTTTTGGCTTCCCTGAGAAAATCAATCAATCAATCAAATCCATGAAGAAAAATGGTGAAGGCACGCTTCTGTCACTTGACAATCTGACCCAGAATTTTGCTTAGAGAACTGCACGCTTCTATCGCCATCTTCGAATTCCACTGGCATCGGAACACTGTTGCGGATTTCTTTCGCGATCGCCACGAGAGTATCACTCAAAAGATGGAAAAAGTTTTGTAAATTTCTGCGGGAATCCCGTCTAGACCCGAGCACTTCCCGCGGGGACTGCGTTTGACAGCATCTGAAACGTCGTCTAGCCGTATACGATTCGGTAATTTGGGCTCTGTCAGTGCGCGTTAAAACATGTGGGACATTTTGTAAAAGAGTGGCCAGTGCCCCGCGGTCTACGTCCACGTCCGCGAATAGGTCGGCAAAGAGCGCGCGCGATCTCGGCCGCGTCCGCGCTCCTGGAGCCGTCCCACTGTGTGAGGCGCCGCTGCCTGCTCAGGTGGTGGACGGACAGCGGCAAAGCAGCTGGCTGCGCGCCACCGCCCCCTCACCTTTGCAGCGCAATTCGTTCAGGAGTTTTGCCTCGAATTGTTTGAGGGTCAGCAGCAGTTGGGCGTAGGTCGTAATGCGACGCGCGAGGTCGGTCAAACAATCCTGGAAGAACTGGGCCGTCGCCCGACGCCAACATGCGGACTCGCAGCTAAAATTAATTAAAAACTTCCTGATGGAGGGCTTGGCAGTTCTGACCCACCAATCGATACTACTACTTTTATCTCGCCTGCTCCGGACTAGCCTTTCCCACATAACAGTAAAACTTTCTCTAAAATGATTGACAGTTAAAATACCACAGTTCAGTTTCTAGTTATTTCTACGAGGTAAAAGAGGACCACAAGGTAAAACTAGTTTGCACAGATAACTGCAGTGGTCTGAAAAAATAACCGGCTTCACTTCAGTAATGGTAATAAAATTTTCTAAACAAGAAAACACGTAAATTCTGTCGAGGCGGCTGTGCCCTGTGGGATAAAAATATGTGAACTCGGTCATGTTTGTTTATTTATTTATTTATTTGTTCGTGTCAAAAGCGTTGCATACAAAAGGTCAAGGACAAGAGTACAACTATAATACAAAACAAAAGAGATTTTATATAAACAAATTACAAAAACACTAAATATAATCAGACCAAAAATTAGCAAGCTCGACAGCATTCTCCTTGTTCTGCCATAGGTCCTCCAGCGTGCAGGTTACTGGGCACTGAGGACAGCTGTAGAGGTGCTTGCTGGTTTGTTCGGATCCACATTCGCAGAGAGTTGAGTCATCCCCGAGGTAGTTCCATCTGACCATATTGTCCTTTGTTCTACCCACCCTACTTCTTAGTCAGTTGAGGGACTTCCACATTTTCCACGACCTGGGGGAGGGCCTCCAGAGGTGGAATCCATGTTGCGATATCAGCATTTCTGGTTGCCCACACGTTTTGTCGTGCCGTTGAAGATGATGTACTACTGTTGACAGCAGTTTTCATAAAACTCTTCCTGGATTTCAGCCTTCTTGGGGCAGTTTGGTGTCCATGTAGCGGGTGAGCAGCGTTTTGTTCTACTTTGCTTCTCTCTATATTTGCGGAAACTTCCCGTCTTATATCTGGTGGGGCTATCCCCGCGAGGTTGTGAGGGTTCAACATCCACAACGTGTCTTGGAGCCGAAAACTGCTGACTACAGTCTGCAGCTCCTCATACTTCTTAGGGTTCGGTTCCTGGTCCCTGACGTCTAGTACCGCGTTAAAATCGCCACCAACAACAAGTTTGTCACGGTTGCGATATAAAAGTTGACAGAGGTCACCGTGATAAAACCTCCTTGTGGCGGGCCTATTGCCAGAAGTAGCGTAAATGTTAATGAAAACGATGGCGTTGAAGGTACAGCCAAACGCGCGTCCATTAAGTAAAATCTCAACATTAGTAAAATTGAAGCCAGGGCGAACTACCAGTTTGCTCTTCCGATATGTCACATTATAATCGTTAAAATTGTTCATAAAACTAAGAGCGTCACTCGTTACTTCCTGCAATAATGCGAAATAACAGTTATTTTCTCTTAAAAACGTTTGCAACGCGGTAGCCTTGACCGGTCTACGCATTTTGTTAACATTTACGGTTAAAATGTTGCACTGATTAGGCGCAAGTACCATACACAAAGACAACACACATCACAGACGAGCACAAAACATAAAATGTAGCTATATAAAAGTGGAAAGAGCTGCTGAACATTTACTACGACCACATCAAGGCCGGTTTTAAGCTCCGTCACATTCATCCACCTCCCCCGCCCAGTCAGACGGCGCAGTAAGCTGTGGGTATTCAAACTTTGGCTCCACTTCCATCTCGGATACGGGCTTTGCCATAGATGTTGCCGCAGCCTCGGTAGTTTTGAATGGCGGGCGGTTACGACGTTCGTGGGAATTTCAGACTTCCGCTTCACCGGCGACTGCGAGGCTGCACAGTCCGGGTGGCGTCCATTTGGGATTCACTATTTGTCTCTACGTCTTGTCTATCGAGCACCGCCTTGAGATGCCTAACATTACCTCCCGTTTGCTTTCCGCGAGACTTTGGTGACTTTCTTGTTGACCGCGGCTAGACTCCGACCGCTGCCGAAGGTCTACGTCGGACGGCTTCGAGTCCCGTTTCTGACGCCTGTTCCTTCCCCGAGATCTGCGAGACGCGCGCTCTCTTTGTCAACAGAAGATAGACTGAAGTCTTTTCTAAGAAACCGATGCGACTCCAACATACTAGAAACACTGGCGCTACGGAGACGTTCGAGTGTTATTTCGTCCGGTTTCACTGCCACGTTGCTGTTTTGGTTCCTCACGGGGAGCTACATTGTCAGGGGTTATGTCAAGGTCGGGAGCTACGTCACTCACATTCGGGAACGCAATGACTGGGACTGCCACCGGAACGGGTACCTGTTCAACCTGTGTCGGCAAGGTGGCAGCGGGTTCTGATCTCGCGTCATGCAACTGTTTGGGAGCAGTATCAGACTGAGATAGCGAAACGTCCACATGTACAGTTTCAGTAGCATTGTTCTACTACAGCACTAGTGTCTACGGGTGTTGTGTCATTTGCACCATTATCTGCAGCGGTTTCGTCAATAACGCGGCACCGCGTGGTGGGAAGGGGCGGGCGGAGGGGGAGCCCAACGCTACGGACGCGTACATCTCTATGTCCTGACTGCCGTCTTTCGGCAGCTGTGCAGGGCGTTTACGTTTTGGACAAGCAGTTCTAAGATCTCCGGTGCCACTACAAAAGGAACACGTTTGTGACTGTCCGTTATATGTCACAAAAGCCCGGTGGCCATTGACAAAAACAGAGGGCGGAATATGTTTACGTACGATCATTTTGACACTCCGAATACCGTTTTCCACCTGATATATGTAAGCAGATGACCATTTTACTTTCATAACTGAAAGAACGGTACCGTAAGGGCTCAGATGTCTTTCGATCATGTCATTACAAATTTCAAGCGGTAGGTTAAACACTTGTATCTTACGAACGTCAAATCCCGCTTTTGACAAGTTTACTTTACTGAAAGTCCCGCCCAAGAGCTTAAAAGTAAGTTCACCGTTATTAAACGTTTTTAAATTGTACTAAAGTGATACACTTGTCCATAGATTTCAATGTAAGGAACAAAAAGTTAAAAAACGTGTCGAGTTGAAGTCAGAGTACTTTTTTTTTTATTTTTTTTTTTTTTTAACCGTCATCATCCTGGCCTGATTTCGAGCCCAGTGGTATCCAAAACACAATATAAACTGTTATGATTAGAATTAAAAGGCTTTCCAACTGTCACAATAGAACACTGAAATAGTTCTCATAACGATGAAATGATCAGCTGAAAAGCACTTCCTGAGACACGATGCACACTTCCAAGTGAAAACAAAACAGCACACGAATTAAAAAGAAAATAGAAATGAAACTGTGAAATTAAGTTGTCCTTCCAAAATCAATGAGACACAGTAACAAAAACTTCTATGTACGATATAATAGTAAGTTACATTTTTAGCTGTTGCTGTAAGTGCACACAAGTAACTAAGCTGCTCTATACGCTGTCAGTTCATAGTATCTTTCAAATGTTCAAATGTTTGTATAGCTTATGGGACTTAACTACGGGGTCATCAGTCCCTAAACTTAAAAATTACTTATGAACTAGCTAACACTAAGGATGGCACAAATATCCATGCCCGAGGGGGGATTCGAACCCCCGACCGTAATGGCCGTGCAGACCGTGACTGGAGCGCCTCAGTCCCCTCGGCCACCGCGGCCGGCCGTAGTATCTTTGTTGTATGCATACTCAACCGCAACCTGTAGAAAGTTGGCATACATATTAGTGAAACCAGCTCGATCCTTTTCCTTGCATAGTTCCTCCCATAGATAAGCCAAAAAGTCCAAGTGCCCGGTCGTCATAATGGAAAATATCCAGTGAACTGTGTGTCCTAAAAACCAGAGTGTAGCGTTCTTCTTTGTCTGTGGATATGGGTTGCGTTGGCTTAGAGTAGCGTTCTCCACCGCCATACTTTCGATGGGGTGGCGGTTGACGAAGCGAACCATGACCCTGGCGGTATTCCACACGTCGACGAACTTGGGACACACGCAACGGTGAGCTATCGTGTCCTCCGTAGTTCATATCTCACACTCGCCAGTGCGGTGATGCCGGACGGTGTGCAGTTTGGAGTTAGTGGCGACGGTGCGATTGACCACCTTGTACCACGTGGCACGCACCGCGGCAGAGAGGACGAGGGCGGAGACATTCCTCCACCCCTCAGGGGCTCAGCATTAATTTGCTGGGTACGGGCTTGGCGAACCCAGGGTCCTGAGCTGTGGGCTGTGTCGCGCCAACAGTCCGCTACACCGTAAGCTCTGTGCGTGCTTCAACGACCATCGTTCGGCGCGACGATGGAACGTTGTACGTTTCAGAGCCCGGGGATCTTGGCTTAATCGCCCGGGTCGCGAGGACGGTACAAACCTCTATAAAAAAAAACCTCAGTCTCAAGGTGTGCTACGTGCCGAAGAGATGCATGGCTGTTGAGGTAGAACAGTCATTAGCGAGCAACCTCTGAGGAACCTGCCGCACCTCAGTTGTATAAGGCTTACCCAGGCAAGCGGGGCTCTGCCTGGGTGGACTCTTATTTCCCTAGCTGCTCGTGGGACCACGATGAAAAGAACCCAAAGTAACGCTGGTGGGCGTTTAACCACCGTCTCTAAGAGAGGAAAGGTTGAGTACAATGCTGAGAAATATGACCCTCAGTCGTTCCCTGCCTTGGCAACGCCATGGGAGGAACGTAGGACAAGAAATCGATGTGAGGACTATGCCCCCAGATACTTAGTATGTTCCCGGACTGATGGTGAGTCGTTCACTAACACAAAGCCCTGTTTTTTGTTGAACACGTTGAGGATAAATTCGGCGAGGTGGAAGGCATGTCAAAGATGCGATCCGGCTCTGTCCTTATTACGACGTCATCCCCAGCACAGTCACGAGCACTGCTTGCCTGTGACAAGCTGGGTGAAGTTCCTGTGACGATCACTCCTCATAAGAGCCCAACATGGTACAGGGTATTATCTTCCATAAAGATCTTCTGTTGCAGACCGATGACGAGCTACGTAAGAACTTGGAGCGGAGAGGAGTTCATTTTATACGGCGAATGCATAGGGGTCCGAAGGACAACAGGGTCGCAACCGGCGCATTCATCTTGGCCTTCGAGGGTGACACGTTGCCTGAGAAGGTCAAGGTGATGATTTACCGGATTGACGTGAAGCCCTACGTTCCTCCCCCTATGCGCTGTTTTAAGTGCTGGAGATTTGGGCACATGTCCTCAAGGTGCACTGCCAACTCCACCTGTCGAGAGTGTGGACGTGCGGAACACCCTAACGTCCCTTGTGCACCTCCTCCACTTTGTGTGAACTGTGGACAACACCACTCCCCTTGCTCGCCCACCTGCTCTGTTCTGCATAGAGAGAGGAAGATAATGGAATATAAAACCATGGATAGGCTGTCTTACTCGGAGGCAAAGAGGAAATACGAAAAACTGCATCCCATCAGTATGAAGACATCCTTTGCTGCAGCCGCATCTTCATCTATAGAAGTACCACGTGTACAGTCGGTCCTAGTGGGCTCCCAGGCCCAACCATCCACCTCTGCCCCCCTAACTACTGGGGGCACCTCAAATTCCACCGCCCCCAAAGACCCTGCTTTGGGAGCGGTAACCACCACACCAAAGGGGACATTGGTCCCCACCCCAGAGCCAGAGCCACAACAGCCTGCTCTGGCTCCTCGCGCTAGGAAGGGGTCGCTCGGATCCCTTCCCTCTAAGGTTTCTCCCGCTGAATCAGCGGATGCCAGTGGATGGCAGAAAGTACTGCCAGCTGGTCGTAGGGCTGCACGCCGCTCCTCAGTCCTGGGGACTGAGCTGGCAGCGCCCTCCCAGCATGAGAAACCTAAAGAGAAGCGCGAAACCAAGAAGAAGAAGGTCAAGAAACCGCCCAAGGAGAAGGATACCCCGGTGGCAACCTTGCCACCACCCCCCCTTCACCTCTTCTTCTGAGGACGAGATAGAGATCCTCGCGTCTCCCAAAGACTTGGCAATTGCCGAGTCTGCGGAAGTCATGGACGTTGAGGCTCTGCCTCAGAAATCGGCGACGGCAGAAGATACTGCGACCCCTACCGCGCCGCCAAATTCAGCATGCCCCAGCGACCAGGAGGCTCTCTGATCCTCCAGTGGAACTGTGGCGGATTTTTCCGCCATCTGCCAGAGTTACAGCACTTGTTGTGCCGCTTCCCAGCGTTTTGTGTAGCCCTGCAGGAAACCTGGTTTCCTGCTAATAGGACCCCTGCCCTTCGTGGGTATCAGGGCTATTACAAAAATCGTCTCGTATATGACAGGGTCTCTGGAGGTGTCTGTATCTACGTCCTTGCCATTGTCCCCAGTGCCGCTGTGCCTCTGCACACGACTCTTGAGGCGGTGGCTGTTCGAATCCGGGCTATGCAGGAACTGGCGATCTGTTCACTTTACCTTCCTCCAGATGAGATGATTTCATTTACTGACCTTGCTACCCTGGTGGCACAACTTCCCCCACCATTTCTGATTCTGGGGGACTTCAATGCTCACCATCCCTTGTGGGGTGGAGCGCAGACAACAGCCCGCGGTAGGGACATAGAAACACTCTTATCGCAGCAAGACGTCTGCCTGTTAAGCACTGGTGCACCCACGCATGTTTGCGTGGCACGAGGCACCTACTCAGCTATAGATCTCTCCTTTTGTACCCTGAGCCTGCTCCCGCATTTGCAGTGGAGGGTCCATGATGACCTTTGCAACAGCGACTGTTTTCCCATCCTCGTGTCGCTCCTGGATTTTCAACCTCCGGGCTGCCCATCTCGATGGTCTCTCCGTCGAGCTGATTGGCAACGCTACACCTCAGTTGCAACGGTTCCTGTTCCACTGCCAGCTGACGAGGACATGGCGATTCACCAGGTAACCAGCACGATAGTTTCAGCCGCTGAGTCAACCATTCCCACCACTTCTGGCTCCCCACGGCGTAAGTCTGTGCCCTGGTGGACGCCGGAAATCTCTGAGGCCATTCGGGATCGTCGTCGAGCGCTCCAGCGGCATCGTCGACACCCCACCTTAGAAAACCTAATAGATTTTAAACGGCTCCGGGCCCGGGCTCGACAGCTCATCAGGCAGAGTAAACGGGACTGTTGGGAGACGTATGTCGCCAGCATCGGCTGTCGCGCCTCAGCATCTCGGGTGTGGTCGCAGGTTCGGCCCCTATTTGGGTACCGTCCACCGGCGGCGATTCCCAGCCTACGCATCCAGGGTACCCTATGCACCGACCCGACTTCCATCGCAGAACACATGGCCGAGCATTATGCTCGCACCTCTGCAACATGCAAATACAGTGCGGACTTCCGTGCACTGAAGGAACGTGTTGAACAGAGACGGCTGTCCTTTCACACACGTCGCGCCGAAGTGTACAACTCCACTTTCAGTGAATGGGAATTCGAAACTGCCCTTGCTGCATGCCCCGATACCTCTCCAGGACCGGACAGAATCCACAGCCAGTTCATCCGGCACCTTTCCGTGGAGTTTCAACACCAGCTTCTCGCCCTATTTAACCGTTTATGGGTGGAGGGGGCTTTCCCGTCACAATGGCGGGAAAGCATCATTATTCCGGTGATCAAACCTGGTGCTGAGCCACAGGTGGGTGATAGTTACCGCCCAATCAGCCTCACCAACGTTCTGTGCAAACTATTCGAACGTATGGTGAGCCGGCGGCTTATGTGGATACTTGAACATAGTGGTCTGTTGTCCTCGCAACAGGGCGGTTTCCGCCACGGCCGCTCCACTGTTGACAACCTAGTGGCTCTGGAGTCCGCCATTCGTACGGCATTTAGCAGGCGTGAGCATCTTGTTGCCGTCTTTTTCGACCTCAGAAAGGCGTACGACACCACTTGGCGCTACCACATTCTGGCTACACTGCACGCTTGGGGCTTGAGAGGCCCACTCCCACTTTTTATTCAAAACTTACTTTCTTTCTTTCCGATCTTTTCGGGTACGGGTTGGTACTTCCCTCAGCTCCTCTCGCGTCCAGGAGAACGGTGTCCCACAGGGCTCTGTACTTAGTGTACCCCTATTTTTAATTGCCATCAATGGACTTGCTGAGGCAGTGGGGTCATCGGTTTCTTCCTCTTTGTTCGCTGATGACTTCTGCCTATATTTCAGCTCAGCTAGCATTGGGGTAGCTGAAAGGCGTCTACAGGGAGCCATTCGAAAGGTGCAGTCGTGGGCCTCAACCCATGGGTTTCAGTTTTCTCCAGCGAAAACTCGGGTTGTGCACTTCTGCCGCCGTCGAGCTGTCTATTTGGACCCAGAGCTATATTTATATGATGAACTTCTTCGTGTCGAAGATACTCACCGATTTCTTGGCATGCTCTTCGACAACCGGCTCACTTGGGTGCCTCATCTTCGCCAGCTCAAGCAGAAGTGCGTGAGGTACCTCAATATCCTCCGCTGCCTCAGCCACACTAGTTGGGGAGCCGCCCGTACGAGTCTTTTGCAGCTCTACAGGGCGCTGATTCAGTCGCGATTGGATTAGGGGAGCTTTGCATATGGTTCGGCAGCCCCATCTGCATTGCAGGTCTTGGACCCAGTACTCCACAGTGGCGTCCGTTTAGCGACAGGGGCCTTTCGGACAAGCCCAGTGGCAAGCTTACTTGCTGAAGCTGGAGTCCTTCCCCTGCGATTTCGGCGGCGGCAGCTGTTGGCCTCCTATGCTGCCCATGTTCATGCGATACCGCACCATCCGAATCGCAGGCTTCTTTTTCCAACTGCTGCACTTCCATCTCCACAACAACGACCGCGGTCGGGTCTTCCGATCGCGGTCCGTGTTCGTTCCGTCCTGTCGTCTCTTGAGTCCCTTCCTATGCCTCCTGCTTTTCATTGGCCTTACCGCATTGCTCCTTGGTCACTTTCACGTCCACAGTTTCGGCTGGACTTGGCGCATGTCTCGAAAGCATCTGCAGCGCCACTGAGTCTCCGTCGCCAGTTTCAGGCAGTTTTAGAGTCGTTCTGTGGCGCCGAAGTCGTGTACACGGATGGTTCTGTGGTCGACGGCCGTACTGGCTATGCATACGCCCATGGTGAGCATATCGAGCAGCATACACTGCCCTGTGGAAGTAGCGTGTTCACTGCGGAACTGGTTGCCATCCATCGGGCACTTGAACACCTCAGAGGGTGCCCTGGGGAGTCTCTCGTCATCTGTTCCGACTCCCTTAGTGGCTTGCAAGCCCTCGCCCAATATTTCCCGAAACACCCTTTAGTGCAATCCATACAGGATTCTGTTTCCAGGCTTGTTCGGTCTGGTCGCTCGGTGGTCTTTGTTTGGACCCCAGGCCACGTCGGCATTCCTGGAAATGAACGTGTGGATCAGCTGGCTGAGCAGGCTACTTCCTCCGGTCCATTGGCTATTGGTCTTCCGGAGAGCGATCTCCGACTGGAGTTCCGTCGGAGGATCCTTGGCCTGTGGGGTTCCGAGTGGGTTGACTCCGCTCAACCCAACAAGCTTCGAGCAGTGAAGCTCTCTACAGTTGCATGGAAGTCCTCACTGTGGTCGTCTCGTAGGGAATCGGTTGTTCTCTGTCGCCTACGAATCGGCCACACATGGCTGACGCATGGCCACCTTCTTCGGCGGGAGGACGCACCACAGTGTGACTGTGGCGCCCCCTTGACAGTGGTCCACATTCTGGTGGACTGTCCACTTTTAGTTGCCTTTCGCCAATCTTTTAATCTACCAGATGCGCTTTCTTTTATGTTAGGAGACGATGCTGCTATGGTCGAACGTGTTTTAGATTTTATTCGCTCTGCTGGTTTTTATCATGTGATTTAATAGTGGGTCCCTAACCCTGATATTTCAGGCACCTGCCATTTCACCGGTTTTAATCTGTTTTAACTTTCATTCTGTCAGTCCCATGGATGACTGGCATTTTAGTGTGTGCAGAATGGCTGGCTCATCTTCTATTATCTCTGTGATCGGCCAGCCACAATCTTCTGCTGTTCTCTTTTAGTGTTATTGTCTCTTTGGTCCTTTGCTTTACTGCTTTTCTCTTAGCTAGGAACAGGGGACTGATGACCTAGCTGTTTAGTCCCCTTAAAACAACCAACAACAACAACAACAACAACAACAATATTCCTCCAGACGCGCCTCCCACTTGTTCCTGCCGGGACTCCCTGTAAGTTCTTTCACTAACTTGCGGACGTCGTTTGCTCGCATGGTTGGTCGCGAGATGTAGCTACTATGAAGAAAGAAGAAGCGGACGTACCGTCAGAAGGGGTGAAGTCTGTCAGGTGAAGGGAAGTCGACCGGCAATACAGCATTGTAATTTACACTACTTCCGCCTGGCGTTACATCCGGGAACTTCACGATACAAATACTTGTTGGAAGCCAATGAGTTACAGAGTAGTGTTTACCTGTAGAATTTTCTCTCTAAGTATCCGTTCAGTGGGATTGTGGGATATAAAAAAAACATTTTGGTGACCTCTGAATGAAGCAAGACTAAACCTGTCACAACACGACCTTATAGTCATATAATTCTGCTGTATTCGGGCTGTTAGTCGCTAAGTGAACTCATTGTCATTTGATTTATGTATTTGCAAAAGCAGAAGTTTGTTGTATGGACGAGTAGTGATCTAAAAATTGAATTGTCGTATTTTGTAGGGTGAAGTCGATCATGCCTCGAACATACGGGAAGAATGTGGGGAGAGAGAAAAAAGGAACTACAATCCGGTATATCTGGAAAGTGCTGTTCAGAAAGCGAAGAAAGGGACGTTGAGTCTTCGTAAAGCATCTGAGTGTTACGGTGTGCCCTATACAACGTTAAATGAGTGGGTGAAGGGCTAACGTTGATATAAATAGGGTCGGCAGCCTGTTCTTAGTTCAGTGAATGTTTAGTTCATGGATTGATCAAGTGTATTTCCAGATGTTCCTGAAGTACAAAAGACTCCCTTTACACAAATTTTAGCCTAAGGGCATTGGTCGTGGACGGTACAGTTTCCCAGATTTTGACATTTAAAACATTGAGTGAAAATTCTTTATGATGCAAGATAGTTTTATATACAGTGATTACATTTTTTAGGAAAATACAATGTTCTAATCATAAAATAGTCTATTTGTTAATTTTAATAGATGTTTGGTCCCTGAGAAAGATCCTCTACTATTTTGAAACTTTTTATAAACATAGCGTACCATACCTTCGGAGATATTTCAATGTAAAAGACGATCGGTTTCACCCCATTGCCTGGGTGAAGCCGTTACAGGTCTTCAAAAAATGAGTGATCGGCTTCACCCCAGCCAGTGGGGTGAAGCTGATCAAACTTTAAATTGAAAGAATTTCAAAAGCACAATAGGCTATTTCTGTATTTAACATTAGATATAATGTCGAAAGCGTAATATTTTTGAAACGAATTCTTCCAGAGGTTCCCTCGAAAACAACAGAAAAACTGAATTTTGTGATCGACTTCACCCCTTCTGACGGTACCGGAGAGGAGGAGGGATGCCGGCGAGTGACGCGGGGGTGGCGAGCGAGGGCGGCCGGTACCTGGCGAAGAGCGAGGCGGTGGGGCCGGCGGGCCACTGCGCGGCTCCCCTTCATGAGGAGCGCGGAGCACTTGCAGTGGAAGTCGGCCAGCCCGAGGCCGCCCTCCGCCGGGGGCAGTGTGCAGGTGGCCAGGGAGGCCTGGAAGAACTCGCCTCTCCATAGCATCAAATACACGGCACGTTGGATGGCGCGTTCCAGTTCCGTCGGTACCGGCAGGATCTGCACCACGTACCACGCCCTGGCGAGGATGTTGGAACTGACCGCTGCCACCCTGTACGGAAGTGCCAGATTTCTCGCCGCGTGGATTTTACTGACGGCATGAACCTTGTACAGCGTTTTGCGCCATTTGAGGGCGCCCATCCGCTGGGGAGAGGCCGTCATGATAACCGTGAGCACCTTGTGTTGCAAGCAGATGGAATACCAGTGCCGATGTTCGTTCTGGAAACGACGCGTCAGTGGCTGGAGGAACGTCTTTGTTGGACTTACTACCGTATCCGGTGGCCCTTTCGTAGTGTTTAGGACTGTTCGTAGCCTGCCGATATCATCTGAGCGCTCAATGAATAACTTGAGGTCGTCGGCGTAAGTTCGGCAGACCAAGCGACTATTTCCGATGCCGATACCACCGCATTCCTCCGAGATGTAGCGGAAAAGCGGGTCGAGGGCGATGGCGTATAGGCCCATGGACACAGGGCAGCCCTGGCGCACCGATCGGCTGATGGAGATTCGTTCTGTCCGTGACCCATTTACGTTGACGCTCGATGTGGCCGTGCGAAGCATATTGCAAACCATGGTGCAGAACTTGGTCCCAAAGTCCAATCTAGTCCTGACCTTCATCAGGTACGTGTGGCTGATTCTATCGAATTTAACCTTTAAGAAATCATTCACGCAGGAGGACTGCACAAATGTACCATCATTTGATCAACGTACTAAATCCGAAATGGGGGATATAGCAATAGGTAGAGAAGCAGCTGAGAGAGCTAAATACGAAAAAAACTGCTGGTCCGGATGGAATACCAGTTCGGTTTTACAAAGACTATTCAGCGGCATTGGCCCCCTACTTAGCTTGCATTTATCGCGAATCTTTAATTCAGCGCAAAGTTCCTAGTGATTGGAAAAAGCGCAGATGACTCCCGTCTATAAGAAAGGAAAGAGAACTGACCCGCACAATTACAGGTCAATATCGTTGACATCAGTTTCATGTAGAATTTTAGAGCATATTCTCAGTTCGAATATAGTAAATTTCCTTGAAACGGAAAAGCTTCTTTCCATGAATCAGCACGGGTTTAGGAAACATCGTTCGTGTGAAACTCAGCTTGCCCTTTTCTCACATGACATCTTGCGAGCCATGGACGAAGGGCAACAGGCGGATTGTGTTTTTCTCGACTTCAAAAAGGCGTTCGACGCGGTGCCACACTGCAGACTGCTAACGAAGATACGAGCTTATGGAATAGGTTCACAGATTTGTGATGGCTGGAAGACTTCCTAAGTAATAGAACGCAGTACGTTGTTCTCGACGGCGAGTGTTCATCAGAGACGAGTGTATCGTCAGGCGTGACCCAGGGGAGTGTGATAGGACCGCTATTATTTTCTATCTATATAAATGATCTGATGGACAGAGTAAGTTGTAATTTGCGGCTGTTTGCTGATGATGCTGTGGTGTATGGGAGGGTGTCGTCTGTAACTGACTGTAATAGCATACAGGTTGACTTAGACAAAATTTCTAGTTGGTGCGAAGAGTGGCAGCTAGCTCTCAATGTAGAAAAATGTAAGGTGATGCGCATGAGTAGAAAAAGCAATCCCATAATGTTCGAATACAGCATCAGTAGTGAGCTTCTTGATGCTGTCGCGTCGTTCAAATATCTAGGCGTAACATTGTACAGCGATATGAAATGGAACGAGCATGTAAGGACAGTTGTGAGTAAGGCGGACAGCCGACTTCGGTTTATTGGGAGAATTTTGATAAGATGTACTTCACCTGTAAAGGAGACCGCGTATAAAACGCTTGTTCGACCACGTCTTGAGTATTGCTCAAGTGTTTGGGACCCGCAGCATATCAGTTTAAATGAAGACATAGAGGCGGTTCAGAGGCGAGCAGCTAGATTTGTTACCGGTAGGTTCGACCAATGCGCGGGTGTCACGTAAATGCTCCGGCAACTCAATTGGGGATCGCTGGAAGAAAGACGACGTTCTTTTCGTGAAATTCTGTTGCGGAAATTTAGAGGGCCGGAATTTGAAGCTGAGTGTAGTACGATCTTGCTGCCGCCTACTTACCTTTCGCGTAAAGATCACAAAGACAAGATAAGAGAAATTAGGGCTCGTACGGAGGCATATAGGCATTCTTTTTTTCCTCGTTCGATTTGGGAGTGGAATAGGAAAGAAAATACCTAGTAGTGGTACAGTGTACCCTCCGCCACGCACCTTACGGTGAATTGCGGAGTATGTATGTAGATGTAGATGTGAAGGCATTCTTGAAATCCACGAGTAAGATGGCTGCACTTTTCCTTCGATCGCCCTTGACTGTGCCGATACAGTCCCTATAAGCTAGGACAGCATCGAAGATGTTACTGTCAGGGACGCCACACGACTGGTATTCCCTAGTAACGTTTCACAACAATTGTTTAAGACGGCCAGTGATGCATCGAGCTACAATCTTATAGTCCGTGTTCAATACTCGGTATGGCACAGGATTTCGGCACAAGTATGATAGTACGTTCAGTGAAGTCCGGCGGTATAGTGAGCCCATTCTGAATTTCGGCAGATATGGTCTTTAGCACGTCGACGACAAGATGGAAATACTTTTGGTAGAATTCGCTGGAAATTCGATCGAGGCCTGGTGATTTCCCTTTAGGGCTGCGTTTGACAGCATCTTCCAAATCGTAGAGCGTGAAGGGTTCATTGATGTGTCCTCGATCAGCGCTAGTTACAAGATGCGGAACTTTCTGTAGGAGCGTGCGTAAGGTTGCGGCGTCCACGACGGTGTTGGTGAACAGCAGTTGGAAGTAGCCGTGTACATCCTGCTTGATGACTCAAATGTCCATCGTCCGCTGTCCGTTCCGTGTGATCCACGAGTCGATGTGGAGTTTCTCTCGCCTCTTCCATTCCCTGTTGAGGTGGTAGAGGAACAGCGGTTCGCCTCTGACGGATCCGACGGCTGGCTGCGAAAGACCGGTCCGTCGCTCCCGCGCTGCACGTCGGCCAGGAAGCGCGCCTTGGAACGCTTGAAAGGAAATGCCTAGTAGTGGTACAGTGTACCCACCGCCACGCATCTTACGGTGAATTGCGGAGTATGTATGTAGATGTAGAAGTCGGGCAGCAGGTCGGGGCGGTCTGTGACGCGCCTCGCGAGGTCCTGCAGGCACTACTGGTAGAAGCTGGAGGTCGCCCTGCGCCAGTGCGCAGCCTCGCGGCTGTACTCCTTCAGGAAGGACCGAAGGGCGGGCTTCACCGACGCCACCCACCACTCGATCGCGCTGCCGGCGTCGCACTTGTCTCACAATAGCTTGCGCAAGACGGTGGTGAGCTTCGTAGTCGTCGTCGAGAAGGATGCAGTTGAACTTTGGCAAGTTTCGGCGACGCGCGGTGGGAAGTGTGGGCAGCGTGACAAGCAGGACGTGACTGTAGTGCTTGGTGAACGTGAGGGGGTGGACGACGGTCGCCGTGATGTGACCCGCCAGGACGGCCGACACGTTGATCCGGTCCAGGCGGATGTGGCACATCGGGTAAAAGTACGTGTACTCCGTCTGAGCCGTCTGTATTATGCGGGTCATCGTTGCGTTTTGTTTCCTATGGTTCGGCCTCGCTTATTAACTTGACCGGGAGATGGCGCTCTGTGTGCGGCGAAATGTCCCCGCACGGGCCGTGGCGGCAGTGGGCGTCGGGCACGTGTGGAGAGGAGGCGAGCCGGCCTTGCGAAGCGCGGAGGAGTCGCGCGCCTGGCCACTGGAGGGTGGCTGCCTGTCGGGCGGTGCAGCTAGTGGGGAACTTGGGCGGAAGACGCCGGTGGTTACGACTCCGAAGGCAAGTGTCGTGTGCGGGGTTTCGTGTGTACTGAGTTCACGCCCCTTTCCCTCCTATTGCTGCCTTACAGCGTCACGTACGAGTAGAGGGTTTTCAGTAGGTCAGACTGATACCGGGGCAGCTTCGTCAACGGCTCAGGGTGTGTTTAATGGTAGTCACCCTAATGTAATTATTTATCCAGAGGTTAGCACCACAGAGTGCGTATTAAATTTGTTGTTGTCATTGATTTGAGTGTGAAATTTTTTGATACTGGCCCCTGTTAAGACCACGTTGTTAAATGTTTTGTGTAACTATTTGTCTAGAGGTTAACCCCACAGAGTGCATATGTAAGTGTTGGTTGTATCGTTTCTGTAGTATAGATATATATGTGAAAAGGCAAGATGATTACTTGGCCTTTACCCTTTCACTCCCTTACCTTACCAACCCCTAATTTCTCGATGTCACCGTCCTGTGCGGATCCAGCACCCGCCACCACTCTTTCAGCGCGGTAGCTGTCGACCAATATGAGCAGCTCCTGACTACCGTTTCGTCGGGGCCCCTGATCGACGTCGGCGAGGACAGCGTTGAAGTCGCCTCCCATAACCAGGTGGTCGGAATTGCGTCGCAAGAGTTGGCAGATCTGCTCTCCATAAAACCGACGTGCTGCGAGTGAGTACCCGACCGGTCTCAGACACCTCGCTGCGGAGCGCGCGGTTGCTCGCCGTCGGAGGATCGAGTCCTCTCTGGGGCATGGGTGTGTTTGTTGTCCTTAGGTTAGTTTACCTTAGTTTAAGTAGTTTGTAAGCTGCGGACTGATGACCACGCAGTTTGGACCGATAGATTTACAAACATTTGAAAATTTTTGAAAACCAGTGTCTCGCGTCAACTTCGCCCCACCGCGACAGGTGCTGTGCTGCGCCGATCTGTTCCGCGTCCATCGGCATCTATCCCGCTGCGGGAACGTCGTCCGCCGCGCGCAGTGCGGGGAGGGGGCGACGCCGAGGGCGACCGAAGCATACGTGGCAGCTGCACGGGGCCCTGCCTGCCAGGACACTTGTTCCGCATGTGGCCGACGGCGTGGCAGAACGAGCACGTCTGCGGTTGGCCGCCGTATGTGATGAACGCGCGGTTGCCGCCCATCGTGAGGAACGACTGAATGTGCAGACGTACTACCAGCCGAACGCTGCGTATGCCGTTTTCCACTTGATATATACAGGCTGAATCACCTAACACTTGCACCGCAAATATTGCGGAAACGGAAAGTGCGATTGATGTGCGGTTTTCACAGAATAGATTGGTTGTCAGCGGCTCATATTGTTCGCCAGTAAACAGATTGTAAAAATACCCTGAAACATGCAATTTTTCAACTGGAACAATGATTGTTTCTATCATGCACTGTAATGTTTGACACCATCTGTGTACAAAGAATTTTGAATGACATTTTTATCACGTTTAGTTTGACTGTTACAACCATTGAAAGTTTTGGAGGCGGAGGCTACGACAGCTTAGCTAACTGGCTGGTGGTCATGAGACAGTGGGCCGTGCCCCAGGGACTAGCCACTCGACCAGTCAGCTACGCTATCGCAGCCTGCGCCCCAAAAGCTTTGAATGGTTTGTAGCTGCAAAACTAAACGTGATAAAAAATGTCATTCAAAGCTTTTTGTACGCAGATGGTGTCAAAAATTCCAGTGCATGATAGAAACAACTATTATTAAATTTGAAATATTGCATGTTTGAATACAAATACACTTTCTAGGTTTTTTACAATCTGTTTATTGGCTAACAATACGAACCCCTGACTACTAATCCATTCTGTTAAAATCGCACATCAATCACACTTTCCGTTTCCGCAATATTTGCGGTGCAAGTGTTAGGTGATTCACTATGTATAAGCCGCGGACCATTTCTCCTCGGTCACGGAGTACACAGTTCCGTACGACGCCGAACTGTGAGAGATAGTCTGATTCCTCGTCTCGAATGGCAAATTGGACAATCTGACAATTCCTAATCCGAAACCTGCATGAGAAACTTGAACACTACTCACAGTACCGTTAGGAAGTTTGAAGGGACGAGTACCACCGTTTGCATTCACCAGTTCGTCACAGATTTCGAGCGTCGGACGTTTAAAAAATAACACGCTTAGGAAAACGTCCAGTTGTAAACCAAGAAGGTCCGTTTTCGAAATTTTTAATTCCCGCGATATCAGAGGATGGATTTCGTATGCAGAGGGGCGGGGAACAGAACGATCGATAGCAGACAGAATATTTTTCTGTCTGTCTTCGAAATCCATTTAGTGCTTACAAACAGGTATGAAACACCAAACAAGGAAACACGCCGCGAATTCCGCCTGGAAGCACACTTGTTTACCTGCCCGGAGCGCACCACTGTGCAGCCAGCTAAGTGATAGCCAAGCCCGACACTGCGTAACTTCGGTGATCTAACGGGAACCTGCGTATTCACTGCGGCAAGGCCGTTGGCTCAATAAAAAATGACAACTTCGCACTAAATAAGAACCTCGATCTCACAGAAATAATCTAAATGAATGACGTTCCAGGAAATCACATTTTTCCTCGGGTTCTTGTGTGGTATGAATTAACGATTGCCGCGCGGGAGTAGCCGAGCGGTCTGGAGCGCCACGTTACGTATCTCCCGGTATCCCGCTTCGTAGGTTCGAATCCTCCCTAGGACATGGATGTGTGTGTTGTTCTTAGGTTACTTTAACTTAGTTTAAGTAGTTTGTAAGACTAGGGACTGATAACCAACGTAGTTTGTTCCCATAGGATTACAAACATTTGCGCTGCGGAGCGCGCGGTTGCTCGCCGTGGAGGTTCGAGTCCTCCCTGGGGCATGGGTGTGCGTGTTTGTCCTTAGATTAGTTTACCTAGGCTTAAGTAGTTTGTAAGCTACGGACTGATGACCACGCAGTTTGGTCCGATAGATTTACAAACATTTGAACATTTGAACAAACATTTGATTTGAATTAACGATTACAGAAGGTTGATTTTCTTCGTATTTCACGCGAGTTATTGCTGTCTATTGGGCATGCGCGGATTCGCGCCAAGGAATATCCGCCGTGCATCGTCTTCAAATGTTCAAATGTTTGTATAGCTTATGGGACTTAACTACGGGGTCATCAGTCCCTAAACTTACAAACTACTTATGAACTACTTACGAACTAGGACGGCACAAATATCCATGCCCGAGGGGGGATTCGAACCCCCGACCGTAGTGGCCGTGCAGACCGTGACTGGAGCGCCTCAGTCCCCTCGGCCACCGCGGCCGGCCGTGCATCGTGTTAATAGGTCTAGGTTAAGCAGTACGTAGTTCAAGATAATTAGGCTTGTGGCGTTGCTGCATAGCTGTACGCCTCAGATGTATGGTGTAATACGGCCTTGCGACACCGAACTCTCATTTGTTTAGTGGTGCCAAACACGAATAGTCATGCATGGTAATGTCCAATGCTCTAGGGGGAAAAACTGTAGCCATTTGAAAGTTTCACAGATGACGTTGGTTGTTGGCTTAAACCTTGACGCCAGTTATCTGCTGCCTACGATTTTAGGCAACATCAATATCAAACATCTCCAAACTTTTGCAGGATTGCAGTCACGCAATATAAACAGCAGAGAAAAAAGAAGAAATGGAATGGAACAAACATGATTTGGGGAGGTTCGATTAGTCAGAAATAAAACTATGTAATCCCGTAAGTATACTAAAATATTTAACATTCGTGTTGGACGTTACAGGCATTTAGAAAGCCTGATGTTTGTCTATCACAAATAAATCACAAAAATTAATAACGATTAGATGGATCTTTTCTTCGCAATTTCATAAGAAATGACTAAGAAATAGTTGAAACTTCCTAGCAGATGAAATTGTGTACCGAAACAGGGACTCGAACCTGAGACCTCTGTATTTCGCTGGCAAGTGCTCTACCACTGAGCTATCCCGAAACGACTCACAATCTGTCCTCACAATTTCAATTCTGCCATTACCTCGCATCCTACTGTCCAGACTTCACAGAAGTGCTGCGAAGGACTAGCACTTTTGGAAGAAAGAATATGGAGCAGACATGGCTTAGGTACAGCCTAAGGGATGTTTCTGGAAGATTCCGAAGATGAAGGAACCACTCTTGGCACTCGCTTCAGAACAATTCCAGAAATTCGACAGACTACAGACCGCTCCATTTGCATCATCAACGGAGAGGCTCTGCTTCCTGTATACTACGCCTTCCATATCGCTGGCAACGGGTTCTACACGAAGTTGGTGGCTACTTTCAAAGACAATAACAGGTTAACACATGTAACGCTTTTGAATAAATAATTACCACTATTCAAGTTCCAACCCACGTATTATTTATATTTTTATGATTACTTGTTCCAGATATTTGAGAAAGAGAGCCTTAAAATTACGATTATTAATTATGATTCATGCTTTTCATAATTTTTTATTTCGGTATGAAAAGGTCTTTTCCTGCAATATATTTCAGCCCTAGATGAAATATCAACCCCAAACTATTCTTGGAACCTCCACTACATTATTTACAGCAATAGAATATGACAGTACACCCATATGAAGACTTACATATTTATATGAGTTGGTATGGGTACAGGTTATACCTCACAACCGGTATAAATTAATAACTGGATCTTTATATCGGCCCTCTGACTCATACGATGCAATTGCCACAACGTTCAAAGAAAGCTTGAATCATATTTCACACAGGTACCCGAAGCATACTGTTATAATCGGTGGCGACTTTAATTTATCCTCGATATGTTGGCATAAAGACGTATTGAAAATCGGAAGTAAATATAAAACGTCGTCCGAACTAGTTACGAATGCTTTTCATGAAAACTAATTCGAACAGTTAGTTCATGAACCCACTAAAATAGTAAATGGTTGCGAAAATACCCTTCATCTACTAGCAATAAATAATCCCAAGGTAGTAAAGAGGATCAAAATAGATACAGGGACTAGCGAACATAGAGTTGTAGTAGCGAGACTGAATATCCAAATTCCCAAATGCACCAAAAATCAACGAAAAATATATATATTCAAAAGAGCAAATAAAAAATTCGCTTCACGCTTTCCTGAGTGACAGTCTCGAGTTTTTCAAAACTAAAAATGCAAGTGTAGATCAGTTGTGGCTTACTTTCAAAGACGTAATATAAGTAGCAATCGTGAGATTTAAACCAAATAAATTAATACAAGATAGGGCTGAATCCCCGTGGTACGCAAAACAGGTCAGATCACTGTTGAAGAAGCAAAGAAAAACGCATGCAAAATTTAAACGGGCACAGAACCCCCAAGACTGGCAATCTTTTACAAAAACTCGCAATCTAGCGCGGACTTCAATGCGAGAAGCTTATAAGTCTAATACGTAGTTTCCACAAAGAAATCCTGTCTCGTAATCTGTCAGAAAATCCAAAGAAATGCTGGTCATGTGTGAAGTACACTAGCGGCAAAACACAAACAATACCTTCACTACGCGATGACAATGTTAAAACTACTGATGACAGTACTGCTAAAGCAGATTTGTTAAGCAAAGCTTTCCGAAATTATTTCACCAAAGAAGACAAAGTGAACACTCCAGAATTCGAACCAAGACAGCATGCGAAATTTAGATGTTCGTGGAGTAGTAAAACAGCAGTAGTATAACAACGCCACTCCCACCACAGTGAGAATCGCCCGTCGGCGATAGTGTCATCGACGCCAGACTCTCGGCCAATTGCCGGACCGCAGATCAAAGGTGCCGCCACACTCGAACAGTAGCGCAGTTAAGGATGATTGACAGGTTACATGAAAGTGCACTTAACATTGGTGCACTTAACACTTGCAAGTAAACAACACCGCCCCCTCCAGCTCTCGGCGCCGCCGCCGGCACCTCCCACAGGTCCAGACCTGTCCACCCCTAGCCGCCAGAGTGACGCCACATCCCTCACCTCCAGGCACGCACCAGACCGACACGCCGCCCCCAAGACGCTGCGGAACATGCCAAGCCTCCGAAGGTTGCGATGTAATATTGATTTACATATCAAATTAACCGCAGCCGAAGCCATGAGTTCCCTGTACTTACGAACGTTATTATGTGCAGGTTGCAATCCGCACTTACACAGTCTATTTATGTTTCGTAAATGTTCGGAGTTACGCCTTACAGGCTAATTATGTGATATATGTTTGGAGTTATGTATTAAGGGTAAAAAAATGCCACATACCGCACACTGCACGTCAATTTAATTGTAACAACCTATGTTTTTTTTAATCAGTAAGAAGGGCAATTGCCTCCACAAGTAAGCACTTGCGTGAGCACAGCTCCCGCCCCCCCCTACCGCCCCACCTACACCCCTCCAACAGCCCTAAATATCAATATTTCGCATTTTTGCGGAAATTACAAGAAATAAAAGTTTGATGTGTTCTAAACCATATAATTATGTATTTGTGTCTATTTCATAGATATTTGGAAAGAATGTCAAAGTAGACCACTGCAGATGTAATGTGATGTTTAGCTATTTTAGCTGAGTATATTCACTGTAGCTGTCTGCTTACTAGAATAAACTGGTCTTAGTTTCGGTAAGTAATTAAAAATGCACTGCTTAAATGGTGTAATCAAGTCTGGCATCAATTAATTTAATGAAAAACTCAGTTACAAAATTAGTAAATAGAGTCTTGACGAGAGGAGCCAAAACCAAGATCAACATTAATTTAATGAAATGATTCTAGTAGCAGAAAACATAGAAAGATTACTTTTAAAAATTATAGTTCTGGGTGTACCATCCAGTTAAAAGATTCATGTAAACTACTTGATGTACTGCTGAAACTTGTTCCCTGGCCCAAATTGAGAACTAGTTCGACCTCAAATTACTCTCACAGCCACAAGTTAGAAAATCAGTTGTCATATGAATTGTAGCTCACAGGAATCACACTTACTATGAAATGAGCCACCACAAATAAACTACTTAATGAAAGTGGCGAACGAAACAAGAGGCGCAGCAGAAATATTAACAATAACCAGCATCTGAATCTGTTCTCAGCACATGTGAAACAATATTTATAAAGAAAGGGGTATGTATTCTCAAACTACTGTATTAAAAATAGGATAAGATTTTACTGAACAAAATGCTTTTATTCAGTGTAAGCACAAGCACGTGGGGGGAACCAATTTAGTTACACAATAAATCGCATCCCATTGAATTTAGCTCACAAGCACTATCATATCTTATGCTAAAACTGCCCATAATAGAAATTTAAGTTTATCTACACTGAATTGAATTTTAGTTGGGGGAGGATTGACAAATAACAAGCATTCATCCACACACACCCGCAATGCAAGCGAAACTTACTACAAACAGCAGGCTGAACAAGGCAGAAACGGCCGTCGATCTCGTAGGGGAAGTTTCAGCGAGCCAAGGCGGAGGACACAACACAATAAAAATACCCTTCGTACGTGGTTGGTTCTATTCTTTCTTAACTGGAGATGGCGCGTATAGCAACAAAATCTGTTTGCATTTGAAGCTAAACCAAGTGCTGGCAAAATAAATGAGGCGCGCACTACGTGGTTTCGAAATCCAGTAAAATGAAGAAAAACAGTTACTAAAATGTTACGAAAATTAACTATGGCATGCAACCCATAGAAATGCGTGGAATGTTTCAAGGAAACGGAAGAAACACTGTTCCACACGAAAGGAGAACTTTCGAGAGATGGATGAGGTCAGCTCTCAAAAATCATCAAAGTTTAATAAATTCGGATTCGCGGAAAAACAATTATGAAATACGGCATGCAACCTATAGAAATGCGTAGCATTTCATAAGCAAGCAAATGAGAAAGGTTGTACAGTGCTAGTACAGAATTTACAGACCGCAGTTGGGAACAGAGTACAAGTTCGAGAATAAAATAGCAATTTACAACAGGCGGAAGAGGGAAGATCACGCAGTACTACCAGAAAATGGAAGGATACAAGCAGTTATTCTAGCCTGAAGGGCATAGAACAAACACGGATTCCACTGAAGGCTTTGTTCTGAGAACACACCATGTGGAGTACTCGCGGACAGAGGAAACGAACAGTAAAATTGCACACGAGTTACAAGAAGCAAAAATCCTGCTTAGTAGTCGCGCATCTTTCGATGCATGCTGGGAGTAACTTACTCCGAAAATGAATGCCAATTCTAAAACCTAAGTTGAACTAACTGAACTACGAATTGCTGCCATCTCGAGGCTGAAAGAGCAGAGCTAACTCACTATTCTGAAGGACAGCCACCGAACGAATGAGACTTTTTCGGGCCACGTGGGCCTCCGACCGGAAATCGGCAAGGCCGAGGGAGCCAGGGGTGGTGGGGGAAACGTAGAGATTCGCGCAAGGGTGCGTATAGGTAAACACCAGCCTCTTGCCAACCTAACTTGCAACGAAAGGGTGTGGAAACCTCTTTGGAGAGCATATAAAGAGGGGTTGGTACTAGACACATATCGACGCAGGTCCAGAGGGCATCGCCCAAGGCTAACTTTCTCATACTTCCAGACACACTAGCACGCCAAAAAATTCTCATACACACACATGCAGAGAGAAAACATTTTACACTCTTATAGGCACGGTGGCGAGACGGAGAAGCCGTTCATGTTCCCACATTGATTGACACACTAATAAATTACTAACATAAATCTAATACAAATGAAGTTAAATACGATTACTAATAATAAAATTTAAAAACAAGAACTGAAAGGCTACGTTACTCCTCATTCCTCAGAAAACGAATAGTGTGTCGTTCAGCGACTTTAAATAACATGCAAGATTAAAATTTAGGGAAGGCGGCAGACAGCCATCTTTCTAATGTTGTGGATAACATAATTTATAATTATCGTATTTATTAATTATCGTACGATCGCTGGGCGAATCAGCTCTCTCATTGCTGTGACAGGAGAGCGACGCGTAGCTAATGCCACCTTGTCCCTAGATGACGTTGGTATAACGTAGCGAGAGAGGTCAGGGTTGTACAACAGGCAGTTATAAGCGCGGAAACAATGCATCAATAATGTCATACTTCATAAAAGTTTTTACAGACTTCCAGGTCATGTCAGCAGCTAACAGTCTCCATACAGACATCCTTCAATCTTAACTCACAGTGGCAAAAATGGCAACACAGGTTTCGACATGATAAGTCTGACCATTCCCTTATTAGTAATTGACGGTACGTCATCGAGTAAAACAGAAGTGATGTCTGGCGTTCCCCAGGAAAGCGTTGTAGGTCCCATACTCTTCCTTGTTTTTACAAACTATTTAGGAGACAATCTGAATAGCTCTCTTCGACTGTTCGCGGATTATACTCTCGTTTATCGGTTAGTGAAGTCAACAGAGGATCAAAAGCAACTGCAAACAAAATTTCTACATGGTGCGAAAATTGGCAATTAACACTAAATAAAGCGTGAAGTAGCAATACTCAAGACCACTAAAAGAAATTCACTGAACTTCAATTACACGATAAATCAGTCAAACCTTAAGGTCGTAATCTCCGTCAAATACCTAGGAGTTACAATTACGAACATCTTAGACTGCAGAGAACACATAGAAAATATTGTGGGGAAGGCAAACCAAAGGTTACGTTTCATTGGCAGAACGCTTCGAAGATGCAACAGCTCCTCCAAACAGACTGCCTACATCACACTTGTGCGTCCTCTCCTGGAGTACTGTTGCCCCTTGTGGGATCCTCACCAGGTGGGACTGACGGAAGATATTGAGAAGGTTAAGAGAAGGGCAGCTCGTTTTGTTTTATCATGTTACGGGGGAGGGGGGGGAAGCGTCACGGAAATGTTGCACCAACTGGGGCGGAAATCATTAAAAGAAAGACGTTATTCATTGCGGCGTGATCTGTTTGTGAAGTTTCAATCACCGACTTTTACTTCTGAATGTTGAAATATTTTGCTAGCACCCACCTACATAGAGAAACATGAACATTCCAATAAAATAGAGAAATCAGACTGAATACGGAACGTTATAGGTGTTCTTTCTTCCCGCACGCTATTAGAGAATGGAACGGTAGAGAAAAGTTATTTAAACGGTTAATGAAACATCTGCCTGGCACTTAAATGTGATTTGCAGGGTATCTATGTAGATACGTATGTAGCAACTTTCAGAGTAAAGATATCGAAAGAAATTCAAACAAAAATCATAGCATGTGAAATTCTGAACAAGTTTTCATTATAATTTTTTTCTATCCGGCGGATAATAGCCGAGACAGAGCAGAGTGCCGCCATTCATCGGAGTGCGGTTATGCCAGTGGTAGGTTCTGGTCCCTAGCGGCCAACTAATACGTCTGTAAAATCTGGTGCCGATCGGTTGAACAACGCGCCCTAAAAGTGGGAAAAGCGTTCATACAGACACACGGTGTCAAATCATCGTTAGTTATGCAAATATCCTTGAAGCGGTGTGAAATACGGTAAAAAAGATAACGAAGATGTAGAGAGGTTTCCGTCCTATAAATCCGTTTATTCAATTTTTGTCGTACGTGAAGGTAAAGTTGTTATTTGCAATTGAATTTCGAGCTGAAAAAATGCACCGAAAACGCCCCACTTTTAGTGTTACTAACCTAAAGTGGCCCAAAGGAGGAAGAAAGGTTAGGATTTGATGTCTCGTTGACAGCGTGGTCTTCAGAGGAGTGTGTACTATGCATTATTGCCGGTGGGCGTAGCCGCGGCGGGAGGGCAGACCGTGTCCGAGGCGTTGGGCAGCTCCTGCCGGCGGCTATCGACCGCTGTGGGTGCAAACAGCTGAAAATTGTGCCACCAATGACGCCTGCCGCTTGCGTCCGTTCCTTTCGGTGGATGACAGCGAGCATCGAACGCGTATTTCGTCTGGTTACTGAGAAACAAATTCGAGTTTACCGATATCGGCCAGACTTGCAACAGGTACCAAGACTACATTTCACATAAATCTCTGCACGTCCGTCCCGATGGGTACAAATCAAAAGATATGTGGATAATTTCAGGATACGGTAGCGGGAAGAAAAAATCGTCAATAATTGCGCCGAACAAACCCGTCACTATTAGATACAGTTTGAGGGGTATATACCATCCAGACTGTGTCATTCGTCGCACCGACTACCGTGTTCAGCCAACAAAGTCAAAAGAGAATGCCATTGAGCTGCTGTTGTGTCACGTCACACAGCGTTCACGTCTGGGCACAGCAAATGTTCAAATGTTTGTCAAGCTTAAGGGACTTAACTGCGGGGTCATCAGTCACTAAACTTACAAACTACTTATCAACTAGCTTATCCTAAGGACGGCACAAATATCCATGCCCGAGGGGGGATTCGAAGCCCCGACCGTACTGGCCGTGCAGACCGTGACTGAAGTGCCTCAGTCTCCTCGGCCACCGCGGCCAGCTCTGGGCACAGCCCACTGTCTCATAGTAGCCAGCGATCGCCACCTAATCTGTGTGACATGACGCAACAGTTCTCAGCTGTTCACGCCACGGTGGAGTAGCCGACCGGTCTAAAGCGTCTCGCTGTGGAGCGCGAGTTGCTCGCCGTGGAGGTTCGAGTCCTCCCTGAGGCATGGGTGTGTGTGTTTGTCCTTAGGTTAGTTTACCTAGGTTTAAGTAGTTTGTAAGCTACGGACTGATGACCACGCAGTTTGGTCCGATAGATATACAAACATTTGAACATTTTGAACAGGTGTTCACCTTCGGCTTTGTTGGCTGATCACGGCAGTCGTGGCAACAAATGACACAGTCTGGATGGAATAAACCTGTCCAACTGCGTGTTATGGTGACACGTTGGTTCGGCGCCATAAAATACGCTTCTAAGTCACTACCTTGCCTAGTCAGAAGGAAGATGGAAACGGCCAGTACATGACACTGTCCATGTCTGATGTAAGCTACTGCACACTGTGCTATAAATCTGCTGCGGAGTGCACAGTTGATTATCATGAAACATCCCTATTTCATCAGCTGATGTCGCACTTGTCTGGTCAATGCTCTTCAAAAATGTTCAAATGTTTGTTAAGCTTATGGGACTTAACTACGGGGTCATCAGTCCCTAATCTTACAAACTACTTATGAACTACTTACGAACTAGGACGGCACAAATATCCATGCCCGAAGGGGGATTCGAACCCCCGACCGTAGTGGCCGTGCTGACCGTGACTGGAGCGCCTCAGTCACCTCGGCCACCGCGGCCGGCGGTCAATGCTCTACTTGCAATACTCCTCTCATTCCACTTAGCTGATGGAAACATCAAAGCCACAGCATTCACTGCCCACCCCTCTCACCCACCTTCAGTGGGCGAACCTGTATGGACAACAGAGCAACGCTCTCACCGACACACTACTACTGAAGTCAAGCATTGCGTGGCCGCTCCTGGCCAACACCACTGAAAGGGAAGGCAGAAGTACTCTCGCGTGATGTCAACAAGTGTAGGCCACGATCGCGTAGTTTCAATTTTAGCTCTAGAGTTATGTGAGAATTCCAGACATCAACGGGATGCCAGCTACTTTAATACAACAAACGGAAACAATGACAGGAAAGTAAGAAACTACAGTCTAATTACAATACTGATCACGCGCTGCTCTTCTGTTTATTTATTGGGAATACTTGCAGACACAATGTAACAAAAATCCTGTAACGCGTTATTAAAAATATGTAGCGGGGTGGGAGTTTCCTAATTGTTCACATTAATTTATTCCTTTTCAAAAATTAGTACTGAATAAGGATCTGAAAACTTTGGGAGATATATTGTTCGTGAGACTTTTTCTGTAATAGTGTTGCGTAAAATAAAATATAAATAACGCAACTTTGGTACCTACTTTTACTTTCTGTCATGGCCGCAAGCCAATCAGATCACTACTTTAATAAAACTGGCGCACTTTCCCACGAAACGGATCTGACGCATCCTACTATCGGCGCCTCATTCATTCCTATGCTGACGTCATGGGAAGCTACTGTTGACTCTCCTAATATACTGCTCAGATAAAATTTACCGTAATGACTCCAAAAGTCACAATCGTCACAATACGTCCGAAAGAACAGACAGTAATGAATGACTTAACATGAAATAGAAATTTCTGAATCTCTGGCTGTTACAGGGATTGAAATATATTCAACGGTGACAGCTGAAACTATGTGCCGAACTAGTGTCGGACTAGAATTTCCAGCTTTAGGGCGAGGCCAGAAGGAATGTAAGAAAACTGCCAAGCAAGAGCGGCGACCGCGAGGCGGCCTCAGTAAATGCGAGGAATATCACCTTGTTACATTACGCAGTGGCTGCCGGGTGGCGGAGCAGTCTACTTCGTGCGTGTTCACTCCACACGTACTCAGCTACTCCAGTCATTTGTTCATTTATATGATTGCTAAACCAAAAACGATTTTCGTTTCAGTGGCTATCGGTGGTTCTTGACAATTACATAGTTTCATTCAAAGAAAATGTTTTCACTTGAATATGGTGGTAGATAATGATTTTTAAATGGTAAACTTATAGGAAATCACGTGGCGAAATACTCTCCGCTTTCCATGTTATTCTCTGTCATAATCTAGCTTCGATATCCCTATGCTTTATCGATGGTACGTGCATTCGAAAATGAGTCCACTACAGAAATTAGGGCCGCCCACTACGGTCGGGGTTTCGAATCCCCTTCGAGCATGGATATTTGTGCCGTCCTTAGTATTAGCTAGTTCATAAGTAGTTTGTAAGTTTAGGGACTGATGACCACGTAGTTAAGTCCCATAAGCTATAAAAACATTTGAACAGAAATTGGGGTTTTAGAATTTGGTGATAGAGACCTCTTCCAAAATCTAAAATAAAATTCGAATTGCTATGAACATTTCATATACAGCAACGTATAGTGTGATACACACCAAAAGCAAAATCATAGCAACAGCTATGTTTCATTGCAAGGCCAGAAAGAAATACGTCATATTTCATAAACAGTTTGAGATATCGAAACTAGATTATGACAAAAAAATAACATGGAAAGCACAGAGTATTTCGCCATAAGATTTCCAATACGTTTACCATGTAAACATCATTATCTACCGCGAGATTCAAGTGAAAACATTTTTTTAATAAAACAATATAATAGTCAAGAACCATCGATAGCCACTGAAACGAAAAACGCTTTTGGTTTAGCAATCACATAAATGATGAAAAGGCTAGGGTAGATGAGCACGTGTGGAGTGAACACGTGGTTTTTAATTTTATTTTATTTTTTAGGACAGAGAAGTTGGAAGTTAGCCGTTTTGCTTTCTAGTTACCTTTTCACTTTATTGAAAAATTATAACTGAGAAATAATTTACAGGCGAGGGGAACATGTTTACTGGTTACAAGAACTTGAAATGAGCATAATTTCAGAAATGTTCCAATGTTTGTAGAGCTTATGGGACTTAACTATGGGGTCATCAGTCCATAAACATACAAACTACTTATGAACTAGCTTATACTAAAGACGGCACAAACATCCATGCCCGAGGGGGTATTCGAACCCCCGACGGGGAACGGCCTCACGCATCGTAGCATAGCGCCCCAATGCGCTCGGCCGCTCGGCCGCGGCAGCATAATTTCGTCTTGTTTATTAGGGACGAATTGCAGTGTATACGTGATTGTGAATGTACCGAAATGTAGTTAGTAATTATCAAGGCAAGCATATGCAAAATATTGTGTGGCAGCCAGCAGGGCACCCGGTCAGCCGAAGTGAATGAGCTGGAAACCATGGCGAATCTGTGCCTGTTCTCCTTCTCAGTAGGGACAGCCGGGAGGTCTATCACGGCTGTGTGCGGGCCAGGGGTCAATGTAGCGAATTTTTTGTACGACAGGGGAGGCTCCGAGTCTTCCAGAGAAGGAACGGATGTGGAGTGATAAGTGTTTTTGGGCGGCGGAAATGAATACGTTTTACTAAGCTATGTGTTTGCGGCCCTCGCGACTCAGCCACGAACCTGTGAGTTCACTGCCCTGCTGAGTTCTGAAAAGCCTGCGAAGCTGGCTTCTTTTGCTACGAAATGCTCATTGGCTTGACGTCAGCTCATGTGGGGGTGGTTTGGTGCCACATGTAAGAGGCGGGGTGATTGGCTCCTGTACATAGACGCTTTGGTGTGACATGTGACTGACATCAAAGAATGTACATGACTGGCGTTGCTTTTGCAACAATAAAACACATTGGCCGTTTGTTATTTTTGCACGCGCACCCCACGTGGATGATACGGAAAAACGTGGAAAGCGGTCGAAGAGAAGAGGACTCTCGGTGCTGTCGCCAAAGCTGACGGACGCGTCTCTTGGGCGATGCGCTATCCCGAGTACAACTTAGTCGCCGCTCTGAACTTCCCAACGCATTAGTTCGACTTCGAACTTTGGTAGCTATCGCTGCTCTACATGAGCATAAAAAAGATGACGTACTCGCGACTACGATCGGGGCCTATATAACTTCATTTTGACAGTATAATTGATAACACTGCAATAGGGTGTTTTGGCCGCTGTCGGAACACTGATCCTTTAATAGCTTTATAAGTGCTTCTCGAGGTCAACTAGTACGAGGTGCATTCAAGTTCTAAGGCCTCCGATTTTTTTCTAATTAACTACTCACCCGAAATCGATGAAACTGGCGTTACTTCTCGACGTACACATTTTTCACAACGCTGACGCCATGATTCCATGGCAGCGGCGAAGGCTTCTTTAGGAGACTGTTTTGACCACTGGAAAATCGATGAGGCAATAGCAGCACGGCTGGTGAATGTGCGGCCACAGAGAGTGTCTTTCATCGATGGAAAAAGCTAAAAGTCACTAGGAGCCAGGTCAGGTGAGTAGGGAGCATGAGGAATCACTTCAAAGTTGTCACTGTTGCGTAGCGTTAGCTGGATGTGCGGGTGCGTTGTCTTAGTGAAACAGCACACGCGCAGCCCTTCCCGGACGTTTTTGTTGCAGTGCAGGAAGGAATTTGTTCTTCAAAACATTTTCGTAGGATGCACGTGTTACCGTAGTGCCCTTTGGAACGCAATGGATAAGGATTACGCCCTCGCTGTCCCAGAACATGGATACCATCATTTTTCAGCACTGGCGGTTACCCGAAATTTTTTTGGTGGTCATGCAGGTCGTCATACAGGATTGTGTGCATAGAACCCACAGAAATGCCAACTCTGGAGGCCATCTGTTCAACAGTCATTCGGCAATCCCCCAAAACAATTCTCTCCACTTTCTCGATCATGTCGTCAGACCGGCTTGTGCGAGCCCGAGGTTGTTTCGGTTTGTTGTCACACGATGTTCTGTCTTCATTAAACTTTCGCACCCACGAACGCACTTTCGACACATCCATAACTCCATCACCACATGTCTCCTTCAACTGTCGATGAATTTCAATTGGTGTCACACCATGCAAATTCAGAAAACGAATGACTGCACACTGTTCAAGTAAGGAAAACGTCACCATTTTAAGTATCTAAAACAGTTCTCATTCTCGCCGCTGACGGTAAAATTCCATCTGCCGTACGCTGCTGCCATCTCTGGGCCGTGTTGACAATGAACGCGGCCTCATTTTAAAACAATGCGCATGTTTCTATCTCTTTCCAGTCCGGAGAAAAAAATCGGAGGCCTTAGAACTTGAATGCACCTCGTAATTTCATTTCGCCTCCCACCACTTCGGTGGTGGTGGAAAGAGTTCGTTGTTTATTTTCAAGGCCCCATCCCCCCTCTACTACCCCTCCACATCTCCTTTCGTCGGTCTGGCAGGTATAGGAACACTATTGTATTCATTTTCAAGGGCAGGCTCGAGTATATTTCTCCATCGTACGTAACCATTACGCAACTGTAGCCTCGTGGTAGTTCCCATGATTGTTCAAGGTCAGCTTATGTAACCATAGCCTTGCAACAGGCTCCAGGATATTTCTCCATTTACGCAACCATAGCTTTATAGCAGCCTACCAAGATTGTTTTCTTTTTGGCCCACTTTAGGTTACAGTAGTAACACTAAAAGTGGACCTTTGCGATCGTTTTTTGCCAGCTCGAAAGTTAAATAAAAATAACGGCTTAACCATTAACCGGACACGAAAATTGAATAACCTAATTTGTAGAGGAGAAAATTCTCTACAACTTTGCTCTCTTATGTTTTTTCATATCTCGAATCGTTTATGAGATATTTGCAAAAATAACGGCGATTTTGGGATGGATGTCTGTCTGTCTGTCTGTCCGTAACGTGTTCCCCGTTTTTAAGACGAACCGTTCAACAGATCAATACCAAATTTTACAGACATAATTGTAGGCCGACAGAGACCAGAACCTCCCTTTTTCAAATGTTTTGGACAAAAAATATGGTACTAACGCCAACAAAAAACCGTTTGTAATGTAATTGCAAACAAACCGTTCATCTGACACGAAAATTGAATAACCTAATTCGTAGAGGGGAACATTCTCTAGAACTTCGCTCTATTATGTTTTCTTCATATCTTGCATCGTTGCAGAGATATGTGCAAAAATAACGGCGATTTGACGATGTCTGTTTGGTTGTAACGTGTTCCCACTTTTTAGGTCGAACCGTTCAACCGATTGGCACCAAATTTTACAGACATAATTGTTCGCTACCGGAACCTCGCTTTTTCAAATATTTCGGACAAGAAATACGTTAGTAATACTTAAAAAGCCGTTTGTAATGTAATTTTAATTGCAAATAAACCGTTATTCTGATGCGAAAATTGAATAAACGCATGTGTAGAGGAGAAAATTCTCTACGCCTTTGTTTCCCTGTGTTTTTTTCATATCTCGTATCGTTTGGGAGATATTTGCAAAAATAACGGAGTTTTGACACCCTCCATTGAATTAAGGAAAACCAGCCGTTCGCAGATGTCACGTGACATTCGTCGCCCAGAACTCTCTCTGGCATAAGCCATCTTGCGTTACGTATTTGATGATTTTCTTGTTTTAACTTACAAGTTGTCATTTCAAAGCAATAGCGAACTGAAGAATTAACACAAACACGTCGTTCTTCGTACGATTAATGATCATTTAGTGTCTACAAATGCCATATTAGCACCAGTTAACAACGACCATGTATAGTATAAAATTAAAGAACGAAACTGCTAAGTGTTGGCTGTAGCGTAGTGGGCAATGCGGTGAACTGTGACGCTGAAGGTCAGTGGTTAAAAACCCGTCACCAACTAAAGTTTCTCTTTTCCTAAAAGGGTTTCAGACACTCTTATTAATTAATTTTTTATTGTTTAAATTATTATTTTGGCCCAAATTGTTTGGAAAAACTACAAATCTAAAGTGGGCCGTAATACACCTCAGTGCGATTTTTTCGCAATAAATATTACGTTACGGTAGTAACACTAAAAGTGGGCCTCTGCGATCGTCTTTTGACAGCTCGAAATTTAAATAAAAATACCGGCTTAACCATGCACCTGACACGAAAATTGAATAACCGAGTTTCTAGAGGAAAAAAGTCTCTACAACTTTGCTCTCTTATGTTTTTTTCATATCTCGTATCGTTTCAGAGATATTTCCAAAAGTAACGGCGATTTTGGGATGTATGTCTGTCTGTCTGTCTGTCTGTCTGTCCGAAAGGTGTTCCCTGTATTTAAGACGAACCGTTCAACCGAACAACACCAAATTTTGCACACATAATTGTAGGCCGCCAGAGACCAGAACCTTCCTTTTTCAAATTTTTCGGACAAAAAATACGGTAGTAATAACAAAAAAAGAAAGCCGTTTGTAATGTAATTGCAAACGAACCGTTCATCTGACACGAAAATTAAATAACCTAATTGGTAGAGGGGAAAATTCTCTACAAGTTCGCTCTATTATGTTTTTTTTTTCATATTTTACATCGTTGCAGGGATATTTGGAAAAATAACGGCGATTTCACGATGTCTGTCTGGCTATAACGTGTTCCCACTTTTTAGGTCGAACCGTTCAACCAATCGGTACCAAATTTTACAGACATAATTGTTGGCTGCCAGAGACCAGAACTTCCCTTTTTGAAATATTTCGGACAAGAAATACGTTAGTAATACCAAAAAAAGCCGTTTGTAATGTAATTTTATTTGTAAATAAACCGTTCATCTTACGCGAAAATTGAATAAACGCATGTGTAGAGGAGAAAATTCTCTACAACTTTGTTCCCCTATGTTTTTTTTTCATATCTTGTGTCATTTGAGAGATATTTGCAAAAGTAACGGAGTTTTGACACCCTCCATTAACAAAAACCAGCCGTTCCCAGAAGTCACGTGACATTTCTCGCCCAGAACTGTCTCTGGCGTACGCCATCTTGCGTTGCGTATTTGATGATTTTCATATTGTAACTTACACGTTGTCATTTCAAAGCAATGGCGCACTGAAGAATTAACAAAAAGACGTCGTTTTTCGTACGATGAATGATAATCTAGTGTCTACAAATGCCATAGTAGCATCAGTTAACAACGGCCATCAATAGTATGAGATTAAAGAACGCCATTCGTAACTGTTAGCTGTAGCGTAGTGGGCGATGTGTTGGACTGTGACGCTGAAGGACAGTGATTCGGAACTCGCAAGTACCTACTTTTTTTTCCTACAAGGGTTTCAGACACTTTTATTAATTCATTTTTTATTATTTAGATTATTATTTTGGTCCAAAATGTTTGCAAAAACGTATAAAACTACAAATCTAAAGCAGGCCGTAAAACACGTTAGTGCGATTGTTTTTTTCTTTTTTTTTTCTGTTTCAGCTTACTCAACCTTGTGGCAGCCTCCCACGAGTGTTCAATGCAATTTTACATAACCATAGCCTTGTGGCAGGCTTCAATATATTATTATTAGGGCTCCCTCGCACAAGTGTTCAAAGTCAGCTTGTAGAGCTAAGACTTTTCCCAGACCAGCACAAAGGTGTCACGAACCACATGACCAGCCTTTAGAACAAAGAGAGTGGGAATAAATAAAAAAATTGTAAAATTTCTGACGACAGATTCCAATTTAATGAAAAGTGACGATTCGTTTGAAGTATTACAAAGTTAGGTTCGATTAATATTCAAGAAGTTGGTAAAATTAATCGCCAATAAAATCATACAAAACTAATTTTCCCCGACAGTCTACAATTACCGTTTGCTTGCCTGACCAGAGGATCACGGTATCGTGGGGGCGAAATAATTTTCCGTGTTCTGTATTAACTAATATATTAAATTGGCAAGATGACGATCAGCCACAAAGGCTACCGGAGCCGTTAAGTTCAAACCCGGAGAGCCAACATCTTCTTGGAAGGACACTTCTGTTCCCGCCGTGTTTGACGAGTTGCCGCCAAGACAGGCCGCTACCCTAGGTGTCGTGAAACCGGCCCTTGTGGGCCAGAACGAACTCTTAAATGTGCTCTGGTTAGGTTGGTAACACGTCATTATTTTTGCCGGCGGAAGAATCAGCGGTGCGAAACTCGCGTTAAAAAAACCGTCGTGAGCGACGTGGCCGCTCTCAGTTCGACAGTTGCTTGAGATGATTGCAGTTCTTAGGAGGAAAGGTCCGCGATCGCCTGTTGTGTAGAAACCGCCATGCTCAGTCTTGGTTATATTTCGTTGACCGACAGGAACTTCACAGTTCCACCGAGCAGGTATTCGCGATTAAATTTAAGTAATTGCATTCGGACGAGAGTTTAATAAATATGCAACGGTCAGCAAATCAGGCGATAGGCGCGATGATTACTAAGATGCTTTTTCTTTAGTTTTTGTGCCGCTCCTGTTTCGGGCTCAGTTTACTGTTCTCATGACCTACGGAAATCTTCATGAAACTCAATACGCTCTCTTTCCCTCTCGTTAAAAGCTGATCGAACTATTTGAATGTGCTTCATTTTCGATGTTTGTTCTCTATTGTATGTCTAGTCCTGTAGCAAGAATCAGTAACCGTTTAATAAGATGTAACAGGCTACCTCGTAATTCTACACGCTACATTCAGAATACAAAGATTATTTCATTGAAATATCCGACTTCTTGTATGTAGCCTTCCCTTGTTGCTATCATTTATATTCATTTACAAAATAATAAAAACTCCTGCTAGAAGAGAGGAGGTCCGGTGCTGGCAACGGTCACAGCAACAGAAGATTAACAGGCAAGTCACCTGTTAATTGGGAAGCGGAAGTCAGGCAGATTGATTTAAGTCATAATCTCGTTTCTTTCTTCCTACAACCAACCATAGGGAGAAACAGGCTCTACAAGCTTACGCAACCACAGGTCCTGCCCCAGGGATTTTACCGCCCCGTGCAAAAATTTCTAGTGCCCTCTTCCACCCTCACCCCCCCTTCCCCCTCATTTTGGCCCACTTCAGGTTACGGTAGTAACACTAAAAGTGGGCCTTTGCGATCGTCTTTTGACAGCTCGAAATTTAAATGAAAATAACGACTTAACTATTCATCTGACACGAAAATTGAATAACCGAATTTGTAGAGGAGAAAATTCTCTACAACTTTGCTTTGTTATGTTTTTTTTTCTTCATATCTCGTTGCGTTTCAAAGATATTTGCAAAAAAACGGCGATTTTGGGATGTCTGTCTGTCTGTCCGTAACGTGTTCCCTGTTTTTAAGACGAACCGTTCAACCGATCAGCACCAAATTTTACAGACATGATTGTAGGTCTCCAGAAACCACAACCTCCCTTTTTCAAATTTTTTGGACAAAAAATACGGTAGTAATGCCTAAAAAACCGATTGTAATATAATTGTAATTGCAAACGAACCGTTCATCTGACACGAAAATTGAATACCCTCATTGGTAGAGGAGAAAATTCTCTACAACTTAGCTCCCTTATGGTTTTTTCATATCTCGTATCGTTTGAGAGATATTTGCAAAAATAACGGAGATTTGATACCCTCCATTGAATTAATGAAAGCCAGCCGTTAGGAGGTGTCACGTGACATTCCTCGCGCAGAACTTTCTGTGGCATACGCCATCAGCGTTGCGTAATTGATGATTTTCTTATTGTAACTTCACGTTGCCATTTATAAGCAATGGTACACTGCAGAATTAACAAAAACACATCGTTCTTCGTACGATAAATGATAATCTAATGTCTACAAATGTCATATTACTATCAGTTAACAACGGCCATCAATAGTATGAGATTAAAGGACGCCTCTATTGACTGATAGCGGTAGCGTAGTGGGCAAGGCGTTAGGCTATGACGCTGAAAGTCGCTGGTTCGGAATCCGCCACTACCTACATTATTTTCCCTAAAAGGCTTTCAGACACTGTTATTAATTAATTTTTTATTATTTAGATTATTATTTCGGTCCAAAATGTTTGCAAAAACTTATAAAACTACAAATCTAAAGTGGGCCGTAAAACACGTCAGTGCGATTTTTTTTTTTTTTTTACTTAGTCAGCTTTATTCATATATGACATCTTATTTTCACAAATTACACTCATGTATCTTTTTGTCGTGAATATGTCTCTAAGATCAAAGCAGCGTCAGTGTTACATTTACATTTTAAGCCATAACTGATAAATTTATATGTCCATCAAGATAAATTTAGGTCAGTGGCAGAGCCTGAAACTAAAAAACTTTTTCTAGTTCCTTGAGTCGAGGTGGAGTTTCTTACCAACTAATTGTTGTGTAAATCACAAGTTCCACTAAAGCACTTGGTACAGATACAGTTATCTGCACAGACGGGACATACTTGTTGCAGCTATAAATTAAACAAAGAAACAAAAGACGCCTGTTCACTGCGTACTGAACAGTGTCCGGAACATAAAAAGATAAATATTTATAAGCGATAAAACATACCATACCGTTACCATCAATTAACCGAACAAAAATATCTCTTTCTGAAGTCTCCAACAATCAGTTTGCACAGGCCGATGACATTAATGTAGTAACAGAGTACAATTCATATCAAGGGGACTGTAAATATAGTTTTACAGTTTTCATTACTAGAAATCAGTATAAGAGTTTTCTGGCCGTAGTAAATAGTAGCCAAAAACTTACAAACTACTTATGAAGTAGCTAATACTAAGGACGGCACAAATATCCATGCCCGAGGGGCGATTGGAGCCCCCGACCGTAGTGGCCGTGCAAACCGTGACTGGCGCGTCGCAGACCGCTTGGCCACCGCGGCCGGCTAAATAGTAGCCTTCTTTTCCTTTGTGTTTATCCTTATATCACATCTTTTTCTAAAATCAATGTAAGTTAAACGGAACAGTGCCGTAGTCGAACGCAAGAATACGCCTCGCCCTTCTACCGCTTCTCAGGATCGACAATGACGTCACGCGGAAGTAATAACCTTGTACGTTTATTCTGCCTGCAGGATGACGCATATTACTGTGGTCTGTATTATTGTGTATCAGTCCGTAACAATTTATATTTCCAACTTATTTTCATGCAAGACACTTCCACTTTTCATCGTCTTGTTTAATTTAACCTATCGGGACTACATAAAAATTCAGGAATATGCCGCCCCCAAAAATCTGCCACCCTGAGCAACGTCATCGCACTGAAGTGTTTTACGGCCCACTTTAGATTCGTAGTTTTATAAGTTTTAGCAAACATTTTGGACCAAAATAATAATGTAAACAATAAAAAATTAATTAATTAGAATGTCTGAAATCCTTTTAGGAAAACAAAAATATTTAGGTAGTGTCGGGTTTTGCAGCACAGACCCTCAGCGTCATAGTCCAACGCATTACCCCCTACGCTACGTCCAACACTTTAACAGCACGTCCTTTAATCTCATACTATTGATGGCTGTTATTAACTGATGCTAATATGGCATTTGCAGACACTAGATTATCTTTTATCGTACGAAGAAAGACGTGTTTTTGTTAATTCTTCAGTGCGCCATTGCTTTGGAATGAAAACGTGTAAGTTAAAATAAAAAAATCATCAAATACGCAAAGCACGATGGCTTATGTCAGAGAGAGTTCTGGGCGAGGAATGTCACGTGACATCTGCGAACGGCTGGTTTTCGTTAATTCAGCGGAGGGCGTCAAAACTCTGTTATTTTTACAAATATCTCTCAAACGATACGAGATATGAAAAAAACATAAGGGAACAAAGCTGTAGAGAATCTTCTCCTCTACAAATTCGATTATTCAATTTTAGCCCTAGATGAACGGTTTATATGCAATTAAAATGACATTACAAACGACCTTTCTTTGATATTACTAACGTATTTCTTGTCAGTAATATTTGAAATAGCGAGGTTCTGGTCTCTGGTAGCCAACATTTATGTCTGTAAAATTTGGTGCCAATCGGTTGAACGGTTCGACCTAAAAATTGGGAACACGTTACAACCAGAGAGACATCGTCAAGTCGCCGTTATTTTTGCAAATATCTCTGCAACGATGCAAGATATGAAAAAAAAACATAATAGAGCGAACTTGTAGAGAATTTTCCTCTCTACGACTTAGGTTATTCAATATTCGTGTCAGATGAATCGTTCGTTTGCAAATACAATTATATTACAAACAGCTTTTGTTTGGCATTACTACCGTATTTTTTGTCCGAAAAATTTGGAAAAGGGAGGTTCTTGTCTCTGTCGGCCTACAATTATGTCTGAGAAATTTGGTGTTGATCGGTTGAACGGTTCGTCTTAAAAACGGGGAACACGTTACGGACAGACAGACAGACGGACAGACAGACAGACATACATCCCAAAATCGCCGTAATATTTGCAAATATCTCTGAAACGATACGAGATAGGAAAAAAACATAACAGACCAAAGTTGTAGAGAATTTTCTCCTCTACAAAATCGGTTATTCAATTTTTGTGTCAGATGAATGGTTAAGCCGTTATATTTATTTACATTTCGAGCCGTCAAAAAACGATCGCAAAGAACCACTTTTTGTGTTACTACCGTAACCTAAAGTGGGCCAAAAAACATAATAGAGCGAAGTTGTAGAGAATTTTCCTCTGTACCAATTAGGTTATTCAATTTTCGTGTCAGATGAACCGTTCGTTTGCAATTACAATTATATTACAAACGGCTTTTTTTGGAATTACTATCGTATTTTTGTCCGAAAAATTTGAAAAAGGGCGGTTCTTGTCTCTGTCGGCCTGCAATTATGTCTATAAAATTTAGTGTTGATCGGTTGAACGATTCGTCTTAAAAACGGGGAAAACGTTACGGACAGACAGACAGACATACATCCCAAAGTCACCGTTTTTCTGTTTTTTTTTTTTTTTTTTTTTTTTTTTTTTTTTTGCAAATATCCCTGAAACGTTACGAGATAGGAAAAAAACATAAGAGAGCGAAATTGTAGAGAATGTTCTCCTCTACGAATTAGGTTATTCAATTTTTGTGTCAGGTGAATGGTTAAGCCGTTATTTTTATTTAAATTTCGAGCCGTCAAGAAACGATCGCAAAGGCTTGCTTTTAGTGTTACTACCATAACCTAAAGTGGGCCAATAACTAGACTCCCTGACGGCGCTGCTGTCGCGGGATAATTGGAACCTTCGCCCGGCCGCCATAGTAGTGGCAAGCGTCAGATAAATACGAGTGTTATTAGCAGGTAAATCGTGTATTAAATAGCTACTGCGGGATATATACACAATTGATAATCACGTCTGTATAGTTTGACTATCGCAGTGTACACGAAGCACGATGTTGAAGAGCTTCTCAGCGTTTAAACACATAAATCAATTGAAAGGAATAAAAAGATCTAATACTGTATTCCCATTTATATTTCTCGGGAATACAAGTAGCCCTACTACTTGTGTTCAGACATAGTTACTCTTGCTGTTAGTCAACACAATATAGGATTGAATGAAATAAATAACAGGCTTTTATAATACTGGTAGCTCTTAAAAAGGAGCTACTTTAGGCAGTACTGGTGGACAGGAAGTTCAAAAAGTTTCATTTTATGATTGTGTAAAATAACTGTCGGAGTCACGAAATTAGTTGCATCACTGCAGTTCGAATTGTTGTTTCTGAAATTAATTTTAGCGACTTGTGACGCAGAATTCAAAAGTAATCTGCTTTACATATAGGTATAACATTTACATATACATCTACATGGGATACTCTGCAAATCACATTTAAGTGCCTGGCAGAGGGTTAATCGAACCACCATTATACTATTTATCTGCCATTCCATTCTCGAATAGCGAGCGGGAAGAAAGAACAGCTGGATCTCTCTGTTCGAGTTCTGATTTCTCGTATTTTATTCTGATGATCATTTCTAGCTATGTAAGTGGGAGTCAACAATATATTTTCGCATTCGGAGAAGAATGTTGGCGACTGGGGTTTCGTAAGCAGCCCACGCCGCAGCGATAAACGCCGTTGTCGTAATGATTCCCATCCCAGATCCGGTATCATTTCCGTAACGGTGTCTCCCCTGTATCGTGACAATACGAAACGAGCTGTCCTTCTTTGGACTCTTTCGATGTCCGTCAAACCCACCTGATAAGGATCCCACACTGGGCAGAAATACTCCAAAAATGGACGGACAAGCGTAGTGTATGCAGTTTCTTTTGTAGTTCTGTCGCATCTTTTAAGGGTTCTGACAATCAAATACAGTCTCTGGTTCGCCTGCACAACTGAAAGGAGTTTGCAGACCTGTGTATAGTTCCATATATGAACGGCACATAGCCACAGTGGATGCACATTATGCAATTCAACCCTGTGACGATAGTTGCTGGCTTTTGAGAAGTTCACTCTGCTATAAGATATTTGGCTTACAGCATTAAAAATCCTAATTTCATTGCTAGGTACCATATTGCTATTTTTAGATGCCTTAGTTAAGAAAAAGTTGTGGCATACTTCGTGTTCTTAAAAGAATTTGGTAGTGGCTGATTGCTGTATTCACAGCGTGAGAATTTATTTTTCATTTACGTATCTGATGGTATATTTCCCTTTCACAATCGATTTTTAACGTTAGCTGTTTCAGTCAACCCTGTATGATTTTTTGATGCTATGAAAAATCTAAATATTGGAGAATACAGCATTAAAGCAGAGAGGTAAAGTGTGAAACTCTTCCGAATTTAATGTTTGTACAAAAGTTTCACAATCGTAGAATATACTGAGAAAGTGCCAAAAAATAGTTTCTGACGATAAATTCCGTTCATATGCTGCTCTTATAACGCAAAGAAACTACATGTTATAGCACGGTTTCGTTAAGAAGAGGAAACGCTGTTGGCCAATTTCTACACCGCATGTCTAATAAATATACACACAACCGATAGTTGCTGTATATTCTACATCTACAACCATACTCCGCAAGCCACCCGACGGTGTGTGGCGGAGGGTACCTTGAGTACCACTATCGATTTTCCCTCCTATTCCAGTCACGTATTGTTCGCGGAAAGAAGGATTGTCGGTATGCATCTGTGTGGGCTCTAATCTGTATGATTTTATCCTCACGATCTCTTCGCGAGATATACGTAGGAGGGAGCAATATACTGCTAGACTGCTCAGTAAAGGTAAGTTCTCGAAACTTCGACAAATGCCCGTACCGAGCGACAGAGCGTCTCTCCTGCAGAGTTTTCCACTGGAGTTTAGCGATCATCTCCGTAACGCTTTCACGATTACCAAATGATCCTGTAACGAAGCGCGCTGCTCTCCATTGGATCTTCTCCACTTCCTCTATCAATCCCACCTGGTACGGATCCCACACCGGTGAGCAGTATTCGAGCTGTGGGCGAACAGGTGTACTGTAACCTACATCCTTTGTTTTCGGACTGCATTTCCTTAGAATTCTCCCAATGAATTTAAGTCTGGCATCTGCTTTACCGACGATTGATTTTATATGGTCGTTCCATTTTAAATCCCTCCTAATGACAACTCCCAGATTATTTATGGAATTAACTGCTTCCAGTTGCTGACCTGCTATAGTGTAGCTAAATGATAAAGAATGTTTCTTTCTGTATATTCGCAGCACATTACACTTGTCTACATTGAGCTTTAATTGCCATTCCCTGCACCTTGCGTCAATTCGATGCAGATCCTCCTGCATCTCAATACAATTTTCCATTGTTAAAACCTGTCTATATACTACCGCATCATCCGCAAAAAGCCTCAGTGAACTTCCGACGTTATCTGCAATGTCATTTATATATCGTGAACAGCAACGGATCCAGGACATTCCCCTGTGGCACACCTGACATAACTCCTACTTCGGAAGACTTCTCTCCATTGAGAATGACCTGCTGCTTTCTGTTATCTAGGAATTCCTCAATCCAATCACACAATTGGTCTGATAGACCATATGCTATTACTTTGTTCATTAAAAGTTTGTGGGGAACTGTATCAAACGCCTTGCGGAAGTCAAGAAACACAGCATCTACCTGAGAACCCGTGTCTATGGCCCTCTGAGTCTGGTGGACGAATAGAGGTTAGAGATATAGGCCTATAGTTCTGCAAATCTGTTCGAGGACCCTTCTTGAAAACGGGGATGACCTGCGCCATTTTCCAATCTTTCGGAACGCTATGCTCTTCTAGAGACCAACGATACACCACTGCGAGAAGGGGGCCAGTTCTTTCGCGTACTGGTAACCCATCAGGTCCTGCGGCCTTTCCTCTTTTGAGCTATTTTATTTGTTTTTCTATACCTCTGTCAATTATTTCGATATTTGCCATTTTGTAATCTGTGCGGCAATCTATGGAAGGAAGTACAGTGCAATCTTCCTCTGTGAAACCGCTTTGGAAAAAGACATTTAGTAATTCCGCCTTTAGAGTGTCATCCTCTGTTTCAGTGCCATTTACGTCACGGAGTGTCTGCACACTTCGTTTTGATCCACCTACCGCTTTGACATAAGACCAAAATTTCTTAGGATTCTCAGCCAAGTCAGTACAAAGAATCTACTTTCGAATTCGTTGAACGCCTCTCGTATAGCCCTCCTCACGCTACATTTCGCTTCGTGTAATTTTTGTTTGTCTACAAGGCTTTGGCTACGTTTATGTTTGCAGTGAAGTTCCCTTTGCTTCCGTAGCAGCTTTCTAATTCGGTTGTTGTACCACGGTCGCTCCTTTTCAACTCTTACTACCTTGCTAGGTACATACTAATCTAATGCATATTGTACGATGGCTTTGAACTTAGAAAAACATGTTTGTTAAGCTTATGGGACTTAACTACGGGGTCATCAGTCCCTAAACTTACAAACTACTTATGAACTACTTACGAAGTAGGACGGCACAAATGTCCATGCCCGAGAGGGGATTCGAACCCCCGACCGTAGTGGCCATGCTGACCGTGACTGGAGCGCCTCAGTCACCTCGGCCACCGCGGCCGTCTTGAACTTAGACCACTGTTCCTCAACACCATCTGTACTTAAGATAAAACTTCTGTGCTGAGACGTCAGGTACTCTGAAATCCCCTTTTTGTCACTTTTTCCGAACAGAAAAATCCTCCAACATTTTTTAATATTTCTATTTACGGCTGAAATTACCGATGCGAGTCTGAAGCTGTTTTGTAGTTATATATTTCAATTAGACATAGTTTTCGTGACTTAACTCAAATGAATACTCTCTCTAATCAAAAGAATCTTACGCACATTAAAGTTGGCGCGGAAGTTGGCCCCTATAATGGCCGCCGAGGCGCTCTTCAATTTGTCCGCCGTTCGCAGTCGGCCGCTTATGCGATTGTGGGCGCTGGGTGAACACGCGCGCTCCGCTACGGCGCAGATAGCATTAGCGACGGCGCGTGGGTGGCGGGGGTGGCGAGCGGTGTGGGCGGCGGGGCGGCGCTGCAGGTGGCAGACGGCCGCGGCCCTCCCTCAGCCAGGACACTGCCTGCACACGCTTCCAGCGCGGCGCGGCGCCCTTGCAGCCGGCTGGTTTTGACCCACTTTAGGTTGCGGTAGTACAGTAGAACCTCTAAAACTCGATACTATGTGGACTTAAAGGTTGTCGAGTTTTGAGGGAACTTAAATAAAAATATCTAGGAGTTGAATAAAAACGCTTATTTAGAGTATTAAAATTGTACATTTATTGATTTATTATATACAATTGTATATTTATGTCAACATTACTAACTTATAATCAAAAAATAAAATAAAAAATTGAGGCAAAATGCCCAGTAGAATCTGAAAAAAACAGTGTTCATTACAATTATTACTGAAGTTGTTTATGCTGCTTATAACAAGTCCACCACATTTAGTTATGAGAAGCTTTCTGAACACTAGAAGAAAAGTGTAAAGGAAAACTTACTAAAGTCGTTTGAAAAACCCTGTGACAGAAAGACTGCTTTTCTGTCTCCACAACGCGTCTTGCAGCTTGATCACGGAGTCGCCCGAGTAACAGAATCTCCATTCAAGTCGCATTTTGCTGCTCTGAGTACTGCAGAGTGACGCCCAGTGACGAGAATGTAGCGAGGGTAGTTTATGATCTGCCCGGGAATCCCAGGTCAACGCGCGGCCTCGCGATAAGGAAAGTGGCCACGAAAGTCCCCGAAAGTGTTCACTCAATATCCCGCCCCAGCTAGGCAGGTAAAGGATGCGTTGGACGAACTTGGAAAACCCAGTAACCTAGTCTGAGTCTGTAGCGCTCTCGGGCGGCCTATGAACTGATGGAAAGCTTCAAATGTTCAAATGTTTGTTAAGCTTATGGAACTTAACTATGGAAAGCTTTACGTTATAGGCGGTGTAAAAAGAAAAAAAAATTAATTCAGCAGCCCTGCCGAGTTTTACGGAACGTCGAGTTTTCGGGAATCGAGTTTGAGAGGTTCTACTGTAACACTAAAAGTAGGCCTTTGCGATCATTTTTTGACAGCTCGAAATTGAAATAAAAATAACGGCTTAACCATTGACCTGACACAAAAATCGAATAACCGAATTTGTAGAGGAGAAAATTCTCTACAACTTTGCTCTCTTATGATTATTTTTTCCTATCTCATATCGTTTCAGTGATATTTGCAAAAATAACGGCGATTTTGATATGCATGTCTGTCTGTCTGTCTGTCGGTAACGTATCCCCCGTTTTTAAGACGAACCGTAAAACCCATCAACACCAAATTTTACAGACATAATTGTAGGCCGACAGAGACAAGAACCTCCCTTTTTCAAATGGCAGTAATGCCAAAAAAAGCCGTTCGTAATATAATTGTAATTGCAAAAGAACGGTTCATTTGACACGAAAATTGAATAATCTAATTCCTAGAGAGGAAAATTCTCTACAACTTCGCTCTGTTATGTTTCTGGCCCACTTTAGGTTACGGTAGTAACACTAAAAGTGGGCCTTTGCGATCGTCTTTTGACGGCTCGAAATTTAAATGAAAATAACGGCTTAACTATTCATCTGACACAAAAATTGAATAACCGAATTTGTAGAGGAGAAAATTCTCTACAACTTTGCTCTCATTTTTTTTCATATCTCGTAGCGTTTCAAAGATATTTGCAAAAATAAGGCGATTTTTGGATGTATGTCTGTCTGTCCGTCTGTCTGTCTGTCCGTAACGTGTTCCCCGTTTTTAAGACGAACCATTCAGCCGATCAACACCACATTTTACAGGCACAATTGTATGCCCACAAAGACAAGAACATCGCTTTTTCAAATTTTTCGGACAAAAAATACGGTAGTAATGCCAAACAAAGGCCGTTTGTAATATAATTGTAATAGCAAACGAACGGTTTATTTGACACGAAAATTGAATAACCTAATTGGTAGAGAGGAAAATGCTCTACAACTTCGCTCTATTATGTTTTTTTCATATCTTGCATCGTTGCAGGTTGTAACGTGTTTCCACTTTTTAGGTCGAACCGTTCAACCGATTGGCACCAAATTTTACAGACATAAATGTTGGCTACCAGAGACCAGAACCTCGCTTTTTTCAAATATTTCCGACAAGAAATACGTTAGTAATATCAAAGAAAGGTCGTTTGTAATGTAATTTTAATTGCATATAAACCATTCATCTGACGCTAAAATTGAATACCCGAATTTGTAGAGGAGAAAATTCTCTACAACTTTGCTCCCTTATGTTTTTTTCATATCTCGTATCGTTTGAGAGATTTTTGCAAAAATAACAGAGTTTTGACGCCCTCCACGGAATTAACGAAAACCAGAAAATCATCAAATACGCAACGCAAGACGGCGTATGGCAGAGACAGTTCTGGGCGAGAAATGTCACGTTACTTCTTCGAACGGCTGGTTTTCATTAATTTAATGGAGGGTGTCAAAACTCCGTTGTTTTTGCAAATATCTCTTAAACGATACGAGATATGAAAAAAACATACGAGAGCAAAGTTGTAGAGAATTTTTTCATCTACAAATTCGGTTATTCAATTTTCGTGTCAGATGCATGGTTAAGCCGTTATTTTTATTTAAATTTCGAGGTGTCAGGAGACGACCGCAAAGGCCCACATTTAGTAATTTTTTAATGTTTGTCAAGTCTATGGGACTTAACTACGGGGTCATCAGTCCCTAAACTTACAAACTACTTATGAACTACTTACGAACTAGGAAGGCACAAATATCCATGCCCGAGGGGGGATTCGAACCCCCGACCGTAGCGGCCGTGCAGACCGTGACTGGAGCGCCTCAGTCCCCTCGGCCACCGCGGCCGGCCCACTTTTAGTGTTACTATCGTAACCTAAAGTGGGCCGAAAGGTCGGATTATCCGAAACTCTAACATTTATTGCAAAAAATATAAAGAGACATTTAGCTCAAAATATTAAACGATGTAAGAACTAAAAGACCTCTACAGTAATACAAAAAGGTGTTATTTACACAGTGTTAAGCAATATATTAACTAAAAACGTCTACCCACACTATAATATATATTGGTTTTAAACGAATTACAGTACTGCAATGTACAGTAATGTACTGTAGAAACCAATCGGACACCATGACGAGCTTTCTAACGATCAATCTAGTCTTCTCTGGCAGCAAATTTACTTTCGGCTTCCAGTTTTTGTGCAAAAGTATCGCTTTTTCTTTGTGAATTTGCTCGAATATTGGAGTTCCTTTCCTTCTTTCTTGACAATACCACATCCACAGTGCGTTATCAAACAGTTCAAGTTTAGGCTTTTTTAATGTTTTGCGATTCTTCTGAGCGTTTTCACTATCAATCGTAACTGTATAGGACTCAATGTCTTTCCGAGTCTTCATCCAAGCCTTAATTGTCGTAATACCTACTGTACATTCAGTTCCTTTGCAATTTTTTGGAGCATTCTCCTTTCTCCAGTCTTTGTAGGACTGCTAAAGAGTTACGTTTGAATCCAGACATGTTGAAAAAGAGACAACTGTAAACACAATGAATGTAAAAATACTGTAGAGAACACGGAATAAAGCAAACGACGACGTTTTTAATCCCAAAAAAGGATAAAACGCACAATAACGTACAGTATAACAATATTCACAGCGATAGACACCGCAACAATGGCCCGACAATCGTCCTGTCAGTAACATGGCACAGGCTCGCGAGTCTGAGCATGGTCGGACTAACAGAAGTTTTGTGTCCCAGCCTCGTTGCCGCTTTTGTGTCTCGTTTCCGTCGTAGGTGTCGGTGGCCGAGTAGAAAGACCGACACAGTAATAAAGGATGCACGTTTGTGCAGGTAGGAGGTGACCAGCCAGTGGGACAGCAGAAACTAGAAACACTAGAGTAAATTAGAACGAGATATATATTGCACAGAATTTATAAAATACTTAACTTTTACATAATTCAGTACGGCAGAATGCTGATACATAGTTGAGCTAGGGGCCTGCCTAGTGCCTGTCCGATAGCCAAGTCTTCACTGGTGCCTATCTGATTCTGAAGTGTTAAATGGTTCCTATCTCATTCCCGAGTGAACGATGTCGTTCAGTGGTGGCCACGAGCGGAGTTGTAGCAGAGGGCGCTCGTGCTGACATCGTAAGAACGCCGCGCCGTGCGTGCATGGCGGCGCGCGGCGTAAGTAGGTGGCGCGCACTTTAGATTTGTGCGACACCACAGAAGTAACAGACCATCCAAGGTCATATTAGAGGGGTTCTACTGTAGAGAGACAGGTCTTGCTTAACCGAGACAGAAAACGTGAACCTTCTGCAGAAATTAATTTAGAGATTAGCAGTGGACTTTCTATCCCCTACGCTGTCAATGATAATTTATTGCAAATAAATTTAGTCGGTTCTCTAGTGTTAAATTATTCAGTGATTGAGGTGCTCGAGAAGAGAGGATTCTGAAGTCTCGTATTACAAATGATGGGGGATATCGAGGTCCTATCCGATTCTTAAATACCTGCCAGCCTATTTTGGTACTGAAACTCACTAGGAGAACAGGTGGGTATCGATTTTAGAATTTCTTTATATTTGTGGTACGTGAAGTTTAGAACTTAAATAATAATCAGCCAAAGCCATTCGACGCAACTCTCAAAAATTCTGGAGAAAATCGACTTTGAAGTTTTGCATGTAAACGTATGTACCAATAATTGAAACAGCTGCAACATCTGCAAAGTAGTTAGAGTGGTTAAGGCGACCGCTGGCGAAAAGCGGGAGACTCGGGTTTGAGTCCTGGACCGGCACAAATTTTCATTTGTTACCGGTCATTTGTTTATCTTCACAGGAGCAGCAGACGTCGGAAAATTTCGCGATTTGTGCCCAATCAGTCAGCCAGTGAGCTACGCGATCGCGACCTACTTTGCGTGACGTACCACGGCAGCGCACAGGCCTTCTCTTCAGACGGTGTTGCCACAGTTCACCGCCGCTGACCGGAGCGGCAAATCTGTATTTTGAGACAACTCGTCGTCAGTCGGCGCGAGAGGCTGGGGTCCGGCTCCATTAACCTTTTATAGGACTTTGTACAATAGTCTACCACTGCGCACGGATGGAATTTTGTCCTCAATATAGGGCAGTGGTACACATATGTACCATCCTAGGTACCATCCGAGGTAAAAGAATTTAAAAATATATTTTTGGGGTTATCAGAGACCATAAAGATCTCTAAAAACCGTAAAACAAGGAAAAACGTTTGCCCTAAACAACGAGCGTCTCAACGATGCGGTCGGCCCACTTCCCGCGTTGTGTGTGGCCAGGCATTCCATAATAATAAATGTGAACTCATCCTTATTAGCACTAAAATAAATCCATTAAACCTTATTTACACGATAAACCAGACGTATCTACAGGCCATAAATTGAAGTAAATACTAAGGAATAACAATTACGAACAAATGAAATCGGAAACAACACACAGAAAATATTGTAGGGAAGGCGAACCAAAGGCTACATTTCATTGGTAGAACACACAGAAGATGCGACAGTTCTACTAAAGAAACTGCCTGCACTGCACTTGTGCGTCCTATTTTGGACTGTGCGCATTGTGGGATACCCACCAAAGGGGTCTCACGGAGGATCAGGGCGTAGATAGACGTTTCTGTTGGGTGGAGGGGCGGTGTTCAGAGGCAGAGCTACACTGAGGTGCCCTCGCACAGCTGACAGGTGCCAAAGATGTGACGCTGTCGCCCCCTCCCTCCACCATAAAACAAACTTGCGATTTTTTCTGTGAATTTGGAAATTTTTTTGAATGTAATATATAAAGCAGAATGTCCGTATATTTGTACGTGTTGCATACAAATCTACAGTTTTGTTCCAATCGTTATGAAATTTTGTACACGTAAGCTTCAATCTATGAGGACGGTCGCCGTAAGTGTAAGAATCACATACGATATATAGTTCACGAGATATGACGTTGTAAACAATGAAATGTGTCTAAAACTGCTACATTTAGCGACAATGCTGCTGAATTTCTCCTAAACCATTGGACCGATTTCAACCAAATTTGGTACACACATTCCTTACCGTGAGGTAACAATTGATGCGTTGTTACGAATCACATACGGCACATGGTTCTAAAGATATTGCGTCATAACCAATAGAAATCGCAAAAAATACCATATAATGTGGCGAGACTTATGAGAATGTCAGTACTTAGCGACTTGCAACAAACTTTAAACATAATTTCCAACCTTTATTAAACTTTTTCTCGCTGGCAACCATAGTAAAATGAAGAAAGGAAAAAAGTTTCTCACTTACTAGTTTTCCGCTGTTTATGGAGTAAAACTAAGGCTCTCGGTAGGACGTTACAATTTATAATTTGAACACTACAATTTGTAGCGACAGGAAATTTTACAGAAGGTATACACACATATAGTTGAATACAGCTTCTAAATTGTATCACTGTACGACACACAGTTCATGAGAGAGGAGCACGCCGGCCGCGGTGGCCGAGGTGACTGAGGCGCTCCAGTCACGGTCAGCACGGCCACTACGGTCGGGGGTTCGAATCCCCCCTCGGGCATGGATATTTGTGCCGTCCTAGTTCGTAAGTAGTTCATAAGTAGTTTGTATGTTTAGGGACTGATGACCGCGTAGTTAAGTCCCATTAAAAAAAAAAAAAAAAAAAAAAAAAGAGAGAGAGAGAGGAGCACATAAGCAGTAACGTTAACGGAAAAGCGCCCCATCACGCACAAAGTTTTAATCTATTACTTCTTTACTACTAATTGTATTACCAAGAGATTATACGGACATTCAGCCCTTATGCAAATGAACATATACCTGAAAAATGGCAGGAATAAATAAATAAATACCCGGGCAGCGTCGGGTTTTCAGCTAGTAGTTGATAAAAGAATGAAGCGTTATTGAAAAAGATTGTAGACATGAAGATTACTCTTTTCTGGTATACCTTGAAAATGACTGGGGTTCACCTGCCGAAATACTGGCGGTTGTCAAAGACGCTGCCCATCTATATTCCCGTAAATTATTTGAACATTAAATACAGAATATGCCCAATTTTCAGAGTAATAGTAATCGCTGTAGGGATTAGAAAATTAGAATTTCCGCACTATCACATCTGGCTCAAGTCATCTGTTGTCAGCAATCGTAATAAATCGAAAGCCTCCAGGCAAATAACATATAGAGGAGACGAGTGGAATGGCGCCACCTGAAGGGAAATCAGTTTTCTACCTTATTAAAAGTGTGTGTTTTTCGTACAGAGTAATACTAAAACTTCGTCAGCTAATACTACTTTCTTATAATTTTTTTCAGCCATACACCTTGTTCAGTTTTATTGTTAAAAATATATTGTGAAAGTGTACGCAGTGGCGCTATTACCCATGCTTCCAGGTTTATGACGCCGTACATTTGAAAATCAAGGATGAACCCATACGATGAATAATTAGTAGTAAATACGTGTTACAACTGTTCAATTTATACGCATCACACTTCTGTATTAGATATTTAGAAGGCTATAGGTACTTGTCACCGTAGAATTGGAATAAAAACTCATTTAATAATTTAGGCCTGATTATGACTTTGCAAAAGTAAGAAATATAGTTTTTGGAACTTGAAAACTACTACATTCTGCAAGTACCCATTTCAGAAAACGTATGCATCTGTATTACATTTCATTTTGCTTCAGTTCTCACCCATGGCGTCATTGCCCCAGTTTCAAAATATGGCTAAGAACGTCAATTTAAAGCATAATATTTTGCGAAATAGGTTAGAAGGTATCTTGAGGTATCTTGAATGACAGCAACGCTAGTTGCTAAGTATCTACAAATTACATTAATACGAGTATTAAAAAGGAAGGAAGCGTAAGGTTTAACGTCCCATCCACTGCTTGGTCATTAGAGACGGCGCTTACGCTCGGAGCTTTCGGTAAGAATGTGGAAGGAAATCGGCCGTGCCCTTTGAAAGGAACCATCCCGGCATTTGCGTGGAGTGATTTAGGAAAATCACGGAAAACCTAAATGTGGATGGCTGGAGATGGATTTGAACCACCGTCGACCCGAATGCAAGTCCAGTGCGTTACCACTGCGCCACCTCGCTCGGTCGAGTTTTAAAAAACACTGACAGCCTTTAGAGATACTCATTTCAATAAAATACAGGCTCGAAAATTAGATCCAAAACAATTTCCTTCACACTAGTAATACCTGTCAACAATCACGGACGGCGACCACAGGAATTAGTTCCGCGGTAGGTAACGGAGATAGAACAGTGGCAAGCGTCCTCGTACTGCCAATCGTTCGTCATAAAACTGGGTGGTGCGATTACCCAGGTTGGCACCGTTACCCCGGTCTCTCTTACGTTTCAGCATAGCACATCGGCGAATGGAAACCTCAGTTACCATAGTGAATTTGCAGTGCTGACGAATATGAGCAAGTTGGCAGGAGACAGTTATTAACAAAGTCCACTGGCGCCTCTTATGATAGACATCCGCGCTTCTTTGTAATACTACTTTGGCGAAATGATACTTTAGAAATTACAACGTGATATCAGTGTGCATTTACAGTAGTTGGACGAAGGTAAGGTTGTTTCTTGTAAGCAGAGGATGGGAATATGAGAGACAGGTAACTTAAGGCACTTCTCCCGATTAATTTACGTGCAGTCAGTTTTGCGCCTCGCTCAAGTTCACCTGAGCTGACGCCTAACTCGCGTTATCGTCGGTGCGCTATTGGTGGGGAGAGGAGGGAGTGGATGTCTCTCAATTGTACGTTGTTCATTCAGATCAATATCCCGCATCATCATCATGTTACATCATTCGGAATTGGAACACATGTTGCATTTACTGAAACTTCTGATACAAATGGGTGGAAATCAAAACACTGTAATAAAAAAATTGTGATGGCTATTGATGCAGTCATAAATCGCTCCTTAAAAAGTAAGTATTAAGTGTCTATAAAGTTTATATTATGTGACAGTCCACTTGAAATGCCTCTTATCTCAGCGTAATTCACCTGAAAAGATAGAATTTTACAAAACATAACACGCATTTGATTAAAGGGGCAAATCATTACGATTAGACCACAGTGGAGCATGTACTCGTCGGGAAGGAGAACTAATACGCCACGCTGAGGAGGAAAGTAGGAGGGGGAATGTAATCTGTCTGCTAAACAATGCTGCCACTTTAGGCATGCATGCGTGCAGATGATCATCATCTGTGGTATAAATTGTACACGGAAGTAATAAGGTTGTTATGCAATACACTTGTTCTCGTTTAATCACACTAATTAAAAATGTATGATTTGTCACGTACAAGTTCGCCGCCCTACTGTAGTAATAAAGTTAGTAGATCACTGACATTGGTAGCAGTAGTAAACATAAGACACGGTGGCCTTCATATTTGTTACATGCCAGGCAAGCCTCGTGCGGTACTTCAAACAGTATGTGGAGCACGTTTCTGGCTGGAATTCAATAATAATTGTTCATTGTTACTGATGGTTAGGTGGTGGCTACCACAGCAATTATTTTCTTTCTAATTGTCAAGATTTACTGTGGTGAGAGTTGTGCGCGACCCTTGCCTAGGCCTCACGAAGGCCACTCATGAGACATTCGAGACAAAATGTCCCACTAACAAATAAGAAGCCAAAGCTCATAAGCATTGATTACAACTTTACAGACACCCTGGTAACTCTCTTTGTTGTCAAAGTTTTCAGTCTCTCATATTCATTACACAAATATATCGTAATTTTTTAATTTTAGCACTTGTGACAAAAAAAAGTGTTCTGGGGGGGGGGGGTTGAACCCCATCGTCCCCCCCTCCCCCCAGCCCAATATCTACGTCCGTGCGGAGGATATAGGGAAAGTTCAGAAAAGGGCAGCTAGATGTTTGTATTGTGACGATACGGGGAAAATGGTGACACGGATATGATACTAAAGTTGTGGGTGTAAATCATTAAAAGAAAGGCGTTATTCGATACGACGAGATTTATTTGAGAAATTTGTTAACACCCGCCTACATAGTAAAACATGTTCATCATATTAAAATAAGAGAAATCAGATAGAAAAGAGAAAGATTTAGGTGTTCCATTTTGCCGAGCGCAATAGGAGAATGGAACGGTAGAGAAATATCGTAAAAGCGGTTGGATGAACCCTCTGCCATGCACTTCAGTCTGATTCGCAGAGTATTTACAGGGTGTCCAGAAAAGGTCTCCCAGGTTTCAAAATTAAATATCTAAAAAACAAAGATCGATAGAGGAATGCAGTAAACGGTATGTTTATTCTGAAAACTGTAAGTAGTTTATACAGCAGTTGGAAAAAACAGTTACAAAAGCTGCTAACAGATGACAATATAATCGCCATACGTTATGTCTAGTATAAATAGTGATCCGAAGCGCAGAGCGATCAGTTCCACTATTGAAACGTGAAAGGAGGTTAGCGTACCGAAGGAAGAGGTTTAAACCATATACTCCATTAAACAAGGCGTTTTTCTGATGCTAGAGTACCACAGGCTAGAATAGAGTCCTACGGCAACAAGGCGAAGTTTTCAAGCACGATTTAATGTTCCAAAAGGACCCGATGCGAAAACCATTCGTACACTCTTAGCAAAATTTCAACGAACAGGGAGCATAACTGATGATCTAGTGGGGCACGTTGGCCGCAAGCAAACCGCAGTTACGCCTGAAAATATCGCCACAGTTTCTGGAATTATTCAGCGAAATCCAATGTCATCCGTCCGTAGAATTGCATCTGAGACTGGTTTGAAGCGTTCCAGCACGCAGAAAATACTGAGAAAGAGCCTACACATGTTTCCATTCAAAATTCAAACGCACCAGGCCATACCCGTACGATCTGTGTAACAAAGGGTTGTCTTTGCTAATCAGATGCTCACAATGATTGATAATGAAAGATTTCATGTTGGCTGCACACTTCCACCTGAATGGATACGTGAATAAGCAGAACTGGCGACTTTGGGGGTTCCGAAAATCCATATTGATGTGAAGCGAAACCCCTGTATTCTGCTGAAGTTACTGTGTGGGCTGCAGTATGCAGCAGAGGCATTATTGGCTCTTTTTTCATTCGAGAAACGGTCACTGGTGCACGTTACGTTGCAATTTTCGAACAATTTGTCGCCACACAGCAAGCGTTACAGGATCGACCAGGTACTGAATGGTTTATGCAATATGGAGCCCGACCACATCGGACCGAAAAAGTGTTTCGCTTTCTTGAGGAATACTCCGGGAATCGAGTCATTGCTTTGGAATGTCCCAAATTTATTGGTGTAGTCAAGGATTGGCCTCCATATTCGCCGGATTTGACTCCTTGCGTATTTTTTTTTTCTTTTTTTCTTTTGTGGGGCACAGTGAAAGACATGGTCTACCCGAAGCATCCCGCCACGCTGGACGAGCTTGAATCGGCGATCTCTGTGGCATGTGAATCCATTTCGGTTGAGACACTACGAAATGTGATGGCGAATTTCATTCTTCGTTTGCGCCATTTCTGTAGTGCCACTGGTGAACATTTTGGAAACATGGGATGTGATTGTTTGCAAAGAGTGTTTTCATACGATTATTTCACTTATGTATGCCGATATGAGCTGTACAGCGTACAGCGCCATCTGTTAGCAGCTTTTGTAACTGTTATTTCACTCTGCTGTATAAACGTCTTACAGCTTTCACAAAAAACATACCGTTTACTCCATTCCTCTGTCGATCTTTGTTTTAGAGATATTTAATTTTGAAATCAGGGAGCCCTTTTGTGGACACCCTGTATGTAGAAGTAGACATATGAAATCTAGGACTATACCTTACAGCATATTATACGATTTGTTCTGCTACGTTGAAGCCGCACGGGAACGACCGTGCTTTCTGGAGCATCATGTTGCGGTCACTTCCGCCGGAGGTTCGAATCCTTCCTCGGGAGCTCGCGCGGGTACGTTAATGCGTGCCGTCCTTAGGATAAGTTACTTTAAGTAGTTTATTAGTCGAGGGACCGATGGTGAAAACTAGTGCGAGCCTTTTGATCAACAAACATATTGCAGCCCTTGGTTGTCTGGTGGCAATAAATTAATAAAATGCAGCAACCAGTTGCTTGTGATTATTTATTTTTGACGATTGCTGATTGTTATTCATTGCATAATCTCTGCACTTGGCGTTGATTCTCCTACTAGCATGTACATTCATTAAACAACAATACTAAAATAGACCAGAAGAATGGCACTCAAGCGCCAGAAACCGGTCGTCAAAAATAAATAATCAAAAGCAACTGGTTGCTGCATTTTATTAATTTATTACCTGAACAGTTGCTGAAATGGATAAAATACTTCAATCTGGGGGGAATCTTAGATTATATGGAAATGGCTGCTTGAATTTAACTCTGTATTGAATTCTGATATCATGATCTCGTTCTGCACCCGTATATCCTCCCTTTGCGCGGTCAGTTTCTCGGTTAGTTTAGCCTCCTAATTTACTTCCAGTTCCTTCTGGCTCGACTTTATCTGCCTTAACCCTAGTATGCATACCCTGGGTCCAATGGACCCGGGAACAATTTAATATTTAATTTGTGTATTAAAGACTTGGAATTGAGTGCCAAACTTTCAGGTATGCTCTCTGGAAATATTCAGTAATACATTTATAGATATTACTAGAATCGTGTGTCATTAGTTTAAGTGTCACTTTAATTTTCTTCTTTTTACTACACATTTACATAAACTGGGTCCGGTGGACCCTGTGGTTTATGTTAGTCGTTAAATTAGATTGGATTGTAATGAATTACATTTTGTAGGAGTACCACATGCATTGTTGTGATTGCAGAAAACGTATTGTTATAACTTGGCATGTTCAACCAGTGGCGTAGCTACTATAGGGCTAGGCGGGGCAGTGCCCCGGGGCCCCCGAGCTCCAGGCGCCCCTAGGCCTTCGTTCAAATGTTTGTACAGCTTATGGGACTTAACTACGGGGTCATCAGTCCCTAAACTTACAAACTACTTATGAACTAGCTAATCCTAAGGACGGCACAAATATCCATACCCGAGGGGGGATTCGAACCCCCGACCGTAGTGGCCGTGAAGACCGTGACTGAAGCGCCTCAGTCCCCTCGGCCAGCGCGGCGGGCTAGGCCTTCGTGAGCGACGATCGAAAACAATTACAGTAGAGCGTCGAATTTTTTTTTTTTTACCCTCCCACCCTATCGTCCATCATATCCCCTTCCCCTCAAACCAAGTTTCCCACAGTAACCACACTGGGCCACCGGCTGGCGAAACAATACTTCTAACTAGGCCTTCACAAGACGCCACTATGTGGCGCTACTGACAGGCGAAGCGGCCAGTTAATGTGTCCAACAATCGGCACACTTCAGTCGGCGTAGCAACAGAGGTAGCGGCAGCATCAAACCTGCTCGCAGCAACAGCTGCGTCTTCGAAGTGTTGTGAAGGATGTGAAGGATCGCGCTCCTCCAAATACAGTATAAATACATTTACTGTACAGTACTTCTTATTGGCAAATAGAAGTGTACAGTTCGAATATCCGAATAAACCGGTTTTCCGAATATCCATGTCCCCAAATTACTTCGGATAATAGACGTTATATTGTGTAAAATATTTTAGATGAATGAAGGAATTTCGATTTTTAATTTCTTCTGCCGAAATTGACCCCAACATGGACAGTTCGCCAATTATGTAAGGAAATTATAACAAAATATACGTTATTAGAATGTGAGGTTACAGAAGTATTTACCGAAGTTTTATTCTTCTGTAGCAGCCTAAAAGTCGTTCAGCAAATCAAAAATTATCAAAACGCATCTGAGGTACAGTATGGCTCAAGCTTGACTCTGAAATTTGTCACTCATAACAATCGAAAACAAGGCTGCATAAAATCTAGATTTAACAGACCTTATTGATGATTTTGCAAAAACCAAAGCCAGGTAAAACTGTAAAATAATTATTAAAATAAAACTGACTACTTTTTAATTGTGTACGCATATTATTACTATAATGTACTGCAGTCACGAAAACGCTTACCGATAATTACCGACCAGAAATCATATATTTGCCAACATCTGCAGTCTAACAGTTCGAAGCACTGTGTTACTCCAGTAGGTATTCTTTCATTCTGACTTTGGTGCGTGAGGAAATACGAACGAAATCCCCACGACTTGAAAAACGCCACTCCTTAAATTCGCGATACACAGTGAGGCGCGAAAAATAATTATGATTTTCTTTCAAGGACTAATAATATTTGTGTTACAAGAAATAGAAAAATTCCCAACTATTAGAAAACAATGTTTTAAGATATTGACTGCCACGTGAGCTAAATATAAGTCACAGGAAGTCTTCTCTTCAGGCCACGTGAAGTAAATACGACTCACGGACATTTTTCCATTTATAGCTCCGTGGTGCAGTTGTTTTTGTGTCCCTGCCTCGTCGCCGTTTTTGTGTGTCGTTTCCGTCGTACGTGTCGGTGGCCGAGTGGAATGAGACCGACACAGGAATAAAGATAGCACGCTGGTGCAGGTACGGAGGGGAGCAGCCAGAAACTAGAAACACTAGAGTAAATTAGAACGAGATATATATTGCATAGAATTTATACAATACTTAACTTTTACATAGATCAGTACTGCAGAATGCTGATACATAATTGAGCTAGAGGTCTGCCTAGTGCCTGTACGATAGCCAAGTCTTTACTGGTGCCTATCTGATTCCGAAGGTCTTAACTGGTTCCTATCTCAGTCCCAAGTGAATGATGTCGTTCAGAGGTGGCCACGAGCGGAGTTCCAGCAGAGGGCGCTCGTGGCTGTCGTCGTAAGAACACCGCGCCGTGCGTGCATGGCGGCGCGCGGCGAAAGTAGGTGGCGCGCACTTTGTACTTGTGCGAGCTCAAGATTAGTTATTGACACTTGAAATCGTGAATTATATATGTAGGGAAAAGGTGGTAGAAGCCGACCTCGGGGAAGATCAGTTTGGGTTCAGGAGAAATGTAGGAACACGGGAGGCAATACTCACTTTACGGCTTATCCTAGAAGATACTCGTATAGGGAGTGTAAGGTTATTTACAACTTGTACAAAAACCAGACAGCGGTTGTCAGAGTTGAAGGGCATGAAAGGGTTATAGTGCTTGGGAAGGGAGTAAGAAAGGGTTGTAGCCTTTCTCCAATGTTATTCAATTTGTACATTGTGCAAGCTGTAAAGGAAAGCAAGGAGAAATTTGGAGAAGGAATTAAAGTTCAGGGTGAAGAAATAAAAACCTTGCGTTTTGGTGATGACATTGTAATTCTCTCAGAGACAGCAAAGGACCTGGAAGACCAGTTGAACGGAATGGACAGTGTGCTCAAAGGTGCATATAAGATGAACATTAACAGGAGGAAAACAAGGGTAATGGCGTGCAGTCTAAGAAAATCAGGTGATGCTGAAGGAATTAGATTAGGTAACGAAACAATAAAGGAGGTAGATGAGTTTTGTTACTTGGACAGTAAAATAATAAATGATAGTCGCAGTACAGAGGATATAAAATGCAGAATGGCAATGGGTAGAAAAACGTTATTGAAAGAAAGAAATTTGTTAACATCGAATATTGATTTAAGCCTAAGGAAGTCCTTTCTGAAGTCATTTGTGTGGAGTGTTGCCTTGTACGGGAGTGAAACATGGACGATAAACAGTGCGCACAGGAAGAGGATAGAGGCTTTTGAAAAAAAACGTTCAAATGTTTGTAGAGCTTATGGGACTTAACATTGCGGTCATCAGTCCCTAAACTTACAAACTACTTATGAACTAGCTAATACTAAGGACGGCACAAATATCCATGCCCCAGGAGGGATTCGAACCCCCGACCGGATCGCATAACTAATGAGGAGGTACTGAACAGAATTAGGGAGAAAAGGAATTTCTGGCACACCTTGACTAAAAGACGGGATCGATTGGTAGGACACATTCTTAGACATCAAGGAATTGTGAATTTAGCATTGGAGGGAAGTGTGTGGGGTAAAAACCGCAGAGGAGGACCAAGAGATGGGTACAGTAAGCAGATTCAGACAGTTGTAGGTTGCCGTTCTTATGAGCAGTTGAAGAGGCTTGCTCAGGATAAGGTATTGTGGAGAGCTGCATCAAACCAGTCTCCGGACTGAAGACCATAACAACAACACATATTCACATGGCACAGTCATATTGGAGTTTCCTTGTTTTTATAATTTATTATTTGGTGTTATATATTACTTATACAGTAGATTATATATCACATACAGTTTTAATTACAACAAAAATGAAATAGACTGAAAAAATTGGGTAATTCCACTTTGTATCTCTAACACCTGCATGCACTGTGCTTTATGAAGAAACACTAAATGTTCAAATGTTTGTTAAGCTTATGGGACTTAACTACGGGGTCATCAGTCCCTAAACTTACAAACTACTTATGAACTACTTACGAACTAGGACGGCACAAATATCCATGCCCGAGGGGGGATTCGAACCCCCGACCGAAGTGGCCGTGCTGACCGTGACTGGAGCGCCTCAGTCACCTCGGCCACCGCGGCCGGCGAAGAAACACTCTTCGCAAAAATATGATTCACAACTTCTTACATTTCCATGTAGTTTGTTTACATTTCTTGATGGCTTGCTCTCGTCCAAATTCATTCTTCATTTTTTTGTAGCATCCGTACACCTATGAATTGCTGTTCCCATGTTCACAAGAGTACAATCTGCAGGCAGCTCGGTGGCTACGGTGAGAGATTACTCAGGGGCATCGGCATCTTATGTATGGAGTAGTCTGAAAGTCACTTCATCTTTGAATTCTGTGATTGAGATGATCTTGTTGTTGATGTATCGGTAAATCACAAGAGCATTTACCAGTACTCACCCTGTCAACAGTTGAATTGCAAGCTTCCTGTACCATTTCACACCCCGGCTTAGACAATATAGGAGTTCATTTGGCGAGAGAGATCTATAAATGACTGATTATAGTCAGTTATCATTCCTGGTTTTTCCTTTGTGCCCCTCTTGGTTTGAACTTCAGCTTCTTCCTCTCCATGAACTCAGTACTCAGTACTCAGTACTCAGCATCAACATATTCCTCTTATTTTTCCATTTCAGTAGTATCTTCATCTTCTTCACTTATATCCATAACTTCATCTTAAAGCTTCTGCACATGCCTTTGTACATCTACATAACTTCTACGAGACACTTTCTTCTGCTACAATATAACTGTGTTACGGAGCAAACAACACTGAATAAAGACTATAGTAACAATGCAGAAAAATAATAATGGAACTGTACGCAAGTAGTGTTGTGGAATGAAAGACTTACAGTAGTACTGACCCAAAATTATTAGCGACATAGCAAATGACACACCTGGCACTTTACACCGGCGCCATGTGAGACATATGTAACTCACACTTATTTGTCCTTAAATTGCTTACTTCAAGCAAACTAAAGCAGAATACGGAAAGAAAGTAAATGGTCCCCGGGGGACGGCCACCCAAGTATACCTTTGGCAGCCAATATGGCTGGGAACGGCGCCTTCCCATACCATAAGAGCTATTCGCTCTTCGATTTACGTTCATTCTAACAGTATACCCTCCGCCGCATTCTGCTCAGTTCTTCTATGTGAAAAACAAACAAGTTCTCTGTGATTTAAAGTAATGGTGAGAATTCAGCACATCACGCAATCTTTTAAGGTACGTTTCTACCCGCACACTATTTGTTTATTCTGCCATTTAAAGGTTTAATTACATTCACGGATCAGAAGTTTCATGTAATAATTACTTTGTCTCAATAGTGAATTGTGCGTCAAGACGCTGCCCTCTACCCCACTGTCACTATAATAAGCGAAGATATCGACTTCGTTATTTTACTTATTACTTTTTCCTAGCTAGACTTCATATACTTCAAGAAGACTGGCAGGGGCACGGCTCAATCCAAAGTGTTTTACGAAACAAAATCCGGCAACATACTTTTGATGAAACCCTCCTACACGAATATTTCCCCTATTTTCCTTCTTTGATTGGGCTATCAACGAAATGAGCTAACAGCGCAGTAGTTTAGCGAGAGTGAGTTGTCGGCACTGACAAAAGTCCGCCTGCTCTCACCGCTGACGAAAAATATCCCTTGGGACATTTTCATCTGTATGTTCTACCCAGGTCCAACTCTATCTCTAACCCTCTGCAACATTTCATCCAAATCACCTAGTAATTTTTGCGTGAAAGCATAAGAAACAAACCAACTTTCATACTTATATTAGAGAGTACGATTAAATATTATCTGCTGCGTGACACATAATAATTTACTTAGTAGTATTTAGGTTTGCCTTATTATGTATTCCAGTGGGCGGTAAGAAGCTGATGATAAGTAGTTTTGCATCTGTACAATATTAGTGTAAAGAGGGCCCCAATGTCAGTTTTGCCCCGGGTCCCTTGGTGACATAGCTACGCCACTGTGTTCAACTGTCAGAGAACGTACTTCTGTGTTGTGTAAGAAGCAAAATATCGCAGTGGGTGGTTATTAGTGTGTGATGCTGTACAGAAAGACTGTAGGAGTTAGCTACACAGCAGTATTGTTTGACATTCGATACTCATTCGGAAGAAAGGTAAGTGTTATTGGAAACACTGAAAAATAACATGAAGAGCCGCTATATTTCTACACTCCATAGGAGAAGAGAGTACTGAGGTTATTTATTCATATTATTATTTTTCAGACAGTGTCAGGATCTGCATCTAAAAAATAAATAAATAAATAAAAATAAAAAGGAGCAGGAAAGAGGATAGCATACGTTTTTCAAGCCCAAATTTTGAATCAAATGTTACTTTCAGATATAAGTTCTGCTTCCGATGAAAACCATGAAGCTGTTCCTCAGGCAGTGTCATACGATTCTTTGGATGAAGAACCACGTAGTGGTGGTGGTGGTGGGGTGGTGGTGGTGATGACGATCTAGATAATAATATCTCAGGACAAATAAGCAGTGAAAGTGCTAACGTTTATATTGCTCCAAATGGTATGCTATGGAGTAAAAGGCACCCAGTGCAAAACAAAACGCCTGCTCACAATGTGGTGAAGTTCATACCAGGACCAAAATGTTCAAATGTCTGTAAATCTATCGGACCAAACTGCGTGGTCATCAGTCCGTAGCTTACAAACTACTTAAACCTAGGCAAACTAACCTACGGACAAACACACACACCCATGCCCCAGGGAGGACTCGAACCTCGACGGCGAGCAACCGCGCGCTCCGTAGCGAGGTGCTTTAGACCGCTCGGCTACTCCACCGCGGCTATACCAGGACCAGCAAACTGATGTGATATTTTTTGTGAAATGATTTATGCTTTGTCAGTGTCAAAATCACCTATCTGAACACTGTGAAAAATAATATTGGTGTTGTCTGTATCAGTTTTCATAATATAATCTATTAAAAAATTATTCAGGGTTAAAATTATACTAATTATACATTTTAAAAGCCAGTAAAATCATTAAAATAGGCACATCTTTCTTATATTATACTCACGAACCTTCAAATAAAAATATTCGTGCATGATAGTATCCACAAAACACTTATTTTCATTTAAATTCTCATATTAGACGTAACGGGTAAGTAAATGTGCAAAAAATATAGGTCATGCATAGAAGGGTTAAATCTTTATTTTGAGCTTCAAACCTCGCATCTAATTTTGCTCCCTATTCTGGCTCGCCACGAACTGAGAAAACATGCTCATTATATCTCCTGAAACAACAGCTGGTTGCGGAGCCCGATAATTGTGGTCTGCGCCCGGCGTCGCCGAGTCCCGTCGGTTCTCCCGTCGGCAGCAAACGGCGGCTCAGAGACGGCGGAGGCGGAGGCGACGGGGGCAGCACCGGAGGTGGCGGGGGCGGAGGCGGCAGCGGCAGCGGCAGATGTTGCTCCACGTCCGTCGGGCTCGGCCGCTTCCGTCGTCGCCACGGCCAAGGTCGCGTGGTCGCCGAACGAGCCCGTAACGTTACCGGCTGGGATGCCGGACATTTGCCACGCCGAACATTTGCCACACCTGACGCTTCGCCAGGTAGTTGGATTAGCGACCCCTCAGGCAAGGGACGCCCTTCCACTACTCCTGCTGTTCGCTTCCAAACCTCCGTCCCCGCATCTTACTCGATACAGAAAATACGGAAGAGATTTTTTTTCGATATCTCGCCGAAATTTACAGCTTCTTTTCAGTATCCCGATATCGAAATATTTATAACTTTTGGGAAACGAAAGCAATACCTTCGTCTATGTCAGTGTGTAATTAGTTCTTTCAACCACAAATATGTATTCACTAGCTGTTAACCCGGCGTTGCCCGGGTATTTATTTATTTATTCATGCCATTTTTCAGGTATTTATTCATTTGTGTAAGCGCTGTATGTCTGTAAAATCTATCGGGAATACAATTAATAGTAAAGAAGTGATAGCCGGCCGCGGTGGCCGAGGAGACTAAGGCGCTCCAGTCACGGTCTGACGGCCACTACGGTCGGGGGTTCGAATCGCCCCTCGGGCATGGATATTTGTGCCGTCCTAGTTCGTAAGTAGTTCATAAGTAGTTTGTAAGTTTAGGGACTGATGACCCCGTAGTTAAGTCCCATAGACTATACAAACATTTGAACATGTTGAACAAAGAAGTGATAGATTAAAACTTGGTGCGTGATGGGGCGGTATTCCACGAACGTTACTGTTTATGTGCTCATATCTCATGAACTACGTGTCGTACTGTGATACAATTTAGAAAGTACATTCAACTATATGCGTGTATACTGTTTGTAAAACTTACTGTCGCTACAATTTGTAGTGTTCAAATTATAAATTGTAACGTCATACCGAGAGCCGTAGTTTACTCCATAAACAGCGGAAAATTAATAAGCGAGAAACTTTTTTCCTTTCATCATTTTGCTATGGGTGTCAGCAAGAAAAAAGTTTAATAAAGGTTTGAAATTATTTTAAAGTTTGTTGCAAGTCATTAAGTATTCTTATTCTCATATAGCGTATTTATAAAGTCTCGCCGCATTATGTGGCAGTTTTCTGTGATTCCTATTGTTTACGACGTTATATCTCCTGAAACATGTGTCGTATGTAGTTCGTACTCGTACAGCAATTGTTATCTCACGTAAGGAATATATGTACCAAATTTGGTTGAAATTGGTCCAGTGGTTTAGGAGAAATTGAGCAGCATTGTCGTTAAATGTAGCAGTTTTAGACACATTTCATTGTTTACTACGTCATATCTCGTGAACTATATATCGTATGTGATTCTTACACTTACGGCGACCGTTCTCATGGATTGAAGCTTACGTGTATAAAATTTCATAAAGATTGGAACAAAACTGTAGATTTGTATGCAACACGTGCAAATATACGGACACACTGCTTTATATATTAGATTATCCTTTCGTCTGTATGGTAGCTTTCTTCCACACTTACTGATTACGATAGAAACAGTCCATCGTCATGGAAGGAACACAAAAACGATATTAAGATAATTCGAATCTTTGCTGATCACTTTAAATGTGATCACTGCATTTCTACATATATTAATTGCTACAACTGCATGACAAAAAAGGCGAAAGAAGAACGATACACTTCATAAATTTACTCTCTTGTGGCAAAACATTGGTTAATAAAGTGTATTGGAACAATGTTCAAAACAATTACAGAAAAAGAAAATATGTAAATACGTTTAAAAAATACAGATAAGAGCGTTTATGTTTGACAGGTCACTTAAAATCGACATACAATTTTAAAAAAATTTTGAAATAAGGAAATGAAGTATTATAGAATGCTATGCTTGTAGCGTACACTGGTGTTCTACATTGTTTAGCTTTGGTATCTACTGATTCGCAGAGGAAGTATCCTATTTTTTTAAAGGGAAAAAGTCATAATTCCTATGACCTGCACCACAAAAGAAGCAAAAAGCGCAACTTATGGAAATCATAATGTTTGTACGAGCTCACAAGCGAAACTGAAGTCGACAGTTCCTGTGAGTTAGTATAAGTAGATATCATACTCGACAACCGGAATAAATTAATAACTGACTCCGTTTACCGACCCCCGCACTCTCATGATGCAGCCGCTGAACAGTTCATAGAAAATTTGAGTCTCATCACAAATAGGTACACTACTCATACAATTATAGTTGGTAGTGACTTAAATCTACCATCCGTATGTTGACAAAAATGCACCTTCAGACAGGGTGGCAGATACATCTTCCGAAATTGTTCTAAAGTCTTTTAGTCACTAATACTCCTGAGCATCACGACGGAAACAGGGATAAGTGAACACAAAGTTGTAGCGAACTCAAATCCGTAACAAAGATATTTACCAAAACTAAAATATATATTCGGTTGACATATTCTATATTTTTCTAAATACACTATGTAAGTGTAGACCATATGTGGCTTACATTCACAGAAATAGTATCAACAGCACTGGAGGGATCCCTAACAAATAAATTAATAAGAGACTGAACTGATACCCCAAGGTACACAAAACAGAACAGAAAGCTTTTGCAAAAAGTTTAGACGAATGGAAAATTCCCTAGATTGCCGAAGTTTTATTGAAGCTCGAAATTTAGCACGGCCTTCAATGAGACATTCGTTTAACAGTTTCCACAACGAAAAACTTTGTAGAAGTGATGCGGAAAATCCAAAGAGATTCTGGTCCTATGATATCTACACCTGCGGAAAGACTAACTGAATGCCTTTCCTGCGCGATAGCGACGGTAATGTTACTGATGACAATGCCACTAAAGCTGAGTTATTAAATGCACTTTTCCGAAATTCTTTCACCAAAGATGACGAAGTAAATATTCCACAATTCTAAATGAGAACTGCTGCAAACACAACATAGAAGTAGATACCCTTGGTGATGCAAAGCAAATCACCCTATCAAATAAGTTATGTTCTGACGAAATGTTCAAATATGTTTTCAAAAAGTTTCTAATGAATAAGATAAATACCTCTAATACATTTTTCATTATATTCTTTTTTAGCAATTATTTTTAATAGCTTTTACTGACCTGATTAAAGATAATGAACAACATGGTGAGGAACTTTAATTTTGAAGATCTACAGCTAAATGTACTTCATGAGAAGTTATTTCTATCATTGTCTAATTTTTGAGATATGAGAATTATTTCAGCACTATAGCTGCCGAACTTGTCAACCTTAATAGCAGATCTGTTATAGGGTGTCTATTTTAGATGCAATTCAAAAGTTCAGATTCCTTTTAAAACCTAAAGTGTAACTTATAAGTTTAACAAAAATATATTTTTAGGAGCTAGTTGCGGCTCTGAAGTTACAGGAAATAATTTTAGCCCTCACAATCTTTGAGAGTATGGCCATAATATTAGATGGTAGAAAAATTCTCTTAATGTGTCAACTATAGGAGCTTGCACCTAAAGAGGTAATTGCAAATTGAAAAGAGGTAGATGTAACTATAAATTCTGATTTCAGAAGGATCATTTGAGTGATGTTTAATGTATTTGCTTTGTTGAGTTAAATTTCACTGCATATTGATTATACGCTACGGAACCGAACTGTGACCAGCTAGTTTCATCATTAAGTTATTTCTACATCTACATCTACATGGGATACTCTGCAAATATTTAAGTGCCTGGTTCATCGAACAACCTTTATAACAGTTATCTCCCATTCCATTCTCGAACAGCGCGGGGGAAGAAAGAACACCTGAATCTCTCTGTTCGAGCTCTGATTTCTCTTATTTTATTCTGATGATCATTTCTACATATGTAAGTGGGAGTCAACAATATATTTTCGCATTCGGAGGAGAATGTTGGCAGTTTCGCAAGTAGCCCACGCCGCAGCGATAAGCGCCGTTGTTGTAATGACTCCCAGCCCAGATCCTATATCGTTTCCGTAACACTGACTCCCCTGTATCGTGACAATACAAAACGAGCTACCCTTCTTTGGACTCTTTCGATGTCTTCCGTCAAACCCACCTTATAAAGGTCCCACTCTTGGCAGCAATACTCCAAAACAGGACGGACAAGCGTAGTGTATGCAGTTTCTTTAGTAGTTCAGTTGCACCTTTTAAGAGTACTGCCAATAAAACGCAGTCTCTGGTTCGCCTTTCCCACGACATTATCTACGTGTTCTTTCCAGTTTAAGTCTGAAGCAATAGTAATTCCTAGGTATTTAATGGAGTTTACGACTTTCACTTTTGATTGATTTATCTTGTAAACAAAGTTTAACGAATTTCTTTTCGTACTCATGTGGACGACTTCACACTTCCCATTAATTAGAGTCAATTGCCAATTTTTACACCATAGTGATATCTTATTCAGATCGTTCTGCAGTTGGTTTTGATCTTCAGATGACTTTACTAGACGGTAAATGACGGCGTCATCTGCAAACAACCTAATAGAGCTACAGAATGAAACTTTCACTCTGCAGCGGAGTGTGCGCTGATATGAAACTTCCTGGCAGATTAAAATTGTGTGCCGGAACCGGGACTCGAACCTGGGACCTTTGAAAAGGTCCCAGGTTCGAGTCCCGGTTCCGGCACACAATTTTAATCTGCCAGGAAGTTTCATATCAGTTTGAAAAGGTCCCAGGTTCGAGTCCCGGTTCCGGCACACAATTTTAATCTGCCAGGAAGTTTCAACCTAATAGAGCTACTTAAATTTTCTCTCTAATCGTTTATGTAAATAAGGAAGAGCAGAGGACCAATAACACTACCGTGTGGAACGCCGGATATCACCTCTGTTTTAGTCGATGCCTTACGATCGATTGCTACAAATTGTCTCCTCTCTGACAGGAAATCCCCTATGCAGTCACAAATTTGGCGCTATATACCATAACGTTTGCGACCTTCCTATCTGTTCTTACCAATAAGACTTTGGCATTACATAACTCAGGGTAGTAAAAGTTTTGGCTCGTTGTCTCTGTTCATAGGTGTGAGCTATGTATCTCAGCTTCTATGCCATAAACAGCTACCCAATCTGTTACATAAGATCAATAATTAATCTGTAGTAGCAGTCTATCAATCTGCATATGATGACGTGAAAATATATTTAACAAACATAAATTAAACCTCTGAATGACCAAGAAAATGGACTCTAAGATGAAGAAGAGATTCACTCACTAAGTAATTATTTGTAAATGGCGTTTATTACTCTTATTAGACATTAAACGCGGAGATGGTCCTACTTTATACATCGGTAAATAACTGAATATTTCCCCAACTATTGTTCATGAGAGGCACAATAAGTATCACACGCACTCAAGAGTAAGAGTTAGAAATCATCACTCGTAAATTAGCGTAGTCCATCGAACATTGCAGTTCGAAATTGATCTGTGATTACAGTATTTCTTATAAAACACAATTTGTCATCACACGAGTACACGATTGCTGAATTATCACAGTTGCACAGCCCTACTACAGTGCATAGTTTATCACATTTTGCTGTGGCAGCCCCTGACAGAATAGAGTGCCCGCATAAAAGGCCGCCAAGACGGGCTGCTGAGTTTCCTTTCGTAGGCGCTCACACGTAATCACATAAACATAAACAACAGCCAACGGCAGAAGAAACGGCTCTGTACGGCGGCACTACATAACGGTCCGCCATGTGACGGTGCCCAGCCAATGACAGCGCAGTAACCGGTTGTAGCCCTCCGCTGATGCCAGCTTTATAAGCGCACCGACGGAGTGTGGAGGGCAGCGCATACTCAGCCAACGGCAGCTCCTACGCCGGATCCAGCTGCCGCCGCACTCTGTAGTGTAGTTGTTTTGCTTTGGCCTAGCGCCACGTGTAATAGTTTATTGTCCATGTCTGTGTTTTCACTATTATACTTGTTGTTTGTTATCCCTACGTGACAGTTATCTTGACGTTGTATTGTTGTACTTCCAAAAGACTCTTTTGTCTAATAAACCGTTGGCAATTTGAGGAGTTGTTATCTTTCCTGCAGTTGGCAGGACTTAATACTTTTCAAGCAGGGAACAAGTTCATACATGCCTATCTCTTCAAATCACAAGTTCGTAACGCGGCTTCAGACCGCCCAGCGTCACAACCTTTCACCACCACGTCCAAGTTACGAGTCCCTTCCCAAGCGTTCGAAAGCATACTCTCCCTGCTCCCAAAATTGCATCATTCCAAGCATCCTAATGCCTCATCTTTAAAATACAATTTTCTTTCCAAAATAATATACATTTGAACGCTTTGATCACCTCCCTACAAATATTGTTTACATTTAACAAACAAATATACTTTTAACAATTCTAAAAACGGTTGAGACTGACGCTCTTTACTGAGATAGCCGTTAAGCATGGCATCTCACTGTTCAAATATACTGCCGCCATCGAAATATAATTACACAATTAATATTTGATTTAACACGGCTTTTTATACAAATATACTCAGTTATTGTCCACAAATACTTAGAATTGCTTATATATAAATTATCTGCTGCATATCTACTATTTTTAGTCAACCATGAAATATTTAAGTGGCAGTCTACAACATAAAACGAACGTTACTAAGAATAATATTAAATATAATAAGATACATACATAAATGTAATGTGCTTTGCTGGGTTCATGTTTTGTGTTTCTGTGGTGGAATCTATGTTCTGACACAAGAATATTATTACCTGAACGAAAAGCAGAACAAGAGAGTACAAGAAATTTTATTGAAAGAATACGGAAATAACGTGATACGTCTTCTAAGATAGGTAGCGCGGTGCAATGCTGCCCGTTTGCTTCTTAATCTGTTACTGATAAACATTACGTATCAATAACTGTAAATGTCTTATTATATTATTATTATAGTACTGAAATTTGTAGGCTTTTTATCTGTAAGGGATATTGAAATTATAATTACGGCCTTTGATTGTCCCAAGTCTCCTGAATCAATTCATATCATTATATTTGCCGTATGATCATCCCTCATTTTATTTGGATTTTTAGAATAATGTTTGTGGCTATATTGTATTTCAGCTGCAATCTAGAATAGCTGCCCTCGCTCAGCCAAGAGGGTTTCCCGTTTCCGAGCACATTAGGAAACACCTGACTACCTGCTGTATCCCGTTTACTAGTTACAAAATGGTAGCCGGCCGGCTGGGGAACCCAACACCCTGGCAAATCGCGCCTTCACATGGAAACAATCAGCTTCCCCCTGTATCTGTAATATCACAACCACGCAATTTGATTAAAAGCCGTTTGTGAGGTACGGTGTCAAAAGTCTTCTGGGAATCAAGGAATATGGAATCAATTTGAGATCCCTTGTCGATAGCACTCATCACTTCATGTGATTAAAGAGCTAGATGTGTTTCGCGTGAACGGTATTTTCTAAATCCATGTTGACCTTGGGTCAGTAGCTCATTCTGTTCGAGATAATTCGTAATATTTTAATACAGGATATGTTCTACAACCCTGCTGCAAATTGCCGGCCGCGGTGGCCGAGGGGACTGAGGCGCTCCAGTCACGGTCTGCACGGCCACTACGGTCGGGGGTTCGAATCCCCTGTCGGGCATGGATATTTGTGCCGTCCTTAGTGTTAGCTAGTTCATAAGTAGTTTGTAAGCTTAGGGACTGATGACCCCGTAGTTAAGTCCCATAAGTTCTACAAACATTTGAACATTTTTGAGCAAATTGACGTCAGTGAAATAGGCCTGTAGTTTAATGAGTTACTCCTACTGCCTTTCTTAAATACAAACTACTTATCAAATAACATATACTAAAGACAACACAAACATCCATGCCCAAGGGAGGATTCGAATCTCCGATGCGGGAGGCCGCGCGATCCGCAACGTGGCGCTCCAGACTGCTCGGTTACTCCCGCGCGTCGATCCGTCTTTGAGCGAGCGGTTGTATATGGTTGTTAACTAAGGAATTATCGTTTCAGTATAATCAAATAGAAGACTTGTTCTTGTTAAGTGACTGAATTTGTTTCACTACTTCGAGGTTATCTACTTCATCGTTACTCATTCTGGCCTCTGTTTGTAATAAGAAATCTTGAATATTGGTTTCTTCTTCTTTGGTGAATGAGTTTCTAAATGCTGTGTTTAGTAACTCTGCTTTAGTAGCGCTATCATCGGCAGGGTCGCCATTACTATCACGTAGTGAGGGTATTGTTTGTTTTGCCCCTTGTATATTAAACATATGACCAAAATCTCAGTGGGTTTTCAGTAAAATTGTAAGAAAGAGTTTCGTTGTCAAAAGTACGGTAGCCATTCCGCATTGAAGTCCTCGCTACATTTCGAGTTTCTGTGTAGGATCGCCAATCCTAGTGATTTTGTATCCGTTTGAATTTAGCATTCCTTTTTTGTTGTTTCTGCAACAGTGTCCTGAACTGGCTTATGTACCAAGGGTGATCACCTCCTTCTTTTATTAATTTATTTGGTATAAAACTGTCAGTTGCTGTCGATACCACTTCTTTGAATTGGAGCCACTTCTTGTCTAGACTTACGTTTAGCGTTTGGAATAAGTGGAAACTGTCTTTCAAGAAGCAATTTGGTGTATTTCTATCTGCTTTCCTCAACAAATATACTTTTCGTCTATTTTTGGTAACTTTGGGACTTCCGATATTCAATCTCACTACGACAGCTCTGTGTTCATTAATACTTGTATCCGTTTTGATGCTCGTTATGAGCTCAGGATTATTTGTTGCTCAGAGATCAAGTGTGTTTTGACATCCATTTACAATTCTAGTTTGCTCCATGAAATAACTGTTCGAAGTAATTCTCGGAGAATCCGTTGAGTACAATTTCGCACGATGTTTTATGCCTACCTTCTGATTTGAAAATATAATTTCGCCAACAGATTGAGGGTAAATTAAAATCACCGCCTATTATTATTATGAGAGTCGGGTACATGTTTGGAATTTGACACAGGTTTTCTTTGAACTTTTCTGCTATTGTATCGTCAGAGTCGGGAGGCCGGTAAAAGGAACCAATTATTAACTTTTTACGATTTTCGAGTACAACCTCTACCCATAATAACTCTCAGGAACTATCAACTTCAATTTCACTACATGATAGACTACTTTTGACGGCGACAAACACGCCTCCGCCTATTTTGTTTAATCTACTCTTTCTGAACACACATCTTTTCCAAAAGCTTCTGCTGAACTTATTTCCGGCTTAATCTAACTTTCGCTATCTATAATGATGTGCGTTTCGGTGCTTTCTATTAATACTTGGCGTTTTGGTACTTTCCCGACACAGCTACGACAATTAACAATTGTTATACCGATAGTTCCTAGATATTTCTCCTGTGATCGACCTGCACCATTTGAGACAGCCCATTTAGTGTTTCCCAAAGCCCTCTACCCTAAAAAACCGCCCAGTCCACGCCACACAGACCCCGCTACCCATGTAGCCGGTTCCTGCGTATAAGAGATCGAATGAATGGTGCTCAATTAGTGGGAGCATAGGTGAAAAAAAAACGGCTGCACTGTTTAACGTTTCTGTAACGTTTCTGTACCGACAGTATCAAAATATTCAAATGTTAGTAGAGCTTATGGGACTTAACTACGGGGTCGTCAGTCCCTTAAACTTACAAACTACTTATGAACTACCTAATACTAAGGACGGCACAAATATCCATGCCCGAGGGGGAATTCGAACCCCCGACCGCAGTGGCCGTGCAGACCGTGACTGGAGCGCCTCAGTCCCCTCGGCCACCGCGGCCGGCTGCTTTTTCTTACGCTCAGACAAAACAGCAGTGCTTGTACAAAACGACGTTTCATTCGCTTTTAATGTGTTCTTTTGCAGGAAAGCGTATTAAATGAAAAAGAACTGCATTGTTACTATTGAGCAACTGAAGCGATGCGTAGTACATTCATTTACAAAAATCGCATGAAATTAAAACTGTTGTTTTACGATGTAACGAAAAGTTGGTCATGTACCTGATAATATAAATTTGCTGTTAATACATTATTATACAGTATGGCGTAATAAATTGAAGTAAAATATCAATTTCGGTGCATGATCTAAAAAGTAGTAAGAAGAAGTCCCTACTGGGAGGATCCACGTTTTGAAATAATTATTATTCGCTAGTGCAAGTTGGTCATTCATCCTGGTAAGCCCTCCTTTACGAGTAAGCGACGTAAAAACATTCGAAATTTTGCACAAATCTCGAAAACCTTAAAACAGAGGACATTCAGATTCATTCACTTCGAAATGTGTGGGAAATTCTAAAAATTTTACCATAAAAGGTTTTTCAATAATATGAAAAAAGGAATACGAGTAAAAAATCATATTTAAAGCAATCAATCAATAAAACTTGTGATGCAAGTCATTTCGATAAAGATGTGAAAATAAAAAAAAACATTGAAGCACATAATAAGATCGGCACCTCTTGCACATTAGGCAGACGAGATCACGACTGCATTCAGCTAGCTACTAAAATAGACGCTCCGTTGTAAAGATTGAGAATCTCGCACAAAACTGTAACTTTTGGCCCACTTTAGGTTACGGTAGTAACACTAAAAGTGGGCCTTTGCGATCGTCTTTTGACAGCTCGAAATTTAAATGGAAGTAACGGCTTAATTATTTATCTGACACGAAAATTGAATAACCTAATTTGAAGAGGAGAAAATTCTCTACAGATTTACTCTCTTATGTTTTTTTCATAACTCGTATCGTTTCAGACATATTTGCAAAAATAACGGAAATTTGACACCCTCCATTGAATTAACGAAAACCAGCCGTTAGGAGATGTCACGTGACATTCCTCGCGCAGAACTCTCTGTGGCATACGCCATCTTGCGCGTATTTGTATATTTTCTTATTGTAACTTACACGTTGTCATTTCAAAGCATTTTTTTTCCTAAATGGGTTTCAGATACTCTTATTAATTAATTTCCTATTATTCAGATTATTATTTTGGTGCAAAATGTTTGCAAAAACTTATAAAACTACAAATCTAAAGTGGGCCGTAAAACACGTCAGTGCGATTTTTTTCATCGATAACTCACGAAGTCCTACTCAGGTGAATGACCAACCACCGAATGTGTGGTTTGAAGAAACAGATAATAATATGACTAAACAAACGCAACACTGCAGTGCATTTGCTATTAACGCACCATTAGACAAGCCTGTGTGGGAATATAAAATGTGTTTTATAATCCCATGGTTAAATTAATGTTAAGCCAGGCATGGCCAACATTTCCGGTCGGCGGGTACGCCCGCGCCCCGGAGTACACTGTAGTTGCCGGCCGCGGTGGCCGAGGTGGCTGAGGCGCTCCAGTCACGGTCAGCACGGCCACTACGGTCGGGGGTTCGAATCCCCCCTCGGGCATGGATATTTGTGCCGTCCTAGTTCGTAAGTAGTTCATAAGTAGTTTGTAAGTTTAGGGACTGATGACCCCATAGTTAAGTCCCATAAACTATACAAACATTTGAACATTTTGAACACTGTAGTTCACCGGCCCGGCCGCGACCGTGTGTCGCTAGTGTTGGCAGCGGAGCGAGAGAGACAGCTGCGGAAAGACTGAGACCGCGCAGCACTGCTCTGCGCTGGACTGGCCCGCAGTCGGATCCAACGTAAGCGATGTAACAGAGGAAGCGCAGCTCTGTAATGTGGTCTAACAATAGTAAAACAAGCAAACCAGTTACTTTTTAGGTAACAATTAGTGTTTGTATGGCAGAATCACTACGCGAAGCTTTAAAAAATATCCGAAACGCGAATCGCAGAAAAACTTAGTAAATTTGATTCTATTAGTACTGTACATGCACACTCGTCATATATACAGTAGTCGACTTTAGTTCGCGAACGAACAAGTTGGGAAGAGCGCTCCCACAGGCGAACTACGCGAACTATTGCGCAGATCCCTCGCCTCTTAGGTGGTCCACTCCTTTTCCGAAGACTAGCGGGGAACAGGGAGAGGTCGCGAGAGCACGCATAATCGCGTGATATCCTTCTGCCAGTAACCGTCATTTCGAGTTGAGATGCGGCGCAGCTGTAGTTTCATAGACAATACCCAAAAATACGGGTAATAGCACACGCTTGGGCAATACTGATCATTATATAAATAAGCTGTCATAACAAAAGAAAGAGCTCTTTTAGTAGTGGTAGGCCGGCCGCGATGGCTGAAGGGACTGCGGCGCGCCAGTCACGGTCTGCACGCTCACTACGGTCGGGGGTTCGAATCCCCCCCTCGGGCATGGATATTTGTGCCGTCCTTAGTGTTAGCTAGTTCATAAGTAGTTTGTAAGTTTAGGGATTGATGATCCTGTAGTTAAGTCCCATAAGCTACACAAACATTTGAACATTTGACTGGCTGCAGTAGGGTGTTGTGAACACCTCCGTACAGACACCACAAGTATTCTTCGATCATCAGTACAAGATATGCCGGTCGTCTAACACCCTTTGTCTGCCTCTGAGTGTCCCCCTCTATTGTGCGAAATGCATACCTCTTAGCCTGGAGGCCTACAAACTCCACAATCGGTAAACCATTCGATTCATCCTTCATTAGACGGGTTACCTTCTTGTTCTGACTAACAATTCCGTAAGGATTATTGGATCTACAACCGGAAGTATCGAATTATTCACCGATACGTTTCATTACTGCATATGGATCGCAGTTTTTCATCCAGTAGATGAAACTATGTGTATCCATATACAGTAACTTTGGTTCCATAAAATGAGGCTTAGGTGTTCGTAGTGGAACCTGTAAATGGTTTGGACAGGTTAAGGATACACATCCTCAGATAGGTTTTGTGAACACTGCTGAAGTTTGCATCATCTTCATAGCATAGCTTCTCATTAAATATGGTGAGCTTCTTAAAGATTGGCGATGCGATTAATTTTCTTACACCTGACACCCATCCTAGCTCGTTCTAAGTTTAATATCGCATTCATGTCTTAGATTTTGCATGGTCTTACACAAAAATGGAATTATTTCTATCATATTTAGGCACTGATGACCCCGTAGTTAGTAGCGGTAGCAAAAACTAAAAAGAGCGGACGAACTAAAAAGAGCGACCTACTTCGCGGCCGAGCTGCGAACTAAAAGGAGAACTACCGGTCGCGAATTAAAATATGCGCGATCGGTCGCGAACTAAAATATTCGCGATAGGTCACGAACTAAAATATGTGCAATCGTTCGCGAACTAAAATATAAGTTACCGGTCGCGAACTATTATGGCAAACGTATCTCGCTTCTTAGTTCGTTGGATTCTTTTCCGAAGACCGAAGGGCAATAGCGAGAGGGCGCGCAGCATAATTAAAAATGACGTTTTGCTTTCTGCTGATGAGAGCCTTTCGAGGTGAGCGTCTGCCTGCTAGATTACATAGTTCACTGATACAAAATTTCTGTTTTGAAGTATTCTGCACTCTGCAATATCTGACTAATAAATTCCATAATGGCAAGATATAGAGATAACTCTAAACATAAACGCGAGAAATTATCCACAAACTGTTTCTTTTGGTTTGCGTGATATCGTTAGCGGCTCGAGCAGCAAGCGCATGCAGCAGCTAGGTGGGGGAACTTCACCTGCATGCGCAGACCACGCCGCTCAGCCGTCACTGGGAGCGGACGAACTAAAAGAATAACTAGTGATCGCTCCCGATCGTGAACTATTATGCGCAAGACTAATATACAGTAGGCTTCTTCTGAAAGATATATGTTTCTTAAAGGAACTAGTAGGAATAATATGCTATGTAAACAAATCAAAACAGTGTACGTACATGTTTTTGACGATCAACAAATTACACTTCCCATCAGTACCTTATATGTTTGTCGTTTGTCAGCATGCATCCAAATTGCCGTCTGTGGGTTTTGAAAGAGCATGCACCTTTTCTGTTCAGCATCAAATGAATCTTATTGGGCGGCAGAACTCGGCTCCTGATTGGCTGCTCTGGCGTTCCTAACCTAGCGAGCGCGAGCGCTACCCGCTGACGCATAACATTCACAGGCTGACTGAGTGTAGCGGCGTTCTTCCTATGCTGCTCGCCACTCTGCCCCACACGACGCGGGGCAAAGCGCGCAAGGACAAGGGCGTTGCAAACGCGCCCATGCCCACAGGGCGGTGTTGTTCAAATATTTGTACAGCTTAAGGGACTTAACTAAAAATGTTCAAATGTTTGTATAGCTTACGGGACTTAACTACGGTGTCATCAGTCCCTAAGCTTACAAACTACTTATGAACTAGACTTAACTGCGGGCTCATCAGTCTCTAAACTTACCAACTACTTATGAGGTACATTATACTAATGACGGCACAAACATCCATGGCCGAGGGGGGATTCGAACCCCCGATGGGGAACCGCCTCGCGGATCGTAGCATAGCGTCTCAATGAGCTCGGCTGCTCCGCCGAGGCAAGGGGCGGTGTTTGGCCATGCCTGTGTTAAGCATCAGGATGTATGATATTAGGCTCTCTTGCAACCATTTTATGTAATTTTCACTGTTCCATTTCGTTGTAAAAATCTTCCGACTTTGATCTGGAATCATAGACGAGATCTCCACCCTAGACCCTCAACGAACCTCATTTCTCCTCCCGCATGAACCACTATCGCTCATTGTCCAGAACTTTCATTTTTTCTCACACCTAGTACGTCACTATGTTGCCAAAATTTATTGATAGTATGCAGCAATGTTTCGTCAGTATAAACAACGGTTTTTGGCACCTTTATCGATTCCCCTCAGAGCCTAAGAAACCGTGCACGACATGCTACAATATCCTCCCTCTCAAACAGAAATGTTCGTCCATTTTTACATTTTTTAAAAACGAAACCACATATCATTCAAAATAACCTCAGGAAGTGATTCGTTTTCCCGTGAAATTAAATCTTGTTCCTCCTTCATCCAATTAAAAAATGTCGTGTCCTACATAGGAAAGAGGGAAGAGATAGCAAGGTCAGTCTGCATATCCCGAGCGGAAAGGAGTGATTGCAGAGAGACAGTACAGGCATCTACTAGAGATGCGGATTTCGGGACTCGAGAGGATACTTGTTTAGGAAACTTTATGGAACTCCTAGGTACCTTGCATTGAATTTATTGCATTCCATTCTAAGTCTACTACACTGGGGTTAGTTATTTAAAAAAAAAAAAAAAAAAAAAAAAAAAAAAAAAAAAAAAAAAAAAAAAAAAAAAGGAAAAAAAGAAAAAAAAGAAAAGAAAAAGAAAAAAAAACAAGAAGTATAAATCGTTTGCCACAACAGAAGTCAGTAATTATGTTCCCTAGCAGCATCCCCTAGACAGACGCACTCCCCGCGAGAAACAGATTGTCATGGAGCACCCCGAGGCCGACGGCGGTAGTCACGGGCTGGCGCCCGACTCGTCTGACTGAGAACTCCCTCTTGATCCAAAAACCGAGGGTTTTAACGGCCGGTGTGGCCGCACGTCTTTTCCCCACTTTCCGACAGTTAACAATTTCCTATTGGCCGCTGCTGAATATAAATTGTGGTTTGCCCTCTCTCTAAGTCTTCTAGCGAACCACGTTTCAGCCCTGTCGTTTCTGCCATTCCCCGGTTCCCCGGGTGGGAGGTTGCTTGTTTGTGCACTAACAAAATCCATACTTGGTAGCAACATTGTTCAGCTGAAAGTAAAACGTCACGACGCTACCCAATATGGGCAACAACAACAATGTTTTACGTCAGTTGGCCACACCTTAGGCTCCGCCTTAGGCCACGCCTCAGGGGAGCTGCTAACTTGCAGTTTTTCTTCTTTACCCTCTCACTCAAATGTTCAAATGTTTGTATAGCTTATGGGACTTAACTGCGGGGTCATCAGCCCCTAAACTTACAAACTACTTATGAACTAACTAAGACTAAGGACGGCACAAATATCCGTGCCCGATGGAGGATTCGAACCCCCGACCGTAGTGGCTGTGCAGACTGTGACTGAAGCGCCTCAGTCCCCTCGGCCACCGCGGCCGGCCCCTCTCACTCTAGCCTTGTGGAACCACTGACTTTGCTGTTCCCAAGTGACTAGTATCAACTTTGCTACGTACATTAAAACGTGCCTGTTGTCCACCAAGTACTAATGTAACGTCTTACGACAGCGTCTAGACGCTATATGAAGTTACGCCCATCTTCTCCGATAGGTAACCTCCACCCTGGGACGCTGGCCGAGGGCATCAGCAGTTCGCTAGGAGATTTCTTTAGTGCCTACATCTCGTAAGATATACGTGTCTGTTTTAGCATGTTATCTGCAATGGTCTATATTTCTCAGCCTGGAGTGCGTCTCTGTGGCTCACACAGCCTCTCAACAATTCCAACAGTAAAATCAATATATGACACCTCCCCCCATGGGAAAAATTTGTTGACACTCTTTGGCAAGTAATTTGTAAATTGGCTTTTGTTGTGGTAAAACATCTTATTTCTAGAAATGACATTAATTCCAGTTTAGTTCTCAAGCACTTTTTCAGTTTCTTTTCTCTGTCTTTTGCACTACATCTGTAAAAACTGACATAAAACTGTCTTCACTACACACACCTATTTAAAATAGTCCATTTTCACCAATACACAATACATAAAACATCAATAACATAATGTGATTACAGAATACTTGATTTCACAGTACACATTGATACATTTGTATACAGCATAAGTTCCACAAATTAACTTTACATTATGCATACCCTTTAAGTACCTATACCTATCAAAATATTTATTTATTTTCTATATTTATTTGACACATCATTACTGAATTTCACCAAATATATAGATACATATTGATATATACAGTGTACATCTTTATTACAATAAGAAAATTTACATTTGTGTTGATCATTACAACAGGTTTATGTACTTGGTTAACTGATTGAGAAAAGTATTTTCTTACATACTAAGGGGTTCGTTTTTGCAGTGCTGTATTTTATCTTTGATCTCTACGTGGAGTGGGCATTGGTAACGAAGGGCTGTCGTCACTTCGTGACGGAGTATTGGAACGGGCCTCTCGCTCTTCGCTATTTGGTCGTATTGGGCGTAATGGCCTGCTACGGATGTGTGTCATTTCTGACCCTTCATATGTGTTCACTATGGTCGTTCTGACACACAATCTGCCACAACAATCATCACCATGCCTTTCCACAAATATTTAAAACAATCCCGATAACATTTGCTATATCGGCACAAACAACATATAACTATTAAAGCCACTATTACAACTCCTAGATATGACCAGAACGAATAATGATACCAATAATAATATAAGAAATTATGCTGTTCTTGGAAAGCTATCTCCTCTTTTATTTCTGATATTTTATGACCTGCAACTTTAAGGTAATCTAAATGTTATATTGCTTCTTTCTGTGCTTCCGGAATTCGATACGAACGAGAGCAGGTACCAATTTTACTTGGTGCAGAACAGTATCTGTATATGTCAACTTATCCCCAGGCAGATGAAATATATCACTATACGCAGAACATATCTCTAATATGGACTGCGTCTCAATGGCATTTAAATGATGCAACCGCAAATTCTTCTTTAACAAGCTAATTCTTGATTTCTTTTCTCTATTGACCGTGTCTATCTTACGCACAGTCTGCTCCGGACCCGTACTGAAATTCGGAACTGCTTCTACTTTAATTTGAGGCATCTCAATTGAAACTGCCTCTTCCCGAGTGTTTAACCCACTAATTAAACAGAAATTCTTTTGTACTCGCACCAGCGCCTCTGGTAGGTACACGCCTTCCTGTAACTCTTGTTTCTCTATGATGCCTTCTGTTAGACTAGTATCTACAACCTTTATTCTCAAAATTCTCTCTGCACGTGGACCGATCTCTTTAATTGCCACGTGGCCTGTCTTTGGAGCCGCGTCTTCTATTTCCCGACTGTGGCACAGCTGCCTACCGGAAATTTGTGTACTTCGCCCTTGTGATGACATACTTTCGCATCTCTGCGAGCTATGTATTCTACTGCATTTACACTTCGCAGGTTCAAAATCTGTCTTGGCGCCTTTTGCTTCTATCTCCGTACACAACTGTAACAACTTATCCCCGATTCTTAGGGTTCCTCTGGCGTAATCTGTCACTACGCCGTGCTTAGTAAGGAAGTCTCTACCCATTAAACCGGTATAGGGGATGTCTTACTCCCCTCCTACCAAATGAAACTCATGTTTCACCCATAGTTCATTATCTATTACAAGATCTCGAATTACTGTACCATACGTATGAATGACTGGACTTGTGATCCCTTTAATTTTTATACTTTATTCAGGTCTATATCTGATTTAGCTTCGCAGATAATTTATATTAAACAAGCTAATCTGGGCGCCATTGTCTAAAAGCAACCTTATTGGACTCTCTGTACTTTGTGCACAGTGCAGTTCCACAAATTCATTTTTACTTTCGCAGTCGACTTTAAATACCCTCCCCAACTCAGCATAAGGCAACTGCAATCTTATGCTTTTCGGTAGTTTTCCTGCTTTGTATTTTTCAGGGATGACCCCGAGCTTTCAGTACACTCTCTGGCCATGTGCCCTGGCCTATGACACACGAAACAAACAAAAGGCTTTGCCTTCTTACAAGGGCCTCTGTGCCCCACTAAATTGCAACTTTCGCATCTAACTGGTTTCTGCGTCCCTGTCTCTCGAGATGCTTGAGCAGTTTCGACCTTGCGAATTCTTTTCTCAAGCCGACAGTCGTGTGTTAAATGCCCTGTCTTGCCACAGGTTTTACACTTAATCTGACTTCGGCAATCTTTAGCCGTATGTCCTACACGCCCACATACGAAACACTTAAGGGTAACTTTTCCCGTTTTTCCCTGATGATTCTTGTCATTAAAACCTTTTTCTTTGGTAGACATAATCGCCGACTCTTCTGTCAAAGCTACCTCAACAGCTTCAGTTAGGGTAATGTCTATTCCCCTTGCACGCACAATTGTCTGTATACGCTCATCATAAATTCCCTGAATGAATACTGATCTGCTTAATTTTCCTACCAGTGACAACGACCCGGCTAATTCGGCTTCAGGCATGACACCATGTACTGCCTCACGAAATTGATGTTGAAGCGAATCCACTTTGCTTGGCCAGTCTGCAATCGATTCACCCTTCGATTGCCTACTGGAAAAGATCTTATAAGCATAGAAAACCAAAGTACGTTTGCAAGCGTAATTTTCTAATAAAATATTTTTCACTTCTTCCCATGTGGAAGATAATTCACGCACGAGGTGTTTACTGAGCGCAGGGCCCTGAATACGTGTTTTTACAAACTTCAGTAATATTGGGTGGTCTCTTTCGCGCACCAATTCGAACGCAATGTCAACATTATTAATGAACTCATTTAATGCAGACTTTGTGCCATCAAACGTTTGGGGTATCAATTTAAGTGCGTCACTGATGGTAATGTTAGAGGCGACCTGGCTATCAGCATCTGCATTGTTAGAAGTGGCCATGACTTACTTTCTTGTTGGTGAGCAGTGTCGAGGTGAGACGCGGTGGGCAGAGCAGAGATTGTGGGCCGCTGTGCTGGCTGCTGCGTGCTGCTGCGCTGACCTCGGCGTCGAGTTGCTATCAGCTGGTGCGGTCGGTGCTCGGCTGAGGAGCCCACGCCACGGACGCTCCGGCGTCGCGCTGCAACCCGACCGACCTTCCGGAACCCCGCGTTGCCGTGGAGTCGTGAAGGCGGTTGCCCGATTACCCCCGCGTTGCCGTGGAGTCGTGAAGACTGGTTTCCTGCCTCGTGTCTTCCGTTATCTTCTCTCTTCTCGCTCCGTCTGTTCCCACGGGAGTGCGAATGCTGCTACTAATAAAGTCTCTAAGCCGTCAGTACAGTCATGACATCGGGCTGAGTACAAACGAAGTATCCCTCTATCTCAAAATCAGGAATAGCAACCCCACACCTGGCACCAGAAAGTGTCCCTATGTCGTGTCCTACATAGGAAAGAGGGAAGAGGTAGCAAGGTCAGTCTGCATATCCCGAGCGGAAAGGAGCGATTGCCGAGAGACAGTACAGGCATCTACTAGATACGCGGATTTCGGGACTCGAGAGGATACTTGTTTAGGAAACTCCTAGGTACCTAGCATTGAATTTCTTGCATCTCATTCTAAGTCTGCTACACTGGGGTTAGTTATTTAAAAAAAAGAAAAAAAAAACAAGAAGTATAAATCGTTTGCCACAACAGAAGCCAGTAATTACGTTCCCTAGCAGCATCCCCTAGACACACACACTCCCCGCGAGAAACAGACTGTCATGGAGCACCCCGAGGCCGACGGCGATTGTCACGGGCTGGCGCCCGACTCGTCTGACTGAGAACTCCCCTCTTGATCCAAAAACCGGGGGTTTTAACGGCCGGTGTGGCCGCACGTCTTTTCCCCACTTTCCGACAGTTAACAATTTCCTATTGGCCGCTGCTTGGTTCAACCAATCTAAATTGTGGTTTGCCCTCTCTCTGAGTCCTCTAGCGAACCGCGTTTCAGCCCTGTCGTTTCTGCCATTCCCCGGTTCCCCGGGTGGGAGGTGGTTGTTTGTGCACTAACAAAATCCATACTTGGTAGCAACATTGTTCAGCTGAAAGTAAAACGTCACGACGCTACCCAATATGGGCAACAACAACAATGTTTTACGTCAGTTGGCCACACGTTAGGCTCCGCCTTAGGCCACGCCTCAGGGGATCTGCTAACTTGCAGTTTTTCTTCTTTGCCCTCTCACTCTAGCCTCGTGGAACCACTGACGTTGCTGTTCCCAAGTGACTAGTATCAACTTTGCTACGTACATTAAAACGTGCCTGTTGGCCACCAAGTACTAATGTAACGTCTTACAACAGCGTCTAGGTAACCTCCACCCTGGGACGGTGGCCGAGGGCATCAGCAGTTCGCTAGGAGATTTCTTTAGTGCCTACATCTCGTAAGATATACGTGTCTGTTTTAGCCTATTATCTGCAATGGTCTCTATTTCTCAGTCTGGAGTGCGTCTCTGTGGCTCACACAGCCTCTCAACAATTCCAACAGTAAAATCAATATATGACAAAAAGTTTTCGAAAGGTCGGTATCTCCCTTTTAATGTGGTAATACTGTAAAAACTTTCTTTTGAGTAAGCACTTACCAAATTCGTCAATACACTTGGTTTTTTTCCTGAATCTTTTCTTCGTCGGTGTTACAGTTTTCTGACCACTCTGTCTGGCCTTCTTAACACCGCTGCTGCTTCTCCCTTCATGTCTATTTCCATCGGAATGACCATGCCTTTTCGTTTTTCTTCTTTACAGAACTGAACAAAATTATTTATTAGCACTTTTCCATCGGGACGTAGTTTGATAGCGTGTATTTTCGCGATGCCTGTCCATATCACCAGCCGCTAAGAATACTGTCGCACTACGACAATAACGTGACTGTACAATGCGCGCGACACGTGCGTCCATCGTGTACTGTCGAGTATTGTCGACCGCCTTCGGCCCCATCTGAGCGCAGTTGTGGCGCGTCCTATGTGTTCACTGGTTCAGTGAAGCTCCGGAAAAAGGCTTGTGAAAATAAATAAATAATACAAAAAGTGCTTTTAAACCATTAATCCTCGTTTCGTTCTTCCGTCAGATCATTTTATATGCACATTCAAAGTATTTTTATCGCGTTAGAAACGTTTTACATCGCGGAGACAGCATGTACACGAGTCGTAGCGCGGCCGCTTAATATAGGCGGCAGTGGCTGCAGTGTTGCAATGCGCATGCGTGGCTGATGATCAAATTCTCTTCTGAACCCCCTGGAGAAAGCATATGGCCGCTCCAGCGGCAGGGATGGACGAGGGTAAACGCCGTTTTAACAATGCCGTTGGAGTTGGTAGAGACACCACCTCCTGGCTGCTCAATGTCTGGCGGTTACACACGAATGGCCCCGAAGCAAGACAATGGAGCTACTGAGTGCCACGCCTTGCGCGTGCGCAAATCCTCAATGAAGGCAACATCCGCCCTTCACATTTATTTTTAGTGCATTGAAGATGTTCAAATGTTTGTTAAGCTCATGGGACTTTTTGTATCCCATCCTCGTCGCCACTTTTGTGTCCCAACTTCGTCGCCGCTTTTGTGTCCCAGCCTCGTCGTAGGTGTCGGTGGCCGAGTGGAACGAGACCGACACAGGAACAAAGACAGCACGCTGGTGCAGGTACGGAGGGGAGCAGCCAGAAACTATAAACACTCGAGTAAATTAGAAAGAGATATATATTGCACAGAATGTAACAATACTTAACTTTTACATAGTACTGCAGAATGTTGATACATAGTTGTTAGAGGCCTGCCTAGTGCCTGTACGATAGCAAAGTCTTCAATGGTGCCTATCTGATTACGAAGGTCCTAACTGGTTGCTATCTCCGTCCGAAGTGACCGGTGTCCTTCAGTGGTGGCCACGAGCGGCGTTGTCGCAGAGGGCGCTCGTGGCTGTCGTCGTGAGAACGCCGCGCCGTGCGTGCATGGCGGCGCGCGGCGAAAGTAAGTGGCGCGCACTTTGTACTTGTGCGACACCACAGACTTAACAACGGGGTCATCAGTCCCTAAACTTACAAACTACTTATGAACTACTTACGAACTAGGACGGCACAAATATCCATGCCCGAGGGGGGATTCGAACCCCCGACCGTAGTGACCGTGCAGACCGTGACTGGAGCGCCTCAGTACCCTCGGCCACCGCGGCCGGCTGCATTGAAGATTCGTCAAAAACACGACATATTTGTAAAACATCTTATAACTGTAAATTAAAGACGCATCAAATGTAAAATCCTTCAGAAGATACGATCATGAATAATTATGAAGTCACTACTCACCATCTAGCAAAGATAGTTGTGTGGTTAGCAGCATCCCGCTCTGGTGTGATAGGTAGTGGGTTCGAGACCAACTGCAAGAATTTTTTTTTAAACCTAATCTTCCTCTTAACAGATATGGGAACAATAATTAGTTTTGTATTGTTATTTGCCACATATCTTTGGACGTTTTGGCAACTGTGTCGCAATTTTTCGGGTAAATGACATTTATACTCTTCATTGTAACAAATATTTAACTGTTTGAAAAGAGGTGGGGGAGATCAGCCTTTGTGCATGCACACGTTTAGGATGAGGGGTGCTGCTTACGGTGTCAAGTTGGGTTGGGATTTGGTTGTTTGTTTGGGATAGGGGGACTAAACTACAGAGGTTATCAGTCCCCCGGAGGCGAGGGGAAGGAGTGAGGATAGGAAAGGAGGGGAGGGAGAAGGGAAATGCAGTCCGGGAAGTAAAGAAGGAAGGAAGACTGCATTAGCTCGGGGCCTCATGCTCGCCACGGACGTACTCACGAAAGACCCGTGAGCCCCCCCCCCCCCTGGGGGTTGGGGGGGGGGATTAAGTTGACCCAAATGTAGCTTGTCTCTTCGTTATAACAGATTAGTTTTGTTACAGTCATTTATCAGTGTAATCACTCACTTACTGTGTGTTAGTGTTCATGTGCATATTCATATGTTCCTGGTATTCATTGTTAAAGAAAAATGAACAACCTTCAGTATCTTTTAGAAACAAATTATTCCGCTTTAAGCTTGGAACAAAGGTGTGAAATAAAGAAGCTTGGTAGTCCGACACCGCAGCTCGAATTCAAGCAAGCGCAAACAACCCAAGTAGGTGACGGGGGGGGGGGGGGGGCACCATCAAGGTCCGGCACTCAAAGAAGTAAACCCCCATTCATTTGAAGCACCAGCCGCACTGTCTGAGCCTAAACAACGCCGTCTGCAATTTAAAAGCAACGGACAATGTTATTATGACAACACAATAAAAGCAAAATCCAAGCTTCCAACAATTTATTTACACAGCACTTTCACAAACGCACAGTTTAGACAAGTCATACGTCGGTACGTCTTCCTTGGTACGGCACGCCAATCTCGTAGAAATGCCCCAGGAATCTAGAGCCGGAAGTGGCAGCTCACTATTGAAATCCTCGTAGCACTAAGTTCGGCACGTCAATAACTCAGTCTTCCTGCGAGCGAAGGTATGACTGGCGAAGGCGAGAGTACACTGGGCTGGTCAGCAGGTGCGGCCGCCTATATTCGGTTCTGGTAGTTCGGGTGTGAGCCAGGCGGTGGCGCCGTGGACGTCTAGTGTAGACTCGCTTCCATCTCGCAACACTAGCCCTGAACTGTACCGTGCGGCCGGCCGGCGAGCCTTCGGTCTGCGCGCCTTACTTCCTTGTGTGGCTTGCGCTACAGGCCGTCTACTTGGCGTGGCGCCAGCTGCTGGGTTGTCGGCCGGCGACGGCGTGGTAGCGGATACCACAGGCAATACCACAAGGCAGCCTAAAACAAATGAAATTTTCTACACAGACTTATGTTTTTAAATTAATACTCGACATTATTTCTTATGCAATTAATAGCATGAAAAATCACAAAATAATGGTATTTGTTGCATCCCAATAAGTCAATTACATCCGGAGCAAATTCCAAGCTAAATTGACGTTTGGAATATGTTAAGTGCACAGCTAGCGCACCCCAAGATTTACGCGATACTAAAGGAACAATTAGACATAGTGGGAGGGGGGGGCGCCTTAGGTGGCAGGAGGAGAAGGTGAATGTCTGGCAGGCCCATTTGTATGTGTGTGTGTGTGTGTGTGTGTGTGTGTGTGTGTGTGTGGTGGCACCAGACATCTACTACCCTTTTTTCGTAGTATCCCAAGATCGAAGAACATTCGTTGCATGACATAAATGACAGCATGCTGGTCATTCACTTCGAGGACAAAAAATCTTGGCATCTAGAGTGACGGAAATGCAATATTTTTTGCCTTAAGGGAGGATTCCAGCAACTTGCTAAGTGAGAAGACAGAACTGTCTAAAGGTCATTACTGGGCGCATTTTAGTAATTTCCTCCGTAGGAAGTAGTGACTTTTCTCCAGTTTTAAATATTGATGTCAGGTTTTCGTATCAGAGATTAACTTAGGCGTGTGTTCCATTTATAGTAATTTCAATTTTATAGAATCACTTGATCCACAATTTTTCAGTTGTCATGACAATATTATCGTACGTCACCTTTGTCAGTTCCGATGCATACGGATAATCTTTGATGAGAGAGAGTTGTTGTCCGTTACTTCAGGACTGTCCATCATCACAGCAGCGTGTTGTTCCGATTGACGACCTTACTTTGTCGATGCATATAATTATGCTGTATCGATTTTATAAATGACATTGCCTAGAGGCAGATGAGTTTCATAGATATGTTAGTACTTTAGTTTCGTGATTTGCATTTTTAGTACGTGAGTGGTCGATATCGTGAGACCATTCTTAATATTTCTTTGTTTTCGGAACTTGAGAATGGGATAATGTCGTCAAGAAACATCTCGTGCTGACATAAAATTTTACATAAATGGTAACTGGTGTGTGGTATGTAGAGACGCCAACAATAGACTGGCCAGCAGAGGAAATGAGAGCGGTTCACGGTTTCACTGTTATCGATAGGAACCCCACAACTCCGTGTGAGGGCTAAAGGAATACAAAACCGTAAAATATTTACGTCACCAGACAACCAGAAGTTTGGCATTTTCTCATATAGCTGTATTTTAACATTTTAAGCAAAATTAAATAATTAGATTTTAATTATAAAGGTGTGTTTTGAGCAAAACAACGCACTTTTGTATTTACTGATACATGTTTCGTGCAGTTGCAGCATTATGTGTGGCCCTTACATTCCATCCTTTTGAACAACATAAAACTATTTTAGTCTGGTAGCACCAATATTTTGGGCTACCTAACTGCTAAAGATAGGCAGATGCAAATGACAGTCACAAAGGGAGGGTGCCGTAATAAAATTAATCCCGTGATATTGGCAGCAGATTCGGCCCTTACGGGAAATTACGAATAGAATAATATCGGCCGCTGGCTGATCGGCCCAGTACTTTACAAGTAGTATAAATTAATTGCCAATTTAATTACATAAAGTAAATTTTCTCCGCCAAATAAGAACCTCCACAGGCTTGGCTGACACCTTGACTCCCTACTGGCGGAGGATTTATAATTTATCACGTCCCATTTAATTAATACGGAAATGAAGCAATATGGCGTACTCTTGAAAGGCCCATTTGGCGGTTAGTTTAAATTCGCTTCTTCCCCACCAATGGTGGAGGGACATACGCCTTCGCGCCGTTTGCCTGAAGAACCGCTAGTCCAGGTGTCCCAACCGCCCAGGGCGCCGACCCTGCCCGCACGGGCCGGGGGAAGGGCGCAGAAGGCGCGTTGTCAGGTTGGCTGCGGAGCCCCACTTCTTCACGGCGGAGTGATACAGTGTCCTGGAGTGACGGACAAAAAAATGACGGGAGACGCTATCGACGCCCCAGTCGTGTGCAGTTCTACGCCAGTGCTGGTTGAGCCAACAGTCGTCCACTATTTGTCGGTTATGTTTCCGCCGGGACGAGTAAACGCGTTCACCAATCAATGGACGAAAGTGCTCGGAATGTTACCGATAGGATTGTAGCTGTTGCCCGTGCCTGGGCTGTTCCGTTAACTCTCAAATATACGTAATGTTTCCAGGGCACTCTCTCTGTGCGAGGGGTTGGGCTGTTTCAGTTTGAATGATTTTTACTTAATTGACTTTCATAGTGTCTTGGTGCTGCAGCGAGACAAGTTATTATTTCTATATTTGATTACAGAAGTAACCGTCTTTAATGTGTAACAGGCTACCTCACATTCCTCTTGCATAAAAGGATAAAATAGACAATTATACCAGGTAAACCTGTTTGCCTACTTGGTCTGTAACTCCTCCACTGCTGTCCTATTACTAATATTAATAGCACTGAAACCCTACTAGAAGAGATGGAGTTTGATGCTAGCCATGGTCAGGCAGCAGCAGATGTTCTGGTGAGGTGTTGATCGCCCCTTCTCCAGGTGGAGCAAGTAGCAAACAGCCATTTCCATAGAATCTAACATTCCCACGAGACAACTGAGGACTACAGTCTTAACATGCATAAATTATTTTAAGTTCATGTTTCTCAATTAGCTTCCCTCATTATTCCAATACTAAGGCGCTCCAGTCACGGTCCGCACGGCCACTACGGTCGGGGGTTCGAATCCCCCCTCGGGCATGGATATTTGTGCCGTCCTAGTTCGTAAGTAGTTCATAAGTAGTTTGTAAGTTTAGGGACTGATAGCCCAGTAGTTAAGTCCCATAGACTTTACAAATATTTGAACATTTTTTTATTCCAATACTGTGATAGTGCCGGGGTGAGTGGCCGACTGCTCTAAGGCACCTTACCGCAGAGCTAACGGTTGCATGCTTTCGGAGGTGCAAGTGTTCAATTGGGCATGTGTGTGTGTGTGTGTGTGTTGTAGTTAGGTTAGGTTAAGTAGTTTGTAAGAAGGCTATGGACTAATAACCACAGGAGTTAAATCCCTTAGATTTATTACAAACATTTTTTTCACTCTGACAGTCCTTGCGCTCCCACCTCTCTGGCCATCCCCTCCTCCCCCTCAGCCTCGGGCTGTTCCTCCTCTCTTCCTCTTCCTCCTCTTTTTCCTACTCCATCACCTCCTACTCTTTCTCCCCTCTATCCACCCAACCATCCCCTGTTCTGTCATCACCTACCCCACTCTGTGCCAACTCCTTCTGCCCCCTCTCTGTTCACCTTCTCCCTCCACTGTACATGGGAAATTCCATAAATCTGCCAAATTTCTTGGCTATTGGTCAAACGAAGTCTGGGGTTAGGTACACACCTTTATGCAAGGCATGTAATCTTGTGTAGATAGGGATACGTTAATTATTTTGAAGGAAAGTGCTAAAATTTTATCAAGTTTGGAATAAAACTACAGTTTTCTGTCGAAGTCTGTTGTAAAGTATCATACGTAATGAATTGTACACAATCTTGTGCAGACAGTCATCATGTTTGTCCATGGAAATGACACCCTTTCCAGAAGCAAGCTTGTTATTATTTTAAATATTTTGAAAATCATAGTTTACCTACAATAATAAGCTTACAGCCAATTAGTAAAAAGGAAGGAAGCTTGGAGTTTAACGTCCCGTCGACAGCGTGGTCATTAGAGACGGAGCTTAGGCTCGGAGTATTTGGGTAAAGATGTGGAAGGAAATCGGCTGTGCCCTTTCAAAGGAATCATCCTGGCATTTGCCTGGAGTGATTTAGGGAAATCACGGAAAACCTAAATCTGGATGGCCGGAGGTGGATTTGAACCACCATCCTTCCGAATGCGAGTCCAATGTGTTACCACTGCGCCACCTCGCTCGGTAGCCAATTAGTTGTAGGTACACTTGGAAAATGATACCGTTGCCGACAACAGCCAGGTTCAAGATTTTAAAACTCACACTTTAATTAATCAGTGTTTTCTGCAAACTAGTATGGATGTAAGAATTATGGTGTCTGTTCTTTGGTGAGTGGTTGGGTGGCCAACTGGATGTGGGTGGGTGGAAGTGGTCGTGTGTGTGTGAGGGGGGGGGGGAGTGACTGGGTGGTTGGGTGGGTAGGCAGGTGAATGTTTGTGGTGTGTATGGGTGAGTGGGTGGGTGGGTGAGTGAGTGGGTGGGTGATTGAGAGAATGGGTGATTGTGTGTGTCTGTCTGTGTGTGTGTGTGTGTGTGTGTGTGTGTGTGTGAGTGAGCTGGAGTGTGACTGAGTAAGAGCGTGAGTGTGTGGTTGCATGTGGGTGTGTAAGAGGTCATCGATGGATAGTGACCTCGAACTGTGTGGGTGATCTAGTTACATAAAGGTATTTGGTTACCAGATGTGACCTTGAATGGATGGTGTTTAGGATGGATGGTGACCTTGAACTGTGTGGTATCTTTGGATGGATGATGATCTGGGACTGATGATGACCTTGAACTGTGTAGGCGATCAAGTTACATAATGTGTTAGAGAGATGACCTTGAAAATGAGGAGGGGGGAAAGGTGGGTGGAAGTGGAGGGAGAGATATGACCTTGAAATGAGAGGTGGAATGGAGGGGGAAAATGTGATCTTGAAAATGATCAAAGGAGTGTTCTGATAATTCCCAGACCTTGGAGGGAGACGTGGAGGGGTGTATCAAATTACCAGTTGACCTCGGAGAAGCTATTAAGACATCAAAGTAGTGTTACGATAGCGGCCAAAACACCCTACTCACGGCAGTATTTCAGCCCTGTCGTTTCTGCCATTCCCCGGTTCCCCGGGTGGGAGGTGGCTTGTTTGTGCACTAACAAAATCCATACTTGGTAGTAACATTGTTCAGCTGAAAGTAAAACGTCACGACGCTACCCAATATGGGCAACAACAACAATGTTTTACGTCAGTTGGCCACACCTTAGGCTCCGCCTTAGGCCACGCCTCAGGGGATCTGCTAACTTGCAGTTTTTCTTCTTTACCCTCTCACTCTAGCCTCTAGAACCACTGACGTTGCTGTTCCCAAGTGACTGGTATCAACTTTGCTACGTACATTAAAACGTGCCTGTTGGCCACCAAGTACTAATGTAACGTCTTACAACAGCGTCTAGGTAACCTCCTCCCTGGGACGGTGGCCGAGGGCATCAGCAGTTCGCTAGGAGATTTCTTTAGTGCCTACATCTCGTAAGATATACCTGTCTGTTTTAGCCTGTTATCTGCAATGGTCTCTATTTCTCAGCCTGGAGTGCGTCTCTGTGGCTCACACAGCCTCTCAACAATTCCAACAGTAAAATCAATATATGACAAAAAGTTTTCGAAAGGTCGGTATCTCCCTTTTAATGTGGTAATACTGTAAAAACTTTCTTTTGAGTAAGCACTTACCAAATTTGTCAATACACTTGGTTTTTTCCTCAATGTTTTCTTCGTCGGTGTTACAGTTTTCTGACCACTCTGTCTGGCCTTCTTAACACCGCTGCTGCTTCTCCCTTCATGTCTATTTCCATCGGAATGACCATGCCTTTTCGTTTTTCTTCTTTACAGAACTGAACAAAATTATTTATTAGCACTTTTCCATCGGGACGTAGTTTGATAGCGTGTATTTTCGCGATGCCTGTCCATATCACCAGCCGCTAAGAATACTGTCGCACTACGACAATAACGTGACTGTACAATGCGCGCGACACGTGCGTCCATCGTGTACTGTCGAGTATTGTCGACCGCCTTCGGCCCCATCTGAGCGCAGTTGTGGCGCGTCCTATGTGTTCACTGGTTCAGTGAAGCTCCGGAAAAAGGCTTGTGAAAATAAATAAATAATACAAAAAGTGCTTTTAAACCATTAATCCTCGTTTCGTTCTTCCGTCAGATCATTTTATATGTACATTCAAAGTATTTTTATCGCGTTAGAAACGTTTTACATCGCGGAGACAGCATGTACACGAGTCGTAGCGCGGCCGCTTAATATAGGCGGCAGTGGCTGCAGTGTTGCAATGCGCATGCGTGGCTGATGATCAAATTCTCTTCTGAACCCCCTGGAGAAAGCATATGGCCGCTCCAGCGGCAGGGATGGACGAGGGTAAACGCCGTTTTAACAATGCCGTTGGAGTTGGTAGAGACACCACCTCCTGGCTGCTCAATGTCTGGCGGTTACACACGAATGGCCCTGAAGCAAGACAATGGAGCTACTGAGTGCCACGCCTTGCGCGTGCGCAAATCCTCAATGAAGGCAACATCCGCCCTTCACATTTATTTTTAGTGCATTGAAGATGTTCAAATGTTTGTTAAGCTCATGGGACTTTTTGTATCCCATCCTCGTCGCCACTTTTGTGTCCCAACTTCGTCGCCGCTTTTGTGTCCCAGCCTCGTCGTAGGTGTCGGTGGCCGAGTGGAACGAGACCGACACAGGAACAAAGACAGCACGCTGGTGCAGGTACGGAGGGGAGCAGCCAGAAACTATAAACACTCGAGTAAATTAGAAAGAGATATATATTGCACAGAATGTAACAATACTTAACTTTTACATAGTACTGCAGAATGTTGATACATAGTTGTTAGAGGCCTGCCTAGTGCCTGTACGATAGCAAAGTCTTCAATGGTGCCTATCTGATTACGAAGGTCCTAACTGGTTGCTATCTCCGTCCGAAGTGACCGGTGTCCTTCAGTGGTGGCCACGAGCGGCGTTGTCGCAGAGGGCGCTCGTGGCTGTCGTCGTGAGAACGCCGCGCCGTGCGTGCATGGCGGCGCGCGGCGAAAGTAAGTGGCGCGCACTTTGTACTTGTGCGACACCACAGACTTAACAACGGGGTCATCAGTCCCTAAACTTACAAACTATTTATGAACTACTTACGAACTAGGACGGCACAAATATCCATGCCCGAGGGGGGATTCGAACCCCCGACCGTAGTGACCGTGCAGACCGTGACTGGAGCGCCTCAGTCCCCTCGGCCACCGCGGCCGGCTGCATTGAAGATTCGTCAAAAACACGACATATTTGTAAAACATCTTATAACTGTAAATTAAAGACGCATCAAATGTAAAATCCTTCAGAAGATACGATCATGAATAATAATGAAGTCACTACTCACCATCTAGCAAAGATAGTTGTGTGGTTAGCAGCATCCCGCTCTGGTGTGATAGGTAGTGGGTTCGAGACCAACTGCAAGAATTTTTTTTAAACCTAATCTTCCTCTTAACAGATATGGGAACAATAATTAGTTTTGTATTGTTATTTGCCACATATCTTTGGACGTTTTGGCAACTGTGTCGCAATTTTTCGGGTAAATGACATTTATACTCTTCATTGTAACAAATATTTAACTGTTTGAAAAGAGGTGGGGGAGATCAGCCTTTGTGCATGCACACGTTTAGGATGAGGGGTGCTGCTTACGGTGTCAAGTTGGGTTGGGATTTGGTTGTTTGTTTGGGATAGGGGGACTAAACTACAGAGGTTATCAGTCCCCCGGAGGCGAGGGGAAGGAGTGAGGATAGGAAAGGAGGGGAGGGAGAAGGGAAATGCAGTCCGGGAAGTAAAGAAGGAAGGAAGACTGCATTAGCTCGGGGCCTCATGCTCGCCACGGACGTACTCACGAAAGACCCATGAGCCCCCCCCCTGGGGGGGGGGGGGGGGGAGAGTGACAGTTGACCCAAATGTAGCTTGTGTCTTCGTTATAACACATTAGTTTTGTTACAGTCATTTATCAGTGTAATCACTTACTTACTGTGTGTTAGTGTTCATGTGTATATTCATATGTTCATGGTGTTCATTGTTAAAGAAAAATGAACAACCTTCAGTATCTTTTAGAAACAAATTATTCCGCTTTAAGCTTGGAACAAAGGTGTGAAATAAAGAAGCTTGGTAGTCCGACACCGCAGCTCGAATTCAAGCAAGCGCAAACAACCCAAGTAGGTGACGGGGGGGGGGGGGTACCATCAAGGTCCGGCACTCAAAGAAGTAAACCCCCATTCATTTGAAGCACCAGCCGCACTGTCTGAGCGTAAACAACGCCGTCTGCAATTTAAAAGCAACGGACAATGTTATTATGACAACACAATAAAAGCAAAATCCAAGCTTCCAACAATTTATTTACACAGCACTTTCACAAACGCACAGTTCAGACAAGTCATACGTCGGTAGGTCTTCCTTGGTACGGCACGCCAATCTAGTAGAAATGCCCCAGGAATCTAGAGCCGGAAGTGGCAGCTCACTATTGAAATCCTCCTAGCACTAAGTTCGGCACGTCAATAACTCAGTCTTCCTGCGAGCGAAGGTATCACAGGCGAAGGCGAGAGTACACTGGGCTGGTCAGCAGGTGCGGCCGCCTATATTCGGTTCTGGTAGTTCGGGTGTGAGCCAGGCGGTGGCGCCGTGGACGTCTAGTGTAGACTCGCTTCCATCTCGCAACACTAGCCCTGAACTGTACCGTGCGGCCGGCCGGCGAGCCTTCGGTCTGCGCGCCTTACTTCCTTGTGTGGCTTGCGCTACAGGCCGTCTACTTGGCGTGGCGCCAGCTGCTGGGTTGTCGGCCGGCGACGGCGTGGTAGCGGATACCACAGGCAATACCACAAGGCAGCCTAAAACAAATGAAATTTTCTACACAGACTTATGTTTTTAAATTAATACTCGACATTATTTCTTATGCAATTAATAGCATGAAAAATCACATGTTGCATTCCAATAAGTCAATTACATCCGCAGCAAATTCGAAGCTAAATTGACGTTTGGAATATGTTAAGTGCACAGCTAGCGCACCCCAAGATTTACGCGAGACTAAAGGAACAATTAGACATAGTGGGAGGGGGGGGGCGCCTTAGGTGGCAGGAGGAGAAGGTGAATGTCTGGCAGGCCCATTTGTATGTGTGTGTGTGTGTGTGTGTGTGTGTGGTGGCACCAGACATCTACTACCCTTTTTTCGTAGTATCCCAAGATCGAAGAACATTCGTTGCATGACATAAATGACAGCATGCTGGTCATTCACTTCGAGGACAAAAAATCTTGGCATCTAGAGTGACGGAAATGCAATATTTTTTGCCTTAAGGGAGGATTCCAGCAACTTGCTAAGTGAGAAGACAGAACTGTCTAAAGGTCATTACTGGGCGCATTTTAGTAATTTCCTCCGTAGGAAGTAGTGACTTTTCTCCAGTTTTAAATATTGATGTCAGGTTTTCGTATCAGAGATTAACTTAGGCGTGTGTTCCATTTATAGTAATTTCAATTTTATAGAATCACTTGATCCACAATTTTTCAGTTGTCATGACAATATTATCGTACGTCACCTTTGTCAGTTCCGATGCATACGGATAATCTTTGATGAGAGAGAGTTGTTGTCCGTTACTTCAGGACTGTCCATCATCACAGCAGCGTGTTGTTCCGATTGACGACCTTACTTTGTCGATGCATATAATTATGCTGTATCGATTTTATAAATGACATTGCCTAGAGGCAGATGAGTTTCATAGATATGTTAGTACTTTAGTTTCGTGATTTGCATTTTTAGTACGTGAGTGGTCGATATCGTGAGACCATTCTTAATATTTCTTTGTTTTCGGAACTTGAGAATGGGATAATGTCGTCAAGAAACATCTCGTGCTGACATAAAATTTTACATAAATGGTAACTGGTGTGTGGTATGTAGAGACGCCAACAATAGACTGGCCAGCAGAGGAAATGAGAGCGGTTCACGGTTTCACTGTTATCGATAGGAACCCCACAACTCCGTGTGAGGGCTAAAGGAATACAAAACCGTAAAATATTTACGTCACCAGACAACCAGAAGTTTGGCATTTTCTCATATAGCTGTATTTTAACATTTTAAGCAAAATTAAATAATTAGATTTTAATTATAAAGGTGTGTTTTGAGCAAAACAACGCACTTTTGTATTTACTGATACATGTTTCGTGCAGTTGCAGCATTATGTGTGGCCCTTACATTCCATCCTTTTGAACAACATAAAACTATTTTAGTCTGGTAGCACCAATATTTTGGGCTACCTAACTGCTAAAGATAGGCAGATGCAAATGACAGTCACAAAGGGAGGGTGCCGTAATAAAATTAATCCCGTGATATTGGCAGCAGATTCGGCCCTTACGGGAAATTACGAATAGAATAATATCGGCCGCTGGCTGATCGGCCCAGTACTTTACAAGTAGTATAAATTAATTGCCAATTTAATTACATAAAGTAAATTTTCTCCGCCAAATAAGAACCTCCACAGGCTTGGCTGACACCTTGACTCCCTACTGGCGGAGGATTTATAATTTATCACGTCCCATTTAATTAATACGGAAATGAAGCAATATGGCGTACTCTTGAAAGGCCCATTTGGCGGTTAGTTTAAATTCGCTTCTTCCCCACCAATGGTGGAGGGACATACGCCTTCGCGCCGTTTGCCTGAAGAACCGCTAGTCCAGGTGTCCCAACCGCCCAGGGCGCCGACCCTGCCCGCACGGGCCGGGGGAAGGGCGCAGAAGGCGCGTTGTCAGGTTGGCTGCGGAGCCCCACTTCTTCACGGCGGAGTGATACAGTGTCCTGGAGTGACGGACAAAAAAATGACGGGAGACGCTATCGACGCCCCAGTCGTGTGCAGTTCTACGCCAGTGCTGGTTGAGCCAGCAGTCGTCCACTATTTGTCGGTTATGTTTCCGCCGGGACGAGTAAACGCGTTCACCAATCAATGGACGAAAGTGCTCGGAATGTTACCGATAGGATTGTAGCTGTTGCCCGTGCCTGGGCTGTTCCGTTAACTCTCAAATATACGTAATGTTTCCAGGGCACTCTCTCTGTGCGAGGGGTTGGGCTGTTTCAGTTTGAATGATTTTTACTTAATTGACTTTCATAGTGTCTTGGTGCTGCAGCGAGACAAGTTATTATTTCTATATTTGATTACAGAAGTAACCGTCTTTAATGTGTAACAGGCTACCTCACATTCCTCTTGCATAAAAGGATAAAATAGACAATTATACCAGGTAAACCTGTTTGCCTACTTGGTCTGTAACTCCTCCACTGCTGTCCTATTACTAATATTAATAGCACTGAAACCCTACTAGAAGAGATGGAGTTTGATGCTAGCCATGGTCAGGCAGCAGCAGATGTTCTGGTGAGGTGTTGATCGCCCCTTCTCCAGGTGGAGCAAGTAGCAAACAGCCATTTCCATAGAATCTAACATTCCCACGAGACAACTGAGGACTACAGTCTTAACATGCATAAATTATTTTAAGTTCATGTTTCTCAATTAGCTTCCCTCATTATTCCAATACTAAGGCGCTCCAGTCACGGTCCGCACGGCCACTACGGTCGGGGGTTCGAATCCCCCCTCGGGCATGGATATTTGTGCCGTCCTAGTTCGTAAGTAGTTCATAAGTAGTTTGTAAGTTTAGGGACTGATAGCCCAGTAGTTAAGTCCCATAGACTTTACAAATATTTGAACATTTTTTTATTCCAATACTGTGATAGTGCCGGGGTGAGTGGCCGACTGCTCTAAGGCACCTTACCGCAGAGCTAACGGTTGCATGCTTTCGGAGGTGCAAGTGTTCAATTGGGCATGTGTGTGTGTGTGTGTGTGTTGTAGTTAGGTTAGGTTAAGTAGTTTGTAAGAAGGCTATGGACTAATAACCACAGGAGTTAAATCCCTTAGATTTATTACAAACATTTTTTTCACTCTGACAGTCCTTGCGCTCCCACCTCTCTGGCCATCCCCTCCTCCCCCTCAGCCTCGGGCTGTTCCTCCTCTCTTCCTCTTCCTCCTCTTTTTCCTACTCCATCACCTCCTACTCTTTCTCCCCTCTATCCACCCAACCATCCCCTGTTCTGTCATCACCTACCCCACTCTGTGCCAACTCCTTCTGCCCCCTCTCTGTTCACCTTCTCCCTCCACTGTACATGGGAAATTCCATAAATCTGCCAAATTTCTTGGCTATTGGTCAAACGAAGTCTGGGGTTAGGTACACACCTTTATGCAAGGCATGTAATCTTGTGTAGATAGGGATACGTTAATTATTTTGAAGGAAAGTGCTAAAATTTTATCAAGTTTGGAATAAAACTACAGTTTTCTGTCGAAGTCTGTTGTAAAGTATCATACGTAATGAATTGTACACAATCTTGTGCAGACAGTCATCATGTTTGTCCATGGAAATGACACCCTTTCCAGAAGCAAGCTTGTTATTATTTTAAATATTTTGAAAATCATAGTTTACCTACAATAATAAGCTTACAGCCAATTAGTAAAAAGGAAGGAAGCTTGGAGTTTAACGTCCCGTCGACAGCGTGGTCATTAGAGACGGAGCTTAGGCTCGGAGTATTTGGGTAAAGATGTGGAAGGAAATCGGCTGTGCCCTTTCAAAGGAATCATCCTGGCATTTGCCTGGAGTGATTTAGGGAAATCACGGAAAACCTAAATCTGGATGGCCGGAGGTGGATTTGAACCACCATCCTTCCGAATGCGAGTCCAATGTGTTACCACTGCGCCACCTCGCTCGGTAGCCAATTAGTTGTAGGTACACTTGGAAAATGATACCGTTGCCGACAACAGCCAGGTTCAAGATTTTAAAACTCACACTTTAATTAATCAGTGTTTTCTGCAAACTAGTATGGATGTAAGAATTATGGTGTCTGTTCTTTGGTGAGTGGTTGGGTGGCCAACTGGATGTGGGTGGGTGGAAGTGGTCGTGTGTGTGTGAGGGGGGGGGGAGTGACTGGGTGGTTGGGTGGGTAGGCAGGTGAATGTTTGTGGTGTGTATGGGTGAGTGGGTGGGTGGGTGAGTGAGTGGGTGGGTGATTGAGAGAATGGGTGATTGTGTGTGTCTGTCTGTGTGTGTGTGTGTGTGTGTGTGTGTGTGTGTGAGTGAGCTGGAGTGTGACTGAGTAAGAGCGTGAGTGTGTGGTTGCATGTGGGTGTGTAAGAGGTCATCGATGGATAGTGACCTCGAACTGTGTGGGTGATCTAGTTACATAAAGGTATTTGGTTACCAGATGTGACCTTGAATGGATGGTGTTTAGGATGGATGGTGACCTTGAACTGTGTGGTATCTTTGGATGGATGATGATCTGGGACTGATGATGACCTTGAACTGTGTAGGCGATCAAGTTACATAATGTGTTAGAGAGATGACCTTGAAAATGAGGAGGGGGGAAAGGTGGGTGGAAGTGGAGGGAGAGATATGACCTTGAAATGAGAGGTGGAATGGAGGGGGAAAATGTGATCTTGAAAATGATCAAAGGAGTGTTCTGATAATTCCCAGACCTTGGAGGGAGACGTGGAGGGGTGTATCAAATTACCAGTTGACCTCGGAGAAGCTATTAAGACATCAAAGTAGTGTTACGATAGCGGCCAAAACACCCTACTCACGGCAGTATTTCAGCCCTGTCGTTTCTGCCATTCCCCGGTTCCCCGGGTGGGAGGTGGCTTGTTTGTGCACTAACAAAATCCATACTTGGTAGTAACATTGTTCAGCTGAAAGTAAAACGTCACGACGCTACCCAATATGGGCAACAACAACAATGTTTTACGTCAGTTGGCCACACCTTAGGCTCCGCCTTAGGCCACGCCTCAGGGGATCTGCTAACTTGCAGTTTTTCTTCTTTACCCTCTCACTCTAGCCTCTAGAACCACTGACGTTGCTGTTCCCAAGTGACTGGTATCAACTTTGCTACGTACATTAAAACGTGCCTGTTGGCCACCAAGTACTAATGTAACGTCTTACAACAGCGTCTAGGTAACCTCCTCCCTGGGACGGTGGCCGAGGGCATCAGCAGTTCGCTAGGAGATTTCTTTAGTGCCTACATCTCGTAAGATATACCTGTCTGTTTTAGCCTGTTATCTGCAATGGTCTCTATTTCTCAGCCTGGAGTGCGTCTCTGTGGCTCACACAGCCTCTCAACAATTCCAACAGTAAAATCAATATATGACAAAAAGTTTTCGAAAGGTCGGTATCTCCCTTTTAATGTGGTAATACTGTAAAAACTTTCTTTTGAGTAAGCACTTACCAAATTTGTCAATACACTTGGTTTTTTCCTCAATGTTTTCTTCGTCGGTGTTACAGTTTTCTGACCACTCTGTCTGGCCTTCTTAACACCGCTGCTGCTTCTCCCTTCATGTCTATTTCCATCGGAATGACCATGCCTTTTCGTTTTTCTTCTTTACAGAACTGAACAAAATTATTTATTAGCACTTTTCCATCGGGACGTAGTTTGATAGCGTGTATTTTCGCGATGCCTGTCCATATCACCAGCCGCTAAGAATACTGTCGCACTACGACAATAACGTGACTGTACAATGCGCGCGACACGTGCGTCCATCGTGTACTGTCGAGTATTGTCGACCGCCTTCGGCCCCATCTGAGCGCAGTTGTGGCGCGTCCTATGTGTTCACTGGTTCAGTGAAGCTCCGGAAAAAGGCTTGTGAAAATAAATAAATAATACAAAAAGTGCTTTTAAACCATTAATCCTCGTTTCGTTCTTCCGTCAGATCATTTTATATGTACATTCAAAGTATTTTTATCGCGTTAGAAACGTTTTACATCGCGGAGACAGCATGTACACGAGTCGTAGCGCGGCCGCTTAATATAGGCGGCAGTGGCTGCAGTGTTGCAATGCGCATGCGTGGCTGATGATCAAATTCTCTTCTGAACCCCCTGGAGAAAGCATATGGCCGCTCCAGCGGCAGGGATGGACGAGGGTAAACGCCGTTTTAACAATGCCGTTGGAGTTGGTAGAGACACCACCTCCTGGCTGCTCAATGTCTGGCGGTTACACACGAATGGCCCTGAAGCAAGACAATGGAGCTACTGAGTGCCACGCCTTGCGCGTGCGCAAATCCTCAATGAAGGCAACATCCGCCCTTCACATTTATTTTTAGTGCATTGAAGATGTTCAAATGTTTGTTAAGCTCATGGGACTTTTTGTATCCCATCCTCGTCGCCACTTTTGTGTCCCAACTTCGTCGCCGCTTTTGTGTCCCAGCCTCGTCGTAGGTGTCGGTGGCCGAGTGGAACGAGACCGACACAGGAACAAAGACAGCACGCTGGTGCAGGTACGGAGGGGAGCAGCCAGAAACTATAAACACTCGAGTAAATTAGAAAGAGATATATATTGCACAGAATGTAACAATACTTAACTTTTACATAGTACTGCAGAATGTTGATACATAGTTGTTAGAGGCCTGCCTAGTGCCTGTACGATAGCAAAGTCTTCAATGGTGCCTATCTGATTACGAAGGTCCTAACTGGTTGCTATCTCCGTCCGAAGTGACCGGTGTCCTTCAGTGGTGGCCACGAGCGGCGTTGTCGCAGAGGGCGCTCGTGGCTGTCGTCGTGAGAACGCCGCGCCGTGCGTGCATGGCGGCGCGCGGCGAAAGTAAGTGGCGCGCACTTTGTACTTGTGCGACACCACAGACTTAACAACGGGGTCATCAGTCCCTAAACTTACAAACTATTTATGAACTACTTACGAACTAGGACGGCACAAATATCCATGCCCGAGGGGGGATTCGAACCCCCGACCGTAGTGACCGTGCAGACCGTGACTGGAGCGCCTCAGTCCCCTCGGCCACCGCGGCCGGCTGCATTGAAGATTCGTCAAAAACACGACATATTTGTAAAACATCTTATAACTGTAAATTAAAGACGCATCAAATGTAAAATCCTTCAGAAGATACGATCATGAATAATAATGAAGTCACTACTCACCATCTAGCAAAGATAGTTGTGTGGTTAGCAGCATCCCGCTCTGGTGTGATAGGTAGTGGGTTCGAGACCAACTGCAAGAATTTTTTTTAAACCTAATCTTCCTCTTAACAGATATGGGAACAATAATTAGTTTTGTATTGTTATTTGCCACATATCTTTGGACGTTTTGGCAACTGTGTCGCAATTTTTCGGGTAAATGACATTTATACTCTTCATTGTAACAAATATTTAACTGTTTGAAAAGAGGTGGGGGAGATCAGCCTTTGTGCATGCACACGTTTAGGATGAGGGGTGCTGCTTACGGTGTCAAGTTGGGTTGGGATTTGGTTGTTTGTTTGGGATAGGGGGACTAAACTACAGAGGTTATCAGTCCCCCGGAGGCGAGGGGAAGGAGTGAGGATAGGAAAGGAGGGGAGGGAGAAGGGAAATGCAGTCCGGGAAGTAAAGAAGGAAGGAAGACTGCATTAGCTCGGGGCCTCATGCTCGCCACGGACGTACTCACGAAAGACCCATGAGCCCCCCCCCTGGGGGGGGGGGGGGAGAGTGACAGTTGACCCAAATGTAGCTTGTGTCTTCGTTATAACACATTAGTTTTGTTACAGTCATTTATCAGTGTAATCACTTACTTACTGTGTGTTAGTGTTCATGTGTATATTCATATGTTCATGGTGTTCATTGTTAAAGAAAAATGAACAACCTTCAGTATCTTTTAGAAACAAATTATTCCGCTTTAAGCTTGGAACAAAGGTGTGAAATAAAGAAGCTTGGTAGTCCGACACCGCAGCTCGAATTCAAGCAAGCGCAAACAACCCAAGTAGGTGACGGGGGGGGGGGGGGGTACCATCAAGGTCCGGCACTCAAAGAAGTAAACCCCCATTCATTTGAAGCACCAGCCGCACTGTCTGAGCGTAAACAACGCCGTCTGCAATTTAAAAGCAACGGACAATGTTATTATGACAACACAATAAAAGCAAAATCCAAGCTTCCAACAATTTATTTACACAGCACTTTCACAAACGCACAGTTCAGACAAGTCATACGTCGGTAGGTCTTCCTTGGTACGGCACGCCAATCTAGTAGAAATGCCCCAGGAATCTAGAGCCGGAAGTGGCAGCTCACTATTGAAATCCTCCTAGCACTAAGTTCGGCACGTCAATAACTCAGTCTTCCTGCGAGCGAAGGTATCACAGGCGAAGGCGAGAGTACACTGGGCTGGTCAGCAGGTGCGGCCGCCTATATTCGGTTCTGGTAGTTCGGGTGTGAGCCAGGCGGTGGCGCCGTGGACGTCTAGTGTAGACTCGCTTCCATCTCGCAACACTAGCCCTGAACTGTACCGTGCGGCCGGCCGGCGAGCCTTCGGTCTGCGCGCCTTACTTCCTTGTGTGGCTTGCGCTACAGGCCGTCTACTTGGCGTGGCGCCAGCTGCTGGGTTGTCGGCCGGCGACGGCGTGGTAGCGGATACCACAGGCAATACCACAAGGCAGCCTAAAACAAATGAAATTTTCTACACAGACTTATGTTTTTAAATTAATACTCGACATTATTTCTTATGCAATTAATAGCATGAAAAATCACATGTTGCATTCCAATAAGTCAATTACATCCGCAGCAAATTCGAAGCTAAATTGACGTTTGGAATATGTTAAGTGCACAGCTAGCGCACCCCAAGATTTACGCGAGACTAAAGGAACAATTAGACATAGTGGGAGGGGGGGGCGCCTTAGGTGGCAGGAGGAGAAGGTGAATGTCTGGCAGGCCCATTTGTATGTGTGTGTGTGTGTGTGTGTGTGTGTGGTGGCACCAGACATCTACTACCCTTTTTTCGTAGTATCCCAAGATCGAAGAACATTCGTTGCATGACATAAATGACAGCATGCTGGTCATTCACTTCGAGGACAAAAAATCTTGGCATCTAGAGTGACGGAAATGCAATATTTTTTGCCTTAAGGGAGGATTCCAGCAACTTGCTAAGTGAGAAGACAGAACTGTCTAAAGGTCATTACTGGGCGCATTTTAGTAATTTCCTCCGTAGGAAGTAGTGACTTTTCTCCAGTTTTAAATATTGATGTCAGGTTTTCGTATCAGAGATTAACTTAGGCGTGTGTTCCATTTATAGTAATTTCAATTTTATAGAATCACTTGATCCACAATTTTTCAGTTGTCATGACAATATTATCGTACGTCACCTTTGTCAGTTCCGATGCATACGGATAATCTTTGATGAGAGAGAGTTGTTGTCCGTTACTTCAGGACTGTCCATCATCACAGCAGCGTGTTGTTCCGATTGACGACCTTACTTTGTCGATGCATATAATTATGCTGTATCGATTTTATAAATGACATTGCCTAGAGGCAGATGAGTTTCATAGATATGTTAGTACTTTAGTTTCGTGATTTGCATTTTTAGTACGTGAGTGGTCGATATCGTGAGACCATTCTTAATATTTCTTTGTTTTCGGAACTTGAGAATGGGATAATGTCGTCAAGAAACATCTCGTGCTGACATAAAATTTTACATAAATGGTAACTGGTGTGTGGTATGTAGAGACGCCAACAATAGACTGGCCAGCAGAGGAAATGAGAGCGGTTCACGGTTTCACTGTTATCGATAGGAACCCCACAACTCCGTGTGAGGGCTAAAGGAATACAAAACCGTAAAATATTTACGTCACCAGACAACCAGAAGTTTGGCATTTTCTCATATAGCTGTATTTTAACATTTTAAGCAAAATTAAATAATTAGATTTTAATTATAAAGGTGTGTTTTGAGCAAAACAACGCACTTTTGTATTTACTGATACATGTTTCGTGCAGTTGCAGCATTATGTGTGGCCCTTACATTCCATCCTTTTGAACAACATAAAACTATTTTAGTCTGGTAGCACCAATATTTTGGGCTACCTAACTGCTAAAGATAGGCAGATGCAAATGACAGTCACAAAGGGAGGGTGCCGTAATAAAATTAATCCCGTGATATTGGCAGCAGATTCGGCCCTTACGGGAAATTACGAATAGAATAATATCGGCCGCTGGCTGATCGGCCCAGTACTTTACAAGTAGTATAAATTAATTGCCAATTTAATTACATAAAGTAAATTTTCTCCGCCAAATAAGAACCTCCACAGGCTTGGCTGACACCTTGACTCCCTACTGGCGGAGGATTTATAATTTATCACGTCCCATTTAATTAATACGGAAATGAAGCAATATGGCGTACTCTTGAAAGGCCCATTTGGCGGTTAGTTTAAATTCGCTTCTTCCCCACCAATGGTGGAGGGACATACGCCTTCGCGCCGTTTGCCTGAAGAACCGCTAGTCCAGGTGTCCCAACCGCCCAGGCCGCCGACCCTGCCCGCACGGGCCGGGGGAAGGGCGCAGAAGGCGCGTTGTCAGGTTGGCTGCGGAGCCCCACTTCTTCACGGCGGAGTGATACAGTGTCCTGGAGTGACGGACAAAAAAATGACGGGAGACGCTATCGACGCCCCAGTCGTGTGCAGTTCTACGCCAGTGCTGGTTGAGCCAGCAGTCGTCCACTATTTGTCGGTTATGTTTCCGCCGGGACGAGTAAACGCGTTCACCAATCAATGGACGAAAGTGCTCGGAATGTTACCGATAGGATTGTAGCTGTTGCCCGTGCCTGGGCTGTTCCGTTAACTCTCAAATATACGTAATGTTTCCAGGGCACTCTCTCTGTGCGAGGGGTTGGGCTGTTTCAGTTTGAATGATTTTTACTTAATTGACTTTCATAGTGTCTTGGTCCTGCAGCGAGACAAGTTATTATTTCTATATTTGATTACAGAAGTAACCGTCTTTAATGTGTAACAGGCTACCTCACATTCCTCTTGCATAAAAGGATAAAATAGACAATTATACCAGGTAAACCTGTTTGCCTACTTGGTCTGTAACTCCTCCACTGCTGTCCTATTACTAATATTAATAGCACTGAAACCCTACTAGAAGAGATGGAGTTTGATGCTAGCCATGGTCAGGCAGCAGCAGATGTTCTGGTGAGGTGTTGATCGCCCCTTCTCCAGGTGGAGCAAGTAGCAAACAGCCATTTCCATAGAATCTAACATTCCCACGAGACAACTGAGGACTACAGTCTTAACATGCATAAATTATTTTAAGTTAATATTTCTCAATTAGCTTCCCTCATTATTCCAATACTGTGATAATGCCGGGGTGAGTGGCCGACTGCTCTAAGGCACCTTACCGCAGAGCTAACGGTTGCATGCTTTCGGAGGTGCAAGTGTTCAATTGGGCATGTGTGTGTGTGTGTGTGTGTTGTAGTTAGGTTAGGTTAAGTAGTTTGTAAGAAGGCTATGGACTAATAACCACAGGAGTTAAATCCCTTAGATTTATTACAAACATTTTTTTCACTCTGACAGTCCTTGCGCTCCCACCTCTCTGGCCATCCCCTCCTCCCCCTCAGCCTCGGGCTGTTCCTCCTCTCTTCCTCTTCCTCCTCTTTTTCCTACTCCATCACCTCCTACTCTTTCTCCCCTCTATCCACCCAACCATCCCCTGTTCTGTCATCACCTACCCCACTCTGTGCCAACTCCTTCTGCACCCTCTCTGTTCACCTTCTCCCTCCACTGTACATGGGAAATTCCATAAATCTGCCAAATTTCTTGGCTATTGGTCAAATGAAGTCTGGAGTTAGGTACACACCTTTATGCAAGGCATGTAATCTTGTGTAGATAGGGATACGTTAATTATTTTGAAGGAAAGTGCTAAAATTTTATCAAGTTTGGAATAAAACTACAGTTTTCTGTCGAAGTCTGTTGTAAAGTATCATACGTAATGAATTGTACACAATCTTGTGCAGACAGTCATCATGTTTGTCCATGGAAATGACACCCTTTCCAGAAGCAAGCTTGTTATTATTTTAAATATTTTGAAAATCTTAGTTTACCTACAATAATAAGCTTACAGCCAATTAGTAAAAAGGAAGGAAGCTTGGAGTTTAACGTCCCGTCGACAGCGTGGTCATTAGAGACGGAGCTTAGGCTCGGAGTATTTGGGTAAAGATGTGGAAGGAAATCGGCTGTGCCCTTTCAAAGGAATCATCCTGGCATTTGCCTGGAGTGATTTAGGGAAATCACGGAAAACCTAAATCTGGATGGCCGGAGGTGGATTTGAACCACCATCCTTCCGAATGCGAGTCCAATGTGTTACCACTGCGCCACCTCGCTCGGTAGCCAATTAGTTGTAGGTACACTTGGAAAATGATACCGTTGCCGACAACAGCCAGGTTCAAGATTTTAAAACTCACACTTTAATTAATCAGTGTTTTCTGCAAACTAGTATGGATGTAAGAATTATGGTGTCTGTTCTTTGGTGAGTGGTTGGGTGGCCAACTGGATGTGGGTGGGTGGAAGTGGTCGTGTGTGTGTGAGGGGGGGGGAGTGACTGGGTGGTTGGGTGGGTAGGCAGGTGAATGTTTGTGGTGTGTATGGGTGAGTGGGTGGGTGGGTGAGTGAGTGGGTGGGTGATTGAGAGAATGGGTGATTGTGTGTGTCTGTCTGTGTGTGTGTGTGTGTGTGTGTGTGTGTGTGTGTGTGTGTGTGTGAGTGAGTGAGTTGGAGTGTGACTGAGTAAGAGCGTGAGTGTGTGGTTGCATGTGGGTGTGTAAGAGGTCATCGATGGATAGTGACCTCGAACTGTGTGGGTGATCTAGTTACATAAAGGTATTTGGTTACCAGATGTGACCTTGAATGGATGGTGTTTAGGATGGATGGTGACCTTGAACTGTGTGGTATCTTTGGATGGATGATGATCTGGGACTGATGATGACCTTGAACTGTGTAGGTGATCAAGTTACATAATGTGTTAGAGAGATGACCTTGAAAATGAGGAGGGGGGAAAGGTGGGTGGAAGTGGAGGGAGAGATATGACCTTGAAATGAGAGGTGGAATGGAGGGGGAAAATGTGAACTTGAAAATGATCAAAGGAGTGTTCTGATAATTCCCAGACCTTGGAGGGAGACGTGGAGGGGTGTATCAAATTACCAGTTGACCTCGGATAAGCTATTAAGACATCAAAGTAGTGTTACGATAGCGGCCAAAACACCCTACTCACGGCAGTATTAGTGCTGCTGTTGTTTGAACTTCACAATTTTCCTTAGTAGAAGTAGTAAGGTCAGCTGTGTAAGCACCATGTGTACCAATTCCAGTTGAGTTTACGTATTGAATTCAGAAAGAGGAATATCACAAATAAATAAATAATATTGTTTAACTCCGTGGTTTTGTTCTGATTCAAATATAACTCCTTTTACTGACCCTATGTTGGAATATTCATATAGGGATAAGTGTACAAATTTCAATTATAATAATTGTGTTTAAGAACTATATATTGACCCATGGCCATTTACCATTAGGTTAGGCCTTAATAGATCCCTTGCATACTAACTAGAATCGATGTACAGGATGTGCGGTTCTTGTGTTGTGGCTTAGTCAGAGACGAGAACTAGATAATTTTCCTCCTTTGGGACATCTTCAACTGTCCATCTTCATCTTTAATAACTGCATCCGCAATTGTTAATTTTTAAAATTTTTATTTGTATGCCCTACCCGAGTATCGGGATCTATATTTCGTCAACAGATGTATCTGCAAATTACAATCAAATAAAATAGTGACGTTTGTCATGTAATAAAATGGCTACCGTGCATCTTTACTAAAATTATTCAATACAAAAGGAGAATAACTTAGTGAGTCCACAAAACTGTTACATGTAGGACTAAGTACATATACTTCCTTTGTACGGAATCATTTTTATAAAGATGTGGGCTAGCCATTTTATTGCATCACAGTAGTCACTATTTTATTTGATTGTAATTTACAGATGCACCTGATGATAAGATATAAGCCTCGAAACTCGAGTAGTGGATACAAATAAAAAAGTTTAAAATTAACAACTGTTGCAGATCCAGTTGAAGACACCAGAGGAAAAAGGGGGAATGTCACAAAAACTAGGTTTTGAGAGAACAGCGAATTAGTGTTTTCAAATGCTCCCAAAATAAATATTTTACAGTTTATTTATCTATAGCCATAAAACCTTTTAAACAACTGTTTAGGAATAGTAATCAGGCAATAAAAACCAGATATGGCAATAAACATTGGTTTTATTTGCACATTTATACACAGAAACAGGTTTCCACACGTTAAAAAGGGGAAATGTCCACAATCGACTTACTGATTTAAAATAAACTGAAATTAATATTACACAGAGAAAAGGAGGCTTTTAAGAAATAAGGCCTATTTAAAAGTCAATGAGTTCTTGATCATATTAAGACATTTAATTGAACCATTAACAGTAGGCCCATCTTGAAAAAAAAAAGACCGATTATTCGTCACATTTAAGGCTGTTCAAAAATGCTCATTCTTCTGGTCTCGCTTCATTCCTTTGGAAGTAAAAACTCTTGAGGCTAAATGGCTTTTGCTAAAGATTTATAGGCAGCATATTTTTCTTTCCATTCCTTCTTGTTGGCTTCTCTTTGTTTGCCTGTCAATTTGTTTTCGCCAGCAACAACAGCAGCAAAGACCAACCTCTGTTGTAAGTAGTTCGGTTACTGGAAGTTACTCTTTTTCATCTCTTTATTGTGTTTTGAAGCCATCGGAAGGTGACAGGCTGGCAGCAGCTTCAATGCTGCTCTTCAGCCCATTGCATAACAAAAACTTGGCATGCAGATTTAAAATATATACAAGAAGAAAAAATAATGCAGAATTTGGACAATTAAAGGAGATAAAATCGGAGAAACAACAATGACACAGATAGCAGTAAAACACACATTCAGAATTTGAAACGGCCGTGGTGGTAAGAAGATACATATATGTGCGGCACTAAAAACTCATGGATCTTAAAACCACTCACTGAAGGACACATGACGAGAACGAGAGCACACACTTAAAATCACATGGCAACTCAAATATTTATCCTGTTCGGCGGTCGATGACGTCTTAAAACTGGAACATTGACCACAAACACTGGCACTGGCACATGAACACTAACGAAATTCTGATTGAAATATGATGGCACAGATTCTCCGCAGGCGATTAAGATGGGAGGGGAGGTGTGGAAGGGGAGGGACATGAGGTGTGCGGAGAGGGGGTAGGGGGATGTCGCAAGGACTCCCAGGAGAGGGGACGGAGAGGAAAGCCAAGTGTGGGAGGGAAGAGAATGGGAGTGGGGTGGGAGAGGGGGCACAAAATTACGAGGAAAGGTTAAGGTTGGTAGGTGGGGTAAATGTCGGGATGCAGGGCGTCATCTGGGAGGGGGAGGCGACGGAAGTTACCCTCGGAGAGGATGTGCTGGGTGTGATAGTGATGAGAGGGAGGGATAACAAGGTATCGGCGTGGCAGAGGCCCAAGATGCAACAAGAGATAGGATACGAACGGGCACTGGGAGTCAAGTTTGCGGGTTACATAGTGGAGGTGGAGATTCAAATGTTCAAATGTTTGTAGAGCTTATGGGACTTAACTACAGGTCATCAGTACCTAAACTTACAAACTACTTGTGAACTAGCTAATACTAAGGACGCCACAAATAGCCATGCCCGAAGGGGGATTCGAACCCCCGACCGTAGTGGCCGTGCAGAACGTGACTGGCGCGCCGCAGACCACTCGGCCACTGCGGCCGGCGGAGGTGGAGATGTTCAAGGAACATCAACAGGTGTGGGAAAGGAAAAAGTTCATAAAAGATCCACATAGGCGAAGTGAGGCGTATGTGGTAAGCGTGGCAAAGGGTGTGGCGGTCAAGGATCTGGAGGAATGGTACTGGGCAGGGGGTGCGGAGGAAGCAGCAGAGGATAGGGCACATGATGAAACGGTAGGTGATGAGGATGGTGGTAGGGTTGAGGCCCCATGTCCGGCCGAAAAGGAGTTTGAGAAGGTTCAGGCGGGAGAGAGTTTTATCATGGACTGGTGGGGTTTCCAGGACAGGGAGCGGTCGAGGATGAGGCCTAGGTAGTTGAGGGTTTTGGTTTGTGGGATGGGGCAGTCATGGAGCGAGAGGTAGAGTTTTCAGTGGCGGAAGGATGTGGTGGTGTGACCTATGACTATTGCCTGGGATTTGGTGCAGTTAATGGTGAGGAGCCACTGGTGACACCAGGTGGAGAATTCGGAGAGATGAGATTGAAGTATGTGTTGGGATTGGGCATGGGTGGGGCAAGGGCAAGGAAGGCCCCCCCCCCAGGATGCTCTTGGTTCTTTCGTGAGTATGTGCTTGGCGAGCACGGGGCCCCGAGCTCATGCAGTCTTTCTTTCCTTCTTTACTTCCCAGACTGTTTTTCCTTTCCTCCTCCCCTCCTTTCCTATCCTCACTCCTTTCCCTCCCCACTGGGGGACTGATAACCTCAGTAGTTTAGTCCCCCTATCCCAACCAAACAACCCAAAGAACCCAAGGAAGGCGGTGTCATCAGTGTATTGCAGGAGGTGTACAGAAGGCTGGGGTTGTGGAATGTCTGCCAAATATATGAGGTAGAGGAGGGGGGAGAGGACGGAGCCGTGGGAGACTCCGGTGAAGGGGTAAAACAATCGATAGTGGGAATTATTGACAGTGACTTAGGACTGTGGCAGGCGAGAAAGGATGCGATGAATCGTACATAGTTAACAGGCAGGGCGTACAGTTGGAGCTTGAGAAGGAGACCGGAATGCCATACATAGTCGTAGGCCTTCTCGATGTCGAGGGAAACCAGGACAGCGGCGCTACTGGAGTTCATCTGGACGGAAAGGAGGTGGGTAGGGCGCAGGAGTTGGTCATCGACAGAGAAGGATGGTCAGAAGCCAGGTTGGGAGATGGGAAGGAGCTAGTGTTGACGGAGATGCTGGTGAATGTGACGAGACTGGATTGTTTCCAGGACCTTGCTGAACACCGAGGTTAGGCTGATAAGACGATAGGATGAGGTGTAAGAGGGCGGCTTGCCAGGTTTAAGAAACATGATACAGGAGGTTTTCCACAGGTTGGGGAAGAAGCCGGTGTAGGGTTTGACGGTGTAAAGGGAAACAAGGGCTGTATGGAAACAACGGGGGAAGGCCAAAAGGTGCCTGCAGGTCAGGCAGTCGTGGCCAGGGGCTGTGTTGTGTTTCATGTGGGGTGTTGTTCGATGTCAAGGGCAGTGATCAGAGTGTTAAGTTCTGTGGGGGTAATGCTATCCAAGTACTGAAAGTCAGGGGCAGCGGTCGGATGGAGGTGTTGGTGCATTGGTATTTTGGACGTCTGGGAAGAGAGAGTAATCAAACCTGAGATTGTCAGCGATGGAGTAAGTATTATTGAGGTGGGTGGAAAAGTGGTTTGCCTTACTGGTGTTGACCAGAAAAGGAAGTTCATTATAGAGGAGTGGGTAGTGGGGGCCAAAGTGACTGCCAGTAAGGCTGTGGAAAGGCTTGCCAACTTGGAGAAGTTTGCCAGTGGCGACGGAGTGTGTCCTGGTCACGTTTCTGCGGGAAGGATTGGTAAAGGCGACACGATTCTCAGAGAAAGAGTACGACCTGTGGAGGTGAGGTAGTATGGTGCGGGTGGACGGTGTCTGCAACAGTCTGGTGTAGGAAGGATGCGGCATGATCGATATCGGGGGGGGGGGGGGTCTAGGGGCAAGAGGTGGCTTGCGACCGAGGTGTCCATGGAGCGACGGTAGGCATCCCAGTTGGCACAGGTGTAATCATCGACTGTTATGGGAGAGGGCTTGGGACAGGGAGCATGAGCCTGGGGGCCGTGGGGGTCAAGGGAAAGGAGCACGGGGGCATGGTCACTGCCAATAAGGTCGAGGTTAGGAGAGGTGAGGATGACATCGGGGGGTGATATTGCTCTGCGGGCGAGTGGGTTGTTGGAGGGGAACGGAATTGACTCGGAGATGGAGAGAAACTGACGTCACCGACAGAGTTTGTCAACAGAACGGGAATGTAGGTTCAGGTCGGTGACAACTACATAGGTCATGAAGGATCGGTCTATGTGGGATAGGAAATCATAGGGGAGGGATGCAGTATTGCGGACGTACATGGTGGCGAGAGTAAGTGTGAGGGAGGGGAGAAAGTGGCTGAGGATGAGGTGATCGGTAGGATCGTTGAGGAGAGGGGAGGGGAGGGGGGTCCATCTGTGCGGTGGAAGGTATAGGGAGCGGTGCTGATTGAGTGTCGGGGTTGGAGTAAGTTTTCATTGAGGAAAAAGGCATCTACGCGGTGTTGGAAGAGGAGATCAAAAAGAGAGGTTTGTTGGTAGGTAAAGGAGGGTACAGGAGGGGCGTGCCATGGGGAGCTGCGGGGATCATGATAGACGGTAGGAGCGAAGGGGAAACGTGTTAAGGGTGTGCTCTAAATGAGGGTAACGTTATGGCAGAAGGTGAAGGAGAGGTTACTTTAGAAGGTGGCTGTGGCTTCAAGCTGGAAAACTGAGCGGGCAGCTAGGGCGATCTGCTGGAGGATGTGGGGATGTTGGAAGGGGTGGATGTTCTGAAGGACCGTGGTGACAAATTGAATGGCCGAGGGGGCTGAGGCGCTTCAGTCATGTTCTGCACGGCCACTACGGTCGGGGGTTCGAATCCCCCCTCGGGCATGGATATTTGTGCCGTCCTTAGTTGTAGGTAGTTCATAAGTAGTTTTTAAGTTTAGGGAGTGATGACCCCGTAGTTAAGTCCCTTAAGCTTGACAAACATTTGAACATTTGATTTGAATGACATCCTCCACGGTAGGAGAGGGGCACAGGGAACTATTGGGTTGGGTGGGAGGACCAATGGGATGGATGGGGAGTGTCAGCCCAGTGTAAAAGTCTAATCCCTGTAAAGTTGACATTCCTCCTTTCTACTCTGTACGTCTATATTTGACATTGTTATGTCTCTGGATATTACACTTTCTTTCCTAGATCGGTTTGCAGCACATATCGAGCTTTTCGCGGAACATACGAACCCGTCAATAACTCAAAAAAAAAAAAATTTGGGACATTCCCCCTTTTTCCAACGGTGTCTTCAGTTTTTAAAGATGAAGAATTAGATAATTACCGTCCTCTTAATTTAAAAGCACAACTGTTTCCAAAGTCCATCCACAGGCCGTTAAGATGGTTACTGATCCCTGCCAGGGCAGCAATCGGTACAATAGAACGGAGAAAGAAAAGATAAAATAATATAGTAATATTTAAGTGAAGAAGCGTCTATGGAAAAGGTACCACCACTTCTTTCACTTATAAATGGTCGCAATTTCGTATAATACTAGGGACGAAATGATGCCCGGAATCAGGGGTCAACAGTGATGAAATTCTAATCTCAGCCTGTAATGTCTATGGCACAGACAGGCTCAACACTAAAGGTGGAATCGTGTTTATGGCAATAAATAATACAAAGAAATCGAGTGAAACTGTTACAGAATAGAATGTGAAATAATGTAGGTGAAGATCAGAGTGAAAAGTGGTACAACATGGTAATTCATTATCTTTATAGGCCCCGTGGCTCAGCAGCAGCGGTGGCGAAACATGCAAGGGAAAATTTTGGATATATTTGGTGTGAATTTGCTATTTATAACGTGGAATTAGATGTACATTTTAGATTACCGGATATGGACCAGGAGACTCAAATCGAGGGGACTGAGGCGCTTCAGTCATGGTCTTCACGGCCACTACGGTCGGGGGTTCGAATCCCCCCTCGGTCATGGATATTTGTGCCGTCCTTGGGATTAGCTAGTTCATAAGTAGTTTGTAAGTTTAGGGACTGATGACTGATGGCTGAAAACTGACAGCAAACGCTTCTTGTGGAATCGCTCTAAGCACTGAGATCACGCGTTGTTGGATGTCAGCAACCACTCAAACACACACTTTTTACTCGGTGCTTGAACACCACACACTTGGAGTAACATCTACATCTACTTGTACATCTACATTGGATACTCCGCAAATCACATTTAAGTGCCTGCCAGAGGGTTCATCGAACCACCTTTATACTATTTATCTACCATTCCATTCTCGAATAGCGTTCGGGAAGAAACAACACCTGAATCTCACCGTTCGAGCTCTGATTTCTCGTATTTTATTCTGATGATCGTTTCTACCTATGTAAGTGGGAGTCAACAATATATTTTCGCATTCGGAGGAGATTGTTGGTTTTGTGTCCCAACTTCGTCGCCGATTTTGTGTCCCAGCCTCGTCGTAGGTGTCGGTGGCCGAGTGGAATGAGACCGACACGCTGGTGCAGGTACGGAGGGGAGCAGCCAGAAACTATAAACACTCGAGTAAATTAGAAAGAGATATATTGCACAGAATGTAACAATACTTAACTTTTACATAGTACTGCAGAATGTTGATACATAGTTGTTAGAGGCCTGCCTAGTGCCTGTACAATAGCAAAGTCTTCACTGGTGCCTATCTGATTACGAAGGTCCTAACTCGTTGCTATCTCAGTCCGAAGTGACCGGAGTCTTTCCGTGGTGGCCACGAGCGGGGTTGCAGCAGAGGGCGCTCGTGGCTGTCGTCGTGAGAACGCCGCGCCGTGCGTGCATGGCGGCGCGCGGCGAAAGTAAGTGGCGCGCACTTTGTACTTGTGCGACACCACACCCCTCCCCCCCAAACCGCCGCGCCGTCGTGGCGTAGGGCTGAGGGCCACGGCGACGGCACTGGGAGGAGGGCCTGGGCGGGGGCGTTATTGGTGGGACGGGCGTCGTAGCTGAGGCCGGGATCGAGACGCCGTCCGCGCCCCGGCATCCGCCTTGAGATCCTCCAGGGAACCCGCCGAAACCTGGGGAAGGGCGCCCGCCCCCGCCCAGAGGGAGCAGGTCATCTTCTTCTGAGGTGCGTGGCCCAGGCGGCGGCGGCACGCACGGTCCCGGAGTCCCTCTCGGTGACGCTGTCATCTGCGGCGGCGACAGCGGCGGCGTCGCGTCGATCTCCATCGGGACGATCTCGTAGTCCGGGGACGAACGATGTGGTTGTGCTCCCTGGCGGTGAACTGGGTCTGGAATCAAGAAACCGGAGACAGGATCGCGCGGCCTGTGCAGGCGCAATTGGTTTGCGTGGCGCCGCAGCTCCGACCCTGTGGAAGAACGTACAATAAACATATTGCGACCAAGCACGCGCTGAATGGTGCCCGGCAACCATGTCTTCTTGTTTCCAGCGAACACCCTGTACAGCACCGGCGTGGAAACGTGAAAACGCGTAGCGCCATACGAACCGACTCGGTGCGTGGGAGGCTGCAGCAGGTGAAGGAGAGTGCGGTGACGGCGGCCGTGTAGCAGCTCGGCAGGAGACAGGCCGTCACGTGGCATGCACCGATACGTAGACAGGAAAATTTGAAGAGCTTGCTGCCTGGAGTGCTGACCTTTCATCTTCTCCATGTGAGATTTGAATGTTCGAACGAAACGTTCTGCTTCACCATTGGACTGAGGGTGAAAAGGTGCAGTGGTAATATGCTGAATGCCATTCACACGACAAAACTGTTGAAATTCCGCACTAACAAACTGAGGTCCATTGTCACTGACGATAGTTTCAGGCAAGCCTTCGATGCAAAACACTGATGTTAAGGCACTGATTGTACTAAAGCTGTCGTTGAGTTCATGGCAATCACAAAAGGAAACTTGCTGAAAGCGTCTACAACAATTAACCAGCGCGTATTCCAGAAAGGTCCGGCAAAGTCAATATGTAAACGTTGCCATGGTCCCTTGGGGCGTGGCCAGTCTGAGAAACGTTGCGGAGGAGCCGCCTGATGCTCCGCACAAACAGTACACTGTGACGTCATGTGCTCTATCTGAGCGTCCATACCAACCCAGGTACAATGACGTCTGGCCAATTGCTTTGTCCTAACAATACCCCAATGTCCTTGATGCAGGAGGCGTAACACTTCTCGTTGCAGGGAACGAGGAACAATCACTCTTGCTTGGTCGTTGTCCGTATGTAACAACAGAACACCCTGACTTAAAGATAATGCATGACGTTGTGCAAAATAACGTCGAACCAGAGGCCGAGCAATGTCTTTGGCTCTGGCAGGCCACCCTGAGCGAACAAAACGTGCTACCACACTTAAGTCTGCATCCGCAGCTGTTTCCTGTGCAACCCGACGAGAGTTTAAAGGAAAGTCTGCGACAGCGGAAGCATCTCTGGAGTCTATCTGACAACATGCCATTTCTGAAGAATCAAATGATACATCCTGGCCAACCGGAAGTCGGGAAAGTGTGTCCGCGTTGGCATGTTTAGTGGTAGGTCGGTACAAAATCTCATACTGATAATTAGACAATATCAAGGACCATCTCTGAAGCTTTTGTGCCGTACGTGGCGGAATCGGCTTTGTGGGTGAGAACAACGACGTGAGAGGCTTGTGGTCTGTCAACAAATAGAATTTTCTGCCATAGAGATAATGATGAAACTTTGTGACGCCGTAATTGATTGCTAAGGCCTCCTTTTCTATCTGACTGTAATTCTGTTGCGTCGGCGTCAGTAGCTTGGATGCAAAGGCAATAGGACGATCGTAAGAACCAATACGATGTGACAGAACCGCACCCACACCGTACGATGAGGCGTCAACTGCTAGCACTACAGGCTTCTGTGGGTCAAAGGGAATCAAACATGCATCACTGAGTAGTGCAGACTTTAATTTGTCAAAGGCAACCTGGCAATCTGTAGCCCATACAAAAGGAACATTCTTCCCACGTAAGTGATGCAGTGGAGCTGCAATCTGAGAGGCATTGGGAATAAATCTGAAATAATAGTTCAGCTTCCCCATTACTGCTTGCAATTCGTGCACATTCTTAGGAGGAGGCAAGTCTTTGATTGCTCGAAGATGTGACTGTAAGGGATGAATTCCTTGGGCATTAATCACATGGCCTAGGTACTCTATTTCAGTTTGAAAAAACGAACACTTTGCTTTATTGCAACGTAGACCTGCTGCAGTCAACAGTTTGAAAATGCACTCCAGGTTTGCTAAATGTTCTTCAACTGTACGTCCGGATACCACAATATCATCTAAATAGTTCGAACAACACGGTACAGAAACTGTCAGCTGTTCCACAAAACGCTGAAAAATAGCGGGAGCGGAAAAACTGCCAAAGGGTAGGCGTCGAAATTGAAAAAGGCCCATGTGAGTATTAATGACGAAAAACTTTTTTGACTCGTCATCAAGTGGAATCTGTAAGTATGCCTCTGCTAAATCAATCTTAGAAAAGAAGCGAGACTGTCCTAATTTGTCCATAAGTTCCTCAGGTCTGGGCAGAGGGTAAGTGTCTACAATTGTTTGACTGTTCACTGTTGATTTGAAGTCCGCACAGAGACGAAGTTTTCCTGACGGCTTGGGTATAATTACTATAGGCGAGGCCCACTGACTCGCAGAAACAGGAGAAATCACCCCACTATCTTGCCAACGTTTAAGTTCTTCGGCAACTGAATCACGCAATGCGATAGGCACTGGTCTAGCTTTACGAAATTTTGGAACTGCAGATTCTTTTAAAGTTACATGTGCCACGAAGTCTTTTGCACAACCTAGTTCCGGCGAAAACAAGTCACTATATTTGTCACATAAAGCATTGATTTTGTCCTGAGGCACTACTGACGAAATTTGAAGCACATCTCTTTGAATTGATAAACCAAACAAATCAAAAGCATCTAGTCCAAAAATGTTCTGTGTAGATTTGGCCTGAAGAACAACAAAAGCAACTGTTTTTGTTACACCTTGAAAAGAGGCGGGCAGGCTACATGTTCCTAGCACGGGAATATTTTCACCTGTATAAGCTGTTAACACTTGCTGTGACGGCGACAATTTTGGCGAACCCAGAAGTTCATAAGTATCTTTATTTATTAATGTGACAGCGGAACCAGTATCAAGCTGAAATTGCACCGTCTTATTTTCTACGAAGAGAGTCTCAAACAGTTTTTGCTTGCGGCGCTCGACAGGTGCGCGAATGTGGGCAACGTCTGCTACGGTTTGTTTGCTGCGTCTGCGTGGGCCGCGTAGTGAAGTAAGCGGCGCAGACTCGGCACGCAGCGGATTAACCACACTGTCACTAGATGACACTACCGCCGGATCGGCGTCCGCGCAATGCGAAGCTACTCCAGATGTACTAACTACTGGACCACACTTTTGAGTAGCTACTTGGTGTCTACTGTCACTAGCTACACAGTACTGGGCACTATTACAAGGAGCAGTTGCAGAAGGCACTATTTTCACTACAGGAATGCACTGTTCATAGTCATTTTGCTTGTCCCGAACCCTTGTCCGTTGCACTGTTTTACGCGCTCGTCGGCGCTTGCTACGTGGTGCACTATATAGTTTTGCCATAGGCGCAGAACTACTTTCTTGCAATGGAGATCCAAGGAAAGCACTGTTCAAGTTTACAGCGTGTATGACATTTACAGAATTAACTGTTCTCGCACTCCGCGAAGCACTGATTCCAACGTTACTGTTCTTTGAGTTTTTAATTTGCATACACACAGACTGCACATGTCCTGATTTGCCACATTGATAACAGGTTGCGTTGCGACTTGGGCACTGTGCACGTTTGTGGCGAGACACACACTGGGGGCAACATTTACGTACATTTTTCGGAAATAAGCGTTGGCGCCCGTTATTCAAATTACTGTTTCGAACACGACGGGGCGACCTTTGTGTCGCACTTTTACACTGGCTACTGTTCACTGTCTGTTCAGCACGGCCTGTACTATTGTAAGAATCACTAGTGCTACACTGAGAACTACGGCTAGGAAAGCGTCCGTTGCGGCGCACTGAATTAACACTGTGGCTTTGCATTTCTACATCTGCTAAGTCAAAAGTATCATGCGCTTCAATAAGCTGCAGTACACTGTCTAATGAAGGGTCAGACTGTTTCAGAATTGCTGCTCTAATTCTGGGGTCCTGAATATTCTGCGTAATCGCATCCCTCAACATCACGTCACTATACGAAAGTCCACAAGAGCAAGTAAATTTACATTGGCGGGTTAAGCCCTTCAATTCCGTAATCCACTCCTGGTGTGACTGCTGCGGTAATTTTTTAAGTCTGAAAAATCGGTACCGTGCAGCGGCTACAAGAACTTTTCTCTCATAATGAGCATTCAGTGCATCTACAATTTGTTCAAAGTCTACATCACGAGGAGACGCGAGAGGGAAAAGTTTTTGCAATAGTACGAACGTCTGGGGGCCCACAATCGATAAGAAAAGGTTCTTCACTCTCTGACCTGTAATTTGATGAGCCGCGACGAGTTCTTGAAACTGTGCGAAATAGTCGCTCCATTCTTCCTCACGTTCGTTGTACTGGCGGAACGTCGGAAGCGGTGCGGCGGCAGGTGTGGGCTGCTGATGTGACGACTGTTGTTGTTGGTGAGCAGCCTGTGTCGTCAACTGCGACACGGCCTGGAGAAGTTGTGTTATTTGCGCCGTCTGTAACTGAATAATTTCCATTAAGTTTGGGTTCGGGGTAGTGGCCATGCTGACCGATTAGGCGCCGCACATACAAGTAAATTATATCAAAACACAAATGCAATATGAAAGAGGACACTCTGCAACAAAAAAAGTCCACAAAACACGTAACTGAAAATGTTCCCCCAAAATTCTTATAATAAGGGTGGGTGGGCGGGAGCAATTTTTGCGTGCTCCGACTGCTGCTGTCTGGCTGCTGTAAGCGTGCTGGTCCAAGGTTCTATCACTCCTCGTCGCCACTTTTGTGTCCCAGCCTCGTCGTAGGTGTCTGTGGCCGAGTGGAATGAGACCGACACGCTGGTGCAGGTACGGAGGGGAGCAGCCAGAAACTATAAACACTCGAGTAAATTAGAAAGAGATATATTGCACAGAATGTAACAATACTTAACTTTTACATAGTACTGCAGAATGTTGATACATAGTTGTTAGAGGCCTGCCTAGTGCCTGTACAATAGCAAAGTCTTCACTGGTGCCTATCTGATTACGAAGGTCCTAACTCGTTGCTATCTCAGTCCGAAGTGACCGGAGTCTTTCCGTGGTGGCCACGAGCGGGGTTGCAGCAGAGGGCGCTCGTGGCTGTCGTCGTGAGAACGCCGCGCCGTGCGTGCATGGCGGCGCGCGGCGAAAGTAAGTGGCGCGCACTTTGTACTTGTGCGACACCACAGTTGGCGCTTGGAGTTTCATAAGTAGCACACGCCACCGCGATAAGTGCCGTTGTCGTAATGATTCCCATCCCAGATCGTGTATCATTTTCGTAACGCTGTCTCCCCTGTATCGTGACAATACAAAACGCGCTGCCCTTCTTTGGACTCATTCGATGTTCTCCGTCAAACCCACCTGATAAGGATACCACACTGGGCAGCAATACTCCAAAAATGGACGGACAAGCGTAGTGTATGCAGTCACTTTAGTAGTTCTGTTGCATCTTTTAAGGGTTCTACCAATAAAATGCAATCTCTGGTTCGCCTTTCCCACGATATTATCTACGTGTTCTTTCCAGTTTAAGTCTGAAATAATAGTAATTCCCAGGTATTTAGTGGAGTTTACGGCCTTCACTTTTGATTGATTTATGTTGTAAAAAAGTTTTCGGATTTCTTTTCGTACTCATGTGGACGACTTCACACTTCTCATTATTTAGAGTCAATTGCCAATTTTTACACCATAGTGATATCTTATTTAGATTGTTCTGCAGTTGGTTTTGATCTTCAGATTATTTTACTAGACGGTAAATGACGGCGTCACCTGCAAACGACCTAAGAGAGATACTTAGATTTTCTCCCAAATCGTTTATGTAAATGAGGAACAGCAGAGGACCCATAGCACTACCCTGTGGAACGCCCGATATCACCTCTGTTTTAGTCGATGATTTACCATCGATTACTACAAACTGTGTCCTCTTTGACAGGAAATCCCCTATCCAGTCGCAAATTTGGGGCGATATACCATAACCACGCAGTTTGATTAAAAGCCGTTTGTGATGTACGGTGTCAAAAGCCTTCTGGAAATCAAGAAATACGAAATAGATTTGCGAACCCTTGTCAATAGCACTCATCACTTCGTTTGAGTACAGGGATAAGGGTGTTTCGCGTGAACGATATTTTCTAAATCCGTGTTGACCTTGGGTCAATAGATCATTCTGTTCGAGATAATTCATAATATTTCAATACAGGATATGTTCCAAAACCTTGCTGCAAATTGACGTCACTGTAAATGGCCTGTAGTTTATTGGGTTACTCCTACTGCCTTTCTTCAATATAGGTGTGACCTGTGCAACCTCACAACCTTTCGGTACAGATCCTTCTTTGAGAGAGCGGGTATACAGGGTGAGTCACTTAACATTACCGCTGGAAATATATCGTAAACCACATCAAATACTGATGAACCAATTCAACAGACCGAACGTGAGGGGAGGGGCTAGTGTAATTGGTTAATACAAACCTTAAAAAATGCACGGAAGTATGTTTCTTAACACAAACCTACGTGTTTTTTTTAAAATGGAACCCCGTTAGTTTCGTTAGCACATCTGAACATATAAACAAATACGTAATCAGTGCCGTTTTTTGCATCGTAAAATGTTAATTACATCCGTAGATATTGTAACCTAAAGTTGACGCTTGAGTACCACTCCTCCGCTGTTCGATCGTGTGTATCGGAGAGCACCGAATTAGGTAGGAGTCCAAACGATACGGTGATGTACTATAGGTACAGAAGAGACTAGAACAGCACATTACGTCCACATGCTAACACCTTTATTGGTCTTTTTCACTGACGCACATGTACATTACCATGAGGGGTCAGGTACACGTACACACGTGGTTTCCCTTTTCAATTACGGAGTGGAATAGAGTGTGTCCCGACATGTCAGGCCAATAGATGTTCAAAGTGGTGGCCATCATTTGCTGCACACCACTGCAATCTATGGCGTAATGAATGTGGTACACGCCGCAGTACATCTGGTGTAATGTCGCCGCAGGCTGCCACAATACGTTGTTTCATATCCTCTGGGGTTGTAGGCACATCACGGTACACATTCTCCTTTAACGTACAGCACAGAAAGAAGTCCACAGGTGTAAGATCAGGAGAACGGGATGGCCAATTTATGCGTCCTCCACGTCCTCCCATCGAACATCCTGTCAAGGGTGAGCCTAGTGTTAATTGCGGAATGTGCAGGTGCACCATCATGCTGATACCACATACGTCGACGCGTTTCCAGTGGGACATATTCGAGCAACGTTGGCAGATCATTCTGTAGAAACGCGATGTATGTTGCAGCTGTTTGGGCCCCAGCAATGAAGTGAGGAACAATAATGTGGTCGCCAATGATTCCGCACCAGACAGTTACAGTCCACGGTCGCTGTCGCTCTACCTGTCGGAGCCAGCGAGGATTGTCCACGGACCAGTAATGCATGTTCCGTAGATTCACTGCTCCATAGTTTGTGAAACCCGCTTCATCGGTAAACAGGTAGAACTGCAACGCATTCTCTGTTAATGCCCATTGACAGAATTGCACTCGATGATTAAAGTCATTACCATGTAATTGCTGATGTAGCGACACATGAAACGGGTGAAAGCGGTGACGATGCAATATGTGAATGACACTACTTTGACTCAGTCCACCGACTCTCGCAATGTTCCGTGTACTCCTGTGTGGGTTCACGGCAACAGCAGCTAACACACCAACTGTACCCGCTTCTCCTGCGACGGGCCTGTTATGGTCCCGTTTGCATGCTACGACCATACCTGTTGCATACAGTTTGTGGTAGATATTTTGAAATGTGCGACACGTTGGATGCTCTCTGTCCGGCTACCGTTTTGCATACACCCTGCAGGGTTCAGCTGAATTTTGTCGACACTCGCCATAGATGAGTATCATCTCCGCATTTTCAGAGTTCGAATACACCATGGCCACAGTTACTAAAACACTACACTATCACAGTGTCTGGTAACACAGTGTACTACAGTTAGTCTGCATGCAAAGACGAATCCAGAATAACAATAGCAGCAAGCGCTTCATGCGGACACTGCGACAGCTAGACCAAACCACAACAGTGCACTACAGCCATACTCGTAAACACGGTTGTCATCGTAAACATGTCCCTGCAGATACTGCTCGCCGACCGTGGCCCGTGTTTGTTACAACACATAACTGAATGTCGGAGGTTTCAAGCGTCAACTTTAGGTTACAATATCTCCGGATGTAATTAACATTTTACAATGCAACAAACGGCACTGATTACATATTTGTTTATATGTTGAGATGTGCTAACAAAACTAACGGGGTTGTATTTTAAAAAACGTAGGTTTGTGTTAAAAAACATACTTCCGTGCATTTTTTAATGGTTTGTATTAACCCATTACACTAGCACCTCCCCTCACGTTCGGTCTGTGGAATCGGTTCGTCAGTATTTGATGTGGTTTACGAATATATCCAGCGGTACTGTTAGGTGACTCACCCTGTATATGGCTGTTAAGTAAGGAGCTTTCGCTTCAGCATAATCAGATAGAAATCTAATGGGTATACAGTCCGGTCCAGAAGTGTTGTTCTTGTTAAGTGACTTTAGTTGCTTCACTACTCCGATGGTATCTACTTCTACGTTACTCATTCTCTCCTCTGTTTTAATCCGAAATTTGGAATATTGGTTTCGTCTTATGTGGTGAATTAGTTTCTAAAAGCTGTGTTTAGTAACTCTGCTTTAGTAGCGCTATCATCGGCCACATCGCCATTACTATCACGTATTGAGGGTATTGTTTGTGTTTTGCCCCTAGTATGTGTAACATATGACCAAAATATCTTTGGGTTTTCAGTGAAATTTCTAGAAACAGTTTCTTTGAGATATGTATTGTAGGAATCTCGCATTGAAGTCCTCGATAAATTTCTAGCATCTATGTACGACCGCCAATCCTGGGGATTTTGTGTTCTTTTAAATTTCGCATGCCTTTTCCGTTGCTTTTGAATCAGTGTTCAAATGTTTGTATAGCTTATGGGTCTTAACTATGGCGTCATCGGTCCCTAAACTTACAAACTACTTATGATCTAGCTAAAGGACGGCACAAATTTCCATGCTCGAGGGGGGATTCGAAACCCCGACAGTAGTGGCCGCGCAGACCATGACTGGAGCGCCTCAGTCCCGTCGGCCACCGCGGCCGGCTGAATCAGTATCCTGACCTAACCAAGGGGGATCACCTCCTTCTTTTATTAATTTATATGGCTTAAAACTGTCAATTGCTATCGATACCACCTCTTTCAATTTGAGTCACATGTGATCTACTCTTACGTTTAGTGTTAAAAAAGAGTGGAAGCTATCTTTCAAGAAGAAATTTATTTTATATCTATCTGCTTTCCTCGACAAATATATTTCTCGTCTGGTTTTTTTTTTTTTTTTTTTTTTTTTTTTTTTTTTTTTTTTTTTTTTTTTTTGTAACTTTGGAACTTTCAATATTCAATCTCGCTATGACAGCTCTGCTTTCACTAATACTTGCATCCGTTTTGATGCTCGTTATATGCTCAGGATTATTTGTTCTAAGAGATCAAGTGTGTTTTGACTTTCATTTAAATTCTAGTTGGCTCATGAACTAAATGTTCGAAGTAATTCTCAGAAAATGTGTTGAGTACAATTTGACACAACGTTTTATGCGTACCTCCTGATTTGAAAATATAATTTCGCCAACAGATTCAGAGTAAATTATAATCACCGCCTATTATTATCGTGTGAGTAAGGTACGTTTTTGTAATTAGGCTCAGGTTTTCTTTTAACCTTTCTGCTATTGTATCGTCGGAGTTGGGAGGCCGGTAAAAGGAACCAATTATTAACTTCTTACGATTTTCAGGTACAACCTCTACCCATAGTAGCTCACAGGAACTATCAATTTCAACTTCGCTACACGAAAGACTACTTTTGACGGTGAAAAACACGCCTCTACCCATTTTGTTTGATCTATCCTTTCTGAACACAGTTAGATCTTTTGCAAAAATTTCTGCTGAACGTATTTCCGGCTTGAACCAACTGTCACTGCCTACAATGATGTGTGTTTCGGTGCTTTCTATTAACGCTTGGAGTTCTGGTACTTTCCCGACACTGCTACGACAATTTTCAACTGTTATACCGATAGTTCCTATATCTACATTTCTCCTGAGATCCACCTGTACCCTTTGAGATTGCCCATTTTGTTTTTCCCCGAGACCCTCTATCCTAAAAAACTGCCCAGTCCACGCCACGCAGCCCTCGCTACCCGTGTAGCCGCTTCCTGCGTGTATTGGAGTCCTGACCTGTTCTGCGGAACCCGGAAACCCACCACGCGATAGCGCAAGTCAAGGAATCTGCAGCATACACGGTTCACAGAACCGTCTGAGCCTCTGATTCAGATCCTCCACTCGGCTCTCTACCAGAGGCCCACAGTCTGTCCTGTCAACTATGCTGCAGATGGTGAGCTCTGTTTTCATCTTGCAAGCTAGGCTGGCAGTCTTTACCACTTCAGATAGCCGCTCAAGACCTGAGAGAATCTGTTCAGACCGAAGCGACACACATCACTGGCACCGACGTGAGTCACCACCTGCAGTTGGCTGTACCCCGTACCCTTCTTGGTATCCGGAAGGTTCCGTTCCACATCTGGAATGACTACCCCCGGTATGCACACTGAGTGCACGTTGGCTTTCTTCCTCTCCTTGGCATCCATCTCTCTAAGGGGCGCCATCAACCGCCCAACGTTGGAGCTCCCAACTACAAGCAAACCCGCCCTCCGTCAAAGCCCGGATCTTGCAGGCTCAGTGGTGACCTCAGGATGAGAGGCACCATGCGACTCAGGAACGTTGTCCTGAATAGATAGCGCCTCAAATATGTTCACAAGACGAACTGGGGAGGCCTCACGATCGGTCCCCCGGAATGTCTTGCTCCTCCTGCCACACACTGGAGTAACCTCCCACGCAACCACTGGTGGGGATTCCGCCTCACTGCTAGCAGTATCGGGGCATGTCGCTGGCGCAGGCCGATCGGTGGAGATGACGGGAGTCCGTCCGGACCCCACTACCGGCCAATAACAAGGACGCCCCTCGATCGCAGCCTCCAGCTGTGCAACCGAGGTTAACACAGTTTGAAGCTGGGAGCGAAGTGTCACCAGCTCAGACTGCATCCGCACACAGCAGTCACAGTCCCTATTCATGATTACAGTGCCGAGAAAACAAAAACTACAGTCGCGATGCGCTCAAAGGAAGACTACACTGTTTGTTAAAACGCGAATTTGAATCTAATATGCATGAGAGCACAGTATAGATTTACAAATAGAAATGAAAACGAGCAGACAAAAATCAAAATACTATATGTCGCTTCTAACCAGAAGCCGGTTTCACTTACAAAATATGAAGGCGGCGTCTGCTGCGTGTAGGCCAGCGGCTAAGCAAACACTGACTGAGCTCTACCAACACCGCCTAGAAGACAAGGCCTGACAACTGACCGTACCTAGGTCACACCGTGAGGCGGCGGCTGCCAGCTGACTGGATGCCTCATGGGTTACGCCCACCGTCTTGTAGCGGCTGGCCAGCCAGCTTGCGTAGGCCGCCTCTCGGTGTGACGTAGGCACGGCCAGTTGTCAGGCCTTGTCTTCTAGGTGGTGTTGGCTCCACCAACAGCAGGCACAATCAGACCAAAACAAACGACTGTCGCGATGCGCTCAAAGGAAGACTACACTGATTAAAACTTCCGGGCGGAGACGCCGTAGTCGAACAGTAGAAATTTGTTCCCCTGACGTTTCGTTGCCGGGTGCGGGCAAAATCTTCTTAGGTGAGTCGACGACTGGCTGCTGGGCCGTGGAGATACTGCATATATAGAGGGCATAGAGGGCGCCACCACTCGTCACGTGATGTCAACAGTAAAACCATATCTGGCTGGCGTCATTACTCTCGATCGAAGGTAATCGATTGTCACATCTTTGGTACAAAGTAGACCGCCATATCTTGTCTAACTTCAAGCCTTCTTCCTTCCTGTTAAAATTATTGTGGTGTTTAAAAATCTCTGTGCAATCTCTATTCATACGTGCATAATAATGCGATGTCTTAGCTAGCACGCTTGTCTCACTCAATTTTATTTTGTGGTCACCGTTTTCAAAAACATGTTCCGCTACAGCCGATTTGTCCGAGTGTCCCAGTCGACAGTTCCTTTTGTGTTCAGTTAGGCGAGTATTGATACTTCTTTCTGTTGTTCCAATATAAACCTTCCCACAACTACATGGAATCTTATACACACCCGGAGTAGCCAAAGGGTGTCGCGCATCTTTCTTTGATCGTAAGCATTCACTGAACTTTTTGGTGGGTTTGAATATTGTTTCCACTCTAAACTTGGCCAGTACTTTCCCAATGCGGTCCGAGATATTGTGGATGAATGGGAGAAACACTTTCCCCGCCAAAGGTTGTTGTTGTTGGACGTTAGCAGAGATTTGTCTTCTGGGCTAGAGTGCTCGATTTATCTCCTTATCACTTTATACGTTTTTCTGAAATGCGGTTCGTAAATGATCGAGTTCCTCTTGCCCGCAGCTGGCAACTAAACGTCAGGGGAAGAAATTTCTACTGTTCGACCACGGCCTCTCAGCCCGAAAGTTTTAATTACTGAAGACGCTGGCCGTGAAAGCCTACACGTTACGAGAAGACTACACTGTTTGTTAAAAAGCGAATTCGAATGTAATATGCACGAGAGCGCAGTATAAATTTACAAACTGAAACGAAAACGTGCAGACAAAATTCAAAATACTATATGTCGCTGCTGATCAGAAGCCGGTTTCACTTACAAAATATGAAGGTGGCGTCTGCTGCGATTAGGCCGGCGGCTAGGCAAACACCCCGTGGGTCTCCGTCACCGCTTTGCCTAATATTTCAAACTATAGGCGACGTTAACGCATTGCTCCACTGCTGGTTTTTGCGCTCCATGCTGCAATGCCAGGAGGTCTGACACTGACCCTGTTCGCTGGCTCGCAGCGTGTACCAGCGCTTCACTGCAGTCCGCACAATAGGGGGTGCTGGTTGACATGTCCGTCAATGTGTATGTGCGGGCGCCTCATCCTAGCCAGCGCCGTTTATAAATATCCGACCATTCACCGAACTTTTTAGACGCACCTTGTAGAGCGCGCAGCTACAACAACGCTAACTTTGCAGCGTCAGCACTGATGATAGGGCACCACCACCCTGCCCTTTCCCAGCAAAAGGGATCAAAATTACCGGTGTTGTTGCAAGATTCATGACAATAATAATTTTTCGTTCACTCCTTCTCCCAAAAACAATAAAAAATATAAAAAATCTGCGTGACATAATGCTTTCGCTCTGACTGGCGCTTAAAACTAAAGAACTCAATATTAAACTACATTAGCAATAGAAGCAATTATAATTTCCAATTTTTTGAACATCAGCAAAGCAATATCTACGAAACATTTCAGTGACTGGCCTTCCGACAAGCAGCATGTAAGCTTGGAGTTGCAAGTGAAATAGAAGACAGGATAGAACATAGAACGAGCCTGTAAGGACAGTTGTGGACAAGCGGATGCCAGAATTCGAATTATTGGGAGAATTTTGCGAAGATATTGTTCATCTGTAAAGGAGCCGGTGTATAAAACCCTTTTGAGAGCCTGTCTCGAGTGTTGCTCAAGTGTTTGGAATCCCCACCATATTTGTTTAGAGGAAAACATAGTAGCAATGCACAGGCAGGGTGACGTGTTTGTTAACTCTTAGGTTCGATGAAAGCGCGAGCGTTGCAGAGATGCTACTGGAATTCAAATGGGAATCACTGGAGGAAAGGCGACGTTATTTTCTAGAAACACTGTCGAGGAAATTTAGAAGGTTGAATTTGAAGTTGACTGCAGAACGATTCTACTACTATTAACTTACAATTCCGTAAAGACTACGAAATTAAAGTAAGAGAAACTAGGGCTCGTACGGAGGCACACAGGCATTCACTTTTCCCTCTTTCTGGTTGGACTTGGAACAGAGAAGGTGTGGTGTCGCACAAGTCTAAAGTGCGCGCCACCTCCTTTTGCCGCGCGCCGCTATGCACGCACAGCGCAGCGTTCTTACGACGTTAGCCACGAGCGCCCTCTGCTACAACTCCGCTCGTGGCCACCACTGAACGACATCGTTCACTTGGGACTGAGATAGGAAACAGCTAACACTTCGGAATTAGATAGGCACCAGTGAAGACTTGGCTATCGGACAGGCACTAGGCAGGCCTCCAGCTCAACTATGTATCAGCATTCTGCAGTACTGAGCTATATAAAAGTGAAGTTATACTAAGTCTCTAAGAAATATATATCTCGTTGTAATTTACTCTAGTGTTTCTAGTTTCTGCTGTCCCACTTGCTGGTCACCTCCTACCTGCACAAGCGTGCATCCTTTATTCCTGTGTCGGTCTTTCTACTCGGCCACCGACACCTACGACGGAACGAGACAAAAAAAGCGGCGACGAGGCTGGGACACAAAAGAAGGAGCGTTTTACTCTCCGCCACTCACCGTATGGAGGTCTTGCCTGATGCAAGTAACAGCGTTAGTTTCCATTTGTACAACTTGTATGAGGATAATGACTGTATAATAACATCATCGTCTTAGAGGGAGAACTGTGGAACGTTATAATTTAAAACGATTAACTTGATACAGAGACTTTCACAGTGAACTATAATTACTGTTGTTCACTTTGAGAATGGAGAGACATCATCTTATTGTGATATGAATATTAACAGCGACATTTAAATAGTTTTTATTCATTTCTACTTGAGCCATCAGACTGAGGTTCACTAAGTCATCTAATAGTTTCATACTCCAAGTTTTGCATGACGTTCCAACATGACATATGCAAAACAGACCAAGAAAACAAGTGTGTACCCTCTGCCAGGCACTTAAATGTGATTTGCAGAGTATCCCATGTAGATGTAGATGTAGATTATAGTATTCGTGTGTCCTAGAAATAGATTAAGTAATACAAATGATAAATTTCATCTTCAGACCTTAAGTGATAAAGAGGGGATAGGATTTTCTTCAGAGTAGGTACCGTAATAATTGATACATGCATGCTGTCGTCAGTCATCAGCTTCATTACTACCAAGCGAAAGAATCTGCACATTTAATACATAAAAATGACTGTTTGTGTGTTCATATTTTATACATGGCCGTACCGTTCAAACGATGGTGATGAAACTTTGCCAACATATTGCTTGCACTTTCGCGATGGTCATAGGCACCATTAAATGACTGTACGACAAGTAGTTCAGGAGATATGACGTAATAAATAATGAACTGCGTGGAAAAGTGTTGCATCATGCGACGTCTGCTTCTAAACCACTGTACCGATTTCAACAAAATTTGGTACACACATTCCTTCCATGAGGTAACAATTGACGCAGGGTAAGAATTGCTTACGACATATAGTTCAGGAGGTATGATGTTATAAACAATGATATGGTTGAAAACCTGTGTCATCATGCGACATGCGAATAAGGACATTTTATTCATCCTGAAATCTTCATGAAATTTTGGACACTTGATCTTCAAAACAAGAGAAGGCCACTGTCACATAAAATTTTAGATGGTGTATGACGGAGGATAGCCTACTTAAATATGGACTTGGTCAGATTCTACAGTTATAGACATCGTACAGTTAACTTACGATAGGTGGTGCGCGTGTCGTGCCGTCAAATATATTTCAACGGCCACTGATGTAGTGAGATGTTTGAATGTAACACAAACAAACAGATCAGCGATTATTTATGTCCTACTTATTTCGATGCACATAAACGTGCGTTACATGCAATCGTAATTTTCACAGTGAAAGCAGTAATTTTTTTTCTTTTCAGTGAATCGACACACGATAGTTTGGTTACAAAAGCGTATATCGTACTACAGCTTGCACTTGCGCGAAGGCTATAAGCATAGTATAATTAACGTACAGTAGCTGGCGCACGTGTCACACCGGCAAATGTATTTCAAAGATGATTGCAACGGTGAGCTGTTTCAATGTGACAGGAATAAAAAAGATCAAGGTTTTGTTGTGTCTTGTTCCGGTGCCGGTAAATGTGTGTTATATGTAATCGAAACTTTCCATCGCAAACAGTAATTCAAATTACAAACATTACTTGCACAAGTATTTATTCTTCGGCAGCAACGCGCCGGGTACCAGCTAGTCTAATATATAAAAATGAATGTTTGTGTGTTCGTGTTTTATGCGCGGCAATAACCTTTCAACAGATTGTGATGAATCTTTGTCAACATATTGCTTGCACCTTTCGCAATGGTCATAGGCACCATTAAATGACTTTACGACAAATAGTTCAGGAGATATAACGTCATAAACAATGAAATGCGCGGTAAAGGGCTGCATCATGCGACGTCTGCTTCTAAACCACTGTACCGGTTTCAACCAAATTTGGTACGCGTATTCCTCCCACGAGGTAACAAGTGACGTATGGGTAATAATTGCTTACGAAATATAGTTCAGGAGGTATGACGTCATAAACAATGATACGGTTGAAAACCTGTGGCATCATGCGAGATGCGAATAAGGACACTTTATTCATCCCGAAATCTTCATGACGTTTTGGACACTTGACCTTCAAAACAAGAGAAAGGACACTGTCACATAAAATTTTAGATGGTGCATGACGGACCCGATACTTAAATATGGACTTCGTCAGATTCTACAGTTGTATACAGATTCTGATGAAATTTTTAAATATCATTGAACAATTCATTTTATCAGTGCAGTATTAATATATTCAGTTTACCTACAATTATTTCAATTAATTAGCGTGACTAAATAGGTAATTTTCAGATTTCGGCGAAGATTCTAATGAAATAAAATTTTTGAAAAGTCTAGCAGCTCTCTCTGGAAGTTACATTACATTTTTCAGGGTGGTGATCATAAAAGAAACATTTAAAACATAATTATTGTTTACACCATGTGAATTATATGTAAGCAAATTAAAGTAAGAAAATGTTTTAGAAATATGCTTCAGTGGAAAGCATACTTCGTTTAGATTTTTAAATGACGGGTTTTTGGCTGTCAGCTTTGATGCCTGCGATATGAAGTTCTCCTGGCGTATTTCCATTTAAACAGTTCTCGTGGATCCAACCGGGTTTTATCGCAATTCTTCCACGATATTTCGGCAATCGTACACTTTGCTATCTTCAGGTGACGAATGTTGTGTTGCTCCTCTCGGCGCTCTCTCCACTTTGGTGTTAAAAGTACTCAGGCAATCCTCCTACTTCTGGGATTGTGTTACTAAAGAGGCCACCGAAATACGACAGCAGGATGGTCTAATCAATAAAGATAGCGGCCTTCAACTCACTCTTGGATCCCTTCACTGAGCATTGAGAAGAAAAAACGTTCCCGTCGACTGAGATTCACGCCCGGCGACGGCAGCGCGGAGTCTGCAGGCCACAGTTCGTACCCGGGCGCCGCTTCCCCCACCACTACCAAGAGCCGCTGCGCGGGCTACACCGAAGGCGACACGAGAGGAGCGGTGGAGGAGGTAACTGCCAGCATATATAGAGGAGCAGCTCACCCCCCTTCCTATTACAAAACCCTCCAAATACTTGAGCGCCAGGCCCTCCACCTCGTCTACCGCATCCGGTTCCCTTCCCCCATGCGGATCCTGTATGACCTTTTTCCCATCTCCTTGAATACCTAGAACTTATCAGCATCCTCTACACCAACCGCAAAATAGACCCCCACAATCCCCTGGTTCACTCCATCCTCACTGACCCAGGGCCTCTGCCATGCCTTTACCGCTGTATACCCCCCCCCCTCCCTTCATCGCCACACTCTCCACATCCTTTCCCAGGGTAACTTTCGCCGCCTCCCCCTCCCAGACGACGTCGTCCATCCCAACAAATACCCGTCCTACCAACACTGATCCCTCCCTGTAGATGAATCTTCCCCTCTCCCTCCCCCTCCCCTTTCCTCTCCCCTCCCTTCATCTACACACTCTCCATGTCCTTTCCCAGGGTAAGTTTCGCCGCCTCCCCCTCCCAGATGACGTCCTCCGTCCCAACATATACCCATCCTACCAACCCTGATCCCACCCCGTAGATGAAGCGCCCCCTCTCCCTCACCCTCCCCTTCCCTCACCCCTCCCTTCATCTTCACACTTTCCATGTCCTTTCCCAGGGTAAGTTTCGCCGCCTCCCCCTCCCAGATGATGTCCTCCGTCCCAACATATACCCGTCCTACCAACCCTGATCCCTCCCCGTAGATGTAGCGCCCCCTCTCCCTCCCCCTCCCCTTTCCTCACCTCGGCTTGCCTAACCCCCTCCCCACCCTGAAGTCCCTACGGCTCCTCCCCGCCTCTTCCCCGCTTCTCATCTTCCTCCATGCATCCCGCCTTCCCCTACTCCACGGGGTCCTGCAACGACAGTTTTAATAGTGCTACGTTCAGTGTTGTGTGTGCCATGCACCGGAAAGTGTTATTATCTGCGTTCACCGCTACCAAACAAGTGTCGCATCGTCTATTTTAATAGTGTTCAAAATATGTTCAAATGTTTGTAGAGCTCATGGGACTCAACTACGGGGTCATCAGTCCCTAAACTTATAAACTACTTATGAACTAGCTTATACTAAAGACGGCACAAACGTCCATGTCCGAGGGGGAATTCGAACCCCCGACCACAGCGGCCGTGCAGACCGTGACTGGCACGCCACAAACCACTCTGCCACCGCGGCCGGCTTTAATAGTGTGTCTCCGTGTCCTCGCCGTCCAGTGTTTGTTGTCGTACTATATGGTTTTAATGTCACCGTGGCTCCTCGTTTCTAACAGACTAAATTTGTTTTTAATCATCTGTCAGATTGTTTGTACTCCGATATTGTTACCATGTCTATGTCGCTATTCTCCGTTGCTTTATCTCCCATTATATGTTTTTAAATGTCATCACATACATATGCTTTTTATCTCTCGGCTGAAGAACAGCCTATGGAACTGCTGCCAGCCTATTGGCTTGTACTGCTGGTGTGAAACAAAGTAAAGAGAAGAAAAAAAAAGAGCAGTACAACATTCGTCAGGCACCACCTGAAGATGGCAAAGTGTACGATTGCCGAAATATCGTGGAAGACTTACGATAAAACCTGGTTGGTTACCCGAGAACTGTTTAACAGCTTTGATGCAAACCAACCGTACCGAATCATTGGGGTGAAAACCACCAGCAGAAGGAATTTGTTGTTACCAACGTATGGTTTTAATGCGAGTTTGAAAATAAATACATCAGTCTAATATATAAAAATTTATGTTTGTCTGTTTGTTCGTATTTTATGCACGGCCATACATACATCCGATTACGACAAAACTTTGTCAGCTCACTGCATGCACTCGCGCGAAGGTAATAGGCATACAAAATTAGCTTCGTATGGTACATGGCGGAGGGTGCTTTACAATTAGTTAATTCGTCTCTCACGCCTTCACGCTGAAATGACTGGACGGATATCAACGAAATTTCGAAGAGAGGTAGCTTATACCCTGCATTAATACATGAGCTACCTTTCTTAAGCTACTGTACGGTGCTTGGCAGAGGGAACCTTAAAATGGGTTTAATACGTTTGTTCTCTTCACGCTGAAACAACTGGACTGATTTGATTGAAATTTGGTAAGCAGATAACTTATACCATGAATTAACGCATGAGCTACCTTTAGGAAGCAACCGTACGGTACATGGAGGACGGTAGCTTACAGTGGGTTAACACGTTTGTTACTCTTTACTCTGAAACAGCTGGACGGATTTCATTCAGACGTGGAATGAAGGTGGCTTACACCCCGAATTAATACGTGGGCTACCTTTCGTAAGCCTACGTAGGTGCATGGCGAAAGTTGCGTTACAACAAACATCCAAATTGTTTGACTGGTCACCATGAAAGTTACTACATAAATGTATGTTTTCATGAAGGAGACTTTTATAAAGTACAATCCAGTGAATTTATCCTTTTGACCAGTCGCAATGTAACTTGGCGCATGTATTTCCTGCTTGGCGTAATCCAAGTTTATGGAGATAGTACAGTTAAACATTTTATCCATTTCAGTAGCCGTGTTTTATAGGTTAGAAAAGAAAACAGCTACCAGTTGCAAGGCTACTGATTTATTAACAAACGGTTTCGAGCAATTATGGCCCTTCTGAAGGTATTTTAATACCTTCAGAAGGTATAGGTTTACTCAATGCTCTGTGTAGACGTATAGGGCACAATTAATATACTTGAAGAAGGGAATAATCGCTCGAAACAGGTTCTGAATAAATTTTCAACCTTGAAACTGGTGGCTGTATTCTTTCCTAAAGTAACTTACAGTAGTTGGCGCGCGGCTAGTTTCTTGAATATTCTCTGATAAATATGACATGTAATTAGAAAAAGGAGATGGAAGAGAGTGAAGGGGTAGAAGAAGTACTAACTCAAGGCTTGAATAAATATATAAATATGCGGGCAACGCCACGTTTTCAGCTAGTAACACAATAACTCTCATTAATGACGAAAGACGGGCAAAATTTACAACTCAGGGCAAATATGTACGTCAAGCTACGACAGCCACATAAAAAAGGCAGTAATACACACAGAACTTTAGCTTTCCCCCATTAAACTAAGTCTTCTAGGAGGATATCTGTTCATTTCCTAGAGCGGAGGTTGTATGGGGGATCCTATTGTTCAAATGTTCAAATGTTTGTAGAACTTATGGGACTTAACTACGGGGTCATCAGTCCCTATGCTTACAAACTACTTACGAACTAGCTAAGACTAAGGACGGCACAAATATCCATGCCCGAGGGGGTATTCGAACCCCCGACCGTAGTGGCCGTGCAGACCGTGACTGGAGCGCCTCAGTCCCCTCGGCCACCGCGGCCGGCGGAACCTATTGTACATTATACTGAAGTGTAGCAGTACGCTACGGAATAGGGTGCGGTTTCAAGACACGTGGAGGCCTTTTGTGGGTCTAGGGCGCTGTGTAAGCTGATAGCTGTTAATAACCACCATACATTCCCTGGTAAAGTTCCAGCTGCTCAATTTCTACCACGACTACTTGGTTACACAGCTGTCATTCTGCATGTACTGTTAAGGGTAGGCGTGAGAGTTGGCAGGGCTATTCCCAGAAATGTGTGAATTTGTCTGTGTTTCCTCGCTTTACAGCCGGTTTCCTCAGTAAACCCCACTGCTAACTCAGATTCTTTATACTTTGCCTAGCGACAGTACTTCCGTTGCTTTTCGGTACCTGTTTCCAGCTCTCATGCACTGGGGCAGTTGTTTTATCGCTGGTGTATCAACTTGTGGATGCAAATTATCTAGATCGCATTGTAAGCGCATCTTGCGTCCATTTACTGCCTCGAATAGAGTGCAGCCAGTCCCTTCATGATGTCTTTCACTGTACAAATATGTTCAAATGTTTGTTAAGCTTATGGGAATTAACTACGGGGTCATCAGTCCCTAAACTTCAAACTACTTACGAACTACCTTATACTAAGGACGGCACAAATATCCATGCCCGAGGGGGGATTCGAACCCCCGACCGTAGTGGCCGTGCAGACCGTGACTGGAGCGCCTCAGTCCCCGCGGCCACCGCGGCCGGCTTCACTGTACAAACACACATTTCCGTGGCTGTGGTTGTTATGAAAGGATAACATATTGAGAAGAGACTTACAAACGCGCTCTATACGGCGATTACTTACTGGATGGAAATTGGGTTGTTCACCACTTTTTGATTTTTATTCACTTGGAAACTTACTTAAAAAGGGATGATAAGCTACTCCCATGATCAGATGTGATGGCTTCAGGGCTAACATGTTGAGACATTAAGATCTGTCATGAAACTTCAAGCGACTGTTTTGGCTGTCTTAATTAGGAAACTGAAAAAATTGTCTATAATGTATAAAACATTTTTATATTTTAGGTTAATTGGGGGAATGGACCGACGATGTCGAGGAGCCGGCCGCAGTGGCCGAGGGGACTGCGGCGCGCAAGACACGGTCTGCACGGCCACTACGGTCGGGGGTTCGAATCCCCCCTCGGGCATGGATATTTGTGCCGTCCTTAGTATTAGCTAGTTCATAAGTAGTTCGTAAGTTTAGGGACTGATGACCCCGTAGTTAAGTCCCATAAGCTCTAAAAATATGTGAACATTTTGATGTCGAGGAAAACAAAATCATTTGATTTGGTTGGTGTCTTTGGGAAGATTATGATGGAAATTACTGCGAATTTTCACCTCCATGAACCTTAGACATTGTCGTGGTGGGGTGAATATTTGCGTCGTTGATATAGATAGCCGCGCAATAGATGCAACCAAAGCGAAGGGGTATTTGTGGAGAGGCGACAGTTACGAGTTGGTCCTGAAGAGGCGCAACACGACCTGCAGTGGTTGCAGGAGCAACAATCTTGATGAGTGATCGATGTGGCTCTGTAACATCAGCCACAATGCCACTGCCATACAGTTTCTATAAACGTATGAAAGCAAGGGGAAACTACAGTCGTCTTTCTTCCCGAGGACTTGCAGCTCTATTATATGAATAGATTAAGATGGCGTCCCGTTAGGTAAAATATTCTGAAGGTAAATGCGACCCCCATTCTTAATCAAGTAAGTAGGTTAGAAAGTTTGAAAAGGGAAATGGTTTGTTTGAAGTTAGATATCGTGTGTTTCTAAGTGAAGTTCGATGAAATAATCAAACGGAATTCTGGTCAGGTGAGTACAGAGCTATGAATATAAAATAAATTGGGTGTGTCCGGTTCCTTAGTCTAGTGGATAGCGTGGTAGATTGCCACGCGGGGGGCTTTCCGGTTGGGTCGGTGATTTTCTCCACTCAGCGACTGGGTGTTGTGGTGTCACCATCATCATTTCATCATCATCATCGGCGCGCAAGTCGCCCACGTGGCGTCACATACAAACTTGCACAGGCATGCCAAACACGATCCCAGCTGGGGTCTAACGGCCAAAACTGCCACACGAAATCATCATCGTCAGTTGGGGGTAAAGCAAGAGCAGGTCTAATAATGCATAAATGCATAATGCAGGAATGCGGGTGAGTTACTATGAACAACATAGTCATCGAATTATCGTATTCAAGAAAGGTAGGTGGGCAACACCCACCAGAGTACTACAATTTTAATTTCCATCCATCTCTGCCAATGACGAGGAGATTGAAGATTAGATTAGATTAGATTAGATTAGATTATTTATTTGTTCCGTAGATCCATATTGAGGGGATCCTCGTGGATGTGGAACATGTCAAGAAACAAAATTTACAAGTTGAATAACAGATATTACTGATAATATAAATACAAATACATACACTTATAAATACAGATACATAATTTTTAAGGTTTTTTTTTGCTGATAATATAATAATACTAATATAGTATGAGTGCATGCATCATTTGGTACAATTTATAAATTCACTAATGGAGTAGAAGGAGTTGGCCACTAGAAAGTTTTTTAGGTTCCTCTAAAACTGATCTTTATTTGTAGCTAAATTTTTTATACTTGATGGTAAATTATTGAAAATGTGTGTTCCTGAGTAGTGGACCCATTTTTGAACTAAAGTAAGTGCTTTTAAATCCTTGTGTAGATCATTTTTATTTCTAGTATTGTATTCATGAACTGAGCTGTTTGTTGGGAAAAGGGATATATTATTTATGACAAATTTCATTAAGGAATAAATATACTGAGAGGCAGTAGTTAATATACCCAGTTCTTTGAAGAGGCTTCTACAAGACGTCCGTGAATTTACTCCACAAATAATACGTATTATACGTTTTTGGACTCTGAAGACTTTTGACTGACTTGAAGAGTTACCCCAAAATATTATACCATATGACATTAAGGAATGAAAGTAAGCAAAGAATGCAAGCTTTGTTATTTTTATGTCTCCTATGTCTGATAACACTCGTATTAAAAATACAGATTTGTTGAGTTGTTTCTGCAGTTCTGTGGTGTGCTCCTCCCAACTAAATTTATTATCAAGCTGTAATCCCAGGAATTTAATACTGTCAACCTCTTCTATCTGCTCTTCTTCATACTTAATGCATATGCTGTCAGGAAATCTCTTACATGTTCTGTACTGCAAGTAGTGCGTCTTTTCAAAGTTTAATGACAATGAGTTGGCTTTAAACCATTTATTAATGTTCATGAAAATATCATTAGCAGACTTTTCTATCACTATACTTGACGTACTCTTTATTGCAATACTTGTATCATCTGCAAACAAAACGAACTCTGCTTCTGGTAGTGTAACTGATGAGAGATCATTAATGTACACAAGAAAAAGCAATGGCCCTAAGATGGATCCTTGTGGGACACCACATGTAATTTCTTCCCAATCCGATGATGACTGTTGGCCTAATTCACTAGTCACTTGCACTGACACCCTTTGTTTCCTGTTAGTGAGGTACGACTTGAACCATTTTGCAGCATTTCCCATGACCCCATAGAATTCTAATTTACTTAAAAGGATGTTATGGTTCACACAATCAAATGCCTTTGACAAATCACAGAAAATACCTGCTGCTTGCAATTTATTATCTAATGAATTAAGTACATTCTCACTGAACGTGTAAATAGCCTTCTCAATATCGGAACCTTTCAGAAATCCAAACTGTGTTCTAGACAATATGCCATTTGCGGTTAAGTGGTTGAGAAGCTGCTTGTACATTACCTTTTCTATAATTTTTGAGAATGCTGGCAAAAGTGAAATGGGTCTGTAGTTTGATGGTATCTCTTTATCCCCCTTCTTGAAGAGAGGTTTAATATCTGCATATTTTAGCCAATCAGGAAATGTTCCCGTTATAACAGACTGGTTACACAAATAACTTAAGATTGTGCTAAGTTCACAAGAACAAGCTTTAATTAACTTTGTTGATATTTCATCGTAACCACTGGAATTCTTTGTTTTTAAAGATTTTATTATGGAAGATATTTCTTGTGGTGAAGTGACTGACATATTCATGTGTGTGAAGTTATTTGTAAATGGTAGTTTCAAATATTCAAGCGCATTATTTACTGACCCAGACAATCCCATACTATCAGTAACGGATATAAAGTACTTGTTAAATAGATTTGCCACACTATGCCCATCAGTTACTAATGTCTCAGCTACTCTTAATCGTACCTGCTCTTGTTCCTTTCTGGTTCTACCAGTCTCTTCTTTCACTATATCCCATATTGTTTTTATTTGGTTTCCTGATGTTGCTATCTTCTTTTCATAGTGCATTTGTTTAGATACCTGAATAACTTTTTTTAATATTTTACAGTATTCCTTATATTTAGTTAAATCATCATCATTGCAACTACTCTTGGATGATAGATACATTTTCCTTTTTGTCTTACATGAAATCTTTATTCCTTGTGTAATCCAAGGTTTTATTATAGACTTCTGTTTAATTCGCATTACTTTTAGAGGAAAACAGTTTTCAAACATGATACTAACATTATTAATGAATACATTATATTTTTCATTCATGCCATTAGCACTATATACATCTTTCCAGTTCATGTCTTTGAGGAGTTTTCTAAAATTTTCAATTTTTGGTGGGTTGACTACTCTCCTGTATGTACATTTTACAGTCTTCATAATCTGTTTAGAATCTATACCTAAAACAAGGAGCTGCATATCATGATCTGACAGGCCATTTATTATTGGTTTTATGATATGATTTTGTTCCTTTGATTTGTCTATAAAAATATTATCAATTGCTGTCCTAGAGGTTTTAGTTACCCTAGTTGGAAAGTTTACGGTGTGTGTTAGATTGAAAGACAAAGTTACTGACTGCAATAAATTTTTACTGGAGGACTGCATAAGAAAATCTGTATTAATGTCACCAGCAACCAGGATTTCTTTATTTCTTCCTGTTAAATAACCCAATAGAGCTTCTAGATGATTTAGGAATAGATTATAATTTCCTGAAGGTGCTCGGTAAATAGTTACTATTATATAGCATCTGTTATGGAATTCTACTTCTGTTGCACAAGCTTCTAAATGCTGCTCTAGACAGAATTTATTTATATCAATATTCTTGAATTTATAGCAGTTTTTAATGAATGTGGCAACTCCTCCTCCCTCCATATCTACTCTACAGAAGTGTGAAGCTAAATTAAATCCTGGAATGTTTAACATATCTATACCAGTGGCCACATGATGTTCAGAGAGGCAAATTATGTCAATTGGGCTAGAGGAATCTATTTCATCAATACAAATGAGTAGTTCATCAAGTTTATTTCTGAGTCCTGGAATATTTTGATGTAATAAAGATAACTGATATTGCATACTAATGGCTTGAGTAAGATTTACTGGAAGTTTCTGACTACTTTCTGTTAAACATTGTTTGCTAAAATTTATCTCCTGTTTATCTGCTTTTCCAAACTGAGGGTGTCTTACAAGCTCTCTCAAAACTGGTTTTCTTCCCCCCCTCCCTATCCTAAAAAAGGCATCCCTCTGACACCTGTAACCACTGGTATTTTACCATTTGTGACAGTGCCCCCCGTAAGTTACTTGCAATCAGCCCAGACAATTTTCCCTTCCCTTTCCTGTTGAGGTGAAGGCCATGCCTAGTGTAGTCCCACCTACAGATATCATCCACAGGAATCAAACCAATATGGGACCCCATATCTGACATGAGTAGCCGTTCCAACTCCAAGTTTACTCTCCTGACAGAAGAGTTCAAATGAGGCCGATCATGGCGACTCAAGACAGATACAAATCCCACACTAGTATGCTTCGTTGCCGCTGATATCTTCACCAGGTCACACTCTATAGAATATTCACAGTTTCTGTCAATGCTGTTTCCCGGACCACCCACTATAACCACGGTTATAGGAACGAGGAGATAAAGGAAATTATTGAGACAGTTGAAGGAGATGAAAAGTTGATTGGAGAGTGGAATTCAGTAGTAGGAAAAGGAAGGGAAGGAAAAGTGGTTAGTGAATATGTATTGGGAAAACTGAATGAATGAGGAAGTTGCCTGGCAGAATTTTTTAACATATCATAATTTCATTACCACAAACACATGGTTTAACAATCGTGAAAGAAGGTTGTGTGCGTGGAAGACACCAGGAGACGCCAGAAGCTACCAGATTGGTTTTGTAATGGTAACACAGATTTCGGAACCAGATTTCAAACTTCAGGAATTAGCCATCTGCAAGAGGCTGACTACGTATTATTGGATATGAACTAGGGTTAAAACTGAAAAAACTGCTGAAAAGTAAAGAAATAAAAAGGAAAAATTTGAATAAAAATAAGGAGCCTGACGTTTATGATAGTTTCAGAAGAAGCTTTGGGCATCTATTGAAGGAAAAGGACGGAAATAACACAACAGATGACAATGGAGAAGCTTTGAAACAGGAAATAGTGAACGCTGCAGAGTACCAATATGTAGAAAGACACGACACAGAAAAAATCCTCGGATATCAGAGGAGATACTGAATGTAATTGATGAAAGTATACAATAGAAAAATGTACTTAATGAAGCAGTGTTTGCCGCAACCCGCCTCTCAGTTCTGTATTGGTGTTTAGCTGCGCGTCTATATGGCAATAACAACCAAAACAGGCAGTCGTATAACGGTGTTCTAATTTTATATTCTTGTTGTGGTCTTATGTCCAAAGACTGATTTGATGCATCGCTATACGCTACTGTCTCTTGCGAAAGCTTCTTCATATCTCAATAAGAATGGCAACTGATACTCTTTGAACATGCTTACTGCACATTTCTTTCGTTCTCCCTCTACGATTTTTACCTCCTTTATTTCCCTCCAGCGCTAAATTGTCTATTTATTGACATGTCAGTATGTGTCCCTTCTTCCAGTCAAGATATGCCATACATTTCTGTTCTTCCCAATTCTATTCTGTACTTCATTAGTAACGCGATACACCCACTCAGTCTTCGGCATTTTCCTGTGACACCAAATTTAAAAGTTTCTTTCATTTTTCTGTCTGAACTCTGTCGTTCACTTTTCACTTCTGTACAAGGCTGCATTCCAGACAAATGCCTTCAAAAAATACTTCATAACACACAGATAAATATTCGATATCACCAAATTTCTCTTCTTCGGAAACCATTACGCATTTTATATCTTCACCATTTCGGCAAACATGTTTTGCTATCCAAGTAGCAAAACTCATCTACAAATTTTACTATCTCGTTATCTCATTCCTTAAACATTGGTTGATTTTCTTTTGTAACGACCAGAAGTCAAAGTCCCAAACTACCCACAACGAAAATTTTACAATGTTCTTTTGCATCCGACATAGAGCAGAGAGAGAGGTGGGAACCCTCACAAATAAGATCCATTGTTTTGCGTGCACACTGGTCGATTTCGATCTCAACACAGAGAAAATCCGTCTGTTATCGGCTAATGCCCAGGCAACCTTAAGTAACTATACCAATTGTATTTATTAAATTTTATTATTTGCTTCCTGTTATGATCACAGCAGTGGTAAAATGACATTGTACTGCGATAGAATTGTTTCTCCCGTCAAAGTTTAAAACGTACAATGAACTTCGCGAAATAAAACGAAAATACATATGAAAAATGCTATGCGAATGTTTGCGTGCTCCAAAAGGAGGCATGAAACGTAGATTGGGGGAAAATATTTCTAAAACAATATGGAAGGAACGAAAATCAGGGTTTAAAGTAACGTCGACATTATGCTCATTAGTGATGGGGCAAAAGTTCGGATTCTTTTAGTTAAGAATGGTGAAAGAAATGGGCCGTCCCATCTGAAAGGGGCCATCCGGACATTGTCGTGGAACGATTTAGACAAATCATATAGAACCCAGATCTGAATGGTGTGTTTGAACAGCCGTCACCCCGATGATAATACGAGAGAGGAAAACTACATGAAATCATTAATTAGAGTCTACGGCCTATTAGAATTTCAGTACTGTGATTCATATCAAATAAAAGGATAATTTACATGAATCTACTAAATTTTGCACAGCATTGGTTTTTCCCAAACTTACACCTTCAATATTGTAAATACAGAAACATTGGAAAATATATTTTGAGGCTCGCTCTTATCTAGAATAATATTTCTCCTAGATAACTTTTCAAGTAAAATTCACTTTACACTACCCTCTGATATGCATATAGTATCAGCTATCTAATATATAAAGCAGATTGTCCGTATATTTGTACGTGTTGCATACCAATCTACAGTTTTGTTTCAATCTTTATGAAATTTTGTAGACGTAAGCTTCAATCCATGAGGACGGTCTTCGTAAGTGTAAGAATCACATACAATATACAGTTCACGAGATATGACGTCATAAACAAAGAGATGCGCGAAAAACTGCTGTATTTTGCGACAATGCTGCTTTCTCAAGAGCAAAGGAGCCGCTGGAGGAACCAGAAGAATGGGCTCCCACAAGGTAGTGTTTTGTCCCCTCTACTTTTCAACCTGTATACAAATGACCAACCAGCTGGTCCAGATGCAAGAAGTTTTATCTATGCTGATGACGTAGCCATTGCTTGCCAATCGAGATCAATCAGTCACATCGAGAGAAACCTATCAGATGCCTTAGAAGTTCTTACTGAATATTACAACAGGAACCAGCTTCGACCAAATCCAGCAAAGACACAGACTTGTTTATTCCACCTGAACAACCAGGAAGCAAAAAGGGAATTACAATTGGAATGGAACTCAGTTAAACTTAAACATTGCCCAAACCCAGTTTATCTCGGAGTCACATTAGATCGAACACTGTCCTACAAGAGTCATGTAGAAAAAACTAGAGCGAAAATCTACAGACGGAACGGTATAATCCGCAAACTCACCAACTCACACTGGGGAGCAAATCCTGAAATTTTGCGTTCATCATCCCTGGCTTTGTGTTTTGCTCCAGCTGAATATGCTTGCCCCGTATGGAGAAGATCGACGCACGTCCACAAGCTAGATACAGCACTGAACGATTCATGTCGATTAATTACGGGATGCCTGAAGCCTACAAACCGTGATCTCCTTTATATGTGTTCTGGAATAGCTCCCCCACAGATCAGACGACAAACTTTGGCGATGGCTGAAAGAAGCAGACAGTGCGAGGATAGAAGACATCCCCTGTTCGGACATCAGCCAGTGGTGTCAAGATTAAAATCGAGGAAAGATTTCATTCAATTTGAACATCCACTAAATGAAAGCCAAACTACAACCAGGAAATTCATGTGGACACAGAAATCGGAAAAAAACAGCTTGCAATGTTGGAACATTAATGAAGAACTTCCGGCTGGATCTCAACTGGAATGGAAAGTCTGGAAGAGCCTAAATAGACTTAGGTGTCGATTGGGAAGATCAAAGGATAACCTGTTCAAGTGGGGATACGCAGAAGACGAGCTCTGCCAATGTGGAGAAAAACAAACAATGATACACCTGCTGAGCTGCCCATCCTTGCCAGCGCCATGCACTTTCCAAGACCTGTGGCTGGCCAACGATGTTGCAGTGAAGTGTGCCGAACACTGGAGAGAGATATGAGCCTGCTATGGACAATAAAAACATGTGTGAAAATCATGATTGTATATATATATATATATATATATATATATATATATATGAATGTATAATTAGCGCTTACTTTTTATTTGTAATCTTGTATATGTAGCTTATTAATTAACTACAGATGTAGCTCAGACACGATTAAATAAATAAATACTTTCTCCTAAACCAGTGGAACGATTTCAACCAAATTTGGTACACACATTCATTACCGTGAGGTAAAAATTGCTGCATGGTTAAGAATCACATACGGCACATGGTTCAAAAGATATGACGTCATAACGAATAGAAATTGCAAAAAATGCCATATTATGCAGCGAGACTTTCGAATGACAGTACTTAGCGACTTGCAACAAACTTTAAACATAATTTCAAACTTTATTAAACTTTTTCTCGCTGGCAACCATAATAAAATGATGAAAGGAAAAAAGTTTCTCGCTTACTACTTTTCCGCTGTTTATGGAGTAAACTTACGGCTCTCGGTATGACGTTAGAATTTATAATTTGAGCACTACAAATTGTAGCGACAGGAAATTTTACAGACAGTATACACATATATAGTTGAATGTAGCTTCTAAATTGTATCACATTCCGAATCGTAGTTCATGATATATGAGCATATAAACAGTAACGTTACCGGAAAACCGCCACATCAAGCATCACGTTTTAATCTATTACTTCTTAACTACTAATTGTATTCCCAAGAGATTTTACAGACATTCAGCCCTTATACAAATGAACATATACCTGAAAAATGGCAGGAATAAATAAATAAATAAATAAATAAATAAATAAATACCCGGGCAGCACCGGGTTTTCAGCTACTTTAATATAATTTTAATGGTCGATCACATAGTACCATAGTCTGCAGTTTTAGTTTTTTTAGGTCTAGTTGTAGTTTTGGATGTCTTTTGTGTGGGACATTTTCAATAACAATATGACAATTTAGTCACAAATTTCTTTCCAGCGGAAAATAGTAGAAGCAGACGCAATGTAAAGCACTATCGATAAACACCAATGAGCAATATAGACAGAATTTAGACATAATATATCACTGACATAAACGAAATGTACATCACGGCTACTTTATCAATCCCTATTAAAAAAACTATTCCACAGAAAATGGTAACACTTGCCTTAATAACTTCTCAGTATGTACCAATATAACTAAAAACAAAATGTTCAGTATCACCTCGTTCTAGAGTGTGTTCAATACATTCTTTTCTCTTTGGTACGGCTTCTGACACGTTTGTGTACAGTTAGTAAGCTTTTACAAGACTCTGCTACGAGCGATTTTGCATAGGTATCTATCATCGGTGATTCATGCTACACTGTGTCGATTACACCGTCAGGTATTATCCATTAAGAGAACTGTTTCCAAAGCGTAAAGGCCACCTAATCACTAGCATTCAACCTCACTGCAACGACAGCGTGCCTTTGTTCTGCGTCCAGCCTTTCAACTGTAAGCCCCTACAGTTCATTAGCCAAATGACGACTGCTACCTATCACGCCTGCTCTCACTTTCCACCATACTAAATAGGCACTCTATTACTACTGCTGAGTAGCTCTGACCGCAGAGGCTGCTACTACAACCCAACATCAGATAATAACAAAATACATGCATCAGTGTTCGCTCGCAGTGGGTCCTAAATTAGTTCGTCTCATGAATCACTTTCTCTATGTAATTTTTTAATTTCATAGTCGGATTTGTAGATTTCTGCTTTCCAAAAGAAATTTTTTGCCAGAGGACATTCTTTACACACACACACACACACACACACACACACACACACACACACACACACAGTCACAGATATCTAGCTGTCAGATCAACGTCCGATTAAGGGAATACATGTGCTATGCTTTTACTACTGTGTGTTTTAATGCCTTTTGTTTAAAATAAGAAAGTTGTTACAGAATTACCATAGGGTTTGGTCCTTCAAAATTAAGTATTGCAGTTTGTGTAGCTTGCTGAACTGTTTTATCAATATAATAATTGCTGTTCAGTTATTAGTAAATCCAATGCTCAAGTAAAGCTAAAGTGGTAACTTAATACTTGCCAAATGTGACTGTTTCACATAAAAGATGTCAAGTTTAATCTCTTAGGCTTTGTCGTAAAACGTCAGTCATAATTGATAAGGATTCTGGAAGTAGATCTCAAGGCTGCAGGGGTGGAAAGACCGAACCCTATGGTAATTCTGTGACAACTTTATTATTTTAAACAAAAGGCATTAAAACACACAGTGGTAAAAGCATAGCATATGTATTCCCGTAATCGGTCATTGATTTGACAGCTATATATATATATATATATATATATATATATATATAAATAATATAGTGAGGACAGTTTACTACTCACCGCAAAGACGTGGCGACGAGCTGCGACAGGCACATACAAAAGACACACACATACAACACATTCAGCTATCGGCCATGGCCTTCTTCAGAAATAGAGCACTCACGCAATCACACAGGCACACAACACAGTCATACAACCATCACCTCCGACTGCCACACTTCGAATCACGCTCTGCAGCGAATCGGGGACGGGAGGGGAGGGGAGGGGGAGGGGATAGAAAGGTTACGTCACGGTGGTGGGGATGGGTTAGATGGGAATAACGAGATGCAGCTTAGGAATGGAGTGGGGAGGCGGGTGAGGGGAGAAAATAAAATAAAATAAAGTAAAATAATTTAAAATAATTCATGTACACTGCAAGTGCACAAGACCACACACACACACACACACACACATACATATACACACACACGATCACACATTCACACACCACTCAAATCAGGCGAGGTTTGGGATACAGAGGTAGGAACTGTAAGGTATGGAAAATATATATACATATACATACATACACACATACACATACATATATATACACATATATATATATATATATATATATATATATATATATATATACATATATATATACACACATACATACATACATATATATACATACATACACACATACATACACATATACATACATATATACATATATATATATATATATATATATACATATATATATATATATATACACACATACACACATACATATATACACATACATACACACATACATACACATATACATACATATATATATATATATATATATATATATATATATATATATATATATATATATATATATATAGGGAAGTTATCGTAGGTTGAGGCCTGGTTGATTTCGGGATCGGAGAATGTATTGTAGGGATAACTCCCATCTGTGCAGTTCAGAAAAGCTGGTGGTGGATGGGAGGATCCAGATGGCCCGGGTTGTGAAGCAGCCATTGAAATCAAGCATGTGCTCCGCTGCATGCTGTGCCACAGGGTGGTCCACCTTGTTTTTGGCCACAGTTTGGCGGTGGCCATTCATCCTAATGGACAGCTGGTTGGTGGTCATGCCAATATAGAAAGCTGTACAGTGCTTGCAGCACAGTTGGTAAATTACGTGGCTGCTTTCACAAGTGGCCCGGCCTCTGATAGGGTAGGATAAGCCTGTGACAGGACTGGAATAGGAAGTGCTGGGTGGGTGGATTGGACAGGTCTTGCAGCGGGGTCTTCCACAAGGATATGATCCCTGTGGCAGTGAGCTGGGTTTCGGGGTGGCATAAGGATGAACTAGGATGTTGTGAAGGTTGGGAGGGCGACGGAACACCACTTTAGGAGGGGTGGGAAGGATCTTGGGCAGGATGTCTCTCATTTCAGGGCATGAGGATAGAAAATCAAAACCTTGGCGAAGGATGGAATTTAGTTGTTCGAGACCAGGGTAGTACTGGGTGACAAGGGGAGCGCTCTTTTGTGGATGGTTACTAGTGTTAGGAAGAGGATTTGGGGTGTGTGTGGATATGGCACAGGAGATTTGTTTGCGGACTAGGTCTGTGGGGTAGTTTCTGTTTGTGAAGGCCTTTGTGAGACCTTCAGCATATTCAGAAAGGGAATTCTTGTCACTGCAGATATGCCGTCCACGGGTGGCCAGGCTGTAAGGGAGGGATTTTTTGACGTGGAAGGGATGGCAACTGTCAAAATGTAGGTACTGTTGGTGGTTGGTAGGTTTAATATGGACGGAAGTGTGGATGGAGCCGTCAGTGAGGTGGAGGTTGACATCCAGGAATGTGGCATGGTTGGTTGAGGAAGACCAGGTGAAGTGGATGGGAGAGAAGGAATTGAGGTTCTGAAGAAAGGAGGATAGGGTGTCCTGGCCGTGAGTCCAGATCATGAAAATATCATCAATGAACCGGAACCAGGCCAGAGGCTTGAGGTTTTGGGATGCTAGGAAGGATTCCTCCAGACGGCCCATGAACAGGTTGGCATAGGAGGGTGCCATGCGGGTGCCCATGGCTGTGCCTTGGATTTGATGGTAAACTTTCCCCTCAAAGGAAAAGTAGTTGTTAAGTAGGATGAAATTGGTAAGGGTTATGAGGAATGAGGTATCAGGCTTGCGTTCAGAGGGACGTTGGGAGAGGTAGTGTTCCAGAGCGGCAAGGCCATGGGCATGTGGGATGTTGGTGTATAGGGAGGTGGCATCCACTGTGACAAGTAAAGATCCAGGAGGCAAAGGGGTGGGAATGGTGGAGAGTCGGTGAAGGAAGTGGTTGGTATCCTTGATGTGGGAAGGTAGATTTTGGACAATAGGTTGGAGGTGTTGGTCAACTAGGGCTGAAATTCGTTCGGTAGGCGCACAGTAACCAGCCACAATAGGGCGTCCAGGATTATTAGGTTTGTGGATTTTGGGGAGCATGTAAAAGGTGGGTGTGCGGGGTGCTGCTGGGGTGAGGAGGGAGATGGATTCAGGGGAGAGTTTCTGGGAGGGGCCATAGGATTTTAGTAGGGATTGGAGATCTTGTTGGACTTTGGGGATGGGGTCAATCTGGCACAACTTGTAGGTGGAGGAGTCAGATAGTTGGCGGAGCCCTTCTGCCAGGTAGTCACTGTGATCCATAACTACAGTGGTGGAACCTTTATCAGCAGGGAGGATGATTATGTCAGGATTAGTTTTAAGGTTTTGGATGGCTCTTCTTTCTTCTGCTGAAAGGTTTGAGTTCTTGGGAAGGGACTTGGGAAAGGATGGTGAGGACAAGTTGGAGGTGAGAAACTCTTGGAGGGTAACCAGAGGGTGGTTAGGTGGGAGTGCAGGGGGATCTTTGTTGGATTGTGGTATGAATTGGGACAGGCAGGGTTCAATATTGGGATTAGGTAGATTACGGTCAGAGGGATTGGTGGCAAAGTAGTGTTTCCATCGTAGGGATCGGGAAAAGGGGAGTAGGTCTTTGACAAGAGCAACATGATTAAACTGGGGTGTAGGACTAAAGGTAAGACCTTTGGACAGAACGGAAACTTCAGTGGGGTTTAGGTTTTTTGTGGATAGGTTGACCACAGAACACTGAACACTGTGGTCAACCTATCCACAAAAAACCTAAACCCCACTGAAGTTTCCGTTCTGTCCAAAGGTCTTACCTTTAGTCCTACACCCCAGTTTAATCATGTTGCTCTTGTCAAAGACCTACTCCCCTTTTCCCGATCCCTACGATGGAAACACTACTTTGCCACCAATCCCTCTGACCGTAATCTACCTAATCCCAATATTGAACCCTGCCTGTCCCAATTCATACCACAATCCAACAAAGATCCCCCTGCACTCCCACCTAACCACCCTCTGGTTACCCTCCAAGAGTTTCTCACCTCCAACTTGTCCTCACCATCCTTTCCCAAGTCCCTTCCCAAGAACTCAAACCTTTCAGCAGAAGAAAGAAGAGCCATCCAAAACCTTAAAACTAATCCTGACATAATCATCCTCCCTGCTGATAAAGGTTCCACCACTGTAGTTATGGATCACAGTGACTACCTGGCAGAAGGGCTCCGCCAACTATCTGACTCCTCCACCTACAAGTTGTGCCAGATTGACCCCATCCCCAAAGTCCAACAAGATCTCCAATCCCTACTAAAATCCTATGGCCCCTCCCAGAAACTCTCCCCTGAATCCATCTCCCTCCTCACCCCAGCAGCACCCCGCACACCCACCTTTTACATGCTCCCCAAAATCCACAAACCTAATAATCCTGGACGCCCTATTGTGGCTGGTTACTGTGCGCCTACCGAACGAATTTCAGCCCTAGTTGACCAACACCTCCAACCTATTGTCCAAAATCTACCTTCCCACATCAAGGATACCAACCACTTCCTTCACCGACTCTCCACCATTCCCACCCCTTTGCCTCCTGGATCTTTACTTGTCACAGTGGATGCCACCTCCCTATACACCAACATCCCACATGCCCATGGCCTT